>CM059013.1:43668144-44268144 GCA_030272315.1 Paspalum vaginatum
GGGTAAAAATGACATTTCATCATCTTTCTCTTAGCCTAAAACCACGTTTTAATCGAGGCCGTGCCTTTCAGTAAATTGGCTCAGAGCTAGAGTGTGAGCCAGCATAGAGGCCTTTCTAGTGTATCCGCCAGCAACACGAGATTGTTTTGCATGTTTTGCAGCAAAATTTACCATCATAAATATATCAGAACAAAATTTAATGGGCAACTTTACATTTTACCAACTGTTTTGGTCTCCAAAATGGCAATTGGCTGTGAATGGACTCAATGGAGGGATTATTTTGTTGGTGTTTCACTCGTGTAGTCAAATATGTTCCTGTATGAGGCTTCTTGCTTACATATAAATAATATTCTGGCAGGGTACGGGTGGAAGAAAATGGGTAAAAAAGGTACAGCAAGAATGGAGCATACTTGAGAAGAACTTGCCAGGTCTGTTACTCAATACAAGCACTAAAAATAATCAAGGCCAACCGTATTATGATTTGCTGATGTTCCTTTCACTGCAATTGTAGACTATATTTACGTCAGGGTATTTGAGGATCGCATGGATCTCATAAGGGTTGTGATTGTTGGAGCAAGTGGAACACCCTACCAAGATGGCCTGTTCTTCTTTGATTTCCACCTTCCACCTGAGTATCCGCAAGTCCCTCCGGTAATTGCAACAACTACATCTCCCTTTTATGCTTTGCCTTGGTTTTGTAACTGCTGGACGTTTAAACTGTAAATAAACATATTGACATTTGCTGCAATTTTCTCATCCTGGTGTCCATTGCCAAATCTGCAGTCGGCATACTATCATTCTGGTGGTTTGCGTGTAAACCCAAACCTGTATGTGGACGGGAAGGTTTGTTTAAGTCTCTTGAATACTTGGACTGGCAGAGGGAACGAAGTATGGGATCCATCATCTTCAAGTATTCTCCAAGTACTAGTTTCTCTTCAGGGCTTGGTTCTCAATGAAAAGCCCTATTTCAATGAAGCTGGGTATGAAAAGCAAGTTGGTACTGTTGAAGGTGAGAAGAATGCAGTGCCATATAATGAGAATACGTACCTCCTGAGCTTGAAATCCATGCTATATATCTTGAGACGGCCTCCTATGGTAATGCAACTTCCCCTCTTGAGAATTATATTTCATATGTTTTATTATTAGTTATTACCGAGTTAATCCAGTTTGCCAGTGCATCCACATCTGTTACTTCAGCCGTTTTTACATAAAGGCAGGACTCAAATACTAACTCTGTATGGTGTAATTCTGTCACGAAGTTGTAAGCATGTAGCCAAATCGATAGGAAAGCCCCATGTTGCATATAGTGGCCATTTTTCTCTTCATATGGTAGATGGTACCATAAAGGATTAAAGAAGTTTAGCGCAACTACTCAATCTCTCTTTATTTTCTGATTATGTAATGCATGATCCCTGCAGCATTTTGAGGATTTTGTGAAGAGCCACTTCTGCAAGCGTGGTCACTACATCCTTAAAGCCTGTGAGGCCTATTTGCAAGGAAATGTGGTTGGCACGCTGACAGATGACGCTTGCACCACTGACAGAAGCAAGGTGCACTCAAGCTCAGTCGGCTTCAAGCTCGCATTAGGAAAGATTTTACCACGGTTGATCACAGCCCTGAAGGAAACTGGAGCTGACTGCGACCAATATGAGCACCTCGGGAAAACAGAAACAGTTCGAGAAAGCTGATCTCATCCTGAGTGGCCTGTACTCAGATCCTTTCGGTTCTTTTCTTTTCTCTCTCTTTTTTTTGCCTTTTGGTTTCAGAAAGATGGTGCTCCACCACCCACCCACCAGAGTTGTCTCCATATAAATGTACATTCAACATTTGTTGTTTCAATTTGGGACATTTGGAAAATGGAGCTCCAAATGAGTTATTCAAAGCATGAACTGAGCTACCCTGTACAGTTGATTGTGTTTTTAAATGCATGAACGGTGTTAAACCAGGGTAGCAGGTGCAGAACTGGAACCAGGGGCCCCAGGAATACAGATGCGAAGGTCCATCCACTAACTGATGACGTTTTTGGTTTCACGAGTTGACACTTGTACTGGAGGAATTGTCTGGCATTTGCATTTCCATGTACTTTGGTATGGGAGATGCAAGCGCTGTTGGCATCATGCTTCAATATTCGAACAGATACTGTCTAGTGTTACTTGTGTTTAAAGTGTTACTTGCCGCCTACCAGGCGTTTGGATTGGAGTTTTTTAATTTAAAAAAACGTTTATTGTGTCCTTGCTGAACGATCTTATGTAGTTCTTCATATCCTGTGATCTTGGCACTGCACTGTTTTCTCTAAGGGCTTATTTGAATGCAAGAGTATTGAAGGGATTGAAGTAAGTTCAATCTCTTTGCTAGTTAAATTTGAATAGAGAGACCTTCAATTTATTTTAATCTCTTTCAAAACTTTTCTATCCAAACGAGCCCTAAGAGAATTGGTTTTGTCGTAGAGTTGGGATTGGCAATATTTGTTCATGCTAGGCTGGGCGTTCGGTTCGGTTCGGTTTCTCGGTTCTTTTAGTGTGGGGAAGGGCGTTCGGTTCGGTTCGGTTTCTCGGTTCTTTTAGTGTGGGGAAGAAACTGGAACCGACGAATTCGGTTCTCGGTTCTAACCGAACTAACCGAGGATAACAGCTGCATCAACCACTCTAAACAACAGCTGCAATTTCAGCAGCATTTCCCTACAACCACAAGTGCACAATGCCTAGGATTTCATAGATAATACATAGATGATTAGAGGTTCAACATAAGTCGATAAATCAACATCCGAAGTTCCAAACAAATGTAACAAATCGCAGAACACAAAAGACCACAAGTTCACAACCATTGACACTCTCATGCAAGTGCAATAACAGCCAATAGGTATTAGGCAATAGCATAGTAAGACTGACTCCAGCAGTCAAGGTAAAAAGCCGAGTATAGTACAAAACAACATTGTACGACATTGTTTACAAAGAGATGAGTAATTAGAATAGTGAATAGGTGAGAATATGCACTGGCTGCTGGACTCGGTCTAAACACTAAACCATAGTAGCACAACAGGTAGCAGCCAACAGCACGCCATAGCCAGCACTCCAACACAGCAGGCAGCAGCAACAGTCCAGTTTAGGTCCACCAGTCCTGAAATATAATTTGTGCAAGTCAATAGATAATAAAACAAACACACCGTTTAGGTATGTGCTATGTGCTAATTAGATAATAAATGTACAAAAGAGTGACTCACATAATCATGTAGCCTTTTGAGTTGGACCTGTTTGCTTTCGCTTGTTTTTGAAGATCGCTTAGAGTGTGACTTGGTCTTGGTGCTGGTGGTGGTAGCCTTGCTCTTGCTCTTGATCCCTAGAACTTGTGACTTGGAAGCATTGTTTTCATTGATTTCTTTAACCTTAAACTCTTGTATCAGCTCTAAAATGACAGAAATGAAAACAATAAATAATTTATTCAACACAAACAATAAATAAAAGAGATGGTTTATTGAATCACCTCAGGGTTGTGATGGGGCTGAGGGAGTAGGCGCAGGGCGGCGACTGCCACGGGGTGAGGGAGAAGCGCGGGGCGAGGGAGCGGCGACGGAGACGAGCCGTGGGAGTGGCACGGGGCGAGGGAGCAGTGATGGGGCGGGGGAGCGGCGTTCGGCAATGGGCCGAAGGAGCGTTGCGGCCGCGTGGGGCGAGGGAGCAGCGACGGGGCGGGGGAGCGGCGTCCGGCAACGGGCCGAGGGAGCGGTGTGGCCACGCGGGGCGAGGGAGCAGCGATGGGCCGAGGGAGCGGCGTCCAGTGACGCGGCGACGGCTGGCGGCCTGGCGCGGGGTGCGTCCGGGTCCGCTGCGGCCTAGGGTGGGACGGGGGGAGGCCGAAAGGAGAATAGGGTTTTGGAGGTCGGAGCGGTGCTTTAATACCTAGGGTTCATCCATTTGTTGGCCAAGCCACATTCCACTTGTTGGGCTTATATAAAATTTCGGTTCTTTTGGTTTTTTCGGTTTTTTGGACTGTAGAACCGAAAATACCTCGGTTATTTCGGTTCTCAGAAAACTGGAACTGAATTTCATAACGGTTCCTTTGGTTCGGTTAGTTCGGTTTCGGTTCTCGGTTATTTCGGATCGGTTCCGGTTCTTTTTGCCTAGGGCTAGTTCCTGCCAATCTTTCCAGCCCGTTGCTGAATGACATGGTTCTTTCCAACTTCCAATTCTGACACACAGCAGTACAGCACCATTCTCCATATCTGAGCTGCCTGGAGCTTTATAGCCGATTTTCGTAAAATCAGATTCTGAAACATTATCAGCAAGAAACTTTCAACAGTTCTTTGAACAATCGCCTGAAAATTTGTCAACAACTTCTTCGACTAGATAGCCTTTTGAATCACGAGAAACAATCTGTAAACATAGTTCCACATTTCGTGAAACCTTTCCACAGTTTTTGAAACCCGGTCCATAAATTTGTGGGAAAAACAACAACTTGAAAAGCGGTTCAACATATTTTTTGAAACCTAGCCATCCTTTTCCTTTTTATTTAAAAAGATTCACTGTCGATTAGTGTCCAAGGCAATAGATGCACCGCCGTAACTGAGTAACTGTACTGTACGTCATATTATTCAGCTGCTCATGCTCGAACAACGAAAAAGAATGCGGTAACCACATCACAGGCGCACTGTGAATCCAGAAAACCCAAATCGCCAACAGACAAATATTTAGCTAAAAACTCAGCAAAGACACTCCACTAAACATGGATCCCGGCCCTTAATCTAACGGGCGATCACATCAGCCCAGCTCCAACTGTAACCAGAAGCAGAAACCCAGCCGTCGCGGACACGCGGGAGCTTGCCCTCCATGCGGAGCTGGTGGGCACGGTGGTCGGCCTCGTCTGCCCCTGGCTGATCGGCGGCGTGGCCGTGGGCTCCACAGTCGGCTCCGGCGCCGGCGCTTCAGTCTCCGGCGTCGTCGTCGCCGTCGTCGCCGGCGCTGCGAGTTCGAGGAAACCACGTACAGCGTTCATCAGTAGAATTAATTTCCACAGCAAAAAGCCTTACCACTTTCACAAATCACATGTTTATTTTTTTTGACAAGGTTCTTAATCTTACGCAGTGCCGACGGCGTGGAGGGGGCAGGCGCAGGCGCATCTGCAATGGGGCTTGGAGCTGGGGTCTCAGCTGACGACGCGTCTGCAAGATCGACGACCATCACCAGATTAATTAATCAAGGATCATATCGATGGGATAACCGCAATGAAGAACAACGCTGGCGCCGCCCGCTCATCAGTCGATCGATCGATGCACGTACGACGTACCTCGGCACTGCAGCAGTAGGGAGGCGTTGTTGCAGGCCCTGGGCAGCGTGACGGCGAGCGTGCGGTTGACGGGCACGCCGAGCGGCACGCTGCCGGTGAGGATGAGGCAGGCGCAGCCGGTGCTCGCCTTCACCAGCGCGCCCAGGGACCGGCAGCAGTCGGCCGTCGGGGAGGCGCTGCTGTTCGTGATGAAGTTGAGGCACGGCGTGAAGCTGGTGACCAGCGACGCTGTGCACGACATCGCCGCCCCGGGCTGCAGCTGCCCGGACGCCGGCGCCGGCGAGGCCAGCGCCATCGCCACCGCGGCCAAGGCGAGCAGACGCCTGATCGTCAGCATGCCCATCGTCGTCTTTGTGATCTTGTGACTCGACTTGGAGGGGGAAAAAAAATTAAAGGCTGCTAGGCGAGGTAAGGTGGTGGCTGATTGCTTGCTTGCAGACTTGCACTGATTCAGTGATGCGTCGTCGTTGCAGATGTGCTCCTGCTTATATAGTGGTGAGAAGAGGACAGCATGGATGATGCATGAGCGGAATTATGTGGTTGTGATGACCCGTGTTAATTGCGCGGTTTTCATCAGAAGTTGGTGACGGTAGCATAGCTACCGCAACCAATCTGCTTTATACGTACTAATCTTTTGTCAAAGCCCTGCATGATGGAAACGGTTCAGCTCAGTTAGGAAGGGTTCGTCACCAAATTATATCCCCTTTGATGACTACCCTCACGCAGGCACAACGAAGAATGCTGCCATTTTTCTTGGGAGGAGCCCAAGGACACCTGACACCTGTTGTGGACACAGAGTCTCACCATCCCTGCAGCATGGGCTAATAAGTAATTCTGCACCTACCTCTACTAGCACTTTTTTTTTTGTGTGCGAATACCTCTACTCGATAACAATGTTATGTGAAAATGTATTATTGTGTCCAACTATCCCTCAAAGTCTTTGAATTTCTCCATACTTTGTGGCCACCTATCCCAACGGGGCTTCTACCTACAAAATTCGTCAGTATTTGTGACATGTCACCCAACCGGCCAAGGCCATGAGTCCATGACCAGGCCATCACCACTTCCCTACCTGCCGGGCTCCCCACGTTATATTGGTAATTTACATATATATTTTGCTGTTTTAGTTTGTCTTTAGCAATGACCAAAGTAGGCAATTTGGATACAGATTTAAGACACTTTTGATACCGTAAATTCAGAGGTGGTAAATTTAAAAATAAATTAAAAGGGCTATTTTAGTCAACTTATCATAATAGAAAAGGTGAGAAATTTAGATAAAAAATTTAGAAGGTTGTTTCATATTATTTTTCAAAATGGAATATAGACAATCTAGACGAAGATTTTGGGTTACTTTATATATTATTTTTATAATGATAGTTGTGAGTTAGAAAATGAAATAGATCTAATACTATTTCTGTTCTCGAATGTTTGTCACTGGCTAATTTATTTTTGAAAAAAGTGTAAAAAAACCAAGCGAGTAGTTACTAAAGTTTAGCCTACTTGAGGATCGCATATTTCTCACTATTATAAGAATTAATAAGATTTCCTCACATGACCAAACATGGATGCGACAAAAAGAATATCCAACTAGTAATGACAATATTGTATCTGCCATATAATCAATGTCTTAAATCGCGGGCTAAGTCATTTAGACTCCTTTTGGAACAAAGGAAAATTTTCCTGTTCCTACATTTTTTCTGTGTTTTTGAACCAATTACTGTGTCAATCCTGTGAAATTACTGCGTTCCAAAAGGGACCCTTAGAGGCTAGCTGCTGAAAAGACTATAGCGGCCGATTTAGCGGGCTATAGCTGCAAATAGCCGGCTATAGTGGGCTATTTAGCATAGCGTAGGGCTCTTAAAACAGCTATTAACAGCTATAGCGGCAGCTATAGCCGGCTATTTAAAACCTTCGTATAATCGTCTAAGATGAATAAATCTTCGTCTTAAGAAATCAACGACAGCTTAAACATACTCAAAGAGCCATTCGATTCGCTGCGCTAGCTTCTAAGAATTTGTTCACTCTACTGCTATCGGTTGGCAACTTGGCACGCGTGATCTGGCACCCACTGATCCGTGACAAGGAAGAGGTGGTCGCCGTCTCTCACGAGCCTCGCGTCGTCGACCTGGGCGCCGTCCGCCGTCACCACCCTCGTCGGCGCGAACCCGAACTTGCTCCCGCCGAGCTCCACGAGCTGCACCATCGTCTCAGGCATGAACACCAGCATCCTCGCGCTCGCGCCCTGCTCGGGGCAGGCGACGGTCACCCTGGCATGCGAGCTGTGCGAGCGCCTCTCGTGGCGGCTGCCGAAGAGCAAGCTCCCGCCGCCTCCGTCGTGCCGGTTCACCTGCGACGAGGAGAGCACGCCGAAGAGGGAGTTCCGAAAGCTGACCATCCGCCGGGGAGTGCTGTGCCTGGACGACGCCGGCGACGGCGACGAGCCGGCGCTGTCGCGCTGCGGGACCCTCGCCGCGGGCGCGCTCTTGAACCTCGTGACCGGCTGGGCCGCGGCCGCGAGCCTCCCGCCATGATCCGGAGCCGCCGAGCCCCGCCGCGTCGGGCTCTCCGCCTCATGCTGTTGCGACCCGAACAGCTGCTGCACGTCGCGGTGGCCGAGCTGCTCGGCCACGTCCCTCGGGGTCCGGCCGCCGCCGTCCTCCCTGTCGGCGTCGGCGCCGTGCTCGAGCAGGACCCTCACCATCCCGGCGTTCCTCTGGAGGACGGCGCGGTGGAGCGCCGTGACGCCGTCGTCCCAGCACGCCGCGGTCACGTCCCCGCCGTGGCGCGCCACGTCCTCCAGCAGCGCCGCGTCGTCGGCCTCGACGGCCGCGCGGACGTAGAGCGCCGCGTCGACCGACGCCAGGTCCGCGCCGGCGTCCACCAGCAGTTGCGCCGCCGCGTGCTGCCTCCTGGACAAGGCCTCCCATAGGGGCACTCTGCCTTGCGTGTCTGCACACATGACCATCGCAAGGTTTGGTTTTGGTGATCAGATTCCCAATTACTAGCAGCCTGCTTTAATTTGTATAATCATAAGAAAAAATCACGCATAAAACTGTAAAAAAACTTCTTCTTTTTTTGTAAAAAAGAGTTGATTCGATATTTGATGTTGGTAAATACTAGTATGTACATGATACCTCTGGCATTAGGATCGGCACCATGCTCTAGCAGAAGCTTGACGCACTGCTCATGCCCACCGGAAGCTGCTACGTGCTGTTAAATGACGAATAGTGAGCACTGTAAGTCTGTAACGTAGACATCAAACATAAAATAATCTTTTATTTGTTGCGGTAAAACACAACCGAATCATAGCAAGACCGTATACTACCAGTGCAGTATGCCAGTAGTTGTCTGATTCGTTCGGGTCAACGCCACGCTTGAGGAGCTGATGCATCAGGAAGTCGTCTCCCTTGGACGCAGCGTAGCAGAGCGTGACGGGGAGCTCGAGCTGGCCCCTGGCCAGCATGTACTCGATCTCCTCCGAGACGCCGGCGATGGCGCCGCCATCCCTATTCTCCTTCAGGTACTGCAAAACGCGCAGAGCAATGCAAAGCCATGGGGATTCAGAAGCCCAATCAGAGCAGAAGCAGCACGGGCAGGTTATTTTCAGAGCTCGAAAATCGGCCAGATCGATCTGTTGACAGACTTGACCTGAATCAGGTTGTTGATGATGATGGTGCCGTCCCCGACATTTGCCTGGGCGATCCTGAGGAACGCGGTGCGCTCCATGCGCAGGAGCTGGCTCAGGGACCTCGTCCTCGCCGTGAAGAGCTGGGGCCTGTAGCACAGCACGCCGATCTCGCCGACGACATCGCCGGCCCTGGCCATCCCAGCCAGCTGCAGAGACCACACACACACACACCAAACCGGCATTTTTCAGAGCATCACTCACTGGCATATGGAGCAGATCAGAGATTCCGAAACAGGGGTTGGAGGGCTTGCCTGCTCTGCACCGTTCTGGTGCTCGATCAGCTCCTGCCAACGCATCGCTTGCAGATGTCAGTGTCATCTCTTGTTGTTTGCTCAGTGATCTTTAATTAGCAGTGATAACCGATGATCTTTTTACTAGGTAGGAGTAGCTTCGAACTGATCGTGAAAAAAAAAAGATTGTGCTTTTTTTTTTGGTTTACCACACTACCGGTGACTAGAATGTAGAAATCTGACGGCGCCTCGTTCTGCAGGATGACGTCCTCCCTCGGCGCGTAGTACTCGGCGTTCATCTCAGAGACCTTCAACAGGGCACGAGAGTTAAAATAAATAAATTCCTAAATATAAATCCTTGTGCGTTTGATTAATAATGTTAGAAACGTTACTAGTACTAGTAAATCACGTACCAGCTGGAAGATGAGGTCGTTGGAGACGCCCTTGAAGAGGTAGACGTTCTGGACGAGGGAGAAGAAGAGGTGGTGGGAGATGCCGGAGCGGATGGCCTTGGGCAGCGACTCCAGCGTCTCCTGCTGCTGCAGCCCCTCCGAGTCGGTCCTGAACTTGAGGCTCAGGTGCGACACCATCTGCTCCTGCAGCCGCGCCGGCAGCTGGTGCCGCACCGCGAAGCTCGTCGCCGCCTTGATGGCGTCCCTCTTCATCAGGCGATCGATCGATCCATTATGACAAAAACGCAAGCAGGAAGGCGTGTGTGCGTGTCAGTCAGCTGAGGCGGTGGCTCGACCTCGATCGGCCGGGGCGGCGGCGAGGTTGGTGAGCTAGGTTTACGTACGTATTTCCTGGTGCGGCTGGTGCCGTGGACGACGAGGTTGGTCATGTTGCCGATGAGGTAGGCGGTGAGGCCGAGGTTGAAGAGCATGTAGAGGGTGGTGAAGACCATCTCGCCGGTGTTGACGGCGTGCATGTCGCCGTAGCCGACGGTGGTGAGCGTGGTGATGGACCAGTACATGGACGCGGCGTACCGCTTCCAGAGGCTCTCGCTGTGGAAGTCCGGCATGGAGGCGCTCAGCCACGTGTGCCCCGGGTCCGGGTACCGGTCCGCCAGCAGGTAGTAGAAGCACCCCGCGCAGTGCACCGCGAACAGCGTCACCTGCACCATCGAAATATCATCCGTCTCCATTGTTGCTGCTAGCTCTAGCTGCTGGTGAATAACATCACTGGCGGCAGAGGATGGATCGGAGGTCAGTCACGTACGCAGATGAGCTTTGTGCATCGAACCCAGAAGTAGCTGAACTTCCTGTCCTTCTCCAGTCTAGAGATATGATCATCATCGATCAAAGCAATAGCAATGTGTTCACATGTTATTAGCTGCTGCATGCAACTGCAACTGTCTGAAGCAGTACTGCAGGGTTGTTGACTTACCGATCACAGGCCAGCTGGCCCGTACTGTGTGAAGAGCGTGCCGACGCGGTGGAGGCGCCAGAGGCGGAGCATGCCGAAGAAGTTGTAGGTCCTGGCCCTGGGCGGCAGGATCCGGCGATACAGCTCGGTGGGCACGGTGGAGGCGACGTCGAGGGCGAGCCAGGATGAGGCGTACCGCCACGCGATCTTCCGGGGGTCGTCCTGCAGCAGGTACGTCTTGCGGTCCGCGTAGGCCACGAAGAAGGTGAGCGCGATGTCCACGGCGAACGCCAGGTTCACGGCGTTGTCGGCGGCGGCGAGCGGGCCCGCGGGCGCCGGCACGAAGCCGAACTCGAAGGGCGACACCCACGCCGAGTACACCACCAGCGCCACCAGCGAGTGCTCCCACAGCCGGTACCGCGGGTCGTAGGGGGACACGATGAAGCCCCGGAGCCGGGGGCGGCGCCCGCTGCTGCGCGCACCTAGCGCAGGGAGGAGCGCCGCTCCCGTCGTCAGGCCGTACCGGCGGCTGGCACCGCTCGCGGCGAGGCCCGAGCTGCCGCCGCCGCCGCCGACCCATGGCCCGCCGCAGACCGACGGCATGGCGTGCGGTGCGCGCGATCGATCTGATGATCCCCGGCGTAAGTAACTGTGGCCCTCGGCGCCGAGCCGTGCGTGCAGCCACCTCCCTCTGTGTCGCCGCCGGATCTTGGCAATGCTCTGATCCGCTTCCTCGAGCGCGTCGCTTAAAATTAGTAAAACGGCAGCGCGCGCGACGGGGACTGCGGGAGTGACAGCTTAGCTTCGACGATGACGCAACTGGGCCCCATTGGGCTTTGGGCCTTTACGGTTTATCATTTAAGCTCAAAAAAATGGAGGGCGGCCATTGTCTCAACAAAAAAAAAAAAAAAAGGAGGGTGGGCAACGCCTGACCATTTGGCCTTTGGACCTTTGGGGTCTATCATTTGGATGGCCCATTAACTAATTCAACTGTTACCGCATTGGCTTCATCAGACTTGGTTCTAATGTAGCAGCCGTTTTAACTTCTTTTTACATGTGGCGTGCGTTCCACAATCCAGTCCTGATATTGTGTTCTTTGTCATTTCTCTTCCACTTGGGTAGTTTTACAATGAGCGCAGCGCGACCCCTCCTTGCTCACGGCCGGCAGCTGCCCCCTCCTCCTCCTTTGGCTCCGGCAACTCTCTCCCATAACTCGCTGATGGGATCCATATTCGCCAGCAGCGTGTGAGGGAGTCAGCGGATCACATGTTCTCCCTTCCACACAACCCGTCACTCGTTGGAGTTAGTGTTTCTACAAACATGTGCACGGCATCGCTATGCATCACATTGCGGCCATGCCTATAGCCTCATCTAAGTCGTCAGATCACCGCAATGCCATTGGCGCAAGATGGCCCCTTTTCGCGAGTCACGACGCTTGTCTCCTTCCACGTCGCACTAAAAATATGTGCCACCAAGAATGCATCTTGGCATGACACTCTTGTTGTAAAGTTCATAGTGCATGGGTTCATTGCATGGGCTCTACCCGTGATGTCGTCAATCAAGAGTGGCTCAATGGAAATTTACAATTCAAGTGCCTACTCACACCAAAAAGGGTAGGTCTAGCCTCCAGACCATCAGGCTTGGCATTCTGCTCCCAAATACAGAGGGCAAGAAGTATCAATTAGCAAAGTCATGTTCCTGATCAAGATCGAGATTCAAGAACGCCGACAAATGA
This sequence comes from Paspalum vaginatum, assembly GCA_030272315.1. Taxonomy (NCBI): domain Eukaryota; kingdom Viridiplantae; phylum Streptophyta; class Magnoliopsida; order Poales; family Poaceae; genus Paspalum; species Paspalum vaginatum. Next base: position 43,680,443 of record CM059013.1, read on the forward strand.
CAATGAGTCGAACAATGGCACCAACAGCTACTTTGACCCGCAACGGTGGGAATGCCTAAGGGAGGGAAGAGAAGTGAGGTAGGTGATTATAAGCACATTGGCATGTGGGCCCCACCATAATAGATGCCAAATGGGATTGATGATATGGCATGCCCACTTATGTGGCATGTGGGTATGTGCCACTCTAGATTACCACACATGACAAAAGTGGGAGCGATTTGGATCAAGGAGGTCCCATAACCTATTTTGATAGTTGGGGCATCCATATTGTTTGTTTTTGATATTTAAGGAGTAAATACAAAGATGGTTGAAGGAGGCAAAATGGACGTGGCTGGTAAGGCTCTCCCCAATGGGGTGCCCTAAAGGGGTGCCTCAAAACACTATTTAGCACTGTTTGATATAAATACTGCACTGTAAACAGAGAAAAGAGTAGTTGGAATAGTGTTTTGAGGAAGTGGATGTGGAGGACCATTGAAACCAGCCTAAGCCCACTAGCCTTCGTGGCCATGAGGGTGTTGTGGTTCGCTGGATTCCACTCCCTGGTCGGACTTTCTTTTTGTAAGCATTTTTTTTCTATATATGTAGTTTAAGTTTTCTAAAGAACTTATTCATATAAGTTTCTAGGATAATTGCTTCAATATAAGTTTTGGGAAAAGGTTTTAGGGAAAACTTATACAAATAACTTATTTTAGAACTATTCAAATAATTTTCTATAAAACTTCAGCAACTAATAACATTTGAAAATGCATATGTTTTTTCATACTAATCTCCAGAAGAATCAACAACTTTGACTTCACATACTTGATTGTTCGTCTTTTTCTATGAATCTCTATACAAGTAGATAGAAATTTATGATATTTTTATGTAAGTATAATGATACTTTTGTCAGTTTGCTTAGATAAGTGTTAAACGGGCATGGCTAATCAAAGCATGTTATATCAACATGTGGATATATACATCCAGAACTATTACAAGAGTGATTAGATTCCAAACCTCAGAATTGAGCAACAAATGACTAAATAAGTAAGAAAGAAATCTAGAAGACTAAACCCAAATTTTCTCAAAATCATTGCTTGAAATCTGAATCTTGTACAGTAATAACCTTTCGCATTGCTCGCCTACAGAGAACCAAATGGTGTCGAAAACGTCTTTATTTGTAAATAGGACCAAAACATGTCATTCCTGATTTAGATTCGGACCAATTTGTCAGCTATAAAGATGGTTAACCACGAAAAAAAACTTTTGGGGAGGGGAATGTCAAAGAAGAACCGATGAGGAACGATAGGATGCGTGCCCATGTTAAGTATCGTGTGCCGCTCATCCAGTAGTTGACGACTATACCTCCTTTTAGGATGTATTGCTTGGACAATTGATCTTCAGTTCTGCACCTTATCTCTAATCTTTCTAATCCTGACCTAATGCAACTTGTAGCATACGTACAGCTTAACCATGAGAATTTACAAGCCAGAACTGATGTGTGATAAGATTGAAGATAGATAGATAACATAATCTTGAACAATAATTTGTATCACTATACGTAACCCATCCTTCCATCATCACAGCCTTGAGTTCTTGATCGATCCATTAAAATTAAGTTCTTCTTTACAGCATCAACCAAGGCATATTCCTGGCATATAGTGTCATACAAGCACTCCTTGGCATCACTGAAATTATCTTGGATGCCGCCCCCCACAAACCCTCTATACTCAAATTATTGATTCAGTGAATGTAATGTATGTAGATATGTATTGTTACTTTATTCTACACACACTAGATCGACGACCAGTATCTAAAAGTGAAATGACACACTGATTAGATTTTACAAAGAGCGGTTATTAATGGAGCTAATGAGCACTGGTAATCATATTGGGTGTTACTGGTAAAGTACGTCCTATGTTTGTTTAACCAATCTTTTCATGTCATTTTCATAAGAGCCCATGGTCTACTACTTATTCATGTTTCCTTCGACCCTGTTGTTGGAGCGCTATCACTAATTAGTCAAACATATGGGATTATAATTTTGCTCCCAGATTGGAGCAAGCACTACATGCCAAGTTCCAAGAGTGAAGATGGTGTCGTCTTCCTCAATTTCTTCTTAATTTTCTAAAAGGATGGTTGTTTCAGTTTTATGTGCATGGTATTTGAAAAGGTCCCCTGCATTCTGTGTGCGCAGCCAAATGGATCATCGCTCATGAATCATAGCTGATCTATCATTATTATTTATGTTTTAGATGGGTCATTAGTATGATATGAATTTCCTCGAAACAATAATAATCAAGAGTATGGCCGGCCAATTAATCTAGAAACATATTATTTCCCATCAGTTATAACATGTGTGTTGCTTTGGAGTTTGGACATACCACCGAAGGTTAAACTTTCAAACTTTGGCTGTCCATGTCTTTTTAAATATATCTATTATAGTAAACAATATAGGTGATATCATGATACATAAATCACATGTAATAGTGAGCGAAAAGGAGTATCGATCATCAATTCTGTATGGTCTGCATGGGAAGCCATCTTGAATGACCCTTGGCATAGCATGCGCATCCAAGTTGTAGGTACAAATTTGGGCACTATCCCACGATGTAGTTTATATATGTTGTTGATTTTGTTGCAAAATGCAACTTGACCTCGAAGCGCAAGTGGCAAAAGAACAGATATTGTGCATAATACTTTGCCGGAAATTTCAAAGCTACATCAAACTGGATATAAGATAAGAACAATCTACTTAATGTAGGACCCTCGCTATCATGATTGAAAGCAAGTGAAAAATATATATTATGGGCGTATTTGCACTGTCGCGATCTAAAATATTTTATTTAGTGCTTTCTTTCAGTGACACCCCAACCTGGACCAATTACTTCGCTCACCTGCTCGTCTCCATCAGACCGGTTCAAATGTAGAATCCTCAACAATAAAAGGAGTTATGCACTATAAAAAACATTGTATTTTTAGAGCCGACTGTGGAAATACCATTTTGTAGAGAGGCATAGCGTTTTTGAAATAATTAAATTTCGCTCGTCCACATGGATGAACAACATGTACGGATCAATCTGTTTTATCGTGAAAAAAAATATCTAGTGCAATCACTTGGTGTTCTACTGTGGGCCATTTGCAGCTAAGCGGAAAAGTGTAGGTCCTGATGCATCGATCATTTGGGTGTGCTGTTGTGACCGGCCTCACTGGATTCATGGTCTTACTCCATCCACGTCCTGTGGTCGTCGTGTGGTGCTTCGTCGATCCATGTTTCTATGCTGCCATGCTGGTTCCTGCCACTTGCATTGGGTCTACCATCGTCTTCAGGTTGCATGTAACCTGCAGAAAAGTGAGAGAGAATAAAATATACTGGTCATTTGTAACACCGTACGTGGAATTATATCAATCCTGGATCCTCGGGCTGGTAAAGCTATCTGTGCTGGCCATTCTCTAAATATCTACACTAAAAGATATTATATATTTTATTTATTTTAGTTACCAAGTCCTTCGTCTATATTATTATTTCTCCGCTATGTTACTTTTCCGTGCCATATACTCTGTACTAGCTATATATTTTATTAAATTTTCTCATTTTACCGCATCCCTGCTGAGCAGGCAGCTCTCCACCACCTCCTTCTGTACTTCCTACTCCCACATGTCTGGCCGCCGCTTCCACCATTTCACATAGCAAGTCCAATTAAGCACGGATACCCTAAGAACATCATATCATATATTACCGGACCTAGGTGATACGTATGTACCATGTTCACAAAAAAAAGAAAGAGTATATATACTGGTAGAGGTACTTCTTGTTGAATGCGGAACCAAATTAAATTTAGCCAAAAAGAAAAGGAAATGTGAGAAGAAAATCGGGCACTCACACTGTATGAATGAATGGACGATGCAGTTTATTTCATTTATGAATCGTTTAAATCAACATATATTTACACGAGAGGTCTTGTCAGGGAGCATGGGGTAGCTGCATGCAAGAGTACAAAAAGTGAAAAAGAAGACGACCATACACGCATTTATGCGGCATGCCAATAATGGAGCTAGCCCTAAAATTATTCGGAGCTAGGGCAACCTGCTCGCTACAGGGACACTGAGATCGATTCATATCGACGATGGATGCATGATCGGCCTTGTCGTCCTCCTGCCTCCTTTTCGTGGCCGCCCGCCGCCATGGACGAGCGAGCGACGGTGTGCCGCTCCCTCTTCGTTTGACAATTCTCAGATGCCGTCTGTGCGGATCTTGGGATGTATGGTTGGTGGTCATGTAGGCTGCCACATTAACTAAGATTATTATACTTGCCGCTACTCCCTTGGAGTCCGCATTCAGACGAGTCGTTGTTAAATCCTATGAACGCCTCCTAGACTGGGAACAAAACCAATAAAAATTCTGAAATATTTCAGAGAATGTATGTGCACTAAATGGTAGTATTTCGTTTCATTCAACGAAGATCATAAATTGCTGTGATTTATTTTATTACTAAATGTTGCTTGAGTATGACATATACTTATACTTTTACATGTTTGGATAATTTTTTAATAAGACGAATAATTAATTTTTGGAAAAAAAAAGTCAAGCATCTCATACATTTGTAAACAAATGTAGTATATGGCAAGAAATACTCCAAGAAATAGGCGCACATACGACATATATAATGGATGCACATAGCCATTTCATCATGGGTGCTTCCATTGTGGAGAGATTTTCGTAGAGAATAAATGTCTAACCTCTAGAACCCTAAAAAAGATACAAAAAATGGAGGTATAGAGCATGCTACCATGAATGTATACCTACCTACAAAATTGTATGGGCGTTTCATTTTGTTTTTCTGTCACGTTGGAGCAGTGTATAAGAGAAAAAAATTACTCTCTCCTCAATTTAAAAATAATCTGGCTGATGATAAATATTCGAAACTTTCTCTGAATATTTTATTGGCGCCTTTTAGTTAAAATAAATTAGTCAACAAAAAATTGATAATTGATGTGGTATAAAATAAACGGCATGTTCGTTGCAGCTACTTTCAGCTGCAAGCATTATTCCATGATTGTTTGATTGTGAAAAAAAATACTATTTTATAGCTGAAAAAAATGAAAAATACTAAGCCATAGCTAACCAGAGCAAGCATTTCGATTGGACCTTTCCTGCAGAATTCTGCTATGGCGTGACGTGGCCCACTGGGGTGCGTGGGTTTTCGCACAAGGCAGGTTCTGTTCTACGGATAGGGAGTGTTTTAATTTGGTTAAAAATTTACCAATGCTCACCTCAAATATTTGATACTAAAAGTATTAAATATGATTTAATTAAAAGACTAATTATACTGACGAGAAATGAACGGCGCCACAAATTTATTAAGCCAAATTAATCCATAATTAATGAATGATTATTGTACCATCACATTTACTAATCATAGATTAATTAGACTTAATAATTTCGTTTGGCCGTTTAGTTTTCTAATTAGTTTTATAATTATATTGTATTTAATATTTTTTACTATTATCTAAATATTCGACAGCATCCAAACACCCCTAGCGGTCTGCTCCTGCCCGCAGTCCTGCACCATCCATCTACGTCCTCGTAAATTGGGCACAGCTTTCGTTCCATCTACTGGCTGGGAAGTGATAAGTGGCCGTTTTGCAAATAGACCCTGCAGAGAATATGATACTTCCACACCTTCTTCACCACAAATTTGTACAAAGTTACTTTTTATTCAACTCTTATATCACGCACAGGCCACATCTTTGTAAGACTTTTGGCTTGTTAGTTTTTTTTCTCAAAGGTGCTGCTTCTTATATGACATAGCAGAGCAATGTAAGATGTGAACTTTAAAACATATCAGTGGTTGTATAAGGTAACATGTGTAAACGAACAACTTCTTTTAGGCACAATATAAAATGCAAAGGGACAATGACAAACTGAGAGGTGGGGTGAAGGAGTAATGGTTGAAAGGCTCATAGGTCGATGGGCAAGTAAGAGAGGTGGTAGGGTGCAATCGACAACGTGGTGAACAATGTTGGCCAATGCTAGCTAGAAGGACAATAACGGAGAGTTCCGAAAAAACTTGAGATGGAAGGATGATGACTACATAGTGATTACACTAGCATGCTATACATGCCTAATTAGGTGTGGATCTAAAGATCCTCTGGCCCTCTAACACCCATGTTGTATCAAATATGAGTGGAGCTAACTATAAAGTAGCATCATATGCACTTGTTGTTGTAGGGACTATCTCTACCATTTTTTTCTCACATGATATTTATATAGCCCTTGCTTCTTTCACCTACCTATGATTCATCTACGATTGATTCCAAAATGTATGGTTGGAATAGTCCATCCGGACACATGCATGTATGTATGTGAAAATTACTTTTGAGAGATAATAGAAGAGACATTAGAAAGAGAAAATAAAGAGATACAAAAGCAACAAAGAGATCCTTCATTCTTTCCTTGCTTACGATATGATACCGTGGATGAAGCCACCAATGTCCACTAAAATCTCTAGTTCTGAGAACTGAGCGTTGGGTGGCTAGCGGCGATATTGTACCGCAGCTCGTCCGGGATTGAACTCTAAAGTCTCGCCAAGGAATTTCCCTTGAGGAGACCAAGGTGTTTTTTTTAAAGAAAAGTTAAGGGGGCGAAGGTGTGTTTGTGTGTTAATCTCGCTAGGCGTGTTTCAAGACTGCTCGAACAAGCTTATTTACATTTAAGCGTGAGGTTAACTGTGGGTGGCCATTTGAGTTCTTCCGTGTCAATGCTTTTGGCGGGTCTAAAAAAGTTGCAGTTATTGTTTCAGGGTCTGGATGCAAATAATGAATGGGCGGATGGCCTATTTTTGAGACGGACGACTTTAAATAAGGCCCTCGGATTCTGGCGTTCCTCGAGGAGCGGCATATCTCCTTCCGGTAGCCCGTACGCTTCTATAGGCCCTTGCCTGCACATCATGTCATCACTGTCACCACACACCAGACCAGTGCATGTTTTCTCCCTCCCTCACTCTGTTTGAGATAGAGGCACGCTTGACTGCACTCCTCGTTAGTCTTGTTCTTGTTCTTCCCCTCAAGAGATCTGAGTTACCCCAGATAGGAAACAGCAATATCTCCCAATCAGGTCTGCAGCGTGCTAGCTAGCGTCTCTAATAAATCCTTTCTTTTTTTTTTGTGAGAACCCAGCTAGCAGGATCAGTCAGAGATCAATCTTCTGACACCATTCCACTGGATTTCGTTTCCAGATTCTGACGCCAAAGGATGGCTCGATGATTTTTGCTGGTACTTTTGATTGTTTTTGCTGACTATAAAACCGAGTGTTTCTGGTCACTTGTTTGGCCTTCTTCACTCTGTCACCATTCCAATCCAACCCATCTCGGATCATTCACCTGAACAACTGCTAAGCAGCAAGCACGTCTTGCTCTCCGGTTCTTGTCCACTTAATTCGCTATCGATTCAACCACTCATCTCGGCACCTCGCTGATCGGCACGTATTGGATTATATTGGGTTCGGCGAAGATCGGATTATTAGAGGATTGGGTTCTTGAGGCTGCAATGCTGAAGAAAGGAGCTGCAGCTGCAATGGGGCGTGGTGATCCCCAAGCACCCTCACCACGACCCTCAACCAAGGCCACCGATGGCGGGCGGCCAGCATCCCTGCTCCTCTCCACAAGGTCGCTGCCAAGCCTCTTCTCCCCGGACTCCCCCATGAGCCCCACCTCCGTGCCCGAGCGGTCCAAGAACCCGCCTTGCCCCGGCGCAAGAACCGGCCGGTCCGGCGCCCCTTACTGCGGCGGCGTCGGCGGACCGGCCGCGGGCCTGGCAGGCGTGCTCGTGGCGGAGGAGACCGACCGGGGGTGCCGCGAGAGCAGCGGCAGGGTGCTCCTTGGGATGCGGCTCAGGGTGCAGCTGCCGCCGCCGCCCGGTAAGAGCCCCGGCGGCGCCGACCTCCCGGGGTCGCCGATCGAGTTCGGCGTCAAGAACAGGGACGCACAGCTCGCGCTGCTCTCGCCGGTGCAGCGGTCGCCGCTGTCGTCGGCGGCGGCGAGGCTGGCGCGGAGGAGCGAGGTGGAGGAGTTGGCCGAGGAGGACTACACCTGCGTCATCGCCCGCGGGCCCAACCCCAGGATGACGCACATATTCGAGGACCGCGTCGTCGAGAGCCGCGCCGGCGCCGGCGCTGCTGGCGATGGCCGCTGCCTCCCGAGCTCTTGCTCTGGGTGCAAGAAGGATGCTCTCTTGCTACGAAGGTAAAAAAAAAAAAAAAATTCGTTTCTGAGGATCTGCAGTGTGCAAATCAAATTTCATAGTGTAATTTGCCTGAAATTGTTAATTTTTCAGTATCTGTCTTGACTCATGACTGCGTGATTTCAGTTCTTTTGGTCATTCAGATTTCAAGTTGGGTGAATTTTGCAAGTTTTAGTCAGCATTGAGATCATTGTTAGTGGCCACCTGTGACTAGTGGTTTGGGTGCCTTAGACTAGTTCCATGGTGTCCATTGTTCAGAGATAATGGAAATGCTTTTGAAGTAGGATACAAGATAAGATCATGGTCATATTTTATTGTCAACCTACTTAGTCTATAGTGACCCCTTTGGCTGCAACCGCGTTGTTCAGGGTCTATTGCCAGCCACTCCAACAACAAATAGTTTAAGCTTGTAAAGTATTTGAAGCAGGGTAGCCTGTGAGCCTGTGGTAACCTGTGACTGTGAGTGACACCAATTGATCCCAGACAGTTTCAGATTGCAGAAAATGGATTTAATACTGGCCCCTTTTTTGTGGTCCATGAACCATGACATAACATTGATATACAGATTGTGGATCCGGGGTCCCCAATCTTTGTCGGTTATTCGTTGCCGGCCCTGAATTTGTCTTTCAACAGTGACGTTTTTCTTCTCCTTGAATTCTGGATCTCTGGTGAGATTGAGATGGACCATAGATATTGCCACCACGGTTGTCTGCTAATTATTCAGTTCTTGTATTCCTTTGGACTTTCTTCCAACATATAGTTGCAGTCTTAGTACCCGTGTACAAGGCACGCCTTGGAGGATAGCGATTTGTTGAATTGACCCATAATTATGCTTTTACAATGAGTACATGTGATCGTTTTACTGCTCAACAACACCGTTTGACATGATGTTGTTTGTTGGATTATAAGAGTCCTTTTTGCTGATTCATCTAATTCATCTTCCAGAAGTGAGAGGGACTTCTGCAACAGCCAGTACCACTATGAAGAGGTGCTCTTTGGTAAAAGGGGCGATGATTCACCTGACGCATTGGTGAAACTGAAGCCATGAATCCTTCATGCTGAATTTCAGCATAGCCTATATGTTGAGTGATAAATCATTATTCACTTGTGAGAAATTTTGATCTGAATGGATGTATGATCGTGTCGTGTGTGGGACCAATTCTACCTGTGTTTTGTCCCTACCTTCTTTTAAGTACTCAGAACCGATGATCATAAGAATTTTGAGCAGTCTTTGCGTGCTATTCCCTCAACTTGTGGCTGTCAGATAGTTTGTGTTTTATATATACACTTGTTTCATCTGTTAAATCTGGGTTTTAGGTACGCGACCCTGTCGTGCCGTCATTAGCGCGCGACCCCTTTCTCCGCTCCACTTCTTTCCCGCGCCGTATGTCCTGATTCATACTCCGCCCTCCCTTTGCCCACGGCCGCGCTGCCTCCCCCGGCTCATCCCCTGCTCTGGCCACGCTGCCTCCCCTGACTTGCTCTCCCTCCTCCCCCAACCATGCTGCCTCCCCATCGCCACGCTTGCTCTCGCCGCAGCCCGTGCGGCAACCGCCACGCTCGCCCTCGTCACGGTGACATCCATGCTGTCGCCCTCCGGCTAGCCGCCACCCTCTAGCCATCGGCGCGCCGGTGGCCATCGTTTCGGACACCGCGGTGCCGACGCCCCCCCCCCCCCCCCCATGTAACAAGTTATGTACGAAAAAAATATAGCAAATTATGTATGAAAGATATAGAATATTCAGCAAGTTCATATGATTATGTAGCAAGTTCATGAGATCTTATAGCAAGTTTCTGTTATGACAAGTTTATGTGATTATGTAGCAAATTATGTAATGTCCAGCAAATTCATATAATTACTGTTGTTGCAAGTTCATGTGATTATGTAGCATATTTATCTAATGTCTAGCAAAATTCATATGATTTTGCAGCAAGTTCGTGGAATCTTATAGCAAGTTTCCGCTGTAACAAGTTCATCCAATTCATCGCTAATACACATGTTGGGTTGCTGTAGCAAAAAGTTACTGAGCTTTTTAGTAAGGTATGAGGTATTTGTAGCAAAAATCTGTGAAAAAAACTGTGATATTTTTGTAAGACAACAGCAAGTTGTATATGTAGTATTAACAAGGTGTGTATGTCAGATAATCTAAAAATCAGCAAGTTGTTACAAAAAAAGTTGCAAGTTGGAGAAGCGTCGGGAACGGTTTAAGGCCCACAACGGCCCATCTTGTCGCAGCACGTGGGCCGGATCCCAGGGATCCCGCGAGGGAGCAACCAGAGCGCGCAGGCCAGCGCGTGGGGGTCGCGCAGGCAGTGTGCAGCGCAACCCCGACACGGGATAAACTTTGAGAATTCATTATTCTTTTGTGGTTTATACTAGGGTGAACATGCATCCCTCTGTAGAGAGGTCCTCAAAGAAATCCCCAGGACTGGCCCAGCAACGTGTAGAATCTTATGGCCCCGAGGAGGCCCGGTAATATGTGGGCCCTGGTAATGTGGAGCCATGACTTTTTTGTTTACTTGTCGAGATAATAAAACTCTATTATGATGCATATGAAACAACATTGCATCCAATGCTGCCACTGTATGTCTGATCACAAATCTATGCCTCATGTCAAAGCCAGACCCAGATAAAACATTTTATAAGCTGCAATAACTGATCTAATTCTAGAACAATTCTCCCTCTCTTAGTGTGTCACGGTCTAATTTTAGGATCGACCAATGATCTGAACATCGGTCAATATCCTAAACAATCAAGCCATAGACTAAGAAATTGGGGGATTTTTTTTCTATAGGTTCATTGCTTTGGTTGCTTGGATTTTTGAAAATTCATTATGTGCATTTTTGAAAGAATCAAAGCACCGATGACCAATCTACTGCCTCCATTCTTTTTTATGTGATGATTCTTAGTTCAAAACTGAACTAGCCAGTGAAAAATATTCGAGAACAGAAGTAGTATATTTTTTTCTTCCTAACGTCACTGATGTTATCATGGAGCTTCTTGATCATGCACCAAGTTTTATGAGTGTTCGTGATTCTATGTAATATATTGAACACCTCAACGCTTATAGCCTCAAAAAAGTATTGTGTGCAACAGCATTGAGATATAACTCATCATCAACCTTTGTTGAGTTTTTCAACCGAGCAAGGGGATCATTGCTTATTTAGTCACTCTAAACACATAACATTAAGGATTCTAGATCTATAGCAAGGCATTCTAATGTTTCAACATGGCTTGTTTGTGCCTTTAAAAAGAGAAGCCCTACCAATAGTCATCATTATCTCTTATGATATCATTTTATTCAATTTTGTGGTGAAGCCATAGGTCCAAGTTTGAGTGATGCGTTCTAGTGGTAAATGCATTGGACATAAAATGCTCGGATACCAATTGAATCGAACCATGCCGCTCAAGTTGAGAGAGGTGTTGGATGGCATTTTAAAACTAAGGATATAATGACCATATATAAATAAAAATAAACAGGTATTATCTAAATATGCACTATGATTTATAAGTGTGGCTATTTCTAGGGCACAAAGAGTTTTGCACCCTAAGTTGATGCCAATGTGTCCATCTATTGTTATAGTAATAAATTGATGCCATGATAGTTGGGCTACTGTGCGTCGTGCATCCCATAGGCAACTAGCATTTACGATTTATGATGCTATGATAGCTGGGTTTTGTTATGCATTTCCATGAATCAATTTGTGTTGTGTGTGTAAGGAAAATGGACCCTAAGCCTTGTGCTTTTGTTTCCTAATGTGATTTTGGTGGTTGAGATGACAACATGTATCATTTGGGACTAACGTGTGTACAAGTGTTTTTGTTTAAGTCTCAGGACGCAAGAGATGGACTTAGGGTACAAACACCTCAAAGGAGGACTTAAAAGGCTTAAGAAAAGACCTAAAACTTCATCAAGATGCAAGCGGTTGTCCGGACCGGTGAGAAGAAGAAGCCCGAAGTTGAAGATTCAAGACCCGGTGTAATTACACGCATTGGATGGTCAGTGATACCACCGGACATTCTGGACAGAGAAGATGAAGACGATCGTGTTCCAGCCTTTACACACACCGGACAGTCGGGTGCTCAAGCACCGGACGTTTTGGACCGAGGGCATATCAAGTTGAAGGACGAAGCTCCAACACGCACTGGATGGTCCGATGGCGCAGCACCAGACGGTCCGGTGGTTGCAACGGTCGAATTGTCAGTCCAACAATTGACTCAACAACTAGCCAACTACTTGCACTGGACGGTCTGTTGGTGGCACCACCGGGTCACGCAGAAAAGGGAAGAAGGCTTCCAATGGCTAGTTTTGAGGCTTGGGCTATAAATACCCTCTTGCCCGGCCTCCACTTTATGGTTGGTGCCTGCTGAGCTTATTGTAGTGTTGAGACACATTTCTCATGCCCATTTGAAGTGTAGAGACACATTTTAGAGCCCAACCATCACTAGAGCATAAGAGACACATCTCGGCATAGGTAGATCTTGCATAGCATCTTTGCTTAAGCCTATTTGTCTTATCCGTGCTTGCGTGCATGTCTACCCTTTGTAAGTGTGGGGCTTGTAAGTCTTGCAAGACCCTCCGAAATGTGGAGTGGCCGCCACCTTACTTGTGAGATGGAGGAAGGCCCTTGGCACGTTGGCCAAAAGCTTCCTTAGTGGATACGGCGGGGTGGCTCCATGAGAAGGCCCGCGGAAGACCCCAATGGTCCCAACAATCATCTACCCTTGCGTGGGCAAGGCCGTAGTCCAAGACTACGCGAGAGAAGGGCTCATGTGAGTGTGTACCGGAGATATCCAGAGACCCAACCGGGTTGCTTGACCTTCGTGAAGGTCACTTTACCATCCTCCACCCTTGCGTGGGCGAGGTCGTATTCCTTTGAGGACTACGCGAGAGCAAAGCTCTGCAGGAGGTGCCAAACGAGGAATAAATCTCCGTGTCTCCCTTGTGTGCCATCGTCGTCATCGTCATCGGGAGTTTGCATTCTCTATACATATCTCTTTAGTTTCCACATTTACATTTTTGCAATTGTGTGCTTACATTCCTAAATTAGCTTGATAGGTTTGTTTCTAGGTGGAGCTAAGTTGCAAACTTGGCCACAGTAGAATTAGCAATACTTAGCAAAACCACAGTGCACATAATTAGATTTATATTGCATAGGTTTTGCTTAATAGTTGTGGTTTTTAGAGAGCCTTAGTTTTAAAAATCCTAATTTACCCTATCTCAGACATCGGTCCAACTTTCAGTGTGTATAGCAAATATCGTTAAAGTGATGTCACCGTAATAGTTGGGTTGTGGTCATTGATGCATCCTATAAGCTACAATCATTTACCATCTATGACGATGTGATAGTTGGGTTTTGTCATATATTTCCATGAATCAACCAATGTCGGGTGTATACCACGTTAAAGTGATGGCATATTGTAGTTGGATTTACGGTCATTGATGCATCCCATAGACCACTAGCATTTGCGATTTATGACGCTATGATAGCTGTGTTTTGATATGCATGACCTGTGTATACCCAATATCATAAAAGTGGTGCCACTATGATAGCTGGATTGCTGTCATTGATGCATCCCATAGCCGGCTAGCATTCACGATTAATGACGCTGTGACAACTGGATTTTGGCTATGCATTTTCTTGAATAAAATTTTACCGTGTGTATGTGTATCATTACAACCATGACCATTACAAATATGACGTTACAATAGCTGAATTGTGTTCATCGATGGGTCTCATAGACCGGTGGCAATGTAGCCAAAAATTATAACACGTAACAGTTGGCAACAACATGACACCTCTGTCCTAGTCGGCCGCGTCGCTGGAAGACCAAGTCGCTTCAGATATTGAGATACGCAAAAAGATGCATTATTAATTTATCATATATTTTTTTGGCAAATTATCATAATTATTCTATGCCAAAATTGCAAAAAATGAAAAAGAAAATGGCACATACTCGACAACAAGTTTTATTCATGGTCATTGACAAGTGGGACTGTAATTTATGGTCCCACTTGCCGGTCAGTGATGGTAAGTTTTTTTTATGTTTTTAGGTAAAAATATCCCTCTTTCTTTATTTAGATGAAAAGAAAAAATCCTCATTCAAGAGCATGATAAAACGAGGCGAGGAAGAGCCTGCTGCAGCGGCGAGCCAGGAGGGAGAGAAGAAAGGGAGAAGGGCGGGCCAGAGGGGGGTATTCGGTCATTCGGAAGATGCCGCCGGTAAAGAAGTCCAAGAAGGGGAAGCGGAAGTCCAAGGATTCCGGCAAGCTGAAGATCGCCAGGTCCCGTGGCGCGCCGCCGCCGCTCCCGCCGGAGCTCCGCGGCCTCGACACCGAGTGGTGGTACGCCTTCCTCCACAAGCACGTCGAGTTAGGTATGCAGACGCCACCCAATCTCTCCCCAATTCTTCGCTTTTTTTTTCTGCCCCGCACTAGAGTCGTTTTCTTGAATTCTCGTTCCTGGTTATTGCGTTCCCCCAAAATTTGTACTTGCGGCCGCTCCACCTGGTCTGCACTGTGGAGACCCGGGTTCTCGGCCGCCGCCGCGACCTCTTACTCGTCCGAGCACGCCCCGTGCTCAGATGGCCGGGTGCGGATCACTTGCTTAAGCAGCATTCATTTACGGGGTAGTGGATTCGGCTGGTGAGTTTCACGCAATCCTTACCGGAAGACCGGGGGGCAATCCTTGTGAATGTGCCAAGATTTGGGGGTAGGCAGGCACTGGGCAGCCTTAGTCTTCACCAAAGGCTGAATCTTTTTGGTTGATTTTGTGCGGAATTGTGGGCTTGTAAGCTGTGTGTGGTTAAGTTTCGATTTGTTCTGTTGGACAGGTCATGCGCCGCCCCCTTCGGATGAGGCGGAAGCATTCAGGTACTTCTTCAGGACTTCGAGGGAGACTTTTGACTATATCTGCTCCATTGTAAGGGAGGATCTGATCTCGAGGCCACCATCTGGGCTCATCAACATTGAGGGGAGGCTGCTCAGTGTGGAGAAGCAAGTGGCAATTGCCATGAGGAGGCTCGCGTCTGGTGATTCGCAGGTTTCGGTGGGGGCTGCTTTTGGTGTGGGGCAGTCTACCGTCTCGCAAGTGACATGGAGGTTTATTGAGTCGATGGAAGAAAGGGCTCGGTATCATCTGGTGTGGCCGAAACCAGAGAGGATAGAGGAGATTAAAGCCGCAATGGATGATGCTTATGGTCTGCCAAATTGTGTTGGTGCTGTTGATGCCACCCACATAATCATGACGCTTCCTGCTGTTGAATCATCTGAAGATTGGTGTGATCCGGCGAAGAACTACAGCATGTTCCTGCAAGGGATTGTCGATGATGAGATGAGGTTTATTGATATTGTTACTGGTTGGCCTGGCAGCATGACATTCTCACGCCTGATGAAATGCTCTGGGTTTTTCAAGCTCTGTGAAGATGGGCAACGTTTGGATGGCCCTGTCAAAGTTTCAGCGGATGATGCAGAGATCAGGGAATACATTGCTGGTGACTCGTGTTATCCTCTACTCCCATGGCTTATGACTCCATATGAAGGCAAAAATCTGTCTGCCCCACTTCTCAACTTTAATGCCCGCCAAAAAGCTGCAAGGCTGCTTGGAACAAAGGCATTGGCACGGCTGAAGGGATCTTGGAGGATCTTACACAAAGTCATGTGGAGGCCTGATAAGAACAAGTTGCCTAGTATAATTCTTGTTTGCTGCCTGCTTCACAATATACTCATAGACTGCAAAGATGTGTTGCTTCCGAGTGTTCAACTTCCAGAACATCATGATACTGGCTACAGTGAAGAAAACTGTGAGGAGGTGGATCCTAATGGCAAAGCAGTGAGAGACAACATTACAGCACACCTCCAAAATCGTGAAGCTTCCAAGTATCTCTGCAACTGAACTAAGTTAGCATGAGTTAATGTTGGGGCTGTGATGAGGCATCTTAGACCCTTTTTTCATATGTTTATTCTCTTCGTTTCCATTATTGTAGTAAGACTTGCTGGGTGCAATCCAGTAAAGATTCTCCAGAAATGGCATGGTCCATTACTTTAGAAAAACGCTAGTTGGAAAAGTATAAGAACTAACCCTCATGCCTGGGTTTATGTTCTTCATGGTAATGCCAGTCCCCATTGTGTTGAGTCATGATGCTGCATAATGTAACAAGATTAATGAATGAGCTGGTAACTGGTATATTATTCCTTGAATGATCTGGTATCTTATTTTGTTGTTAAATATTGCCTATACTTTGCGTGAATTCCACACTCTGATAAGTACTATGCAATGATGGTGTTATCAGGTATAGCATGAATTGCATACCTGAAAAAATATGTTAAGTTGGTCTAGAAAAGCTTGCTTGGTCTTGATTTAGTTGCCTGTCTAGCTTTCTGGCTATGTCGACCTTTTTGCAAATGCCTAATTAGCATGTCGCGGAGCACTTATGCCGCAAGGTAAAACTGTTCACCGGTTGCTTTGGCCCAATTTATGGTTCCAAACCAAATCTCGCTTTACTTTTAGTCATGAACATGTCAGCATATTGCAGCATAGTATTCTTTGAAAGTATGTAAGCTTGTCTGAATTGGTTAGGATTAGCTTGATTCGTATCAAACCGCCGCTTAACATGGTGATGCCACAATCAAAACGCTTAGCTCGAAGTAGTGACAATTTTTTTTGTGTGTGTGAACATATGTTGGTATCACGGCAATTTGATAAGTGATGCCCTTGTCCTTGATATGCTTCTGATTTCTGATTCCATCGAAATTGATGAGAATTGATTTTATCACAGGATTAGAAGGCAACAATGTTTGGTGTGACACATCAGAAAGACATCATGCAAAATGTGCCGAGAGTCATGGTTAAGTACAAGGTCAGGTAAGACCTAGTTCCTGCATGGTGACATAGCCAGTGAAGGAGATGTAGCAACACCTAGAAGACAAAGAGCAATGCACAAACAGGAATAAGCATTGTGGCCATTAAACTTGCTGCATTCCTTGAGTTTGTAGAGCTTGAGGTTCCGTTTCCTGCATCAAATAAAATTCTTTGTCAGGTTACTGCATATTTTCTTATAACCAGATCTCCATGTCTGTTATCCCACTGAGCAAGTTGAAATAAAAGAGCTGCACAGAAATGTTGTAGCATTTAAGCATTCAAACTACTGCATGTGATCTTTGAAGTGCTGCTAGGTTCAATTGTCTAGGGACATTTGGTACACTGTGCAAGGATTCTTTGCATATAACAATCTAAAGTCCTAAAGCAGCATAAGAAGTCATATATTTTGCAGCACCACTAGCCATGTTTTTTTTTCCCCTACAACCAGTAGGGGCATAAAATTTGGTATTCCATTTTGTACTGGAATAGAACAAGTCTCAATTTTCAGAAGCATCAGAAATGAATAACAGTTTGGTTTAGCAGTGACTTCACCTGAAGGTGCATCTGCAGCTGCCTCAGCTGGTTCATCTGTTGCTTCTGACTCGCTGGAAGGTGTTGGTGCAGGTGCATTTGGGACGGCTGAAATCAGAAAACCATGCATTCATGTCTGATGATTCTAAGGGGGCAACAGAAATCGATTGGGAGTCGCATTGGACGTCGACATGGACATGCCTGTGCACTGGCTGATCGGTGGTGCTTGCACCTTGCAGATCCCAGGGAGCTCCAGCGCCCTGGTCTGGTTGATGGAGATGCCAAAGGACGTCGCGGTGCCGTCCAGGACCATGCAGAGGCACCGGGGGTCGGTCTGGACGACTCCGGCTAGCACGGAGCAGCAGGAGATCCCTGGGTCAGGCGACTTGGTCGAGATGAAGTCCATGCACGGGGAGAGGGTCATCATCACGCTGGAGCAGCCATTGCCCTGTGCGGCAGCCATGGAGGAGAAAGCCAGTGCCAGCGTCAGCACCAGACTCGTCATCACTGGGATGATCCCCATCGCTCGTGCAGCCAGCATCCACAAGCTGCACGAAGCAATGCCGAAAACTTCCGATGGCTCGGTGGCGAGAGAGATCCGTCTCGGTGGCGAGAGAGATCTCACGGACGTCGTCAAAGGAGGAAGAGGGCAATGGTGCGGTGATGCCGGGATTGTTGGGAATCCTACTATACCAGGGACCTGCCGTGCTCTCCATGACCACACAAGTGGCTGGCCATGGCGGTGAATCCAGGTGGCCTTTGCTTGAAGCATCCTATTTATGGAAAGGCTTATGCGCTTATGCACCATAGATGGAAGGATCTGGTTGCTCGAAGCTCCGCTCCAGTAACCCTTCCTTGATTCTTTGCTGGTCCTGGATCTGGGTTGTCAATTTCGCGGCGTGTTTGTAATGGTGTTGCTGAGATGATGTCGATCAGTAGTACTATGATTCTTGAGTTTCCTCCATTATCTAAAGAAATTGTTCAGGTTTGTTTGAGACCTGCGACGGAGAAATTTCGATATTTGACACCATTATACACGCCGTGCACACTTCGGAATTGTTAAAATGATGCACGCTTTATTTTTAAATAAACGGGAATGCTCGGAGACGACGTCCGGCCGTTCGCCTGCTTCCGGACGGTCACAGCACCGCGTGCAGATGGTTTTTTTTATTTCTTTTTGTCTGAGCCCACGTACCTACCGTCCTTATCATCATTTTTATGTAGTCACACTTCCAACCTTATCCATCCGTCTTGCCCAATCTTAAGATGTTGTAATAATTAATTTTAGATGTTGCACGAAGTCACTTTAGATGTTTCGTCTAGTGACATTTGATGTTTCGTGAATATTGTTAGGATTATTTTTTTTCAATTGTGTCGGTATTTTTTCGGTGTTAAAATACTCATTTCTAATGGTGACCTAATATCGCAGTTGTTTCTCTTTTGAATCTAGATGAACGTGATGAATTTTTTATTCGATTCAGTGATGTTGCGATAGTAAAATTCGAGTGTTGTATATACTATTTTTCGATGTTGAAGATATATATTTCTAGTGTTGCATGAATTTGCTGTTGCTTTTCCATGTTGTATGAAACATGAACCGATGTTGTGATGGAATTTTTTCCATCGAATCATATGGACGCAGTGATTTTTTTAATCCAACAATTGATGTTGCATACGTGGATTTCAGTGTTGCGCATAATATTTTTCGATGTCGAAGATACACATTTGAAGTGTTGCAAACGTGAATGACGCATGAGAAGGTGGAATCAGCTATGTTGTGTGCAACAAGTAGTTTTATATTTTGGTGGAAAATATAATCATTAACTCCTGTATTTTATCGAACGGCTCGCGGAATTTAATCACACGGCTGCCGCAGCGTCCGATGGAGCGTCTGGACGTGCTCTGTTGTGTAGAACAAGTAGTTTTATATTTTGGTGGAAAATATAATCATTAACTCCTCTACTTGATCGAACGGTTCGCGGATTTAATCACACGGCTGCCGCAGCGTCGATGGAGCGCCCGGGCGCCAGCAATCCCGTTAAATAAAGCGAGGGAGACCTCTTCTCTCATTGAAAACAGGATTTATACAGCACGTACATGACGTGGAGACATACACCTCAACCTCAACGAACAAACACACCAAACCCAAGATGCTGACCAACGGATACTGCCACAACGAGATCAAACTGCACGGAGAACACTAGAACTAGATGGGGCAACTTGCAAGTACTGGTTGCAGTTGCAGAGGAACCAGAGTCAGGTAGAGGCGTAGAGCCGCCGCCGCCGCGCAACGACGCATTCAGAATTCAAGCATGGAGCAACGCAAGCGCTGCTGAGAGCACGGCGACGGCGACGGGAAGCACGGACGTGGCCTTGCCGCCGCCGGCTGCGGAGGACTCGGCAGTCTGCTGCGTCGCCTTCGTCCCGGTTCCAGTTGCGCGAGTCAATGCAAGGATGGAGCCACGCGTTAGTTAGCTCAGCAGCATAGCATAGTACGTAGTTGGCCTAACAATTATAGAGTACTTGAATCATAAGTACAATTTACTGCAGTTTTTCTATATAGTTGCCCTGCACAATAATTAATTTTCGTGTAAGTAGTACGTACTACAGTTATATTATATGTGCAGGGAATATACGTACCCGCGGCGGGAGGAGTAACACTTGGCACGGACGGCGTTTGTGGGCTCGTGGACGGCGCTGAGGGCGTCGCCGGCGACGACGGCGTGACAGGCACACCGACGGCTGCAAGACAACGTTGGTCGCCGTTGAGTCAACCGTACGTGGCACAAGTGCAGAAGTGCTGCGTATATAATATAATTTAGCATCGAGGCCGCCAGCAGCAGAGACCAGCTTACATTTGCACTCGCTGGCGGGCGGGGTCTTGACGGCGCAGTCGGCGGGGAGCTGGAGCGCGCGCGTGTTGTTGATGGTGACGCCGAGCGAGGAGGCGCCGCCGCCGAGCACGACGCAGAGGCACCGCGGGTTGGAGGTCACCACGCTGGACAGCGCGGAGCAGCACGAGGCGCTGGGCTTGGACGCGCTGTTGTTGCCCGACATGTAGCCCAGGCACGGGTACAGGCTCACGATCTCCGTCATGCAGCTGCCGCCCGACGGCGCCGGCGCCGGGGGCGACTGCGCCGCGCCAGGGCGGGCCAGGAGGAGCGCGGCCGCGGCGGCCAGGACGAGGGCCAGCGACAGCGTCCTGCTGCTGCTTGCTCTTGACGAGGCCATTGCTGGCTACCTTGGGAAAAACTTTGGTGCCTAGTGGGGCTTTGCTGCGCACACGTGTGGGTTTCTTGTACTAGCTTTTCGTGTGTTTATATAGGGCCATAGTAAGGGTGGTGTTAGATTCTTGGCTTGGGATCGGTGAACAACTCTTCCTACTAACAGCTCTGATTGATGCTCTGGCTGCTGCTGCCAATTCAGCAAAATGATCAAAACTTAGTTTGGTGTGTACGGAGGGTAGCTAGCTACTACTTATGTTGTTGAAATTAGGGTGGATTGGTAGGTTTGTTGGATGCGTTTGGCACGTAGCCATGTAAAATTTTCCTCAGTCCATTCTGCACTTCGCATTACAATATGTCAATATATATATGATAATTATTTTCTGAGGTGGGCCTAGATCGATCCCTAGGTAGCTTTTTTAAAGGGACAAGTTCGTTTATATCTGTTCAGTTATCGTGTTTGACTAATTTTAACTAGGGCTTTGGCATTTATATCCTCACTTTAGAGTCTAATGGTGATTTTACTCTCATTTTTAAACTTTGTGAATTTACCTCTTCGTTTTCAAATTGAAGATAGAGTTCACCCCTGTTCTGTTAACGCTTCTTAACCATATCAATTTTGGTGCCAAAACACCATCATGCCATACGATTTTGCCCCTATTTTTTTAGTGTATTGTTATAATACCTCTATTCGCACTGGCACCGACTGGTCGCACCTAGGCGGTTGTGCCGTCAGCGCCAGGTCTCCCCATGCCGCACCGCACGCAGGCCACGTCGCACCTAGGTTTTCACCAGTATGACTCCACTGGGTTGTGGGTGAAAGGACAAGGGGCATTCTCGCCTATTCTCCTATTTCGAAAGGTATTTCTATTAGTTTTAAGTGGTTTATCTAAAAGGGTTAGAAATAAGGGTATACAGAGTCTTCGTTTTGAAAACATAGAGGTAAAATCACAAAGTTTTAAAATTGAGGGTAAAAACACTGTTGAATTTGCTAGCAGGGGTACAAACACCGATCTTCCTTTTAACTAATAGCATCAAAACCATCTAAAGTTGCACCCTCAACCGCTACTGTTTTATTTATACTCATCTCCTTCGCTTCCTCTTCCCCCCACCCAAATCTATCACCATTCAAGCTTCATTCCTCTTCCCCTTCTCCCTCTGAATCTATCTCCATTCAAACAGTCTTTTTCGCCGGCCAACCCATCCGCTTCCCCTTCCCCCTAAATCTATCTCCATTCGAGCTATCTTTCACCACCCGGCCCATCCCTTCTTCCTCTTTCTCCGGGCCTGTTTGGAAGGATGGTATTCGGTCCAAAACCACTGTATTTTACAGGCCTGTATATTTTTCCAACATGAGCCTCTATTTGATGTTTGGATGACCAGTCAGCCCATTTATTATACACCCGGATTGGGTCAAAACCACTGGAAAAATAATATCCTCTTGTGGTCTGGAAAAAGAAACGACGTATATCGAGAGGGAGGGGGAGCGGGCGTTGAGCGCATGTCCACGGGCAGTGAAGGTGAGGCGGGGCCCGAGCGCAGCGGATCCTGGTGGCGGCGAGGTGGGGCCAGAGCGCCGCGGATCCCAGCGGTGGCGACGAGGCCCGATGGCGGTGGGGCGGGGCCCAGGTGCGGCGGCTCCCATCGGCGGAGGCGAGGCGAGGTCGGCCGCCGGGGGCGATGCAGCCGACAAAGAGAGAGCACGAGGACCGCCGTCGCCAGGTACGCCGTCATCGAGGCGTCGGGAGAGGGCACCGTCGCTGGCCACGGAGGTGCAGTGGGGAGGCGGGCGGGGAGAGAAGAAGCCGTCGCGGTGGGGGGAGGTCTGTGGCGGAACCGTCCAAATTAAGCCTGGTACTTAGCACCTTAGTTAACCTAAAGCACCAATTCCGGGTTAACTCCGGTAGTCCGTCAGGATTTACGAATCCTGACTACGCCTACCATCTGGATCGGGCTCATATGGCGACTCTCAACGGAGTTCACAGATTACAACATTGTACATTTCATACATAGCTCCCAAGTAGGTTTATTACCAACTCCACTTGGGGAATTACAAATTATACGTAATGTGAAAACAAACCATTAGTTCTACATAAATAAACATGAGGAGCCAGTGTATACACTGGTCCCTTCCTAAGCTAAGTTCGAAAGTACAAAACAAAAATGCTTTTATACAGACCAGTATGAAATGCGAAGCTTGCATCTTGCCCAACGATACAGCTCACCATACACAAGGAGTTCACCGAGGAAAGATGAAAGAAGGATCCCACTTGTACAGGGTGGATTCAGCACCTGAGGAAAATGTAAGCGAAGAAGCTTGAGTACTAATTACCCAGCAAGACTTACACAACCACTGGGTCTAAACCCAACTTTCTAGCCTATGGCTGATCTGGCTAGGTCAACTCACACTGCAGCAGCGCTATGAGTTGATCCTTAGCTTTCCGAGTGACAATTTCTTTTACTATAGCCCTATTATACTATGAGAGCCAATGGACCGGCTCCATTGCCTCTGGAGTGATGAGTGATTGTCAACAGTAGCAAGACCCAGAAGGACTTGGGCACAAGACCTCCGATGGACAGGAGGCCCTCCGATGGACTGGAGGTAGAGTGAAGTCCTCCGAAGGACTGGAGGCACACTCGACGTCTGTCGGCCATGGGAGTTCGGTATACGGAGGAGCGGCACGATGACGACAGGAGTAAGTCTTCCGAAGGACTGCGAGGCTACCCCGATGGACAGGGGATGCCAGGCGCCACCGCGGTGCTCCAACCCGAATGCGTGGCGCGAAGGCGTGCGAGGGAGGCTTTGGCGGCTTCGGCTCAAAACCGTCACCCAAGCTACCCAAGCCTTGGTGAGTTGGGCCACGACTCGCCAAGATAGAGAAGATGGGCCAAATCCGGCCCAGGCGGAGACTTCCTAAAGTTTCCCGGTTTCTGACTTCAAAACCGGGGGCGGATCGCGGATTGGACTACTGGCCACGTGGAGAGCATCCGAGGATTGCGTGGAACTTACGAAGATCAAGACTCCATCGTGGTCGTCCGTCCCGAAATATCCTATAATCTTTCGTTTGAGTCCTTAGGGTTTGTCTAGCTGTAGGGACCTAAGTGCAAAACTGTCTAAATAGCACTCGGGTATAAATAGGTCCAGAGTAGGTCATTACAACGCCTCTTGGCTGCTAGGATTAGTTTTCACTTGGTGATTTTCGTCCTTAAGCTTTGAGCTCCATTGTTAGAGAGGTTAGAGTAGGATTTAGCCTCCTAATCTTGAGGGAAGGTGAGGGTGGTTGATTGGGACGAATTTCTGCTTGTATGCTGGATCTTTAGACCCATTTTTGGGCACTTAATCGAAGCAAATTCGTGCAGCAACCTTGTGTTCTTCTCCTCCCCCTCTCACTTTGGTTTTTGGGTTCAATCCTTGCCTTTTTGGGTGTTTTTGTTGGGCAAGCTTGAATCCCTTTCCTTGCTGATGTTCTGGACTTGCTAGGACGTGGAGATCATGACCTAGTTCATCTCAATCCTGCTGGATTGCCACGAGCAAGCCTTTTTTGTGTTTTCCCCTTTCTTGCCCAAGAATGGCTATTTCACAAGGTCTGAAATTCCTGCTGATTCCACGGTTACCTTGAGTTGATCTGTTGGGAATAACTTTGAAATAGGGTCTAGATAACCTGAGCTAAATTTCGTGAAGTTTGGGCAAGGTCTGATCAAGTTATGATTTGAAATCATATTTTCTGCGACCCTACCAGACCATCCAGCAGAGGCCACCGGACAGTCCGGTTCCACCGGATAGTCCGGCAGCGCCCACCGGACAGTCCGGCGTGAGGCGTTGTCCGGACAGTGCCACCGGACAGTCCGGCAACAGGTACCGGATAGTCCGGTCCAACCGGACAATCTGGTGTTGGCCACCGGACAGTCCGGTCCTGTCAGGGAGCTGCTGTGTTCTTCCCAGGTTGGTTTTTCCGCTGTGATTTTGCTGCGGATTTTCGCATTCCTCCCTTAAGACCATTCTCTTTGCTTATTGTAAGACAGTGAGAAACACCTAGGCATAGTTATTAGGACCGGACCGGACCGCCGGTTCGACCAGTAAAAGACCGAACCAGAGACTATAGCGGTCCGGTTCCGCTTAAAGACCGTCCGTGCAATCGACTCGGCAAAAACCGGAAAAACCGGCCGGTTTTTTACGAAACCGGTGAACCGTCCGGTTCAAATCCGGCCCGGCGGTTTTTTATTTTACCCATGTTGCCCCTCAGTTTACTCAGCGCAGCCTGATCTACACATGGGTAAAAATGGAAAAGCAATGTTTTTAGGGTTAACCTGGACAGGCCGTCGGTGGGACGGTGGCTAGTTGGATTGGAGACAAAAAAAACATCGTCCTGCTTCTCTCGGCGACGGCGAGTCGGCAACCGGGCGACGGCGCATCTGCTTCGCCGCGGCGCCACGCAAGCGGCCTGGCGCACCCGGCCCCCTCCAACGGAACTCAGCCTCTCCGTCTCCGCCTCTCCGGTCTCCCTTCGGCAGTTCGGCGTCCGGCGTCCGTTCTCCATCGGATCTCCGCCTCTCCGCCGCCGGCGTCTCGTAGATCTTCAGCAGTCTAGCCTCTCCGTTCTCCCACCGGCGTCCGGCCTCCTCGGTCCTCGCCCTCCGCGGCTCCGCCCTCTAGCTCTGCTGGTCCCCTCCCACTGCAAGTCTGCAAGTGCGCATCCAGCGCCCAGGCACGCAGCACGACGACATGGCTCACGGTAAGCAACTCAGCATCAAGATCTTTTATTCTGTAGTTCTGTACTCAATCCTTTCGATTGATTGAGCTCCTAGCTCACTAGCTGTAGTCAGTATGAATTTATACTAGCAATATGGCTCGACTGTCCTTTAGATTTATTTGCAATTTGGCATTAACATGTATGGTCATGAGTCCTCACTGTTGAATTGTTTTACCATACAGTAGATAGTTCAGACACCCCAACTCCAGTTGACAGCAACTCAAACCCTAGTGTTCAAGAGTCAACAGAAGTGAGGACAAGAAAAAAAACTGATCCAGCGTGGGATTATTGTACACAATTTGTTGAAGAAGGAAAGAAGAAGATCAAATGCATGTACTGTAATGCCGTTTTTGGAGGAGGAGGCATCCATCGTTTCAAGGAACATTTAGCCAAGTACCCTGGAAATGTGGCTGCATGTCCAAAGGTTGATCCTGAGGTTGAATACGCAATGAATAATCACATTGAAGAATGGAAGGCTAAGAAAAGGAAAGCAGATGAAGATTATCAAGAAGAGCAACCTGGAGAAGAAACAGCAGCTTGTGAGGTTTCCAATAATAGTACAGCCCCAGCTCGATGTGGTGCAGCAAGCAGAGGTAGAAAAAGAGGCACTAGTACTCCTGGTATTGGCAAATACTATCAGCCTAGAACCAACCCAGGAGATCAACCTAAAATAAAGAGTGTGCTTCAAGGGGAAGCAGTGAAGCAAAAGACTGATTTGTGTGTGGCAAAATGGTTTATTGATGCATCCATTTCCTTTAATGCAAGCAATTCAATATTTTATCAACCAATGATTGATGCTGTGTGTGCATATGGTTCTGGGTACAAGGGACCAAATTTCAATCAGCTGCGTGGTCCATTACTTGCAAAGTGTGTTGAGGAAACTAGGAGCTTTGTTGATGGTTTCCGCAAAACATGGAGGGAAACTGGTTGCACAGTTATGGCTGATGGGTGGACTGATAGGAAGAGAAGGACCCTCATCAACTTCTTGGTCTACTGTCCCAAAGGTACTGTCTTTCTCAAGACCGTTGATGCCTCTCAAAGTTCCAAAACTGCAGATTTTTTGTTCAAATTATTGAGAGGTGTAGTGAACTTTGTTGGCCCAGAAAATGTTGTTCACTTTGTCACTGATAATGCATCAAATATGGTTGCTGCTGGTAGAATGTTACAAGATGAGTTTCCATCAATTTATTGGTCCCCTTGTGCTGCCCACTGTTTGAATTTAATACTATCTGACTTTGGCAAGGAGGAAATAGTGAAGAGAACTGTAGCTCATGCATCATCTATTACAAAATATATTTACAACCATTGCTATCCATTGTTTTTGATGAGAAAGTTCAGCAAAGGTCAGGAGATTCTTCGTCCAGCCCAAACTCGTTTTGCTACCAATTTTGTTGCATTGCAAAGCATATATAAGCATAAGGCTGATTTACATGCAATGGTTATCTCTAATGAGTGGACAAGCTGTGCATATTATAAGGAGGCACGGGCCAAAAAGTTCACCAAATCTGTACTAGATCAGTCTTTTTGGAAAGATTGTGCTATTGTTTGTCAATTGTCAGAACCAATAGTTCGTGTGCTGAGAATTGTGGATAGCGATGAGCGACCTGCCATGGGCTATCTCTTTGCAGCCTTCCATGCTTCTAGAGAAGAAATTGTGAAGAGGTTTCAGAGAAAGAAGGAGTTCGTTAAGCCTTTTCTAAGTTACATAGATGCAAGGTGGGATAGGCATTTTGATAAGAACCTTCATGCTACTGGATTTTGGTTTAATCCTAACAACCAGTACAATGATGAACTAAGGGAGAAGTATAATTTCACTACTTCTGGGGTTCTTGATGTCATTGAGAAATATGCTGGAAAAGATATTGCTCTTAGAAGCAATTTGACAAGAGAGATGAGAATTTTCAGAAAGGCAGAAGGTGATTTTGGGCGTTCAACTGCAAAGAATGATCGACAACACATGCTTGCTGGTAACAAACCTTCCATTTTGTTATTGTCATCTCATTTCCTTAACATTTCAGCAATATTAAGTCATATTTTTTTTCCTTAGATGAGTGGTGGCAAACCTATGGCTGCAGTGCACCAAACTTACAGAAGCTAGCCTTGCGTGTCTTAAGCCAAACTTGTAGTGCTTCTGCCTGCGAGAGAAATTGGAGTTTGTTTGAGCATGTGCACTCCAAAAAGAGGAACAGACTTGAGCATCAAAGGCTTAGTGATATTGTGTATGTTCATTGCAACTTGAGATTGCATAATAGGTACCTTTTTTGCTTCTTTATATTTATTTGTTGTACCTTTTAATTCTTTGTTCTTGCTGTACGTACATTTTAATTCGTTGTTGCTGACTTGCTGTACATTAGGTCCAAAAAGACTACCAGAAATTATGATCCAATTAGTTTGGAGGAAATTCGAAAGGGAAATGAAGCATGGATTGTAGAAGATAATCCACCCCGCCTTACCTCAGAAGAGCTGAATGAATTCCGTGGTGAATTGGCTGCACTGAGTATACAATGCAGTGATGGTAATGTCAACTTGTCAAGTACTTTTATAATCTATATCATTTCAGCATGCATGTTTGCTTATATCTCACTCAATAATATTGTTCAGATTTAGTGCTAAATTTGGATGAGGCTGAGGCTGATGCAATGGAAGAAAGTGAAGCTATGGTCTCTAACCAGGAAAATGTGCGTAACCAGGAAAACATAATTGATGATCTTGAGATGTCATTGGGTGAGGATTTTGAAACAAGTCCCCATAATACTGCATCAGATCCAGAATATGAAGATGATTGGGGAGCATTTTACTAGTTGTTCAGTTGTGAGCTTGATCCTGTGTATCGCCTTGTGGTTATTATGTCTTGAACTCCGTATGGTTGTGCTTGTGCATCAGACTGTGATGCATGTCTTGTACTCTTTTGAATAATCGTGTCTGTGTCATGCATGTTTGAATTTGAACAAAAACTATGAATGTCAGATCTGTTATTCACATTTCATATGTTGAGCTTGGCAAGTTGACAATTAAGTGATTAGCATAGCTGATGTGGTCAACTTATTATGTCAATTATATATTGTTTATTAATAATTTTATGCCTGTATATGTATATGGCTCCGGTTCGGAGTATTTGTGGCCGGTTCAATTTGACCGGTCCAAATCTATCGAACCGGCGGTTCAATCGGTTCTTAACGGTCGGACCAATTGAACCTTGAACCGAGAGCCTCGCCGGTTCGATGTCCGGTCCGGTCCTAATAACTATGCACCTAGGTGTGGTGAGTGTCTTGTGGCGGATATTGCAAAATCCATTGCTCCGCTGTCACTCTTGTTCGGATCTTGAGCTTTCTCGCATTGGTGCGTATCCTCACAGTCGACGGCACCCTTGCGCTATTAGGCACATATCTGTTCAGTGGACAGTGCTTAGTTTCTGGTTTCACTTGGGGGTATGTGATTTTGTGATTTCAAGTGCTCCTATTCACCCCCCCTCTAGTCGCACGTCTCGGTCCTACATACTAGGTTATACCTGTTCTACTACCAAGCAAAGCAATCACTCTTCAAAACATTCATTAATAGAGCATTCCATTTCTTACTACGATGTTGGTCGCGATCAGACAGTTTACAACCGGCAAGCCACAGACGATTCGAATCGATTTCCAACCTCTCGAGATGGATACTCAGACACCCGTCATATGCGTGTACACTGACCCCACATATGACAACCTAACGTCCAATGCCACCTAGTCAGAACCATCCTCACCGAACTCGAGTGTCAGTCCTTCAACACCTGCCCAACCTCCTCCTTCCAGTTGGTCTCGTCTAGTTCCGCATTTAGGTACAACAGGACGAGAGGTTTACCGGAGCCCGCTAAGGACGGCAAGTGAATGAGGCGCGCTCGGCCCGACCAGGCCACACATCGGACGGCCTTATGCGACACAAGCAGGATCAGGGTCCATGGCAATAATCATAACATGCAATATCAGAAAGCGGAACTGATCCCGCCGCGTGCCTGCCCAATTGTTAACATCCTTTTCATTCTTAGCTCATTTAACTTTTTTAAAAATAAGAGTTTCGTTCTAGGCCTATGCTACCTAAGCCATCTACTGCGAATATGATCTTTATACAGGACATCGGTTAACCATGCTCTAGGGTTTCAACCAACTCCTAACTCTAACTCTAGTGCATAAACATAACCCATTTCTTATTTAAAGGACTCAAAGAAAGGGCAATGCACCGGGGCTTGCCTTGGACAAGGTCTCGGTGTCTGAAACCACTTCGAGGATTAGGGCTTCAGGGGCAACTGACGACCCGGGGACCTCGGCCTCGGGGTGTTACGTTGGGACATCCTCGGAAGACTCTTCAATTGGAAAGATAAGAACTAACGTGCCTAGTATGAATGACATGCAGGAGTTTGAAAGTATAAGGATGATCAACCTCTAAAATAAGTAATCAACGAGTTTTCTAAAAGAAGAGGTAGGGCCCAGAATACGGATCCAAGCCTCCTCTCAAATTTTATTTACTTTCCCCGAGCTTCAAATAGTTAAATAATATTCTTAGCGTAATTTAAAAGTTCAAAATTAATTACTAGGAATTAATAAACATTTACCAAATAAAACAAAATATTATTTAATATTTATAAATAATTATTAAATTAGAAAAACAATTTATAATTACCAAAATAAATTATTGAGCTAATTAACATAAAACAATAATAAACAACTCTTTTTAAAGTTTAAAACTTAATTTAACAAATTAAAAAGAAAAGGAACAAGAAATAAAAATTGTTGGAAAATAAAGAAGCCTGGCCCGGCTTGCGAGCCAGGCCGGCCCACTCCCTTTTTCTCGCTTCCCAGCCCACCGGCCCAACCAGCGGCCTGCTCCCCCCCTTCCCTTCTCTCTGGCCCAGCCGGCTCGGCCCATCTGAGCTTCGTTCGGTGGCGCGGCCCAAGCCAGGGCGCAGGCGCGGGCACGCGCGACAGGCCGTGTGCACGTGGTGCACTGCGGCGCCGGCGGCCACACCGCGCGGCGGTGCGCCCCGGATCGCGCCGGCGGTGACCAAAAGGCGCAGTGGCGCCCTCTCTCTTCTCTCCTTCCCTCTTTTCTCTCCTCCTCCCTTCTTTCTGCCCGTGGCGACCGCAGCAGCCATGTCGTGCGCACGCGCTAGAGCGCGGCGGCTCGCGGCTCGCGCGGCAGCGCTAGGCCGGATCCGCGCCGGAGGACGCTCGTGCCAGGCGCGCACGGTCGACCCGTACCTTGTGAGTGTGGCTAGGCGCCCGGAGGAGCTTGTGCGCATGGGGAAAATGCGGACACACGGCAGCCATGGCCGCCGGTGCCATAGGTGGGCACCGAGCTCGAACCAAGCTCGGGCTGGCCAAATCCGCAGCGAGGATAGGTGGAGGAGGAAGAGAGCGACGGGGAACGCGGGGTCTCACCCTCCGGCGGCGCAAAGGGGCGGCGGAGATGGCGGACGGCAGTGAGTGGCTGCGGCGGAAAAGGGCGCGCGACGCGGGGGCTATGCGACAGCGCATCGGTGGCGGTGAGACGGGGCAAGGATGAGGGCGGCGGAGCGGAGCTTCGGCGGCGGTCGGCTGAGGCGGGGAGGCGACGGGGCATGAGAACAGCGGCGGGGTTGGAGCGGGGCGGCGCGGCGAGTGAGAGCTCGCTCACCGGCTGAAGGAGAAAGAAGGCCGAGTGGGGCCCGCCTGTCAGCCCGCGTGGCAGCGGGCCGCCCCGGTGGCACGAGGGGGCGCGGCCAGCGCAGCCCGCCGCCCTTGCTGGGCCGGCGCGTGGCTAGGCTGCCGCCCCGATTTTCTTTTTTTTTTTGAATTATCCAAACACCTTTGCCATTTTAACCCTCAAATAACAACAGAATTACAGCTAGGTCCAAATACAAAAGTGAAAGGGCATATTTTTAAACTACCCCTTTGCACTTTCGCACTTGGACAGAACCAAAATTTTAAGGAATTTGAATTCAAATTTAATTTGAGGAAATTTAAATATTAAACTCCATTTTTTTTAATTATGCACATGATGACTTGGTTAAATGCACTTAAAGCATGGTTAAGATACGGAGTATCACAAGGTCAACGACCACCGCCGCCGACACGCCGTCGTCGCGGGCGGATCTAGCCGAGGCGGGGTTGGGGGGAGGCCAACAGGAAGAGAAGAGGCCAGGGCGGCGTCGGGAGAGGGTAGCGTCGGTGGAGGAGAGGGAGGGTTGCGGTGGGGGAGGTCGAGGTTGACGTGGAGAGGGAGCGAGGTAGAAGACCGAGATGAGGAAACGGGAGCAACCCATATGTTTATCCAAGAGAATTAATTCACAATTGGTTTTCCTTGTGCAATAGAAATTACAGGTGTAAAATAGTATGGAATATCCAAACAGGGCCTAAATCAATAAATCTATCTGCATTCAAGCTATGCCTGTCGTGACTGCTTCACATACCACGTTACGGCTGCTTTACATGACCTACACCACTGTATTAGATGATAAACTAAATCGCAATAAAAATAACTATGATGTTTTTACATAAGACAAGTGATCAGAGTTGGTGCAAAAACTCAAATGGTATAAAATTAAATGGATACTATTTATTCCAATTAGAATTTGAACTGAATTCAAATGTACATTTATGTCTATTAGCACAGTGTTTGAATGTCAATAATTGTTCAAACGTATTCAACTTAGTACAGTAATGGAATAGTAGATTTGTGATCAACATGTAATACGTACTCCTATCAAACATTAGTATATTGAACATCCGTAAGGTTCTTCCAGTATTAATCGACTACTGAAATAGAGCATTAATCAATCACAAAGCTGTACGGGGCTCAAACTCAGGATCACAAGAATCCAAAAGCGTTATCATGTCAAAATTTCATGCAAAATTTCATGAACAGAGCAGCTCGTCATCATCTTCCACGAGCAAAAGATACTCAAACGAAATTGCAAATTTCAAAGAGATGAACTTTACCCGTTTCACAGAATATTGGATTCAATCTGCTTGGAACACAGGCACCAAAAAAGGGTTGCTACAATATTAAGTCTCATAGACCAAAAGCTCATCATCTATCCTACAGATAATAAACATCCTGGGGCATAACAAAGCACATAAGTCGCAAGACACTCAAGATAGTCGTTGACAAGGGGTTTATCTCTTCTTTGACACACCAACAGTCTTTCCACGCCTTCCTGTAGTCTTGGTGTGCTGGCCACGGACACGAAGGCCCCAGTAGTGACGAAGGCCACGGTGGTTCCTGGAGAACACAAGGGCTTCGTGTCATACAACAACAAAACAGAACTATAAATCACAAGCATATTATGTCATTCTGTTTGAAGCAGCTCAAAGTTTTGAACACAAAGGCATTGGTTGGGTACAATTACGAAAAACATGACCCAGGCAACTAATGACAAAAAAATGCAGCATACAGTGCCAGCAATTACATGACAACAAATCTGTGTGGATGCCAACTTATGACAACAAAAAAGTGCCAAGATACAGACCTGATCTTCTTCAGCCTCTCAAGGTCATCGCGGAGCTTCATGTCAAGGGCGTTGGAAACAACCTGGGAGAACCTACCATCCTTGTAGTCTTTCTTCCTGTTGAGGAACCAGTCAGGGACCTTGAACTGGCGTGGGTTGGCAACAACGGTCATGAGGCGATCAAGCTCCTCTGTGGTGAGCTCACCAGCCCTGCACAAAAATATTATCATCAGAGCCGAACTTCATGCAGCGGGCATTCCTGCGGTAACCTACAGCAGGCAATATGACAGTGGGCTAATGTGGAACATCTACAGCAGGCGATATGGCAGTGGGTTAATGTGGAACATAAAATTAAGCGGGACAGTGGTGCAGTACAATATACACGTCGCAAGGTTCAGAAAATGAGCGAACTGGAAAATTGCAAAATGCCAAGAGGAGTATTTGCCATTCTGCATTTGTTAAGACACTTTGAAATACATTTTGCAGTGGGGTTTGATGCATTTTCTCGAGTAGAATTTGGCAGCTAACTAATAATCTGCGCTGAGATCAAGAAACCAAACCAATCCTAAATTCAGGATATGCAAACAAGCTGAAACCCTTCTTGAGTTCTTGGGTAAGTTTCTTCATTGGAACAGAAATGAAACATGAACAAACATTTTTGCAATCTAATCAAAAACATAGTTCTACATTTTCTTCAGCTACAACAGGGAGAACATCCAGTACCTACATCGAAATCGTTACTAATGCATGTACATTAACACTTTCAATAAAACTAGAAGTTTTTAATCCCTTTGCCAGACTGGAAACAAACTTAGGTTACAGAGGTTAGAAAGGCCAATGCTTCAGCACAGCCAGAAGTTGTCAAATTACGTGCTAAACTGAGGCACAAATAAAGTCGACAATGCCAATCACGAAATGGGAAATTAGTAGTCGCCACAAAATCAGCAGCGTATGTAAATCCAACTGTCTAACAGCAGGCATTCAATCCTTCACACAACACCAATCATCCAACGTTTACAGTCACTAAACAGGATCTAGCCAGCCTTATTTTCGAAGGACTAATATCTAAACAAAACAAGCTGGCTTAAAAACTAAAATTCTAGCCCTAGAAACTGTTCCTCCAACATAGCAAGCTGCATCTGCTCCATTAGACGCCTAGCCCTAGGAAATTCATGCCTAAATGAGTTGAACTTCCCCCTCAACTCACAACGCCTCAAGAGCGATCCACAAATCACACTGCTAATCACCGAAAACGGCCCTTGCATCTATGATCGAACTGACCGCTACATCCCACTACATGAACCAACTGCAAAAGCCATTTCAGAACTAACCGCTTGTTCATGTCGATGTCGGCCTTCTTGCAGACGATGTTGGAGAAGCGGCGGCCGACACCCTTGATGGAGGTGAGGGCGAACATGATCTTCTGCTTGCCATCCACGTTGGTGTTGAGCAGACGCAGGATGTGCTGGAAGTCCTCCCCCGCGATCAGCGACTGCAAAACCAACGCCAGCCGTGCGTCAGTCCCCGATCTGTGACGGCTCGGCAGGGCCGCGAGGGGGGCGGAGCTTACCATGGCGGCAGCGGCTGGTGGAGCTCGGGCGCGCGCCGGAGTTGAAGGCGGCGACGGGCTGCGGCTGCGCGGGGTAGGGTTTCTCCTCTCTCGGAAGCGGCGGCGGCGGTGCGGGGAGCAATTTATAGTTGGGAGTGTGAGGCAGTGAGGGGGTGGAACCGAATCAACCCTAGCGGCCGCGGATCGACGGCTGGGATGGATGCGGAGCGGGGTGTAGGGGAGTGGATTCAATGGGCTGACGGGCTGAAGTTTTTTGTGTTGGAGACAGACGGGCCAAACGGGGGTGGAAGAAATCGCGGTTTTAACCAACGAAAAAATGACAATTCAATCTCCCGAAACCAAGTTTGTTTCACCCCGAAGTGATCTTAACCCCGGTGACTGTTAGGGCTATTGTCGCCTCCTCACTCCCAGTACCCTTCGTCGTAGCTTCGCCTCCTCCCTCGCCGCGCACTCACATCGCTATCTCAGTATCTCTGCTTTCTTCCACCGAGCCAGCACCTTCACCTCCGCCTCTCGCCGCATCGCTACCTTCACATCCTTTATCACCTATCTCTGCATCAAGCAACGACCAGGAGAGTAGAGTAGCAAGGGAGGAGGAGGTGGCACATGGGGGGATATGACTAGGGGTAGAAGAAGGACAGGCCCTAACTTGTGGGGGCTAGTGACACTTGTCACCTAAAATATGGACCCCATTGCCATATATAAGAGTAGAACTAAACTGTCGTGAAGCCACTTGGTGGAGATAAAATCCCAGTTTAAAATGAGGTTGAATTTCCATTTTTTTCGATTGGGGCGAATCCCACACTACCGGAATAAGTTGGAGATTTAAATATCTTCCAAATATTTCGGTTGACGTGTTAGGCTAATGTCACTATCTCGTCTATCCAACCGTGCGTGTACAATGTTTTGCACACCCATTTGCACCTTTTGGTGACATCATCCTTAGGTGAGCATGCAAATGGCCATGTGTATGCAAAATTTACAATGTAATAACATTATAATATGTGTGGAGTTTAAAATGAGAAGTCGTATAAATAGCCTACTAGA
Organism: Paspalum vaginatum; assembly: GCA_030272315.1. Taxonomy (NCBI): domain Eukaryota; kingdom Viridiplantae; phylum Streptophyta; class Magnoliopsida; order Poales; family Poaceae; genus Paspalum; species Paspalum vaginatum. The sequence continues at coordinate 43,716,107 of CM059013.1, forward strand.
GATAGCCTTAGCATATAGTCCATTTTAACATTTCTTTTTTCTCATGTTTCGTAGAGCTGTCTCAATCAAGACACTAGGTAGTAGTGTTCCTGTAACATGATGATATAGATACCAGATAAGAAACTATAGCTTACAATACATATTACCTAAATCTATCTACACACTATAAAAGAATGAGTTTTCGCAATATCATTTTTCACTCAACGAAACCACCTATACCTTCTTACATTGGCCCCATTGAATATGTTGGAAATGATTGCATAGGTTTTGGAAAGAGCCTAAAACCGGTAGAAAGAAAAATGTTTTCATCTTTGGTACTTTATTTTCTCACCTCGTTTTATACAATACCTACCAGGCAGTTTCTTGTCTTGAAATTAATGAAAAAAAGAGGACATCAATTAAATGTCTCTCTTCTCTTTAACTTTAATTTCTCTTTTTTTCATACTTCCTTAATTGCAGGCCACTCAGACCTCTTGGTCCTAAATATCAGAATAGGACGAACGAACCGGCCTAGTTTGGGATTGACGAGGCTCGAACCTGTAGCTTCCGCCTTGATAGGCGGTCCTCTGACCAATTGAACTATAGTCCATGCACGGTGTATGGCATGCCTATTTTTAAATAATATAACCATAAGAAGATTCAATTCACGCTAGTATGGTTATTAACTTTCCAACCATCTTAGGAATAAAAGCATCGGAACATTTGCTTGGGACATTTTGCTTTATTTCTAGTATATTTTGTTTTGGTAATGGAACATTTTCTGTTTTTTATAAAGGAGGCATTTTTAATTTTTTACACAAAAAAAATTTGGGCTATTTTTTTTTATTGAAACACTTTCAGGAATATTTCCTTTGTTCTTGAACATGTACGGTAGTTGCTTATCAAGATCATAATCATATGCAAATTCTTATAAATACGGGGCTAATAATATCTGTCTTGCGGGTGCAAACCTTGTCCCAAACAGAACAAAATACAAGGGAGGGAGCACCACTGGGAATAGGCATGTTGCCGCCTTGCCGGTACAGCAACAGCAGAGCAATGGCAGCAGCCCTGCAGCCTCAACGCTGAATGCTACAATGAGTGCCCTGATCAACAAGAGATCTATATACAAAAAGATGTTTTTAAGCGCTGTACTGGTACAGGATATATAGCGAAGGGTCATGTGCCCATGTCGGAATGACTAAATTCTTAAACATCCGCATACCATCTTCAGAGAGTTCAGATTGATCAAAAGGACAACAGAGACGTCAACGAGTCACATATGTACAGCAAAAAATTGACCCAGTTTGCGGGTCGTATAGAGCTACTCCAGAGTCTCTTCTTACATCTACTACTCAAAAAGGCTTCATGATCCACACCCTCCAAATCCTGAGACGTCAACGAGCCACAGCTGCAAATGCCCAATTGCTTCAGCCATAGCTGTTAAGATGAATTGAACGGCGACAAGCTTGTCACTGAAAACCAAAATCTCCTGCTTTGCACTGTCAATACAGAATACAAAGAGTCTCAGTTAATAGGTAGTGAAGAACAAATGAGTGTGTAACAGATGATAGCAAAAATATAAGCCCAGAACTGAACCAAAAAATGAGGGAACCCCCCCCCCCCCCCGAACTAGAATCATGGAAGAACAATGAACAGCTTGATGGGATTTTCAGGAAAATTTAAATAGGCGGTGTCATCTAGACTCTAACTAATTCCGTTTCCTATCTTAAAGCATATCCAACTAACTTAAGCTGTAACACCCAGCATGGACTGTCAAAATACAATCCTTCTGGCTATTCAGATGTTCATGCCATGACAATTGACAAGGGCAAATGAAAACTTACAAAAGACACATAAATTTGATTATTGGATCACGCATGAAGACACATAAATTTTAGAATAACAGGAAGTATATAAGCATTGTTCATAAAGAAAGGATACTCGGTCATAAATTAAGCTGTAAATCATAGTAAAATTGGAATTGTTATGCTGCCTACAGAGGTTACTCATGGGCTGGCAGTTGCACAACAACATTGTGAGTGTAATTCACTGTACCAAATAAGAAATCAGAAGTTCTCATACACTTCGCTCAGATACTAATGTTTTGGTGTTAAAAGGATGGCACAGATCCATAGCTGGATATTTGAACCACGCCTTATAATTTTTGGCTGACATTTGCAATGAGAAGTCAGCTATCGTGTTGGTGGTACATGCATCTAATGATTTGCAGGTCGTCTGGCCAGGCTTATGGATTGAGAACATGAACAAGCACATTTATAACCAGGAAACTATTTTATAAATAAAAGTTCATCCACAACCATCCTAGGATCTCTCCTCTAGGCAGGCATATGGATTCAGAACATGAACAAACACGTTTGTAACCAGGAAACTATTTCTACCAGCCCCGTTTGGGTCTCTTGAATTGAAATTCCATTACAATAACTACTTGTTCCCACTAATATGAGAAGATAAAAGAGAATTTTAGAGCCTTGGGTGGGGAAAGGAGAGCAAGGAATTCATGATACAATTCCAAGCAATTTACCGGTGAAAGAGAAGAATCATTTTCTTTGGGATTAATACATATGTGGAATCATGGATTCCAATTCATATGCATCATTGGTTCAACTATTTAGTCACATTTCAATTCTCCTAAATTCTTAGGAGCCAAACGGGGCCCAATAAAAGTTCATCCACAACCAGCCCAAGGATCTCTCCTCCAGACCATCAAGGGAGCATAGTTACCCACAAACGTAAACAATGAGTGCCCGGTATATTTGATGTCCACCAAAACAGTTCCTTTCAAACCAGCAATTCGATTTACTACACTGGTTGAAGAACTCCTAGAACAAAAGCTACCAGAAAAGATGTTTGTGTATGCCCCTGATTACATCTGTACTAGCGTACTTCTAGTGAAAAGGTATAAAACGAGTAAAGCATAAAAATAAGGAAGGTGCAAACACAAGCAACTGTTCAAAGTATTGCCTGAATTTTTGTTTTCACATCTAAAAATAAAATTGAGAAGTAGAAACTGTGTTGAGTATCAATTGTCCGATTTCTACAACAGCGCTGGATCTTAACTGTGACAACTGACATATTTCATGAGTCATTCCTGAGTTCAGACAACGCTTAGCTATAACTACGTCAATCCATAGCGAAGAGTTCTATAACTACACCAGAACCATGTGTTCCACAAGTTGTTGTACCATGACAGGAGCATGTAAACTACAGCTATCGATTCATAAACATAGCAGCAGCAGCAGCAGCAAAGCCTTAAGTCCCAAGAAAGTTGAGGTAGGTTAGAGTTGAAACCCAACAGAAGACACCAACAAAGGAAAGGAAAGAGAAGGATTATAAAAGCTTATTCATGGTTCAGGCAAGTGAATAGCTGCTTTCCATCCAAACCTATCTATGAACAAATATATAGGTATATTCTATCCTTTCAAACAGTGTCGGAGCTTGGTCACAAATCCAGAGGGGGGCAAACTTATACACCCATACTTAATTCTAGCGCTTTTGTTTATAAATGAGATAGTTAGGCTTTTGCTTTGGCCATTTGTAAAGGTAGGAGGGGCCATGCGGCCATGGCGCCCTTGGGCCTTCAAGAAGCATCATGTTTATAGCCTCATCAGATATCAAGCTCGGCTGACCCCTATCTCTCCTCACATTTAAGTCACACCTTAAGATTCCACTACCGCTATGCACTGTTGCCTCTGCAGGTCTCCATAGGACATGTCTAAACCATCCTAACTCGTGTTGAACAAGGTTCCTTCAATTGGCACTACCCTAGCCTATCATGTATATCGGCGTTTCGGACTCAGTCCATTCTTATAAGACCACAAATCCAACGCAATATACGCCTTAACCAGACAAAAAGTTGGAATACACAAATGCAAGGAAAATTTTCACAAATAAGGATAAGCTGAGTGATAAATAGATTGCATTCTCTAGAATAATACCTTTGACACGAGAATACAGTGATCATGCATTAACAGGTTCTCTAGAAGCTAGGTCACCTTCCACGCTATTACTGCATATGACGTCCTCTCTGTGAAGTTGACCCTCCCCACATGTTTGAGTAGGCTTAACCACAACTTTTGAAACATCAAGCACGGGAGCTGTTATTCCTGCCTCATTGTAACTCTTAACTGTCATTCCCACTTTAATGGTCGCATCATCTGTTTCAACCATATCACTTGTAGGCGACTTTGTCTCAGTGAATTTCTCCAATGTATCTTTAAAACTAGAAGGACATTTCAAATCTGGTAAAAGTGAGCCAACTTTGTCCTTGATGATCTCCACTTTCTGAGGAGATCCCTTTATAGATACTACAACATCAACAACAGAAGCACTGTGATCTTTGCTAGTATCCTTATCTATATAGGAGTCTATCAATGTCCCATTTACTATATTAGCTGTATCTTCCAAGCTTTTAGCTTCCATGGAGCTTTGAATATAAACATCAGCAACTGTGGCTTTCAGCTCATGGTTAACAGACTTTTCAACCTTAGTGATTAAAGGTATGTTAGTATCAACAGGAGCCACACAAGAATCCTCATGCTCTTGATTAGCACAATGAACAGATGGCAAATTGGATGTCACATTAGATTCAGTTTTGCTTGTTATGGGAGCAGCTCCAACAGAAAGCTCACTAGATGGACAATCTTCACCTTTCCCAGTATCATTAGATGAACACGAACATGGATCCAAAATCACTGGAGTAGGAAGACCATTTGAATGATTGGAATTAGATTTTTCTTCACTCTTCTGTTCTGCAACAGTGTTTTCAGCAATCAATTTCCTGTTTATTTCTCTGTAGTTCTCTTCTTGAATGTTGCCTGCTTCAGCCTTGAACTGCATGTTATTTCCACAATTAACCCCTGGAAGTGAATGCGACTTAGCATCACCTACTGATACTGGAGACTCCTTTTCTGTTTTTAATTTGTTTTCTTCAGCAACAGGAGTTTGGTCAGATGCTAAGCCAGCAGAGTTTTCACAGCACTTAGTTTCAAGAGCATTAGCAACATCATGTTCACAAGAGACATGAACAGGTGTCACAGACCCGCTTGCTTCACCAAACTTTTTAGCATCCATCTTGTCAAATCCAATAGCACCGCCTGCATGAAAAATTAAGCGTTGTTGAGATACGAAACTACAGCATTACCTGATTAAAAAAGGAAAAGAAAAGAAAATCTTAGGATATGGTAGTCTGACCTTGTCTGGCAGTGTTCTGTCCGTCAATTGTGCCTGTTGGCAGCAACTTCTTCTCCAGTAGACTGGTCCCATTGATAATCAAGAGATTTACTGACTTGATTTTTTGTTTCTTGGAAGGTTCGATAGGCTTGAAACCGAAAACAGCTATCCAAGTGTTCTCCATTTCAGGTACAGCTGGTATTACTAGTCTTCGAACATTGAGAGAAGAAAGGGCCTACAAAGCAATAAACCCCAAAACATCTAAGATCTGAAAAAAAGAATGTAACAAAGGTGCAACATAAACAAAAAAAAATCAGATTACACAGATTTTAGTTTGGTAAAGTCAAACACAGTTGTCAAAGTGTTCTCCCCTTCAGGTACAGCAGGTATAACTAGTTTCCAAACATTGAGACAACAAAGGGCCTACAAAGCAATAAACCCCAAAACATCTAATAACATCTGAAAACAAGAATCAAGAATGTAAACACAAGTGAGCTACATAAACAAAAAAACATCCTGGGTTACACGGATTTCAAATCATTTCAAGAAAGACTGGGAGACATGTTGCTATCTGCTACCTGTATATGAATATGATCAATTCAACAAACATATACTATACTGGGATTGTTTATACAGTTATACTAACCAATCATATTGAGCATCATTGCCACATGAAGTCAAACTGAAATATCTTTAAAGGACGACATGTGAAGTATGACACAAGGGGAGCCTTGGCGCAGTGGTAAAGCTACTGCCTTGTGACCAGGAGGTCACGGGTTCAAGTCGTGGAAACAGCCTCTCGCAGAAATGCAGGGAAAGGCTGCGTACAATAGACCCCAAGTGGGTCCGACCCCTCCCCGGACCCCGCGCAAGCGGGAGCTCATGCACGGGGCTGCCCATGTGAAGCATGACACAACACACAAAGAGAGACATGTGACTGCAAGCACTAGTACTCGCATAAATGTACACCTGAGAAGAGAAAACGAATTACCGATTCAATTCCATTGAGTAGTCGACGGCACATCCCTTGGTGCCTATACACACCTCTTGTGCCTATGAATGGCATTTCCGCCAAATCAGTCCCATGGATCCTGATTCATGCAGAAGAAAATAAAACAAGCATTTTAGAGCAGAAGTTATGTTAGGATTCATAAATCCACAACAAGAACAAGAAAAGAGGGATAAGTTTGCAGTTTTCACATTATTTATGCATGCCTCGCGGGTAGCAGTTGATAAGGGTATGAATTAGGAACAAATACCATGACAAACTTCAAAATAATAGTTGATTAACTGCTTATACCATGGATACAAATTACTTTCAGGACACATTGATGGTGAAATGGTACACATGCAAGACTAAAAATATCATGCTAAAGAGCATACTGGGCACAAATTTACAGCATGCACATGAATAATCGTGACAGAAAAGGAGAGGGGAATGGCTAACATTCAGACATGAAAGACTAGTATTAGGGGAAAAACAATTTGGCTGGTTTGAGGACTTTTTGGACACATCTAAATCTGACCAGTTACCAGCACGTAATCATGTCACATGCGGTTGGTAAGGGTCTGGTGAGCAAGGGTAGAGGAGTCATAATTGACCACTGATCAGTTAGTCAGGATTTCTCTTCTCCCATGACACTACTCATGGCACTGAGAAATGTAGGGAGAGACTACAGAACACTTCATCTACTCCAGTGGATACAGTAATAAAAACTTATTAAGGATAGCTTCATTGAACTCCTAATAAGTTTTACACAAATAATCCAAAAATATGCAAACAACGACTACCAACATGCCATATAGCTACCCAAATCTAGGCGATAACTTCATAACAAAATATGTTGTGGAGTGTTATAGAAACCTTTGTGCCTGCACACATAACAACGCAGTAAGCAGTTTCCAACAGTCACAGAAATTCCTTTCGTCCGAGAAATTAACTGATGTAACAAAATGTAAAATATATGCGCATACAAATATACCTTACAGATGCCACGGATATTACTTCATCACCTCGTTCCAGGATAAATGTATAGAAGCCACTAAAGTCTAAGCGACTGAAATCAGACCTGCAATAGGGTATTACAGAGTTTCAATAAGTGATTATATTGTGTAAAATCAAGAAAAGTGGCACATCTGTAATGGCTATGGTGGTAAACTGAAAGTTCTATGAATGTTACAGTTTGCTCCCCCGGACAGGTACCCCTTAGAACCAATGAAACCAATCTGATATAACTCTTATATAGACATGCTCAAGATTAAGTAACAAACACTCCTAGCTTCTAAGAGTTACTGCACTTCCATAAAATTGTAACTAGTTCAGGAAAATCGTTGTATCTTGATTGTTTATGGAGCTACAACCACAATGAATCAAGAACACAAAAGCATACTTACCCACAGTTATAAACAACATTGTGAATCATATTGATTCTACTTCTATCATCAATGTGTGGCTGAAAGCATTCATCCATAACTGTGAATGCAAGGGCTGTCTTGGAGTTGCAATATACCCATTGTGTTTTGCTTTTGGCGGGTATGGTCTCACAATCAGTAAAACAGTGAACCAGACTCCACGAAAATCCAGCCTCCATATTATTCTTTATCCCAATAAGCTCTTTTAGTCGTTTATAAACCTGCATTATTTCATCGAACAGAATAGCTTTAATGTCCATGTTTTTAAAAAAAGAATGCATTATACAACTAAATAAAGACCAAATGTGACACATATCTCATGAGCCATGATTAACTGAGATGTATCAGGTAAAAGGAAAATTCCACGGGCGGCATATTTTATTACCATGACAACTATTTAAGCACATTTTGATTCGGCTGCAAATTATCTGGATATTTATTGCTATTGTGCTGTAACCCTTAAGGGACATGATTCTAGCCATTGTGCTCACAAGCAGCGTCATCCAGACATAAGGAAGTATGTAGTATGTATATGCTACAAAAAATCTAAGCATAACAACAGAACTTAAGATTCATCAGTTAAGCTTTAATGCTTAAGCAATTCAGCAAAATAAGCACGGAACATGGAAGCATAGCAATTACATACTGGACAAAGAAAACTGGAATGCAGCTGGAACTAACTTATGATTGGTGTGTATGATTGCAGGCAGGGGAATCCATGTAATAAATAATAAGTATGCATTCCATCATGTAAGTTAGATTTCTTATGTCATAGATTCTGCCAGATTAATGGGAACACACAAGGGAAACATGAGGTTTCATACATGATATGTTCCCATCCTATAAAAGTAAAGAACTATTTTTAGTGTAGGTTACTAAGAGACTGAAACAGATGAACACAATAGTAATTGCATGTATTCTCACAATGATATCAAGATACAAGACATACTGGAAGCTTTGGTTCGGTAAATCAAACCCTTAAACACCAAAAATAGAACAGCACAAACTCATGCAATCTCAAAACTTAGCCATAGGTTCTGTTCCCTCAAGAGTCAAGAAAAAAACTTATTCATATGCTGTGTGTCGTTAAACTGCCAGCCAGAATCATGTGTAAGGTGAATGGTAAATAATGATAATGTGTACGCATATAGACACATATTATGGCAAAATGGGAGAATACTCCAGATAAGATCTTTGGTCCTTGCAAATGCAACAGAAAAAAAAAAAGAACCAAAGTAAAACTTAGCACCTTTCTGCATCCTGGACTGCAAAACCGATCAGTCCAGGTACTGGGCTTGGTACAAACAGAGTCTCTCCCGGTTCCAGGTGAACAAGCTTGGTGATCTGCAAACTTATTGTGTAAGGCAATGTAGAAGTGAACAGAGAGTTGCACGTAGTAGAAAATCTTACATTTCCTTGAACACTGCAAACAAGAAAGTAATTCCAGAGAAGATGGCGTCTTTTCTTGGGCAGAACCACAGAACCTACATAAACAGCTCCGACAATACCAATCTCCATGGGGCATCTGCAAAGGCAATTGGCATAGAATAAATATAGCATAAAAGCATGCAACCACAGAATAGGCCATTATATAGATATAAGAAAACTAAACCATTCAACATAGCATCTTAGCAAACAGCTATCTGAAGAATGTCACATTCAACCAAGGGAAGGCTATATAAGCACATAAGAAACCACACTCTAGAATGATAAAAATTTCCATATTCAGATAATTGTTCATCTAAATGTGGTCGGGATGAAAAACAAATAATGAGACTGCTCTGGCTCATAAATATCTGTATGCTTACCTTAATTCCCAAGCATGCCAAGTGAAAAGTTGAAGGGCAGCCTTCACAGCACAGCAAGTCTCCACCATCCCCACAAATTGCACAAGTGTCATCATGTTGATCTTCACTGTCATCATGTTGATCCTCACCACCATCTATCTTGTAAAATCCTTTCTTTTCATATTGTGCATGCTTCTCCCATGCATTGTGTAAGCATTGCAACAAAGAAACCTTACCATCTTCTAGAAAAATGTTTGCATATGGCCATTGCTCTTTCGAACCAGCATGAAGTTTGAACTTCGTGACCGTGAGAATCTTGGAACAGCATCCACAGAAAATACCCTCCCTGGTAATCTTACCCTCCAACAGTGTCCTTGTCTTCTTATTGTTCATGTATTTGACCACTGTGTCTTCGGAAATAACCTCCAGGTCTATCATCCATGAATATAGTGTCCGCTTCCATTCATAAGGAATATAGCCATCCTCCATATTATGAGTACTCCTACGGACACGAAGCCCACATCCCCTATGCATGATTTGTACTCTGTCCTCCCTGTTCTGATGCTTGGCTCTGGAACTTTTATTTGCAGGGATATCCTTTGCACCTCTGCTTCTGCTGCCCCCAGGTTTCTTTATAGCACCATAAATTTCATGATTTGTCCTTCTCTTAACTATATTCTTTTTTAGCAATGCTAGATCATCCTTTGATATGGCACCTGGTATAATATTATTACGTTTAATAGATGAGCAGCCCATATCATTCTCATCGCATGGATTTTGAAACTGCTCTTGGTAAACTGCATAGGCCTTAGTGATTGACCAATACCCAGTCCCTTCAGGAGAAACATAGACAGAGTCTTCATAATCTTTGTTTTTCCTGCGCCTTAGTTCAATTTTCCATCCATTGTCTACAAGCACGTGTTTTATCTGGTCCCTGACATCCTGCTTTAGTTTGTTGCGAGGCCCTCCCCTTGGTTTCTTCATTCTGTTGAGCACAGGGCCAGATGTACCTTGCATGTCAATGGCTTTTGATTTTGCCTTCTTCGATAAATTTCCTGGTGGCCCTTTATGCTCAAGCAATCTCTTTTTCAGATTATTCTGTTCGGTTGATTTATTGTTTTCATATTTCCGACTCAGACAAGGCTGATGATGCTTTGGCGATGAGTTCTTTGGTTGTTGCTTTGAATTTTTCTGTTTCATTCTCTGGCCCAAAGAAACACCCACTACACTTGGATCACTTTTCCTCAGCATGATAGGAGAGATAAGCTTCCCCATGACTCTCTTCTCACCATTTGCATCGCGCTTCTGGAATTCTGCAAGGACGTCACTTTTCTTCACAGATCCTTCATAGCCCTCAGTGGTTTCTCCTTCTGCCTTATGGTTCCTGGGCTGAAACTTTCCAGCAGCAGTTTCCGAGTCTACAGTAGACTTCTTCATTGGCATCTCGTGGCCACCAAACTCACCATCCAACTTGGTGTCATTTGTAAGAATCTTACTATCACCGGTCTCTTTATCCACCTTAGTGCTCTTTTTCATCATCCTGGCATCCCCAGTTTCCCCATCCATCTCAATGCTTCTGAGCAGAAGCTTACCATCACTAGTCTCCTCATCCACCTTGGTGCCTTTCGTCAGCATCCTAGCATCCCCAGTTTCCCCATCCACCTTAATATTTTTTGGCAGAAGCTTGTCATTGGTAGTCTCCGGCATCCCGCCATTGTTCTTTGGCAGGAGCTTTAAGACACCTCTCTTTGTTGGAATCCTATCATCACCAGTCTTCTCGTCTGCATTAGCGTTCGTCAGCAGAGTCTTGGCATCACCAGGTTCCCCGCCCAATTTAGTTTTCTTCAACAGAATATTGCCATCGCCAGTATCCCGGACTGCCTTATCACTCTTTGGTAATATCCTTAAAACACCCCTTTTCCCTTGCAATCTAATAACCTCATGTCGGCCAGAATCGATAGATTGGCCCTGACCAGTCTCTGACAGTGTCCGTTTTTCATGTTTCCGAAGCTCCACCTGTCGCCTCTTATCACCCATACTCGATACTTGCTCCTTCATCTTTGAGGCGCTGCTTGCCTTCATATCCACCCCACCTTTCTCATCTAGAACCCGCCCTCCCCTTACCTCTGGCTTCTCAAACCGCCATGTCGGGAGCCCCCGGGGCAGCATTTTCACACCAGTTCCACCCTTAGATGGGCCTCCACTGCTTCCACTGCTACCACCATGGACAGCCTCAACTCTGATCTTCTTGGCATCAGGCTGTGAACTTCCCCTGCTCTCCTGTTTAACTCCATTTTTCTTCTCTGAACCACTTCCATCACTGGACTTAAACCCTGAAACCTTCTCAGAACTAGCAGCTACGGGTTTCTCATCCGACTGATCGCCACCACCTTGGCTGCCGGCACCGGCATTGCCCACCGACGCCGCGGCACTAGCATTCTGTCGCGTGGAGATGCAGTACTCGTCGGCCTCCGAGTCGCTGGACTCCATCACCAGCTGCCTCTTCCGCGGCTTACTCGCCGGTGCGGCCTTCGAGCCGTGGCCTTCCCCGTCCGAACCCATCAGAAACCGATCGCAAGACAGCTCAAACCTCCCGCTCCAAAACCATCGACTGGCTGGCCCTGGATCAAGCACCACGAGAAACGAACTTAACTTCTCAGGCCCAGGCAATCTCAACCCAACCGACACAACTCGAGATAAGAACGCCAAAAAGAAAAACAGAATCCAGCGGCGTCGCGGCCTCCGTCCGCCCGCCCGGGAGACCGTCGCCGGTCGGAATTCCGCGCGATGGGGAGCGAGTCGGGGCTCACCTAGATCGCGGGAGCGCGACGGATGCGGCGGAGCGGTCGGGTTGCGGCGCTGGATGGTAGGGTTTCGCGGATCGCGGGGGATTTGGGATGGGACTCGGAGAAGCCGGGGAGGGGGGATTGGCCTGCTTCTCGTGCTCTTCGTCCGGTAAAACGTGGGGTTGGGAAGGGCCTGTTTAGTAATTTTCTGTACTGCGCTTATTTTTGCTCTAAACACCCTACCCTGCCCTGACCCGGAGTGGAGAGTGGAGGGCAATAGTTTGCCCCAGGGATTGAACTTCCCGACATCCGGAAAAGTCCGTTTCCGGTACGGATTTACAGAAAGCACTTTCTGTCAGTTTAGATGTATCTCTCGGTTCTAAATTTAAAATATGAAAGGTAAGTTTCTTTTGTTAAAGGTCTTTTGGAACGCAGGAATTTCACAGGATTGGTATAGAAATTTCACAGGAATCAGTTCAAAAACACAGGAAAACACAGGAACAGGAAAAAATTCTTTTGTTTCAAAGGGGACCTAAACCGATTTTTGGAACAGTAAAAAAGAAAAAACTTGCCCAAGATCCAAACAAACCCGTTTGATTGGTGGGACAGCCCATCAATTTCAAGGATTCTAATGTTTGATTGAAAAAGTAGGGAGATTGATCGGTTCTAAACAAAATATTCTATATAGATTCGGAACGGACGTGATGTAAAAAATAGATGGAACCATTACGTGTTTAGAACTTGGATGGAACCATCCAGTCCTGAAACGCAGAATGGAACATTCTACCTTGCTCTCTGACCAAACGCTACATTATTCTACTTTATTTTCCTTTTTATTGACAATGTATATGTACGGATGAAATACTGAGATTAACTTGTTCGATGAAAACTATTTTCAAAGAAAACATGAGCACCGCTAAAACCGTACTCACAAGTTTTTTAATATAACATAGATGTAGTGCGGCACACATGCTGTGAACCGCGTTATCTATGTGGATTGATACTGGCGGGACAATAAGGGAGGAAGTAAAGGAAAGAGAAAGGAAAAAATAAAAGAGACATGTTGATTGATGTCTTTTTTTATTCCATGACAAAGAAAGTATTAGGCGACTAGGATATAAAACAAGTTGACAAAAATAAAAGACTAAAGGGTATAAATATTTTCCTTCTATCAGTTTTATGCCCTTTGAAACCATTTCCAATTTTTTTCAACCTCTACAGTTAAGCCAACATGAGAATTACATAGGATTTCGTTGGGTGGAAAATGGTATTGTGAAAATTTGGCCTTTTACAGCGTAGATGTAGATACAAAATGATACTCAACTAGACATATATGTCTTCATGCAAATCTTTTATATCTAAATAGGTATACTCCGCCGCACTATTTTTATCTTAACATGTATGGAACCATGTCATTTCAAGGCCCTGCTAAGTTGGATGCCACGTCACCATTTACTCATCATCCGCTAAAGTCCTATATTTATAGCTCACATTGATTTTTAAGTTATCCATGTCAACGAGCCCCATTAACATTCCATTCTTTTTCATGCAGATTGTTCATTTTAAGGTGCCACATCAACCACTAAAATATACACTTAACATGTATTAATGACGGTTTAGTGTTTAGTGTATTACATTCGCACCAATAAGCTATAGTAACATTAACATGTGATTATGCTGCCAGGCATAAGTCACCTTTCTAGTTAAAATGGTGCTTATCCACAAGAAGTACCTCTGAAACGTAATTAGAAGTTTCCAAAAGAATTAAAACTATAGGGTGTCATGTTGCGAGAGTTGGAATGAAAGTTAGTTTATAAAAAATCAAAAGGAAATGACAAAAATTATGTGAGATATGTACTAGAAAGATAGCTAACACATTTCATATGCAAAAGCACAGACAAAATCAAAGGGCATTTGCAAACTGAAGTGGATCCTGACGCCATAAGAGATGGTGAGTTAGACATCATGATAACCCAGAACTCTAAAAATAACTTAACAAAGCATATGCAAAACACTGATTAAATTTGTGCTACCTTCTTACTATGTGGTTATTCGAGTTTTGCACCCGAAGCTCTAACCCTACAATCTAACCTAACTATACTGGAAAACAAATCACATGGGTGCGAGCAATAAAAAGATGGAACATAATGAAATAGAGAAGCAAACTCCGGGTGGCAACAGTGACTTGACTATTTTTACCAAGATATGGAGTGTCGCTCAAGCCACGTCTAGTCCTCATTGGACCGCCTCACAAGGATGGCCACGCTTTCCTGGAGGCTCCACCATCTTCACTATGGAGGTTAGGAACTCTTGTCCTCTGCACAAACAAATCTACACATACAGAGCGCAAGATTTTATAAAGCAGCTAACACCCAAATCTAAAATTTAGCAATAGTCTACTCAATTACTAATCTTGGCTGAATATGTGGACGATGTCATGAGGAGAACTGCGTCGACTGTAGGAAGAGTTTGGATCAAGTTATTTTAGTCATAGTGTTTTTAAGGGTCTTAAGTTGCAATCTACCTTTTAGGAGTATGAGTTGTAATATATCTAGGTGCGTCATGTAATGAACAATACACTATACTCTCGGCGCAGTTGCCCACCCTTCATGGAGATTTCTTTCAACTAAGTGTATAACATAGTATTTCTAAACTATGGTTTTAAATACTATGCCCTCTTAGTGTGTGCCAAGTCACAATTTGAGAGGAATTGGAGGTAGAAGCATGGAAGAGCAAGGAATATAGGACAAAAGCAGCAACAAAAGATACAAAAGAGAATAATAGGAGGAAGAAGCCAACACCTATGATCATGGTTCTGGATATCCATTCTCATGCGGCGTTACTTCCTTTATGTATCGATGAACCCAAGCAAAAGTCCGATGTGTATCATTGCCCTTAACTCATGCACCAACCGTGGGAGAGCACATGGCCCTCTTGTCTAGAAACAAAACTAAATCCTTAGGTTAAACTCAACACAAAAGAGACATATGATCCGATCATTAAGACTCCTTAAGCACTGGTTTATGGGACTACATCATGTGCTCCCACGTCTTCGTATGCTCCCATTCTGTGCCACTTCAAAAAGAACACATCAAAATAAACTCAAACAATTCAATAGGCAAACATGTATAGGCAGAAGGTGCCAAGATATGCAAATTTTGAGGGTGAAAAAAAACTACATGCAATGAGAAACGAGAGAGAGAATCAATATACAACTAGCGGTGTGTGGCTAGATGAGCAATATGTTCCAACTCAACAACACATGGAAATTTCCTTTTTTGTTTTTTTTCTTGGACAGATTTTTGGTCGAACTCAAAATTTGCCATTCCAAAAAGAATACAATTCCAGCTATGTACTTGGACAAGTGCTTGTCTAGGTACATAGCCAAAACTAGTTTCTAGGTACATAGATAGTAGTAGATCTTTTCACCGTCTGCCTCAGGTATTTGTGTTTTGTTTTTTTTTCATGCGCATTGTAATGTGGCTTTTTGAAGCAGCAGGAGCGGGAGAGCGTGGCATACAAGGTGAAGTCTAAGGTTTGAGGCACCGTTTCTCCGCGGAGCCGTGGTACCTGTTAAGAACAAATTTAACAGCGGTGATCTCATCATCAAGGAAGATTCCAGAGTATTAGCAGTTGCTTAACTATCCCATAATCATGATTAGACATAATGTAAACGTGCTTAATCCCAAACGAACAAGATGCCGTCCGTACGCATGTATATATATGTACACTGTTCATGAGTTAATACACAGAGAGTCATTCTCTAATCATTTCACTTGATCTCTCGATCCCCTAATTTCTAACATGTTATCAGCACGTAGAATAACCGTCGAGTTTAGGCCAGTGACGAACTCGAACACCGGCGACGAAGAAGAAGAACATCAGTCAGAACACCGGCGACCTGTAAACCAAGGTAAACAAAGAACGATGCCAATGCTTACCCTTTGCCGCCTCGTAAAGAAGGTTCGCCGCGCCGTCATTCGCGAGTTCCTCTGCACTTGCCACGCCGGAGTGCTTGACCACGACCCTGTCTCCTTCGCCATCCAACGCGCCATCTTGCGGATGAGTGCACAGGGTTACACCGGAGTGTGGCTCCCGGCTCCCCGTGGACCGGCTCGTCGTGCACCTCCTCGTCGGGGACCTCCACGTCGCCGTGCGGCAGCGCCACCAGTGTCGCCTCCGGCTCCGGTGCCAGTGATGGGAGTACCCCTCTCCAACCCGTACCCACCAGGCTACTGCCCGGTCCATGGGTACGTGCCATGCATCCTCCGTGACCATGGGGCCCTCGACGCTACCATCATCGCCGCCCTTCATCAAGACGCCGGCGCCTCCACCGACCCACCCCCTGTAACCCCAGATGGAGGAGAGGCAAGGCCTCGATGGAGGCCACTAACCCCCGCGCCGCTCGGTTTCGGCCGCCGCCCCACCATGGTGGCTCGGGCAGGGTGCCCGCCGTTCTTCAATGATGCTGTGGTCGACTCCTCACCGCCTTCCGCGCTTTCTATGGCGTCCTTGGCACTGCTCACTCCGCGTTGCCACGCTGGAGAGGCGGCCGCGCGCTGCCCGGGCCTCCGCTCCATCGAGGTCGAGGCCCCAACCACCGGCGACCTCCCCAACGGCAATGGAACCGCTGGGTGGCTCTCCTCCTCTGATGAGGAGAGGGAGGATTCCATCTCCTAAACGACAAGGGAAAAGGGGGGAACGGGGGCTCTGGTGGATGCAACCGCTAGACCTGGCGATCGGGATGGCAGATCTGACTGGCGGCAACCAAGGTGGCTGCGACGGAACTCTCTGGCGGTGGTGGAGAAAGAAAGTGAGGCGAGGCGGCGGTGGCTGGGGATGCGGGCGAATGGGCGCTAGGGTTGCAAACCCTAGCCGCCGGTTAGGCCGGCTCTTATACGCGATGCGGTGGCCACGCTGATGGGCCGAGCTGCGTCCCACCCCGTTCCCTGCCGCACCACGCCCTGGGCCGGGCCGCCACTCCACCCGAGTAGCTTTTAGAAGACCGCTTCGGGCTAGGGACGCGGCCCACGTAGCCCGCCGAAGTCCTGTTTTGCATGGGCCAAACAAACAGGCCAACCAAAAGTTCCGGGCCCCATTTAACCTCCCTTGTTAATATGGCTATGGGCTAAAACAGGCCCATACCCGTTTTATTAATTTGTATATATGCGTTAGTTTATATTCCAGCAATTTCCTTTTACACTTTTAACTATAGTATTAGTTATATATGTGTGTTTAAATATTATGTCCGTGACTATGTGAATGTAAATATGTGTTTGTGTTTATTTTTGTTTCTTACGTATGTTTTTAACATAAAATGACAATACACTAAATACAATTAAACTCTCACAATCAAATATATAAGAGTTTCACCAAAACTCTCACAATTTAAAATATATTTAATTGTCTTTAGGGTATACAGTAATTTACATTCACAAAATTTACAATGAATTAACACATGTATCATTAAGTTATATATATCTTACATTATTTTTGAGAACCAACGTAGGATGATAGTCACCGGTAGATGAGTAATTCAACTTGCATATTATTTATATTATGTCTTTATATAATATATAATTATACATATTATTCTCAAAAATAATGTTTGGATGCTTAATCTAAGCAAGTATCTGAAATTTTAAGATATATAATAGTTTTATTATTACAACTACCATCATTAAGGTTTAGATTTACCACATAGGTAAATTAATAAATCGATGGTTAATGCATTGTAGGAAAAATGCAAGGAATCAAAGAATTTGAGGGAGCAATTACCCTACTTGGGCATCAGACGTGAAAATTGCGTTTGCACCTCGAAGGATTTTACCTGCCATTAATGCACCTGTACAAAACGGTCCAAAAATAACTGATCAAATGAAATACACCGTATTATTTTTATTAAGAACTTCTATCCATAAAGATTTAAAGAAAGAATATCTTTTCAAAGAAAATCCTTACACTCTATGGGTTACATTGAAAAAGCGTTATGAACAGCAAAATGAACAAATATACCCCGAAGCAGACCATGAATGGAATCACCTACGCATACAAGATTTTAAATCTGTAGCTGATTACGATCATAGAGTTCATGACACATGCACAAGATTGAAATTTTGGGACCAAAAACCAACGGATGCAGAAAAGATAAAAAAGACATTGTTTACTATGCATCCAGCGGATGGGGTATTAACAAATCAATACCGTAAAGAGAACCAGCAGGTTTATTCCCAGCTTATTCACTCTTTAACTCAGGCTGAAAGACATGATGAACTCTAATTAAAAAATCATTATTTGCGCCATGGTTCAGCACCTCTACCTGAAATTAATTATACACAGAATAAAGCTACGAATAATAAAAGAAAATTTAGTGGATCTCCACCCAAATACCCAAATATTCCTCCTGGTCGTCATGGTCGAAATTTTAAAAAGAACCATAGGCACAAAGAAAATAAGAGAGCACGAGGGAATGCACCAATCACAAATGATAAACTAAGACTTTATCATAAATGTGGCTGTAACACGCATTTTGCAGCCACTTGTCGTACTCCCAAACATTTGGTAGACTTTTATTTAAAGTCTATATGTGGTGCAAACAAAGGATCAAAAAATATGAAGCTCACTTCAAGCAAGCTAGTGAGGAAAACAAAGAGGCTGGTTGTTCGTCCAAGGTTCCCCATAATCGCCCAATAACAATACATTTGCTCAGGATATGGATAACATGATGATTGAATACAATTCGGACGACATACGTGGGGATTTAGTTTAGATACCTAAATCTAAAATTTGATACCTAAACTGTTATAGTGTTGTAATAAGATAACAGTTAAAACTCAAACAATTTAGAGTTTAAACTTATCTGTAAAAATAAGAATTGTACTAAAGTTAGTACAAAACTCATGTGTGTCGTAGTATTAATATTATGTTTTGGATGTTAGATATCATATGTATATATAAATAAATATAAAATGAATAAAGAATTAATTATATAATTCTTGTCATTATTATAGATGTCTAATGAATACGGTTCATCAGAGGAGGAATTATGTCTCGTGGATAGTTGTACCACAAACTCTATACTTACTGAGATAAAATATTTTCAAACCTTGAAGAAAAGGGAAGGAAATGTTTTAACAATCGCTGGGAGAGATGCATTGATACTTGGTTTTGGTAGAGCCATTGTCACCCTCCCATTGGGTACTCAAATTATGATCGAGAATGTTTTATTGTATCCTGATTCAACCCGTACCCTATTAAGTTATAGAGATATTCGTAATAATGGTATTCACGTGAAAACATATGAATAAAATAAAGAAAAATACCTTCTTCTCACCAAACCTACTGAATATTACAAACAAATATGTGAAAAAATTTCAACTCTAGAATCCGGATTATATTATACATATATTAAGCCCATTGAACATGATGCATACAAGGTAATTTTTTAAAATATCGATGCATTCCAAACTTGGCATGATAGACTTGGGCACCCTGGCATCGGGATGATAACAAAAATTATCACCAATTCTATTGGTTATGACTTGACTGATGCAAAATTTTCCAGATCATCTGATTATGTGTGCAAGGCATGTGCTACAGGGAAATTGATTTTAAAACCTTCACCTCTTAAACTATGAGCAGAACCAATTAGATTTCTTGAAAGAATTCAAGTAGATATTTGTGGTCCAATTGAACCAACCTCAGGACCGTTCAGATATTTTATGGTTTTAATTGACGTATCTACGAGATGGTCACATGTGTGTTTATTGTCCACTAGAAACGATGCATTTGCCAAAATAATATCTCAGATTATAAAGCTAAAGGCACATTATCCTGAACATAGGATTCAATCAATCTGAATGGACAATACTGCTGAATTTTTCTCTCATGCTTTTAATGATTACTACATGGCTTTATGAATTCAGGTTCAGCACTTGGTTCCATATGTCCACACTCAAAATGGTTTAGCAGAATCTTTAATAAAAAAATCTCAAGTTATTTGCAAGTCCATTACTAATGAAGTGCTCCTTGCCTACGTCATGTTGGGGTCATGCAGTTTTACACGCTGCTGATCTACTACAACTAAGACTAACAGCATATCATGACTCTTCCCCTTAGAGTTCGTACGAGGGGACCTTCCTAGAATTTCCCATTTGCGTAAATTCGGATGTGCTGTTTACGTGCCAATATCACCACCACAGTGTACCTCTATGGGCCCTCCACAGAAAGTTAGGGATTTATGTGGGTTACCGATCTCCGTCGATAATAAAGTATTTGGAACCCCTAACGGGTGATCTATTTACGACCCGATTCGCTGATTGCATTTTTAATAAGGAACATTTCCCGGCATTAGAGGGAGATTTCAAGTACCAGAAAGGAAAATGCCGAGAAATTGATTGGGATGCAAATAGTATCTCCTCCTTAGATCCCCGTACTAAACAAACTGAACTTCAAGTTCAGAAAATTATTGGTTTGCATAATATTGCAAATAACCTGCCTGATGCATTTACAAATTAAATTACAAAAGTGCAGTAAAATCTTTCAATCCTGCTAGGAACGCAGCTGAAAGAGTGGAGGTACCAAATAAAACCACTCAAAACCCTAGTAATAAAAGGGGAAAAATTAAGGCAACTAAGAAGGATCCAACTCATTGAAAGAAAAAAAACGGTAAATTCACATCAACAAAAAGTTGATGAAAATCAGAGTGGATCTGATTCACTACCCTCTTCGAATGCGCGCATGGTCGAAGTAGGGATATCGGAAAACCCGAGGACCATGAATACGGGAAATCCTGATGTGTCCTTAAGAATATAAGAACTTGCTACCAACTATATTGAGACTGGTGAAACCTTTGACCTCAAGACTATTGTTGTTGACACTTATTTCTCTGAACAAGGTGCTGACATCCTAAATGATCCAAATCCTAAATCCATAGCTGAGTGCAGAAAACGCTCAGACTGGAATCAATGGAAAGAAGCTATTGAAAAAGAGACTGCCTCGCTTTATAAAAAAAAAGTATTCTCGGAAGTAATGCTAACACCTAATGGCATTTTTCCCGTAGGATACAAGTGGGTTTTCGTTCGTAAGTGAAATGAAAATAACGAAGTGGTGAGATATAAAGTAAGGCAAGTAGCACAAGGCTTTACGCTAAAAACCCGGCATTGATTATACTGAAACATATTCTCCAGTAATGAGTGGCATAAGCTTCCGATACTTAATACCACTGGCAGTACAAAATCGTCTATCTCTGCGGTTGATGGACGTAGTAACCGCATATTTATATGGGTCACTGGATTCTGAAATTTGCGTGAAAATTCCAGATGGAATAAATGTATCGAATCCATCGGAAAATCGCAACATATATTGTGTAAAGTTAAAAAAGTCATTATATGGCTTAAAACAATCAGGACTGAATGTGGTACAATAGATTAAGTGAATTCCTTTGTCTTAAAGGATACACTAAAAATGATGATTGCCTATGTGTATTCATTAAGAAATCTGCTATAGGATTTTATATCATTTCAATGTATGTTGATGATCTTAACATTATTGGAAATGAGAAAGATATAAATGAAGCACGTCATCATTTAAAGACAGAATTTGAGATGAAGGATTTGGGTCAAACCAAATTTTACTTAGGTATTCAACTTGAGCATTAACTTCAGGAATTTTTTATATCAATCGGCATATATGCAAAAAATATTAGAAAAGTTCAATATGGATAAAACATATCCAGCCAAAACTCCCATGGTTGTTAGGTCTCTTGATATGAAGTAACGAAGAAAGATCCTTTTCGACCAAAGGATGAAGGAGAAGAAATTCTGGACCTAATTTTCCATATCTCAGTGCAATTGGGGCCCTCATGTATCTAGCAAATAATTCCCTGGCTGGACATTGTATTTGCAGTGAATTTACTTGCAAGATACAGTGTCACTCCTACAAAACGTCATTGGGCTGGAATTAAGAACATTTTTAGGTATCTTAATGGCACCAGAGACCTTGGTCTTTTCTATGGAAGAAACCAAGATCCTACTTTAATTGGATATACTAATGCTGGCTATTTATCTGATCCCCATAATGCCAGATCACAGACCGGTTTTGTGTTTTTACAAAGTGGAACTGCTATTTCTTGAAAATCATCAAAACAAACTTTGGTAGCTACCTCTACTAATCATTCTGAAATTATTGCATTATATGAAGCCTCTGAGAAGTGTGCTTGGTTTCGCATGAATGATAAACCACATAACTCAGTCATGTGGTATTGGTCCGATTAATTCACCAACCATTATCTATGAAGATAATGCTGCCTGTGTTGTTCAGATGGAGACTGGTTATATAAAAAATAATATCACGAAATATATTGCTCCTAAATTGTTTTATCCTCATGAATTACAAAAGAATGGGGAGATAAACATTCTGCAAACTAAGTCTTGTGATAATCTTGGTGATTTATTCACAAAATCGTTACCATATCCAACATTTTCGAAATATGTTAAAGGAATAGATACGAAACGACTTAGAAATTTGCAGGAATCAGGGGGAGTAACACTCTCCAAGATATAAACCAGTTAACGTTATATTATACTCTTTTCTTTTATGGATTTTTCTCTAAATTAGGTTTTACCATATAAAGTTTTTGATGAAGTAATATCAACGTATGTAACGTGTCTTATCATCTATTTTTCCTACAGGGTTTTTGTAAGATGATAATGCACATAGTAGGATAGATATAGAATAGTTTTTTAATTTCTAGATAATGTAAAATAGATATAGATTAATTTGATCGAGGGAGAGTGTTAAGAACAAATTTAACGGCGGCGATCTCATCGTAAAGGAAAATTCCAGAGTATCAGCAGTTGCTTAACTATCTCTAATCATGATTAGACATAATATAAACGTGCTTAATCCCGAACGGACGTGATGCCGTCCGTACGGCATGTATAACTGTTCATGAGTTAATATACATAGAGTCATTCTCAGATCATTTCACTCGATCTCTCGGTCCCCTAATTTCTAACAGTACCGACGCCGCTTCCAATAGAGAGCAGCAACCCATATGCGAGCATGGACTTGGACACTGCTCCCTAGTGGCACTACTCATTGCCCCCCGGTACCATTACCCAATGGCGGCAGCGGCAGAGGGCGTCGGCAGCCATCCGACCCCCCGGTGGCGGGCACCTGCCTGCCGCTCCCGCCATCCCACACCGCCCTGCCCGCCACCAGCCCACCAGGCCGCCAGCTTTCCCCGCCGTCCCCTACCCTCACGCCGCCGCATCTGACCGCCGCCGCTTCCACCCGGGCCCCGCCACCGCCCCTGCCCCACCCGCCCGGGACGCGAACCGTCCCGTCCCCGCGTGCCCCGAGCCTCGCCCCTCCCCCGCGGCCACTTTACAGTGCCGCAACCGCCACGAGCCGCGCCGCGATTGGCCGGCGGCCCCCCACCCGCCTCTTTATGCACGCCCCCCCCCCCTCCCACCCCGTCTCGCTTTCCCCTTTCATTCGCTCTCCACGCCGCTGCGGGGGGCGAGGCGAAAGCACGCTCGCACGCACACGCACACGCACAACAGCGGGGGAATTCCGGGGCTAGGGTTTCGCGGATCGAGAGGGAGGGAGGGCGGCTACCTCAGCTAGGGTTTCGGTCGGCGGGCGGGCCCCGGATGGCCTCGGCGGCGGCGGCGGCGGCGCCGGAGGGGGAGGGGGCCGTCACGGGGGACATGGTCAGCGCGGGGTTCGCGGAGCTGGAGCGCCAGCAGCAGCTGCTCGCCACCTGCACGCGCCTGTACCAGCAGCTCGCCGACCACTTCGGCTCGCTCGAGCGCGGCCTGGCCGCGCGCTCCGACGCGCTGCGCGTCCGCCGCAGGGCCTTCGACGCGCGCACCCACCGCGCGCTCGACACGCTCCACCGCCGCGAGGCCTCCGTCGACGCCTCCGTCTCGCGCGCGCTCGACCACCTCCACTCCATCTCCGCCTCGGCCGCCGCCCCCCCCTCCGCCGACGCCGGCCTCGCCGAGAGCCTGCGCGCCCTCTGCGCGCGGATGGACTCCGCCGCGTTCCTGGGCCTCGTCGTGGCCCACCGCAAGGAGGCCGACGCGCTGCGCGCCGAGGTGCCGCCGGCGCTCAAGCTCTGCGTGGATCCGGCCAGGTTCGTCATGGACGCCGTCGCCGGCGTCTTCCCCGTCGACCGCCGCGAGGTCCGCAACCCGCCCGACCTGGCCTGGGCCTGCGTGCTCATCCTCGAGGCAGCCGTGCCCGCGCTCGCCGACCCGGACCCGGAGATCGGCGCCGCGCGCCCGCTCGTGCCGCGCGCCGCCAGGGACCGCGCGCGGGCCATGGCCACCGAGTGGAAGGAGGCCGCCGAGAGGAAGGGCGGGGTCGAGGGCGCCAAGCCGCCCGACGCGCACGCCTTCCTGCAGCACGTCGCCACCTTCGCCGTCGCCGAGAGGGAGGACAGGCCGCTCTACCGCAGGATCGTCGTCAGCTTCTCCTGGCGCCGACAGATGCCGCGCCTCGCGCTCACCCTCGGCCTCGAGGAAGAAATGCCTGGTATACACTGTAACTGTACTATTTCGTGTGTGCCAAGTGCTGAAGCGCTATTATATACACTCTCCTACTTGATTTGGGGATAACTAAGTGCACGGTCGTGTAAATTTGCCTAGATCTAGCATTCAGTTGTCAATAGCATCACGTGGTTGGCACCAGTAATTATAGATCGGAGGAGCAGCAGCGTTTCGGCAGGCTTTGTTGAAGTTTTTTGTTCCTTTTTTTTTTATAAAAAACACCCAGGCAAAATGAGGCTCTCTAACTAATGTTGCTCCATTGCTAATTACTCTACTGTGCAAAGGTGTGATAGTATTACTACCATGATTAGATTGGACTATGTCTTTTTAGAGCAAGGCATGTCTTTTCATGGGCTGGGTGGTCTCTGTCATAGCCATGTGCTAGAAAAGGCTGTCTAGTGTTTAACAAGTGCCCAGGATAACTGTGTCTTCTGTTCCTGATGGCCATCATTCTTAGTGGCCCTTGTCTCGGGGGCCATTGCTTTAGCCTTTGGATGTCGTCAGATTCGTGTGCCTACAGTACTGTTGCCTTAGAGTGAAAGGCAATTCGGTGTTGCAGTATCTTTAACCGCAAGGTTTCTGGACTCTCTTGTTCCAGTGCTGCACATCGTGCTGCAACCCCACGGAGTGCAGAACAGCATTCTTTTCTATTCCAACTTCCAACACATGCTATACTACATTATCATGTTATAAACCCGATGATTTCATACCTGTTCCGTGCCAAATTCACGGCAGTTTAGTTTTGGCTTCCTGACTACCTTTACTGCTGCATACAGGATGCTTGTGCACTATTTCTATTTCTTGGTCATATTATGTATATGTGTTTTCTCAGTGACTGATAATCAGTCAATGGTCTTGTTCAGTCTTAAGTAGACTAGTCATTACTCACTAATGTTAATGTATTTTTCCTTTGCAGATATCATTGAGGAACTAATTGCTAAGAGGCAGCAGCTTGATGCTGTGAATTTTGCATACGAGGCTGGCCTTCAGGAGAAGTTCCCTCCAGTTCCTCTTTTGAAGTCCTACCTGGAAGACTCTAAGAAGACACCGTCTGTTACTTCAGATAATTCAAGCACAAGCAGTGGCCAGTCAGGGGTATGTTTCAATTCTAAAGTATCTCTTCAACTCAAACATGTTAAGTGGCTTGTTATCAAGTATGAGTTTTATATGCATAGTCCTATTGATCCTCTGTTTGCCGCTTCTAATTTCCGCTGTCTATCAACTCTCTTCTTCGTCCTGTTCTGTTTTGCTGCATCTCTTTCTTCATGGGAACCCAGTAGGATCTGATGTTATTTATCTTGCAGAGCAATGTGAACAAGAAAGAGCAGTCTGCCTTGCGAGCTGTTATTAAGTGTGTTGAGGACCGTAAACTGGAAGCTGAGTTTCCGCTTGAGGATCTCCGGATGCAGCTTGAAGAACTGGAGAAGGCCAAGACAGAGAAGAAAAAGGCAGCATCAAGTGCATCCAGTGGCGGCAGCAGCGGCCCTGCAACAAAGCGCATCCGTGCAAGCAACGGAGGCCCAATGCCTCCTGCCAAGGCAGGTCGTCTCACTAACAACGCTTGTGTGTCTTCTTTCCCAGCTCCTGCTACATTTGCCCGCTCTCCCTCCCACAACTCGTATGCCACCACCTCCCCTTCCCACACCTCATACGCCACGGCCTCCCCTTCCCACGCATCATACGCCACCGCCTCCCCTTCCCATGCATCATACGCCACCGCCTCCCCTCCCCATGCATCATACGCCACCGCCTCCCCTTACCCTTATGATAGGCCGGCTGGACATGCTCTCTACTGCAACCGGAGCCCGCCGGCGATCAGAGAGTCATATGTTTACGCACCTGAGGAGGTAGCCACCGTCAATGTGGGCATCGCAATGCCATACTCTGCCCCACCCATGAGCTACCCTGCCCCCTATGGTGGGTATGGCAATGGGATGGCAGCTTACAACAACGGAATGGCTCCTGCCTTCCACCAGGCTTACTACCGGTAGATTCAGTCAGGAAACAAAAGTCGCTGATGAATGAAATGACATAACAACTGATAATGCCAACGACTCGGAATCGCACAATGGCCCTATTTTGTAGTGACTGACTACAACGGTAGGTTGGGTATCTCATCTTATCTGTCCTTACCACTACTACTAGATGTGTTGTGTTAGCCCTCGTCTCATCCTAGAATACCACCTTTTTTTACTGCTACTAAGGAACCTGGATGTAAATTATGTATGGTACCGGTGAGACTCGTTGTCGCCTTGTGTAATTCTATTCAGAACTTTGAAAAGTTCAAAAAAAAAAAAGGGCATGTAATCCATAAGTACTGAATGTATCGTGGACTTAATTAAAAATGTTTTTTAGTTTAACCTTGCACTTGTGTGTGGCAGTGATGATCTTGGTGCCTCATTTGTTGGGATTTGATTGTATGGCGTGCATGTTCATTGTTTGTCTTATGTCCAGCTGCTGTAGTCAGCTGGAGTTGGTTCGGAGGGTGGAAGGTTTGCCGGTGCCCTGAAGGGGATGGTAATGTTTAGATCATAATGATGTGGGGGTGTAGTGGTCACATGCCTCTGCCTGGACGATTTGGTACCAGTGTAGTGCCAAGAGCCGGCAGGCTAGCAGTGGCATCATGCGTGTGCATGTTATTTGTTCTTTGCAACTGATTGCATTTCATTTTATCAGATGATTCCATTTATGTTTTCGCTGTCCATCTTTATCCGACGAAGCTGGCAAATGAGCTCCGCAATACGAGCTAAGATCCTTGTCTAGCTTTGCGACATCCATACAATTTCCTTAATAAGCATAGTCACGCCTACAGAATTTGCAAGGGGTTGCAACCCTTCAATTCACAGGATTTTGCTTCTACCTCATCAGTCATCACCCCTGTTGTGTTTGGATAATGGGAAAAAATGTGAGAGAGGAAAGGGGTATCCCTATCTCTATCCCGGGCTTCCTCGAATCATGAACGACCTGCACCCGTTGTCGTTGATTTGTGCTCCCCAGCCCTGTTGAGCTGGCGGCTCCATGCTCTGCTCAGAATAATCGCGATAACGAACTCTCAAAAGCAACGCCACGCCATGAAGTCATCATTCTCGGTCTTCACACGTCCTCGGCGAGAAAAAAAAAAAAATCTGCTCCCGGCGGGTGTGAGACGCCTGAACTTTACCTGATGTAAAAATCAAGCATCCTGAGTCCAGGTAATTCGAGAATCTTCAGCGTCTACGGATGGGAAAGCTAAAAATTTTCACATCGCTTTCCTGTCCTCCCAGGAAATGACGCGACATTCTCTCGCCCTTCTTTTTTTGCAACGCAACTGCAAAATATCTCCCCATCTCGCCACCAAACGTTGCATGAGCAGATGGGGGTGAAGATGCAGGTTTTTCTCTCTGAAATTTCTGTTGCTACACTCCACTCCATAAGCTGCAGAAGCGCAGTGAAATTTCCAGGTCTCTAGCCTACAGTACAGACGACATCTTGGCAAATGATCTAGATGCTACGCTGGGTCAACAAGGGGAAGTACTACATGACAAAGGGAAGCAAACAGTGTAAAACGAGCGGATCAAATAACCTCGTTGTTTAGTATAAACAGTTGAGCGGAATCAATAGCTTCAAACCGCCTTATCAGAATAGCATTGGGGAAATTTAGGAAACAGCACTGGTATGTTGCAGTATTCAGGAAATAGCAGTAAACTCGTTTCACCATTTGGATTCACAAAACAGCACTATATCCATCTTTCCCACCCTCTCATTTAATTCTAGTGTTTTATTTGCATATGAATGGACCAGATTGCCCCTTGCTACATTGCAACGGAATATATACTCCTTTTGACCTCGAATATTTGTCATGGTTAATTTTTCCACACCTTTAACAATTCATTTATTCAAAAGGATTATGCAAACCACGAAAAAGTGTAAGTGATGCTCAAACCATCTTTATTAATAAAACAAATCAGGACAAATAAATGGTTTATGGAATTGTTTGAATATTACGAATGTTTAAAGTGTGAGAAAAAGTCAACTGCGACTTGACTTTCCCATCTCATGTTCTTTTGAATAAGACAAAAATTTTAAGTAGTGAAAAAACCAACTTCAACAAATATTTGAGAACAGAGAGAATGTATATTTTGTTGCAATGTAGCAAGGGGAAATTTGGTCCATTCATATGTAAATAAAACACTAGAATTAAATGAGAGTGAAAAAGATGGACATAATGCTGTTTTCTGAATCAAAGAAACGACACTGGTGTTGTTTTATGGATAGACAAATTTCTAATGATGCTTTCCTGAATGTAGGAAGATAATTGTGCCACATCCTTAATTCCCCCGAATAGCATTAGCCACTATAGAAAAAAAAAACTGACAATGTCTATTAAGATTGCTTCATCCTGCTTGACCAAATAAACACAACAAAAGAAACCTGGCAAGCAAGCAAGCAAGCAAACAAACTGACAAAAAGAAGCTCAAGAAGGGGCTTCTGAGAGCAGCTAAATGTTTCTGGTATGTCATGGAGCCTAGTAACTCCACAGGAAATTTACTCTCTCCGTCCCAATTTACAGATCGTTTGATTTTTCTTTACATCAAGTTTAACCGGCTTGTCTTATTCAAAAACTTTGCAAAAATATAAAAAAATTCAAGTTGTAGTTGAAGTATATTATATATTAAACTAAATCACAATGAAAATAAATCATAATTATAAAATTTTTTGAATAAGACGAGTAAATCGAACTTAGTGCCAACAAAAAAATCAAACGACCTATAAATTGTGACGGAGGGAGTATTTATTATGCACCCTCCACTTGTTAACATGAAAGGAATTGAGGTAGATGTTGGACTCAAAGTAGGAGTAAGCTAGTTTGACAAGCAAGCCGAGCATCTTATGAAAGCAAAAGATGTGATAAAAAGCAGCGAATACATTGGAATAAAACTAGGATAAAGTTTGACAAGGAAATCTAGACCGATATACGCTCTAATAGTTGATGGGATATGCTCTATTGCCCCAAGGAATGGGATGCAATTATTGGATGCTGTATAGAACACACGGATATTGGATTTATGAATTATGATGCATGCAAACCAAACTAGATTTGTGTTCTGAGTGGATTGGTGATTGACTGCCAGGCAACACCAATCCAAAAAAATTGACGTGAAGGAAAATAAATGCACAGAATGATTGCGACACAATCGCCCAGGCTTAAGATGCAGACAAGGAGATAACAGAAAGAAAAGTTGATTGGATAAAACCATGACCTCTTAACCTCCAAATTGTGACAAAATCATGCCTATCAATTCAACATAACGGATGCACGTACATGATTAAACTTGCCAGGCGACTTCAACGAAAGACAATAAAATCATATATGCATCTCAGATGCCAGTGAGATTGGAAACTTATTTAGAGAGACTCCAGGCTCCAGCATTGAGCAGTATAGAGTCAAACTTAGCTAGTACCAAATATCCCTAGTCGCGAACAGCCGATTCTTGATTTCATATGAAACCGCCTCATCAGACAGATTTACAGCTTCTTATAAAACCAGATCGACAGACTGTTGGAAGAAGCATAAGCTTCAGCAGAATCGCATGCTGAAATGTTACAAAGCTAGCCCAACTGCAACATACGCTTCAATAGTTCAATGGAATCCGATGCTTAACCCTGCTCGGCCACTGCCCATCTAAATCACTTACGAACATGTACGCTACGGATGTTTTCTTAGAACAGATAAACGGCAGTCAGATGACAAGTTTCCCACAGAGAATTAGCGGAAAACATGCATTATTCTTAGTACTCTTACTGCTCTGTTTATCATCATCATCATCATCATCATCATGTCGCATGATATAAATATTTATATTAGCAGCAGAAACAGGCGCGTCATCAGGAAAGAAAAAAACCAGCAGAGTCACGGGATTATAAATTTATTACTATACAAGCACGAGGACGCGGTCGGCGCCTCCGAGGACGGTGGCCCCGTCGCCGTCGCGGTCATCGGGGCCGGCGCCCTTGGGGACGGTGACGACGAGCTCGCCCTCGGCGTAGGTGGCGGTGGCCATGGCGGGGCGCGTGCAGGGCGGGAGTCGGAACCGCCAGCGGTCGAGCTCGAACGCGGCGGCCCCGTCGTCGTCGTCGTCGTCCTCGCCGCCGGAGGAGAGGCCCCGGACGACGACCTTGGTGACCCCCGGGTGGATCTCGACGGCGTGCGCCCGGGCGCCCGCGGGGGAGAAGCCGTCGACGGCGGCGGCGACGAAGCGCAGCGCGGCGGCGTCCTCCTCGACGGCCACGTCCGCGTCGGCCGCGAAGGGCAGCTCCAGCACCTTGGCGAAGATGTGCGGCAGGCGGCGCAGCTTCTTCCCGCCGAGCGCGCCCGCCGCCGCGCAGCGCTGCACGGCGATGGTGCGCTTCCGCGGGGCCGGGTGGACCCTCATGGCGGCAGGCGGGCGGGGAGGCGCAGAGGGACGAGGGCGCGGGCTGCGGAACGCCGAACCTAGGGGCCGCGGAGGCGCGCGCGGATCGGAGGGGGCGTCTCGGAACGCGCGCTATCCCTCGTGGTGCGGGGCGGGGGTGTGGAGCTCCGTGCTTGTGCGCTTGGGGGATCAAATCGGGGGAGGGCGACTGGGCGAGGGGGGTCTCGGGGAGGAGAGGAGACCCAGCAACGGAACGGAAGCGGTGGTCACCGCAAGGAGAAGGTGCCGTTACTTTTAATTTTGGGCTACTTTTTTATTATTATCAAAAAAGAAAAGGATACCATGGTAGTATATATAAGGACTATCATTTGTACAGGATTAGTGTATCCGAGGGGCGCGAGGAGGCGCCGAGGTATTTGCTTTGCTCTTTTCTTTTTTTAAAAAAAAAATCGACACCGTGATAAGGATGAGGATTTTTACAGAGTTAAAACGAGAGTACCTGTCATTTTTTTGCTGAAAACTGAAGAACCCTCACTCACGCACACCATACCGCTTTGAGAGACTGGTTTTTTAAGATTCATAACGCTAGTACAATGTCTCTCTATCCACGGATACATCAACCATCACTAGAAAAATACAGTAGTAATAACTAAATGTGAGTAACCGTATTGAGTTAGAAGTAGATCTTAGATGATAGACTTCACAAGGAACCTCCAACTAAGCAGGCCGCGTGTCATGTCTGATTGGACTGGATTGTTTTGATCTAAGATAAGATCTAGCCCGAGTGACTTAATTAGCAGTATTGTCGATTTAATGGAGCTTCTTTTTCCTTTTAAAAAGAAAAAGGAACCTATTTTAATGGTTGAGACATCGCACGGTACATAGTTTCATCGAAAGGGATTTATTATAGAGTTTTTTAAGAATTTGGTGCTACAATTAGTTGAGTACAAATTGGCCCCTTCAATTTTGTTTATTTTCTGATGCCACGAGAATACGAGATAAATATCAAAAATAGGAAAAACAATTATTCTTCATAAAATCAACACATAGGTCATTTTACAATTTAGTCAATCAAAATTCTTTAACATGAATTATCGATATATACAGTTGACACATAGGGAATAATTTGCTGATATATATAAACCTTTTATGGAAAATGTTTCCGTAACATATACTACAGCAGCCCCACAAAGAATCCAAATACATATTAGTATTCATAAGAAATAACCTCGATGCATCTAATCAATCATGTTAATTATGGCTGGAAGCCATGCAAATGTACATTGGCAAGGAAATTAGTAGGGCATTAAATGCGCATGTATATTGGAAAGAGGGAGGTAGTGTAGTGTAGCTAATTAAATACCCACCCACCTTGAAAGAAAAAAGAAACAGATAGTTAAAAGCGTATACAGCTTGAAAGCACTACTACATTTACACAGTAAGCTAGAATAGTATTTTTGTGTGGAACAAATTTCAAATTACCCTTTTTTACAGAGGTAGTAGCTCTCTCCATATAAAATAGTACACCGTACTCGCTTTTCTGGAGATTGAAAGTTAAAATGTCATGCTGTAGAGTGTTGTCCTAGGGCTAATCCTAGTGCATAGCATCGACATACTTAATCAGTGCCATGTAAGATTTTTTTTCCCCTAATTGTGGCATGAGATAAGAAGGGATGGTATAAAGTAGTGAATGACCCATCAGCTTTGGCACAAACTTTGTTTCGAAAACCACACATTTTTTTTTTTTTGAATTCGTTATCGTAGGTACATACAACAAATAATAATGACTAGGAAACAATAGATGATCCTATATATATGTTGTAAATGTGGTGCCATTGCATGACATGTCATTCTTGGACAATGTGACATGAAAGAATTTGATTAGGGATAGTCTAAACAACTTGGAGATAGTATATGCTACCCAAGAGATATATACAAGCTTAATTAACCTCAAATCTAATGGTGCCGTGGTCGGGTGGTTAGCTTGGAGTTTTAAACGTGACAAATATTGCATGAGGTGAAAGATATGATAAAGTGGCGAGGGAAAAAAAAGAAGAGACAAAGGGCGGTGGTGATGCTTTTGCCTATACAGAGGATAGGATCCTATAAAGAAAACGCACACGTAACGATGTGATGTGTACCCCATTTGCACTGTCCTCGTCCACGCAGAGCCATACACGTCACACGTCACACCCCTATTGATGGAGGGCACCACAACATGGCCCCATATGTTGAGACAGGTTCTGTAACATTATATTTTGCATACACAAATGGTTATCCTTTTTCTCAGGGAGGATACCCATCTATATATATACTATTTTAGTTTTTTCCTCTCATGTATTTGTATATTTTTGGTTTTATACACTTTTCGGGGAAGATAAGCACAACCATTTATATTTGGACCCAATTGAACGCAAATCGCACGTGCACAGATTGCCTGTCCTCAGTTCTTATAGGGCTTGAATCATTTCTTGTGAAAATCTTAGTGGTAAGTAAATATCATGTCGTCATGAACCCATTTATTAAGCTATGGCTAAACGAAGTGATCTGGAACACAAAGTTACAGTTTCTTGCAAGTTATTAGCTAGTTTTGGTTGCAAGTGATCGCTACGTAGCCAAACTTCTGCACACATGGCTCAAATGTTTTTTGTGCCAAACAGAGAACTAACAATCATATCACAAGGTCTTTCCATAATAAATAAAATGAATATAACAGTGTAATAGAACATGTTTGATTTGCCACTTGTCACCGTTAGGACTTGTATGGCGGCTTCCCATCACACAGGAAAGCACCACGTGCACAATTACAGTATTCATAGTACTGTTCATGATTAAGAGCTCAAATAAGATGAAGGATCCCAAGATGCTTGTGAGTGGTGATGGTCCCGAAAACAATAGTTGCGCAAGGAAAATAACTGTGATAGCCTAGAAGATGGGTTGCTGAAGAAAAAAAAAAGTGATGGTGCCTGGATCTGATACCAGAAACCGGATCGGGACACAATCGCCAGCCTTTTTATCAGGAAAAAAAAAAGGTGAGTTCAGAGTTGACCCCACAATTGCAGCCGAAGTTAAAGTCAGTCAGTATCCTTCATGTGCCAGAATAATCCAACAATGCTGATTAGATGAGCACTTAAACTATGGAAGCATACGCTGGAATGCTGACACGATGCATATGCCTAAGTGGACCCGACTGATTGAAAATCAACATGATAAACTTGTGTGATGCACTGATGCAAGAACGTGATGTGGAGACGATGTTGACTGAAACCTGAATACGTTGCTCTTGGAGATGATGTCTACTGTAACCAAGTGTCTGTCTATATTCTCATTCTGACGTCTCAAGTTTCCAAGAGCAACCCACAGGTAGAATATTCTGAGTATATGGTCACTTATAGTGCTCTCTATTACCATGTATAGAATAGAGACTGTATTTCTACCTGATTTTGAAATTTAAAATCATTCATATAACAAACACCAATAGTGGACTAGACAACCAGTTGTTTTTTTAAGAGACATAACAATAATTATTCATGCTCATGATATAATTTAACTGATCCTAGTTCTGAAATACACATCAACTATAGGAACACACCCTGTAGTAAAAAGAAAAGGAACGATAAGTACACATGTTCCTGGATCCTTTTTTTCAGGTTGTCTTTTACACTCCACTGATCAAAATGATAGTTTGTTACTGAACTCTGATTCAATTTGCCAATAATTGAAATCACATTTCAAATTAAACTCCAAACAGACATCAAGGGAAGGTCTATAGTTATACATGTAATGTTTCGCACTGAAAAATTCTCGGATGTTGCATTTGTGTTGTGCCTGTAGTATATATGCCTGTCTTAGATTACACTTTGTTTAGGGCTAGTGATGTAAGCAGAACCTGATACTGTACCACAAGCCAAACTTTAGGCAGATATATATTCTTTACATGTCCATACATCAGGTTTCCATAAAGTATAAATATTTCCCCCTTTTTTGGCACATACATTCAACTTTGTAAGGGACTCCAGATGCTACTCTTTAATCCTAGATCTACCTTTCATGGGGTCGAATTAGCTAACAAAGAATGTACAGAAAATAAAACCTACCTTGTCTTAGCATACAAGGTAAGTTAGAAACTAAAAAGCGGCAAGTACCTGTGTGCTGTAGCATCTGAGATCATTTTCAGATGATCATGAATCACTCCCATCACACATGTAAATAGTCACAGTAGATTTATCTGACTGGTGACAGCGGTGACTGACTGAAATTATATTCAGCATGTCTTCCATATTTCCCTACTGATTTACTGAACTCCAATCAGATGGGCCCTGTCTGAGTTGGAGCTGGGCATGGTGGTATGGATACTTGAGAGCCAGAACACATGGAGATAAAGGCCTCAGTAAGTCAGCTATGTTTTGTTTCTCCATTACCTGTGGCACCTGATTCCTCTGGCAGGAGACCCAAAAGAGGCAAGGGCAGCAGCGAACTAAGATTGCAGACGACAATCAAGAGAGGTAGATTCCCAAAGGTGTCCCTAGTGACCCCAAAAACCCGAGTTAGACCAGCACCAATCAGACCACCAGTAACACTTCCAGCATTAGAAATGGACATCAAAGTAGCAAATAAAGTGGCTTCCATTCCTGGAGGGCACAATTTTGCAGCTAACACCAAGACCGGCATAAACGAAGCCTACAAAAAAAATTTGAGCAACATAAGCTTGCATTCAAGGAAGCATCTGAAGTCACGAGGTCTCAAAGCACAGATCTAAGCTAGATATGATCAATACGTAAATGATGCTCTGATTGTACACATGAGATGCTGGGAATGCTCTCCTAAAAAAAGGTCAGTGTATTCCTAAGAATAGGCAAAAGTACTACTAGTTTGCACCGGCACTATGTTAGGAAAAAGAGAACATGATTGGCCAAATGTATTTTTTACAGGATGATTGTACATTTTCCGCGCACCCCAATCACGCAACATGATTTGATACTATTAAGCATTGAAGTAATGTTGCATACCTGACCAAGGACCGTGATGATTAATGAATCACCAATAGAGAACCACTCATCACTAATCCCAAACTGCCGATTTAGCCCAGTTACGAGAAGCACCTAAATACATACAATACAATATGTTTAAAGGACAGAAAACAATTGCAGCAGCAATCAAATAAACAACATAAAGACCACCTGTGTCATCCCAAGAGCTGAACCTATGATGGTTGTCACGAGAAATATTTTCCTTAGAGGAACTTCCTTTAGAAAATAATTGTAGAGCCCAACACCAAGCAGGGATGCAGTGGAGGTAACAAGCTTCACGCGCCCTAGAAACTCTGGAGTGAATCCAAGCTTATTTGTGCTGAAATAAATGGTAGGCGGACATAAAAAGTCTGATCATTTTAAAGAACATACAGATATCAGCCCCTAAAAACCAATTAATCATGTCTACTAAATGAACAATAAATAAAGAACATGATCAGTTAGACAAGAGACATTTAGCATAGAAACCCCAAACAGGTAAAGAGATCACAGGTACACAGAAGTGACGATCCAAAGAAGAATTTACAAGAAGGGACAATAGTCCCATCATTAATGTGGTGAAAGTGTTTATATATAGGGTACAAAAGGACTCCAAATTAGAGAAAAAGGAACAAATCTGAAAGAAAGTCTTGACCCATTCTAATGGGACCAAGTCAAATGCATGCTCCCATTAGACCGGTGAAAATCAAAGTGGCACGGGTTGCAGGTCATTCAAAAGGCAAAAAACAAGCACCAATGCTCTGACACACTTGCTTAATTATTTATTATGTGGATAAGATAACAAATTTGAGATCATATTCAGTAACAAAAGAAGTTTTAGATCATATTTGTAGATATCTTTAAACTGCTTATACCCAACTAATGAAAAGGGAATCAGACATAATGAAAAGCAACGCTTTGTTAGCACTTGGCACGTACAAATTATGATCCAGATGTGGTTAGCCAAACTCATTACTTTGCCTTTGTATTGTGTGAACTAGATTATTTTTCTTGCTTTTGTGTATAGTGGTACAGCCTATGGTAGTGAAATGATTCCAAACAAAGATGTCCTAGAGGAAACATCCAACAGTTTGCATGGACTAAGATCTTTCTTCAAATCCATGAAAGTTATAGTAATTGGATTACGACTAGCTCCAATGCAACACTCAAAAGTAATCGAACAAGCCATGGTCATGATACAGTAAATCCTTTT
Source organism: Paspalum vaginatum (assembly GCA_030272315.1). NCBI lineage: Eukaryota > Viridiplantae > Streptophyta > Magnoliopsida > Poales > Poaceae > Paspalum > Paspalum vaginatum. The sequence goes on from CM059013.1 coordinate 43,753,435, forward strand.
CCATACATACATGAAGAAAAACATTGCAGAATCTGACTGCGGTGTTGCTTGCCAAAGGAATATAAAAAGGGTTGGCAAGAAAATGTTAGGTTGCTTTACTGAAGTCCAAAGCTGCCTGATATGCTGCTTAGAGCTCTCAACAAATCCTGAGCCAGAGAGTAAGATAGTACGTTCTCCAGAAGGCATGCGATGTTCATTCACAAGAACTGCAACAGCAGATGTCATCAGGGGTAAAAACGCTGTAACACCAAAGACAAATCTGCGTTTACAGGAATATTTTTGTCAGCAGACTGAGCTACAAAACAATAAGGCGTGAGTCAGCTCAAGTGATGCTATCAAACCAACCTTACTCCATAAGTATCCACAAGCGAACCACTGAAGTAGGCACTCACAATTCCTCCAAATGCAGAAGATCCCCAACAGAGTGACTGAAGAGATCCAGATGTACTCTGTGATTCTCCACGGGCTCTCTCAACAACCATAGAATCCACTACCTACAGTGTTCCCAGATGCGTTATGTGGCAAACTTTGAAGCAATATACTTGAAAAACTTGTTCCCCAGTCCCAGCATACGATGAGAATGGCATGATAGTTTTTTTTTTTTATAAAAAAAGGATAATGGATAAAATTTTGACCACACTGGTGCATTCGGCCAGATGCATCCAATTTTAGAGCTGGACAGGTCCAGAATGAATTGATTAGTTTGAATAGCACTGTAAAAATAAGTTCAAGTGGTCAGATTTACATTGTAAAACTTCAACGGGAAATATAATTATGTTTGGTTATTTTCTTGAAGGAAAAGAGCAGTGCTGGCTTGCCAGAAAGGTGCATCATTAGCATGCAAACAAGAAAGATCGGCTAGAACTAGAAATATTGTATACAGCAACTGTTTTAAGAAAATTAAACAAAACAATCCAAGCTAATTCCAAAGCTGCCTGATGTGATTTCCACCTTGTAACATTACAGCAGGAATTTTGATAGTAATGAGGTCATAAATGGGAATTTGTATTTTATTTACAGTTTGAACTTTCGAGGTTAGTGGCCATTTATTCCTTAGTCGTGCTGTACAGTGATATTCTTAGATGCCCCCATGCCCAAACTACTAAACTTTACAGAATATATGATTGGATTGTGACAGTAGCTAGAAGGATGCGTTGTAAGCTGCATCTTGAAATAAGCTAAGGTCTGCATGAAAAAGTTGGATCATGGGAAGAGAACACATTTTCAATAGACAGCACTATAGCAGTAGTCAATTCCTAGATAACTTATCTAGTTGGTGTATTCAGTTTGACATAACGGGTAGGGATAAATGAAGCATGCTGGAAAGCACAATGAAGAAATTTTATTTACACAAACATTGTGCTTCATTGAAAAGCATGTATATAATAAAATACAGAGTCCAGTATAGAAGGAAACCAGCTTCTCACATTTATAAAGCATATTTAATGGCATATCAGGTTAAGAAATTGCTAGCATGCAATACGACTATTGAAAAGGAAACAATAAAGCGTCAAGAAACAACTGAGAAAATCGTCACTTCAATGAATGCTAAATACTGAAGAAATGAAATACACAGGACTTAATATTATTGATCATCAGTATAAAGGACAGCCAAGATAACTTGAGAGCAGACTATTCGGTTTGCACTTACAACATCTGAAAAGGCAACAGAAAGTGAGCCAAGAAGAATAGAGAATGCTGCACTGTATTTACTGCTCACTACTGTGGCCATCAAACTCCATGAAAGTGCTCCAAGTAATCCTGACAGAAAAAGGTACGACCTTCTTCGATATCCAAAGAGTGGAATAGAGTCACTGAAAGGCAAGCGCAGAGGATTCAAAATCAAGCGTACGCATACATGAGAAAGAAATGGATGTGGGAAGTTTCATGACACCTGATAAAACCGTAGAGGGGCTTGATCAACCATGGCAAGGATGAGAAACCAGATACCACTGCAGTCTACATACAAGAAACCATCTTGGGTCATTTAACAGTACCTACCAACTAAATGGAGGAAATAATGCATCGTGGAATAAGAACAAAGCTCTAAAATCCAAATACAAAGATGGTACATGGAGGGCAGCTGAGCATCACACATACCTCAGCTGGATCCAGATGAAGATCATCTTTTAAGTAAAAGCTCACCGCAAGCCGCGCGAGACCTAAAACCCCTTGCACAAAATACACAATGGCAACTGCCATGTTATCGGGGGACAGATCCACCCCGAACGCCGTGAAATATCTCGACCCGGGCTTGCTCTTGCTCACGTCGTCTGTGCTAGGCTGCTGCCACTCCTCAGAGTATCTACTGCCTATATCACCCTTCGACGAGCCCACTTGATATCTAGGTATGGCATTCCCTACAGTAGGTAACACAGAAGGAGTGAGCACCTGCGATTATGCTGGCGTGAGGTAAACAGAACACCTACCACTTTGTGCCCTGAATTTTGAAAACATATGGCTAATAGAAACATCCTACTAGAATCTTCTTCAGCTAACCAGATTCCACAGTCCAGCACATCAACCACAACGTGGGGGCCCATCATCCCTGCATATCTTCATTGTGCACCTTGTTACGTACAGTGCATATTATCAGGCAGAAACCATGCTTGGTTCACCCAGCTCTAATTTACCAAATCGCAGCCTACGAGCACTCGAGCAGCAACTGCATTGCGCCAACCAAGGACCGCAGTAGCACAACCCTAGCATCCAGAAGTCAGAAGAGGCTGCCTGAGCCAAGCACGCTCTGCGCCTCCATTTCACACCCCCAATCCAGCTCGATCTCCTGTCCTAGAGGACGAAATCCAACGACACGCTGAAATTCCCCCACCCCCGGAACCCGAAACCGCGAGCACGCATCAGATCCCCGGAAGCCACACGGCTACGGCCTCGTAGAGGAGAGAACCTCGAGCTCACCAGGCCGGTGGTCGGAGGACGAGGCGGCGGCTTCGCGGCCGTCGAGCTCGAGGGGGCGGCGGACGCCGGCCTCCTCGTCGTACGGGTCGCGTCCGCCCGAGCCTCCGGAGGCCATCCCGCGCTGCCTGAGCCCGAGGGCCGCGGCGCAGTCTCCGGCGAGACCTGAGAGGAGGGAGGCGGTGGTCGGAGCAGAGCACGGGCCGGAGAAGTTGGAGGCCAGATTTGATTTGGCGCAGCCCGATGTTTCGCTCTCTGGCATAGTGGCCCCACACACTCTCGTTCTGCTTGTGGTTGGTTGGGCTGGTGGGACATGGGAACTGTGCAGTGGGCCCACACGAATGGCAACCCAAACCAGGGTTATTATGGGATTGTAAACTTTATTTCCTACTTTCATCTTTTTCTCTCTCTTTGTTATACATTTATCCATTTAGGTTTTCTGGTATTTGATCATGAAAAGGTTTTATGCACAAATTACTATTTGCACAGAATTGTATACGTAAGTTTATAACTTTTGAAAACTAAAATGCTGCACATATGTCTTTTTTTTCAAGAAATAAAAAAGGTGCTCACAAATTATCCTAATAGGTTTTGTTAGAAAAAGTAATGCATAGAAGTTACATTTATAAATTGGAAACCATCTTTAAGAAAAGGAAAGCTCAAAAGTTTGATTCATAAGTTATAGGAATAAATAAGTTGTATAGTATAAGTTTGTAACTTTCTAAAATGGCATACCCAAAGTAGTGTAAAGCTAAGTCTAGTAAATCGTCTATCGCATCATCTATATTCAAACTTCACTCTAGTCTATAGTGTAGCTACAGTGTCGCTTTTTTGTAGTATATAGACGACCATACAGACGATACGCTGGACTTGGTCTAACATTTTGGGTTTCTTTGGAACACGGAAAATTGTTAATATTCCTTACTCATATTTTTCTTATAAATTAAATTTTTTTGTGAAATTCTTACTTAAGTCGTTAGGCAAAGTCCAGCAGATCATCTATACGATCGTATAGTATGAAAATGATACTGTAAAGTTAAGTTTGAATATAGATAATGTGATAGACGATCTGACTTAGCCCTTAGACCATCTTCAGTGGAGCGTAAAAAAGACTGGCTACAGTATAAAACGACACTGTAGCACTACTGTAGACAGAATAAGAGATAGTTGAAATAGTGATAGAAAAAGATAGATAGACATCCGGTTGGAGATAGCCTTAGGCAAAGTAAAGTAGCGGGAAAAAACACTCGGTCAAAACGGCCAGCACAGCAACTTCAGGTTGGACGGGCCAAGTCCAGCCCAGCCCATCAACCGAAAAGTACCCACCTGAAGAGCGGTAGTAGCAATTGACCAATTGTGCCCACCTGAAGACCTCAGCAGTCCAGTCAGCATAGCAATTGGTGGAAGCAAGGAAAATGACACATTTGCCAGAAATCTTCTAAAGCTATGCATTTGTAACAACATTTTACAGTTGAAGTTTCTGATAAAACACAACACGAGCCATGGCATCCACATACCAACACACAACAATGGACCTGCTGCTCTCTAGCCTCTACTGACCAGGACTAATGGTTGACTCAGACAATTCTCTTCAGTTTTTGTTTTTTTGTTTTTTTTTCTTCACAGAATTTACAGTAGAGATCCCTAGGCTCATTGGATGACACAAGTGCAGGTGCCACCATCTTCGTCGTCATCTGAGTCCCCAGATTCGCTGCATGGACGAAAAGATCGTGTAAGCATTAAATCTTAAATTCTAACAGCAAGTGGTTGAGCAGTCAAGGATTGTGTCTGTAAGCATCAAATCTGGATTTTCTTCGGCCATAGTGTGGAAAAACTTGAAACGAACACACAGCTGAAAAGGATGAAAAATACCAGTTTACCACAAGGACTCACAAGTATATGTTTGTATTCAATGCTTGTGCCCATCACCAGAAGGGATGACAATGATGTTAGTAATATTATGTCAATTACTAGCTTTAAATATGCGATGGGACTGCAACAAACCTAATCAAAATTGAACCCATCCAATCATGGTATGGTCCTATATAGCAACTGGAAACAATCTGTAGTAAAAGGACCCTCTGAAAGCGAAGGTTCAATTGCCCAGATTGTGATTTCATATCTTTTAAGCTATATATATGCTGACTTGAAAGTTAAATGGCGAGTGGAATATATGTAAGTATTTTATTTGTTTCTGAAAAGGATTATAAGGCCAACTCCAACGGTTGCCTCATTTTGAGGATTCTGGCATTGTTCTGACACTGTTTGCAGAGTGGAGTTTGAAATGAGGAATGGGGGATGCGAAAGCTGCTAGAGATAGCCTAAGGTAATGTTAAATCAGACACCTGGTTTGTGGTGGATCTATTCATGGAAACCTAAAGAAACACCCTTTAAATGTTAACATGGAATTAATAAAAAAAGAGAGGATAGTGGCTTAAGATATAAACACGAACTGCTGGCAAATGGCAAATCCAATTTGATGTGCAAGTTCTAGGAATAACTTGCAGGATGGACATGCGAAATGTACTTGGCCCATATTTACAAAGGCATGTCCAATTGTCCATTCAGCACCTCAAATCTAACTATGACTAATGCCCATATAAATTATGTGAAGCGAAACCGATTGCAGCAAGCTAAAAGAAATCTTGCAGTTTGAACTGCACAGACGGAACAGTGGCGGAGCATGAGGTGGGCTAACTGTCACAGCGACCAGTCCTCCATGTGGTGATGCAAGGTGCAAGCACGAGCAAAGAGCGACTGGTTCTCCTAGTTCTCAGCGGAAGATCGATGCTTTTTGGGATGGGATGAATGACCTTGGGCTTGGCAAGTCCGGTGCCAAGCAATGTAAGTATACTGGGCCCTTCAGAAACCTTTCGAGGAAGCAGGGGCTGACACTCCGTTGTGCCTCCACGAGGCTCCGCCACTGCGACGGAAGTTCAGAGTAACTAACAGGTTTTCTTATGTGAAAAGGACTCAAGGTGGACTGCCCTAAATCCAGCTAGCATTAAAACTAGACTGTTGATCATGTTTAGGGTTTTGAGATGAGATGAATCGACAGATAGTGTGCTTGATGCGTTAAAGAAAACTGTCAGGACACACTGAATAAAAAGTGGATCCAGTTAGGATGCGTGTGAAGCCATCCAACCAGAAAAGGGATTGATGGTCTGGTAAGCTTCACCCAGACACAGGAAGTTTGGTTTCAAAACAACTAACTCATTCTGATTAATGCTCAGATGGTGACCAGATGGAAGGAAGCTCAGTGCATCCACAGCCATACTTCCCCCTCACTCCAGCCAAGGCCAAATATAGTAGAACTGCTACACAATGACTTGCCCCAACCTTATCTATTTAACCCACTACCTAGGAACAGCAAAACAGGCCACCATCTCCAAGGGACATGTGGCGGAAGACCAACCGTTGACTTGGCCATTAGATGGTGTTTTCCTAATGTCAGCACAACTGCAAGTGACCATGACTTAAAGCAAATGCGCATCGCGGAGACCTAAAACCAGAACATCCCTCTAGAGATCAGGGGCGCGCCACATGTCCACTTGCAGAATTGACGTCTTAACCAAAACGGTGAACACCACAAGTCCACAAATCACATGGCAAACCATTCCACAAATTTGACTCTACAAATATTACCAAATTCACCCACAATTCCAACTCCTAGATTGTACTGGTACTAGTAAAGAAACATGGGAGGAAGACGGCCGTACCTTGGCTCGAATTCTTTGACCTGTGTTAGATCCTTCCCCAGCAAATCCCTCCACTTCACATTGCCTTTCTCCACATCCTTCCTGCTGTCTGCACAATTAGGCCTCTTCAAGCAGCTCTTGGAAACCACCGTCACCTCCTTATAGCGCTTATCATCGTCGTCGTCGTCATCCCCGCCGCCAGTCGCGGCCGCGGCTTCCTCAATCTTCTGGACCGCGGGCGGCTTGTCCTCGGCGGCAGCGGCCGAGCTCGGAGACCCGGACGCCGTATCACTGCCTGCGTCGTCTTTGGATTTGGGGAGGCAGGGGAGGTAGCCGCACAGGGGAGGAGCGCAGTTGCTCTCACAGTGGGAAGAACTCCTCATCAAAATGGCGAATCGGGGAACTGAGCTCCGAGGAAACCCAACACATCAACCAAAATCTCCCCAAGGAAACGGATCGAACGAGGACGCCGCCGCACGGAGCGAGCAAGGAATCACCCGACGAGCAGCGACCTCGACCTCAGAGCAATCATTCACCGCGGCAATCTGAGCCCTGGATCAGAACTGCAACCGCGCACACCAAACACCAGCCGTGCCACTCCAAGAAACCACCAAGATAAACCGGCCAAGAAAGGAGCAAATCTCTGTGTTGCAGCAAGGCCGAGGCGGCAACAGCAGATCGAATCTTGCACCAAAAGATCTCCTTTTTTCCTCCAGGGACCAGGAGGAGTTGGAAGGGGGGATGAGAGAGGAGAGAGAAGAAAGGCAAGTGGGTCTCAACAACGAAGCACGAAGGAAGCGGAGAGAGAGGAAGGGGGGAGAGGAATCCAGCCGATAAAGATCGCAACTTTTGCTGCGCTGCTTCGCCTTGCCTTGCCCCGCCTCGCTCGCTCGCGGCCCCGCCCCCACAAGAAACGGAACTGAGAGGGGAAAAAATCGCAGAAATCTCACGGAAGAAATGGGATTCTTGATGGAGAGGAGTGGCGAGAGGGATCAAGTGGAGGCGAAGGATAAAGACTGGTGGTGGTCATATAGAAGTGGAAATGCATAATTGTGGCGGTCTATGAGTGCTCGAGTGGTAGCATCACAATTTTTGCTCCAGTGGGGAGAAGACAAGTGCCGATATAGAGATGTCGTTGCGTTTGTCTGAGGTGAACTGCCTTTCTTTTTCGGCTTCAAGATTTTCACTGCTGTGAAGAGCGAAGACCCCCTTTCTTTCCTAAAATAAATAATAAATAAATAAATAAATAAATAAGAGGAAGACCGCCGCTCAGGCAAAACTCAAGGCATCAAAGCATCCCGCTGACCTGAGCAACACAGGCAACTCCACTTTCTCTATATGTGGAGTTTGTGATGACTTTGATTTTTCAGATGACTGTGGTGGTTTTGTCTGTGGCTTACTTTACTTGTATACATAGGGGCGTGCTGTAACATTATTGGTAAATTAAGTTATCGTCGTGACAAAGCTCTGGAGCTTTTTCTTTTTTTGTCAACATTTGAAACATGATTCGGACTTTAGCAACTACTTTGAAACTAGCCGGTGTTTTTCTGCGCGTTTGAAGTTGGCTTTGCAAAGCAGCACATATTCTAGCTACCGCGAAAACCCTTCCAAATACTTTCCCTTTTTTTTCGCCGCGTTTGGTGTCTAATGCGCAAAGGAAGGCATGCTATTGCTACTAACCAAAATAAAATCGACGGAGCTCTTTTCACATTTGATATTGGCTTTGCAATGCAACACATAGATAGGCCATTTGTAAAAAAAAAAACATGCAAGTATTTTTCTCCGGCATATTTGAAGTTAGCTTCCGTAAGGAGGAAACTTGCGGTAAAGGCTTTCCATTTGTCCACATTTGATATTAGCTTTAGAGAATCACATATATATTTTTTATTATTATCGAAAGTTCACCGAACATATATTATTCTTGTATGTTAGCATTTCATATTGTCTTTTGAAAGACGAGCCTAGTTTGTTAACTATTGTATATTGTCATAATAATAAAAAAAGGCGGTGCAACATTATTCTATCCTATTTCCATTTGTATTTTATACTTCCTTTTGCAAAGTCGCAATGTATACTTTCCCATGCGTGCCACTTGTATCCTCATTTTGATATTATCCACGCTGCGTCCGATCGATGGCTTGAAATAAAACTGACAGCTGCATGGCTTGGAACTAATCATAGAGGATACGCATCCGATTTGTTTAGATAAATAGAGCATATGGATCGCTTCCGCGATAATGAATTGCGCCCTTCATTTGCATTGGATCGATGTGAAGGCTGCTACCTGAACGAGCAATTGTGCCGTGGACATTTTGGGTCTAGACAGTGACGCATAGGATCGGAGTAGCGCGGTCCGCAGTTTGTTTAATTAGAATAGATGCATGATAGTTAAGCAACATTATCCTAGATACACTAATCAGATCAAGCGTCAATATTTTGTAGGAGCAGTAGAAGCTCCAATGACTGACAGGCCGCGCATCGCATGCATGTCAGCAGTGGCAAAACTGCCAAACTGGCAATGGCACGCAGCACCGGCAGCAGGCTGGGCCGTGCGCAGAAGATCTTGTCAGTGTTGTGTTGGCGCGCGTCATCCAAGTGAAGGATGAACAGCGAGCGGGGAAGCCGGCGCCTCTCAGCCTCTGTTTGAGACCTGCTGGCTGCTGCTGCAGTCTGTGTCGATGGCGATGGCTTATCGGCAGCGTGCGGCCGCGCGCGCCGGACGGGTGGAACGGAGAGCAGCTTCCTCAGCCGTCGGTCGTCAGAGGCTCGTCGGCGAAGATTCGAGTGCCGAGTAGCCCTCCCGCTGTCCAGCTGGGTGGGACCAGGGAGACTGGCCTGGAGGCCTGGAAACCTGTAGGATGTGGCTCCATTTCGCCCGGAGTGCTGCTGCTCTCGTTGAGACAGTCTCCTGCGCCTGCGCCATGTCTAAATGGGATTGAGTATCACTATTCTATCTATCTTTCAATAACGCTAAAGTGTCGTTTTATATTACAGGCCGTTTATATAGACAACCTGCTGAAAACAATCTCAGAGGTCCTATTCAAATAGGCAAAAACAGCCAATGTGCATGTACCGACACTTTAGGTTGAATTGTGCGCAATACTTAGACCATCTGGACTCATTTCCTCCATCTCTCCGCTACCCTGCATGCAGGAATAACATAACGTAAAATGTGTTGTAGCCCATCCCTCCATCGTCCCGCTAAAAGTGGCGGAACGGCTCGTTCCTCCCAAATCTGGGGGACTACGGACTTCCGACACCGGCTCTGTGGCGCGGGCCCATCAACTGCTCCTTCCTCGCGTGCACCATTGGAAGGGAGAGAGAAGGTGGGTGATGGCCTAGGCGGCGGCGGATCTGGAGCTGGCCGGTGCGGAGGAAGCCCGCGAGGAGGTGCGAAGGCGAGTGGATCTGGGGAGGCGAGCGGAGGTTAGCGGCGCCACGGTGAAGAGGTGGCGGCTGGGATCGAGTCGCTGACGCCAGTGGAGTCGCAGTGGACGCGGCCGCCGGGCACCTAGGTCGAGGCGGCGGTGCCCCCGTGGCGGAGGAGGTGGATGGCAAGCGAGGCAGCGCCGTTCGGGGCCAACGACGGAGATGGAGAGGGCGGATCCGTGGCGAGGGCAGGCGATGGAGAGGGCCCGGAGAGGCGAAGCCGGTGGGGCGGCGGCGCAGCGGCAGAGGCAGGTGGCGGGCCGGCGGCCGGAGGCAGAGAGGGAAAGAGTGCGGTGGTGGAGCGTGGAGGTCGGAGAGGGAGAGAAAATGGCGTGGGTGTGTGGACTCTGGTCCACTAGACGTTGGGTAGGGCATTTGTGTTTTTTATTTTTTTTCTAGAAAAACAATTTGTAATTTTTGAATTATATTAATATTTTGTAATGCCCATAATATTTTTTGGTGTTTTAATACGATTTATTAGCATTATTATGTATATTAATTTAGTGTAAAGATAAGAGGAGATGTTAGTTAGAGTTGGATGAATAAAATATTGAGTAGTTGGATAGTGAAGGAAGTATATAGAGAAAATAGAAGTGCAAGAGAAGTTGATACGAAGAAAAGAATATTTCTGAAATTTTTTTGAGGGGAACTTTGGAGTAAGAGGAGTCGAGATAGTGTTATGCTTTCCCAGCTATCGTGACGGCAGAGTCAACCTGCGTATCATTGCATCCAGTGATATGTTTCTGCTTACGGCAAACACTAGTAGGTTGACTTTTTTTCCCTTGACCTTGTTATATATAAGCAGGTTGACTTTTGTTTCCGGCCGGCCGAGGTAGTCTATAAAGCAAATGGAGAGCAGACTGGCATTTCTTTTTCCTCTAACAGTAGATACATAACGAGGTATTCCACTCGTTGGAAAATGTAAGGAGGTCCAATTCAAAAAAATAATAATGATGTTGCATTGTCTCTGTCATCAGCCTTTCACCTCTACCTTTCAATGTGTACGGCGGTTCAAAGGGAAATTATATAGAAACACAGCAACAACTTTAATTTGCCCTTTCGTCTTATTACAATTACAAAGCGTATATGTCATGCTCTTATGCAGTATCCCAAACCCAAACTGAATGTCTCTGAAACAACTCAAAAAAATTACAGATGTTATAGCATCTTAGTGTATTTCACGACTGCAGGGATCGTACACCAAAACGTATGCTTTTGCAACTTAAGTTGTTAGGCTATCACCAGTAGTTTTCTCATCCTTTTTTAATTTAAATTTCACTCATTCTACAGCGCCAACCGCTGGCCTGCTGCTGCCGGTATCTGATCTGGAGATTCCTCATTGAGGCTCTGAATCGCTGCTATATCTGTTGGTACGCAGAACGCGGGCTTGGACGGAATTTGGAGGGAGGAAGTGCCGGTGCTAAGAACGATGTTCACCGCTGACATGGTTGGTCTGTCCATGGGGCTCTCCTGAACACACAACAGCGCGACGTGAACACATTTCTGCACCTAGCTCGTCTTCAGAGAAACTTCAAAGGCAGGGATCCACTATTAACTGGGGTTGTTTCATTGGCCCAGTTCTCCCATATCGTCTGCATTGGATGGGTGAGCTAAGTTGTTACTGTAGCACGGAATTAGCTGTGGAGGGAGATGGAGATTACAATTAATGGTGTTCCTACTTACAAGACCTAAGAGACCACAGCTTCTTCCTGTTATGATCTCTTAGAACCAGAACACCAATGGCTGAATACCCCCTTCCTTGTTAATCCTTGTTAATGTTTGAAGTCAAAATGGGATGTGGTGGTTCTATTCTAATTTTATACGATGAGTTGGTCATATCCCCATGTTTAGTATGCGGGACATGACAACTCTATTTTTATTTAATATAAAGAATTAGGATGGAGGAGGGCTGCTTGGCATCATTTGTTGCGGGCGTTAGTCGGCCCCGCATGACATCTATGGGTCATGTCGGCCATTCTCTTTCTCCTTGCCTTATATCTATCCTCTCCGAGAGACACGCTGATCCTCACCATCGGCTGCTCGTCAACGCCGCCTAGACTTGCCCCTCGCCACCCTTCGGCAAGCACTAGCCGCCACCTTGGCTACAGCTCCATGGCTCCCATGGAGGTGGAAGGCAGGCTAGTGACGGCGTCGCGGAAGGCGGGTGCGTCTTGATGAAGTGCGGCAAGCCAATGACAACTTGGTGGGCAGTTGTGGCGTGATGGAGCGCACCGGGGCGGCTACTGCTTCGCGGCAGGACAGCGGCTTCATGGAAGACAGTGGTGGCCACTTTCCTTGGCGACCGCGCAAGCGGGGGATGCACGAGAAGCAAACAGAGAGCACGACGTCATCGAGGGATAGGCTCATCCTATTTTTCTCGAGATAAAGCTCCGTCTTTGAGAGAGAATATTCCCTATACGAGATGACGTGTCAGTTCACCGTTCTTATCCCACAAACCAAACCAGCAAAAAGTGAAGATATTCAATCCATCCTACCTCATCCTACGTGGCCAAACATTATCTAAAGTTTGCTATGGAATTGTAAAAACAAAGTCCAGTAATGAGATAATGTTTTTAGGTTTAAAATTAAGAGTTACCTTGAATCAACTATTTTTCATCGGGATCGGAGTTGATTAGTTTTTGTTAAAACATTCCTAACGAGAGGAAGCATTACTGGGCTGCTGGAAAAAGGAAATGCTCCAGCCCCTCGGCTCGGCGCGAGCGCGACGCGTCATCGGAGCTTCAGGTGACCTTAGCTCCGTGCACATCGGAGTGAAATGAATGGCCATCTCCACCTCATCCCCCTCCTCCCCTCCCCATTTCCGCCTCCCACCCCCACCCCCTTCCCTCCGCTCCTTCCCGCCCCCGCCTCCTCCTCGCCCTCCCACCCATGGCCTCCCCCTTCGCGCGGTCGCCGCCGACGGCGACCCCCGCGCCGCGCACGCCGTGGCGGTCAAGTCCGGCGCGCTCGGCTCCTCCCCGGACGCCCGCGCCGCCAACGCCGTCATGTGCGCGTACCTCCGCGCGGGCCGCCTGGCCGACGCGCGCGAGGTGTTCGGCCGGATGACCGCGCGCGACGCCGCCTCCTACAGCGCGCTCATCTCGGGCCACGCGCGCCTCGGCGGCGGCGGACCCGGCTCCGCCCCCTCCGCCACCGCCGCCGCGGCCGAGCTCCTCGCCCGCATGCGCCTCGCCGACGCCCTGCTCCCCACCGAGTACACCTTCGTCGGCCTCCTCACCGCCTGCGCCCGCAGGGGCAACCCGCGCCTCGGCACCCAGGTGCACGCGCTCGCCGCCAAGTCCGGACACGCCGGCGCCTCGCTCCTCGTCGACAACGCGCTGCTCGGCATGTACGTCAAGTGCGGCCGCTTCGGCGACGCGCTGAGGGCGTTCGACGGCATGGACCGCCGCGACGTCTCGTCGTGGAACGCCGTCCTGGCCGGCCTCGTCGAGCTGGGCCGGCACGAGGAGGCGTTCGACCTGTTCGGCGAGATGCGGGCCGGGCGGGGTCCGCGCCGACAGGTTCTCTCTGTCGGCGCTCCTGGCCGCCGCGGGCGAGGGGTTCGGCAGGCACGAGGGGGAGGCCGTGCACGCTCTGTCGCTGAAGTCCGGGCTGGAGGCGGACCTGAGCGTGGGCAACGCGCTCATCGGGTTCTACGCGGAGCACGGCGGCTCTGTCGAGGATGTGGTCAGCGTGTTCCAGGGGATGCCGGTGAAGGACGTGATCTCGTGGACCGGTTTGCTGAACGGGTACATGGAGTTCGGTCTGGTCGACATGGCGCTGGATGTGTTTGATCGGATGCCGCAGAGGAACTTTGTTACGTACAATGCGGTCCTCACTGGGTTCTGTCGGAACAAGGAAGGTGTGCGCGTCGCTTTCGCCAAGAAGGCGGGGATCCGAGGGCTGGGTCTGTTTAGGCGAATGGTGGAGGATGGGCTGGAGATCTCTGATGTCACGGTGACTGGTGTGCTGAATGCCTGCGCTATTGCTGCGGATACGAAGGCGAGCGAGCAGGTTCACGCTTTTGTCATCAAGTGTGGCTGCGGTTCTAGTCCTTGGATTGATGCAGCGTTGATTGATATGTGCATCAAATGCGGCCGGTCTGGAGATGCGCATCTGTTATTCGAGCAATGGCGGCATGAAGAGAGCTTTCACATTGTCTGGAACTCTTTGCTGCTGGCTAGTGTCAGAGATGGTGAGTATGAGAAAGCACTTTCGACCTTTCTTCAGATGTTTAGAAGCAGTGGCGTAGAATTCATTGATGAGTTCATGTTGGCTGCTGTCCTTGGAGTATGCGGTGCTTTAGGTTTTACTGAACTTGGAAAGCAAATGCATTCCTTTGCTGCAAAATCTGGGCTTCTGTGTGCTTGTGGAGTCGGCAATGCAATTGTCAGTATGTATGGCAAGTGTGGGGAGCTGAAAGATTCTGTCAGTTTCTTTGAGCGCATGCCTTGTCGAGACTTGGTTTCATGGAATGCAATGGTCACTGCCCATCTTCTTCATCATCAGGGAGATGAGGTATTGGAGCTGTGGTTTCGGATGGAGAGATTGGTTGTCAGGCCTGATTCCATTACCTTCCTTCTGGTCATATCTGCCTGCAGTCACACAAGCTCAGACTCGACGGACAAATGCAGGGAACTGTTTCTTTCTATGTCAGACACATATGGAATTGAACCAGCCATGGAGCATTATGCAGCGTTCGTTTATGTCCTGGGCTGCTGGGGTCACTTTGATGAGGCAGAGCAGCTCATCGGTTGTATGCCATTCAAGCCTGGTGCATTAGTTTGGCGGTCTTTGCTCGACAGTTGCAGCAAGCGCTCCAACATGGCAGTGCGGAGGCGAGCTATGAAGCATCTGCTTGCCCTGGAACCGCAAGACCCATCCACGTACGTCCTGACATCAAACCTCTTCTCTGAGGCAGCAAGGTGGCACTCCTCCGAGAGCACAAGGCTGGAGATGCGAGAAAAGGGCATGCGCAAGATCCCAGCGAGGAGCTGGACGTTTCACAACAACGCCATCCACTCGTTCTTCGCGCGGGACAGATCGCACCCACAGTCCAAGGACATCTACGCGGGCCTCGATGTGCTGATCCTCGAGTGCATCAAGGCCGGGTACGAGCCCGACACCACCTTCGTCCTGCACGACGTCGAGGAGTACCAGAAGAGGCACTTCCTGATGTACCACAGCGCGAAGCTGGCTGCGATGCACGGCCTCCTGATGGCGCGCCCCGGGCAGACTGTCCGCGTCGTGAAGAACATCCGCATGTGCGGGGACTGCCACTCTTTCCTGGAGCACGCCTCTGCTGCCACCGGTAAAGTGATCTCGGTCAGGGACTCGTCCGGGTTCCACATCTTCAGGGGAGGGAAGTGCTCCTGTAGACAGTAGAGACTGCCGGAGTGGTGCCAGTTTTGACATGTTTGCAGTTTAGGAACTTCGTAGAAGATACCAAGACATCCCTGTATCGAGGTCACTTGTACATCAATTTGATACTCTTCAGAAGCCTAGTGCATTCACGCGTAAATATTTCTCAAGAGTCTTACATCTCGGCCGTTTTAGTTTCAGACTTTCAGTTATGATCTGCGACGTTAGCTTTTGCTGAAAAAACATTATTGATCGTTGTGCAAGGTTCCTGTTTGCAATTGCTTCCGTCCTGGTCTTGCCAAGATCACCCTGACTCCCTGAGAAGGATAGAGGGGTTCTGCGGCCTGCCCGTGCGACCACTGAACTTCAGACAGAGCTAATCTCACGGAAAGTTGATGAGATTGCAAAAGAGGAGGATGTTGTGGTATAAACATAATTATGTATAGGATAAAATACATCAACGTTCGATTGTGCTGGTCGTTGTTCAGCTTGAAGACATTGTAATTTGTGAAACGTAGACGTATATGATCAGTTTGAAACCAGCACAACATTCGCGCGGGCCGTACTCAAATCAGGACAAGACAGTCAGCGAGCGCGGTCATACGTGCGCCGCACCGCAGCGCCAGGCCAAGTAAGCGCCGAGGCAGCCGACGGCGACGAGCCCCGCCGCCGCGCAGGCCAGGGACCGAGGCGGGCCCGCCGCTGCCGCACCGGCCGTACGAGGCGTCGTCCACGGCAAGGTGGCTCGCTGGCGGCGTTGCCGGTCCCTGGTCATCGCCCTCCGTGTCGGAGTCGTCGATCCATGCGAGCAGCCTCGTGTCCAGCGTCGGCATGGGGGAGGGAGAGGACCTTTGCTATGCTAGCGCCCGTCAAGCTAGTTATGGGCATTTCCGTTAGTTTATAGAGAGCTAGTGCTGGCAGGCTGGCAGCTAGCGCCTGATGCGTGGTCTCCTCGGATGGAGCTCTGGCAGGGCCAGGCAGAGATCAGACCGGCGGCTGTAACGCCAGACGTACTGTACGCACGTGCGCGCGGTCGTGTTCGTGGTTAATTAATTCCGTGCTGAGCTTGTGCCGTAACTAACTTCTATCATTAGGGTGTTAACCTGGCTGGGATCAGACTGCGTTGGATGGCGGCGGCGCCGGAGGGGAGCTCGCCGGTGCTTCGGTGGCCGTGGCCTGGCGGCGCGCTCGATGTTTGTTTTTTCCCCTCCACAATTGGCCCACTGGCCCGCTAGACAAGTTCCAATGGTGCGGGTCACCGATCCGATGATCGATCCTTCTCTCTAGATTCAGAAGCCCAGCCGGTCATCTAGGGCCCACCGAGCAGCCCAGCCCAGCCCATGTACTGCTTTGAAAGAACCTTATATTTCGTTGAAGGGAAAAAAATAGATGTGGCACCGCCTCCCACTCCCACCCGATTCCAAATTTCGAAAGCAGGGCACGAGGACGAGGCCAACCCCCACCTCAGGAGGCGCCGCCCCGCCATGAGCCTCCCCTCCCACCGCTCCCTGGGCGACGAGGCCACCGTCGAGGGCCCGACGCCGCCGCCTCAGCGGGTGGAGTCGGCGGTCTCGTCGTCATGGGAGCCTCTCCCGCGCTCCTTCCTGCATCGCCGCCGGGTCGCTACGGCCGCTCCGCCCGAAGCCGCCGACCCCGACGGCCCGCGGAGGACGGAGCGCATGACGTGGCCTCCGGCGCGGCCTCGGGGCCACAGCCTCAGAGGCCGGTGGGTGGGCTCGCCGGCAGCCCCACCGCGCCGCGACGCTGGCGCCGACGCCATCGCCATCGCCAACGCCCCTCCATCGTCGTCGTCGGCGGCGGCGTCCACGGCTCGGGTCCCGCACTCGCGGCGCAGCGTCGGACCCTTCGCTTCGACACCGAGCACCCCGGCGTCCACGGCTCGGGTCCCGCCGCCCTCGCAGCGCTGCGCCGGCCCCTCCGCTCGTCTGCAGGCTAAGCACCAGGCGTCGTCGGCGGACTCGCCGCTGGGTTCTGCTCCTCCACGGCGCTCCGCGCTGGCCACCCGCGGCGGCGGGGCTGCTCCGACCAAGGCGCCAGCCACGCGGTCTGGCGCTCGTCGGCCGCCAGCGCCAACGATCGAGCCGTCCGCGGGGACCCCTGGCCCTGGCGCTCCGTCCCCGCGGCGGAAGAGGAAGCTGCCCACCGGGAGCCCTGGCGTTTCGTCCCCGCGCCCGCGGCCGAAGACGAAGAGGCCGCCGACCGGGAGCACTGGCGCTCTTCCTGCGCCGCACCTGACCGAGGCGGTCGCTGATGCTCTTCCTGCGCCGCGAGTCAACCTGCCACCTTCGCCCCGTCTTCGCTTGGCTGCCCCGCCTCTTCTCCAGCCTCAACTGGCTGCGTCTGGCCACGGAACGATCGAGGTAATAACCCGCTTGCATTCACATCTCCACTCCACCCGTCAGTTTTCGTCGTTGATCTGTGCTGTTGTCCGACTGGCAATTGCTCGCCTCGTCGTCTCCGCGAGGGGCTCAGCAGCATCGGCGATTTGGGGGACCTCTCCGGTCCGGTCTCCCCTGAGCTCAGCGAGGCACCAGTGGTTTGCGTTGTATGGATTTGGGTTGATGTCTCTTGTAGATCGTTCGAAGCTATTTTTCCTTCTGATTTTGGTGGCGCTCGTTGTGCTAAGGATTTCACGGCGATATGCGCTTATTTTAGTTGTCTGCGGTCTCGACTGCGGAATCCCTCCGTTGGGTGAGGACGGAGACCGCAGTCGACGGCACGTCAGCGCTCAATTTGGTTCCAGATGCGGCGGCTGCTGATTGGTTTGTTTATCGATGCTGTTCTGGAGAGGGTGTTCATCGATGCTTCTCGGCGTTTTTGGGATGGTCTACTCTGATCTCTTTGCTCAAGCAGAATCGGGGCCTCGACCACAACTGCTGCCCTTGTTGTCAACTGTCTGACTCTCGTTTCAGACTCTCTCAGTAGGGATCTAGGATTCGTGTTCAGCTGATATGATCACGGGCCATTCGTTTAGATACGATGATCGAGAAACCGTGTGCTGACAGGATTAGAAACACACGATCAATGGATATCAAGTAGACAAGTACAGCACTCAAGTTTTTCATGTGTTTTCATCTGACCCAACAACCGAGTGTAGAGGTGTAGACAGCCCCGATTGAATCGCTGAAACTACTACTGTCTTTGAATGGGCATGCGTACCTTTCTGGAAATCGTTTGTGTAGATTTTCAGAGCATGTTGCTACTTACACCAGCAAACTAAGTTTCTCCTTTTCCCTACATTACTGCCACCTGCAGGTTCTGTTCAATCTCAACTACGGACACCTCGGCTACACCGGCCTGGTTCTGTTGGGCTTGTACGCCGGACTCAAGGACCAGATGTCCGGGTGGAGCGCGGCCTCGAAGATCCTCTACCTCGCGCTGATGATCCTCGGCGCTTCCAGCCTAGGCGCGGGCCTGATGGCCGCCTCGTCGGTGGCGCCCACAGGCTACACCCGCCGCGTATCCTCCGTGTGCTCCCGCCTGTGCACGTGCCTGGCCACCTTCGTCTTCGTCGTCGCGCTCGCGTGCCAGATGGGCAGCCACGGGTACATCGCCGGCGTCGTGCTCGGCGCGGCGGCGGTCGGGTACATGCTCTCGGTTTGGGTCGAGGGCGACCCTGCCGCCTATGGTTCGTACTCCTGGGTCCGGACTGCCGTCAGGCACCTGTGGCAGTGCTTCAAGTGGTCTGGTCGGAGGGGGCCGCTGCTTCCGTGAAGTCAGTTTTTTATCTGGTGCTGGTCTGCGATGGGTAATGTCAGCAACCCGCAGCTACTCAACATGCGCTGCAAGAGTATATACTTCCTACGCAGAGTATAAAGTGATTCATATCATCGTAGCTTGATGCTTCGTGCTGCTACTGGTTACACTAGCTCCGGGTGTCCGATGAAATGTCAGGTTTCGGCTGATAAATCCATTGCGCTTCTTTCCGTATATGCTGTTAGCTAGTAATGGACTAATGGTGATGCGTTCTGTATCTGTTACACAGATCCCTATATGGTACATAAACATCAAATCACATCCAATATAGGAAGTATATATTCGTTGGTTCCTTAGTCGGTTTTCCATATATATATTATTGCATTTGGATCAATGCTCTGATGTTTCTTGAAATGGTACTAAATAGTTTTTTCAATGAGTACCAAGAGGTAGGCTATACATCAGTTATAGATTTTCTGAACAGGGAGGCTCTGTGGCAGCATCATGCCAAACACTTACGCAAAGAGTAAAATCCATCTCCGTTCTCTGAACTTGTCTCGGTATGTCAACTCGGTCTCTAAAGTCTTAAAATGACCATTTCGGTCCATAAACTTGTCTTGATGTGTCAATTTCGTCCCTAAAGTCTCAAAGTGACCATCTCGGTCTCCTAAACTTGTCTTGGTATGTCAACACGGTCTCTAAAGTTTCAAAGTTGGGCACCAGTTGAACCGATGGGCCAACCGATGGGCAAAGAGGTAGACTACTAAAAAGGTCATAACTTCTCACTTCGAAACCCGATTTCGATGATCTTGGACATTCCTGAAAGCTTATTTAGAGGGTTATCCAATCCAACTAAGAACAAGCTCTAAGACCAAAGCTCTTGAACATATATCTTCTCACATATTATAAATATTTCACCATCTCTCTTTTATATTATAATCTTTGCTTGTCATTTCTATCTTTTCTCTTTTGGCTCATACTCCAATCTTGATAAATGCAATGCAATATCAATCTTCTCTTGTTTATGCAAGAAGCCATAAGTGAGAGAAATAATGTTCATATGTTCTTCATCTCTTTTGCCTTGACAAAATGCTTGTATGAGTTTGCCTTAAGTAGTCTATCAATAACACCTACTCAAACTCAATAGAGACATTCGCCCTTTAATTGTGTTTGTCATCCAATCACCAAAACCCACATAGTGAACTAGAGTTGCAAATAAGGAAAATGCCTAATCTCTACTCTGACCTAAGTTGCGAGGAACATCCTCCAAACCTACCTTTGTGTACGTCTCGCTAAAATCTCCACCGCGAAACCACATTGAAAATATACTGATGGGAAAAGAGGGGGTGATTAGAGTACACATGCGTAATATCCTCGTCCACCCACCTCTCATGTGTTATTTTATTTGTTGGCGGGCCATGTCTTGGGTCGAATGTTGAGGCAGCGCATGGCGCACGCTTCTTCACTTGTGTTTGTACCACCTGCAACTATGACTGTGGACCCTACACAAATTTGAAGCTAAAAATGCTATATCCGCCAAACGGTAAGTCCAAGTCCAATTTTGATTGGGTCGTGGTCTTGACAATAAAATCTTCAAATCATATATTTAGAAAAAGTATTAATTTTTTTAAAGATAAAATATCTGCACACAAAACTGATATTCGACGTGTGTGCAATAGAAATATTCTAACTTTATTGGTGTGATATTCTATTTTCAAAAGAAGAATATTCTAGATTCAAAATATAATATTCTATCTTCACATGAAAAATATTCACCTCAGTGAATAAAAGGGTTCCACCTTCAGAAAATTATTCGGATTAAAGAATGAAATATCCTAATTTTTCATTAGAACATTTTCAACTCGAATAAAAAAATATAAAAGAAAAAAAAAGAAATTTAAAAGAAAAATATAGAGAAAGAAAAGAAACACAATAAAACATAAAAAACATATCAATAAGTAATGAAACTAGCCATCTCTCGGTGAGGACCAGAAACGAAGAGTGCATGATTCTAATTTTCCTGACTTTTTTTTGAGATTTTGCTCGGAATTTGATTTTTGAAATCCACGGAAAATTGAATTTCATCCACTTTGGTTCAAAATCCAACCAGAATGGTCATTTATATTAGATAACATACTCATAGAAAAAAAACAAAAATAGGATGAAAAAGATCATGGAGAAAAAATAAAGCAACAATGTTAGTACGGCTGTAAACAGTCGGTACATATTCAAGTCTAGATTTATCTAGAAAGTTTTAGATCTAATTCACATTCGAGTTTGAATATTAAATATCCAATCCGTATCGATATTCATATGCTGTTTGATATATATGATTTTGATATCCAAACTAATATTATCCGCCACTTTTGACAATATCTATATTTGATCTAGATTAAAAAACGAAAATAAATCTGGAGTCAACATGTCCGCCCGTGTCCAATCCGATTGCGCCCTAAATGTCTGACTATACTGAGGAAGAAGAAAATTCACGACAGTGAAAACAGAATGACAATAATTTTGGGTAACATTGTCACGGAGCTTCAATTCATGGCCAGAGAAAGGAGAAAAAATCCCTTCGGCCAAAGCTGAGTGGTGCTCCATGCGTGGAATAGAAACCGTAGAAAGTGCGCATAAGAATAAAAAGAGAAAGTCGGTCATTCAATCCAAGAATAATAGCATGAAAGGAAAAAAACAAAAAAAATGTACACCAGGATACTAGTAGACGGATACACGAGACAAGACGGACGGATATATCAAGCCAATGAACGAGAAGCAAAACGAAAGAGCTGCAACAAACGAATTTGGTCCATCAAAATTTAGTTAGGCCCAGCAAACAATCTAAAAACGAGAGATGAAGTGGGCCGGAAGATTCCTGAAAAAGATCACGTACGTCCCTCAAACGGTCAAACCTAAACATACATATTGATCACACGTGAAGATGAGCACTACTTTGGCGCGAAAACATGAAGTGGAGTCTTCACAGAGACAAGAGGCTAAGCTTTGCTGCATCGGCATCCTCATTTGCTTTCGTCCTTCCGATTCATCCTGTTTGATCTGGTGTGTAGTCATCTGATGATGTGTAGTCCGTTTAATATAAGAGGAAAAGAATTTATTTTTTTTCAGAAAGCGCCTAAAATTTGAAAACTATTGTGGTACGTAGCAAACAAAAATAAATTAAAAAAAATAGTGAAACTATTCTAAAAAATGCAATAGCATGAATGCATTCATGCAAACATGATTACATATAACCTAAGATTACTTTATGTATACCTGGAAAATAGCATTTTTCATCTAAATTTAAAGAAAAAGTCTAGATAACCTCCTTATGCTTACATAGGTAGTCTACTTAACCTCTAACCTACAAAACCATATGTTTTGCACATTAAACTTTGGCATACCGGACAAAACACCCCCTAGGGTGGTATTATTGGGTGGTTTTGCCATGCAAGCAGCCACGCTGGCATTTTTGCCATGCGAGCCGGAAGTCATGCTAAAACCACTCTAGGGGTGTTTTGTCCGGTATACCAAAGTTGTGCAACACATATGGTCAGTGGCGGAGAGAGGGGGGGGGTTCTAGGGGGGCCAAACACCCCCTAAGACTCCCAAAGTTATATGGTATGTACTCCATTTTTCTTACAAATGATGACTTTTGGGTCTAATTTTTTTACTAATCGTGATTTTTAGGTGCATTTTCCTACTGATATGTGTAGTAATCAGCGGTTATTTATCTATATTAGTATAATTAAATGATGTAATGTTTGTTATATTGATGAAAATGGTCATTTTTTCTATATTTTTTTGTTACTCGCAGGCATTGGTCCCCCCTAAGTTCAATTCCTGGCTCCGCCCCTCATATGGTTTTGTAGGTTAGGTGTTACGTCGACTACCTAGCAAGCAATAGTATAGGGGGTTATCTAGACTTTTCCTAAACTTAACAATAAATATTATAACAAAGTAAAAAATGCGTCATAATTAAAATTATAAAATGTGAAAAAATAGGATGTTACGGACAAACATGCACTTAAGCTGAATTCTTCCATTGGAGGTGTCTAGGTCTATCAAAGGGAATTGAGGGTATTTCTCAATCCGCCTTACACGTACCAAGCATATATGCCATTGCCTTGTAGCTAGGAGCCTAGGACACATTGAGGATTTGTTTCCTCTATATGAATTGCAAAAATAGCACAATTACACTTGTATGCGCGTTTGGCCAATAATAATCTTACCTGACGATCGCTACGGCTAAACAAGTTTATGTATTCGCTACGGCTGATCCCACGTAAGCACGTAGCCTTGGACCGGGAAAGAGATGGCCATGACGGAGAGGAAGACGCACGTGAACACGTCGTCCTTGTTGGTGCAATGCGTCGCCAGCGGCACCACGACGACGAAGAAGAGCAACAGTCCAACGGTATTGGAGACCCCCTGCATGCATGCAGAGAAAGATCGTCGAGCCATCATCAATTAGCACATACAGCATGTTAATATTTAATTTACACAGGTAAATAAAATTGGATCGGATCGGAGTCGAGCTAATAAATTAAAATTACCCTGATCACGCTTGCCCATACTGGGGTACGGCCTGGCGGCGGCGCGGCGACCGTGGCTGGAACTGGAACCGCTTGTGGGCAGGACGACGACCGGGCACCCGTCCAGCATCCCTGCACCCAAAACAAAACAAAATTATCAGTATGGGAGAAAAAAGAAGAAGAGGTGAACGGCATGAATGAGTAAGAGTTGATGATGATAATGCAACAAAATAGGTTATTACCCGAACAAAAGACCATAGATTCCCCAGCAACACCGACAAGCCGAGTGCGCCAAAGCAAAAGCCAGCATTCCTATCAGAAGTGCGACCACCTTCCGTGGACGGGGTGGGTGCAGAAGTACCATCGTCAACACCCATCGCCAAAAGATAGAAGCCGTAAATCGCCAAGAGCGAGAACAACGTGCAAATGAGCCTGCCGCCGGTATGTCGTCGGCTGAATTCCATCTCACGCCGCCTTGAGGTTCCATATAGGCCACAAGGCGGCGGCGCGGCGGCGGCGGTGGCTGGAAGCGCTTGTGGTGGCCAGGACGACTGGCGACCTTCTTCTAGCAAGCGGCATAGGTGGTCGTAGTCGTAGTCCGCCGACGGAGCCCCCATGGCCGGCCGCCGTTGCTGCCTGGTTAGGTTAGGTTTTATTTTCTTCCCTCTCTAGCTTAATTATCGACGATCTAATATATGTTACTCCTCCTATATAAAAAGAAGAAGACGCAATAATGGAGCATAGCCGCCTCCGCTAGCTAGACCGTGTCACGTTCAAAATCGTATTCTCGATCGGTTGTCAACTGAAGGTTTCTTCGTCCGTCTTTCTACCCTAGTACCCTGTCCCGTGACGTACGCGTCGTAGGTCCCTGGCGTCTGCGACGAGCGAATCACAGTTACGCGGCACGACGCACCATGCTGGTGTCGTCTTCGACTGGGACTGTGAAATAAATCTAAGAACGAGACTAGGAAAAAGGAATCGATCTTGGTGTTTCAGCCATGTTGAAGAAGCTTATATAGCTATAGCCAAGGAAGCAAAGGTGTGGAGTCGGAGACGTACGGATGCGGCAAAATCGATAAACTCACGGATTCATGGTGGACCCGTCAGCCGTCTCTGACATTAAAGGCCGCAGCAAGAAACGATGATCAAAGTTAATTTCCGTAGTTATTGTTGAACAGTGCAACGATCTCGAACGACTCCAACGGCCGGCCATGACCGCATCGCCCGTCCTGCGCGCCGCACGCGCTACTGCATCCGCGTCTTCCGCGCGCACGCGCCGCTCGCCGCACTTTTGTAACCATTACCGCTGGCTTGTAGCTGCGCTGGCCGTTGTAATGTACTTGTATAATTTGTACACTCGAGATCAATACAGCCTGTCGTTGATCAATCTCTCTCTCTCATAGTAGCAGTGACCGGGTCCTTCTAAGCCCCAAACACCGCCTCTCCAGATCTCCTCTGACCTCGGCGCCACCGTCGCGCCATGGATGACGAATCCAACCACTCGTCCTCCGACTCCGACTCTGAGACCATCGAGCCCGAGCAGCCCATCCCCGCCTCCGTCCTCGAGACGGTGAACATCCCCACCCACGTTCCCATCACTCTGGATGTCGACGACGCCAACTACGCGCACTGGCGTTGCTTCTCCGACGAGGTGCTTGGCAAGTTCGGCCTCACTCGCCATGTTCGCTCGCCGTCGCCGCTTGACGAACGTGACGCTGAGTGGCGTAAGGTCGACCACTGCATTGTCAGTTGGATCTATGCCACCTGTCTCCGAGACAGTGTTCGACATTGTCCACAAGCCCAATCTCTGCGCGTTCTCCCTTTGGAGCAACGTCAGCGGCCTCTTCTGCCACAACGAACTCCAGCGCGCTGTCTACCTCGAGGCAGAGTTCCGCAACCTCAAACAAGGCGACATGTCCATCACTCAGTGCTGTGCCAAGCTGAAGCACCTCGTCGACCAACTTCGTGACGTCGGGCACGCCGTCTCCGAACCAAGTCAAGTGCTCAACCTCCTAAGCGGCCTCAATCCCCGCTTCCGCCACGTCAAGCTGCTGATCACCACCAAGTTCCCTCCTCACACCTTCATGAGTGCGCGCTCCTTCCTTCTCCTTCAGGAACTGGGTGAGGAACACAACGCCGACCAGGCCTTGGCCGCCTGCCACACCTCCACCAACAGCAACTCCAACACCACCGCCTCCAATGCTCCAGGGCTCCACCGACACCTTCTCCGGCTCTAGCGGCTGTTGCGACCGCTCCAAGAACAAGAAGCGCGGCCGCAGCTCGGGTGGCACTACCGGCACCACCAACAACAACAACTCTAGAGGCAGCGCACCCCGGCCGCCCTCCCACCTATGGGCGGCTAGATACGACCCCTGGACCGGCCTGGTCCAGGCATGGTCTATGCCCTTCTGGGCCCCTGGTGCAGGCGTCCTTGGCCCACGACCACCGTTCCAGCCACAACAGGCCATGAGCGCGATTCAGCTCCCTCCCGCGCTCCCGTACACCGCTGGCCCTATGACACCTTTGCCCTCTACTCCACACTCCAGTCCTCTGGTGTCGCCATCGCTCTACCCAACTCCGAGTGGTACCTCAACACTGACGCCACCACTCACATGTCATCCTCCTCCGGTATGCTCTTGGCACCTCGCATTCAACCCTACTCCATGATTGTCACGGTTGGCAATGGCGCCCTTCTGCCCATTCACCACCATGCCGCTGCCATTATGCCCACCTCCACATCTGCTTTACACTCAACAGTGTTCTTATCTGCCCTCCTCTTGTTAAGAATCTTCGCTCTGTTCGTCGTTTAACTCGTGATAACAATGTTTCTGTGGAATTTGACCCTGACGGTTTCTCTATTAAGGATCTGCCAACAAAGGTGGAGATTCTACGATGTAACAACACCAGTGATCTCTACCCCCTTCTTCAACCACAGCACCACAACCTCATTTCCTCCGCTGCGTCGACCGTCTCCCTATGGCATGAGAGACTTGGGCACCCAGGCAGTCTAGTTCTTTCTCAAGTTCTTCAACATTTTGATTTCACTTGTAATAAGGCCACCGATCACACTTGCCATGCCCGTCGTCTTGGCAAGAATGCTCGGCTGCCACTTTTAGAATCTACATGCCACAGTTATTTTCCCTTTCAATTACTGCATCCGGATGTATGGACCTCACCAATGCTAAGTCACACTGTCTACAAATATTATGTTTTTTTCCTTGATGATTTTACACACTCTGTTTGGACCTTTCCCCTGCAATAGAAATCTGAGGCTCCACCCACCATCCGCGCATTCTTCGCCTACGTTCATACTCAATTCCATCTACATGTCATGGCTGTGCAAACAGACAACGGGAAAGAGTTCGATTCTTATGCTCTCCGATCCTTCTTCTCCAACCATGGCACCCAGCTCCGCCTCTCCTGTACCTATACGTCGCAGCAAAATGGCAAAGCCGAGCACGTGCTCCGCATGATTAACAATTGTGCTCGCACCCTCCCGCTTCACTGTGCAGCTCCGCTGGCATTCTGGGCGGAGGCCCTTGTCACAGCGACCTACCTCATCAACCGGTCTCCCTATCGCACCACATGAATGACTACGCCAAATGAGTTCCTTCTTGGCGCTCCACCCTTCTACGATGACCTCCGCGGTTGCCGCTGCTACCCCAACACCGCTGCCACTGCTGCGCACAAGTTGACCGCATCGCTCGTCCTGTGCACCGCACACGCTACTGCATCTCCGTAGTTCATGTCTTCCACTAGCACGCGCCGCGCTCGCCATGCTCGCTCAGCTCACCACACTTGTAGCCATTACTGCAGGCTTGTAGCTACGCTAGTAGTTGTAATGTACTTGTATAAATTGTACACTCGAGATCAATACAGCCTATCGTTGATCAATCTCTCTCTCAGGTATCGTGCGTCATCATCAATGGTCGCCACCAGTGCCGTCTTCATCCTCCCAGTCGCTGAGCAGCGACCACCATGCGATCGCATCACAAGTGAGACAACTCTGCGCCCACTCGCTGCTTTGCCAGAAGCTTAGAGCCACCTCCCTACGCGTAGATGTCCAGCTACCGTGATGAGATCCATGTCACGGCGCCGCGAGTGAGCTTCATGCCACATTGTTGCTGCTCTGCCTCTGCTGTGCTCATTGACTCTGAGGAACATCAACAACCGAAGACAATGGCTTGTGCAAGAGTGATAGAGTGAGGCGAGGTGCTAGATCCTTGCCTGCAGCAGAAGCTAGGCGATGACGGGAGGCGCCATGGGTGATTGGGCACAAAGAACAAGAGAGAGGGGGGTAGCGGTTCATGAGCCTAAGATTGGGAAAGTAAGGACACTAGATTGGGAAACCAGAGCAGCAACGAGATCCAACAGAAGGAGAAGAGAGTTTTGGTGCCTAAGGAAGCTCAGATCTACATTTTGGAGGAAGCTGTGAGAGCGGGTGTTTCAAGACAAGGCCATCCATGCGGGTTCTAAAGGGAAGGTGTTCAAGCAGATTTTTTGGCGATCCGTGGCAATAGGCGGATGACATCAATGGCGTCCAAATTCGACGTGGTGAAGTTTAATGGGACTAGAAACTTTGGGATGTGGTAGACGAGGGTGAAGGATCTGTTGGCACAATAGGGTCTTTCCATGACGCTTAGCAACAAGAAACCGAAGGAGGTAAAGGATGATAGGTGGGAAGATATGAGAGCACAAGCCTGTGCAACCATCAGATTGTGTATCTCCGACTAGATCATGTACCACGTCATGGAAGAAACATCACCAAAGAAGATTTTGGAGACACTGGAAAGTAACTTCATGTCCAATACATTGACCAATAAGTTGTTTCCAAAGCAGAAGTTGTTCGGCTTGAAGATGTAGGAGGGGTTAGATCTCACAGCACACATCAATGTCTTCAATCAACTAGTCGCTGACCTGCTTAAGGTGGGGTGAAAGTTGACAATGGGGGCAGGATGATTATTCTTCTGTGTTCACTGTTGAGTTCTTATGAGCACTTGGTTACTACGTTGACAGTTGTAAGACAAATATCATCATAGCAGAGGTTGTTGTAGCGTTACTTGCTCATGATTAGATGAAGCACAATGCAGCTAGAGACTCTACTGGTGAGTGTTTGCATGTCAAAGGCGATCAAAGCGCTGGAGATAAGAAGAGCAGGACTAAGAAGAAGAATAAGGGACCGATGTGTTTTGAGTGTGGGGAGTGGGGACATGTGAGGAAGTATTGTCCAGAACTGAAGAAGGATAGTGGATTTGCAAGTGTTACTATTGCCAGCAAGAGTAGTGACTCAGATAGAGATGGGGATCTTCTCACAGTATCAAGTGAATAGTCTTGTGAAGCGTGGTTGTTGGATTTGGCTAGCTCTTTTCATGCAACACCAAAGAAGGAGTTGTGCTTGTCTTACACTAAGGATTATCATGGTGCTTTCACTTTCCTAGGAGATGGCTCGGCGTACTGTGTCATGGGAGCAGGCAACATCAAGTTCAAGATGTGTAACGAGCAAGAGGTGATACTAAAAGGAGTGAAGCATGTGCCAGGGCTGAGGAGGAATCTGATTTTGCTTGGGCTTTTGCACGATGAAGGTTGGATGTATGAGGTTGTGGCGGAACCGCCGATTTAATCCGAGCTAAGCACACCTGCTACCTCTAGCTTTGCAGTGTAATTAGACTGAACTAAACCCGGTCGTCCGTCGAGAGTCATTCGGCTCTCGATATTACCCTTTCCCAGTGGAACCAACATCATACACATCCAGCCCTCGATGGAGCCACAACAGTTACATCATCATAGGCAGTTGAATATAGCATAAATAAACCTATTTTACAAACCAGTTCGAAATAAAAATATAAGTACCAACATTTTGCCATTCGAAAGGCAAGTTCAAAACAGAGAGCGGAAGCGATTTCACAAACATCTCGCAGCAGAATCAAAATACTTTGGTAGTCTTCATGCAATGATGAATGAGACGAGCAGCACCGAGCCCACCGGTACTACCCTTCTCCAAGAAATTGTCCAGATGTCATCGGTACCTGCACTCAAAAGGTGAGGGCAAACCCTGAGTACTAATTACTCAGTAGGACTTAATGGAGTGGTTTACGGCTGACGCAGAGCTTGCTTGCTAATATGTGGATCATTAGCCATTGATTTTAAACAGAGTTATAATATCAAGTATCAAGTTCCATCATTTGCATATAACTCCATGATAGTAATAACTTGCGAAAATGTAAGCAACACAGTAATACAAGCATGTGTTATTTGAAAATATGAGTAATAGATATATTATATTCAAGTAGTTACTATGTTGCCCGTGTGCATTATCAGCATTCCCACACCTAGTGGGCATCAACGATTCGAATTGATTTTTAATTCTCAGAAATAACTATCATGCTAGGCATATATACTTACTGGCCGTCGCGTTCCCACATATAGCCCCCATCTACACCTGTCTTGTCCCAAGATTCAAAACGCCCCTACCTAACCCTCGGGTTGTGCCCTCTCAGGAGTGTTACCACAACGCACTGGGTCAGCCCTCCCTCGAGTACAAGCGCCCTCGGGCCCATTGGCCTCCTGCAAGTGGATGGGCGGCACCTCGAAAACTTCGGATGAGCCCAGGTAAGACTTTGACCGGTCCCACGACCCGGATAAGCATTCTAGAAATGTTATGCCGACCAGCAGACGGACAGCGGAAATGCCTTAAGCGACTCGGGCGGAGCCAAATAGTATAACAACACACACCCCAAAATAAAATTATTCTCCTCCCGCTCTACATTTAAATCATGAGCATAGTATTACTTTATCAATCGTAAAAGTTTTTGTGATTTTTGAAACCACCTACGCGACGAGTGACTCCTTTCACTCATGTCTACTCGCACCTAGCAATTCTAGACAACTCGTCCAACGAACTCTAGGTATAGGTGCTAGGGCCAAGGCGGCTAAGGAGTCTAATGCAATGGTTTTCAATCAACTCCTAATGCGGATGCGTAATAATCAATCAATCAAGTTTATATTAGCTGGGAGTATCATGATCCTGCCTACCTTTGCTTATGTTTCACAAAACCAACAAACTAAACTATGTTAGTTTGCTGGGTTGTGGGGCTTTGTCCCAGGCAACCCTTCAATCACTTAGACAACTCATCCTTCCAAATACCACTTTAGGGGCCTACAGGTGGTATTTGGGTCTTAATTGGTCTTTTCGACACCGTTGCTTGAAGTAGTTTCTCGCACTTACTTTTTGATCATGTATCTGCAATAAACGTCACTATATGAATGCTATGCATGATGCTATGAGTGAGATGCATGAATGTCAAGCACATGTTTGAGCAACCAATTCATGGATAGGCAGGAAAACGATCGATAAACTACTTAAGTCAAAGCACTTTTGTGAGTAAGGAGCAAGGATACACTCATACAATTTGATGTTCCTAAAGCAACATATGGATTGATCATAGGTTCAATTACCAATTTTAAACTGACCGTTAGGCCACATGTAAGCAAAGCATCAACAAGCATATAAATGAATAAATTATGCACTTTTCTATTTTATCAATCATATTAACATAGCATTTATCATTTCCAAATCACATAGTACACAGCAATTATAAATTCTCCAAAAACACTTTCTGGAATCTAAACTTAAATACTAAGCATCATGAATTTCTTCAGAATTTATCTTACATTACAAAACCACTTTTTCCTCTTATTCATTTTAACTTGCATTACATTATCCCTTTCATAACACCAATGAAACTTAACATGCAGGACTTCCCATTTTTTCACTAAGCTAAAAATATATCAAAGAGCATGTACAGGTTATGAATTTTTGGAGCATATTTTGTATAGCAAATATTTTCTACTGCAAAAATGCACTTAAATGTATATATGGGGGTAGATCTGTCATTTGCAGTAGGAGCTAGGGGCATCAAAAATACCAGTACACAATACATCACATAAATAGCACATACTCCAAGTTTCAAAATTTTTGGAGGTTGTTTACATTACTTTTGCGAATTAACCACTAAAACCATGCATGCATAAAAATACGGGGAAATTAGTCATTTCATGTATCATCCTCTTTTCCATTCTATAGATCTACTCATGAGGAGTATAACGCAACAAAGTTTGAAATTTTTGGATTTTTATTTGATTTTCTACGATTTTTCAAAGTTTTCAGCCGAATAAAGAGTTTAAAAGTCGAAATCCTTAGATCCAGTGACTCAAACGCAATTAAACCTTATTTCTAGGGACTGGTTCATAAGAATCTTTAGACTCATGTCACAGTATGCAAGGGTAACAATAAAAATGAAGATATTCAGGGGCCTAAACGCGAAACAGCGTCTTCCTCCTCCTGTCATCTTCAACCTCACGACATGAGGAGGGAGCTCGACGGCGCGCGGCGGCTTGGCGCCACGGAGCCGCGGAGGCTCGACCCCGGTGGCCAAGGAGAGGGAGGAGGGAGCGAGGAACTCTTACCTCCTACCTGCAGCAACGGATATGGCCGGAGGAGGTGTGGCGACGACGAGTAAGGAGCGACGAGCTCCGACGGCGAGGTGGAACAGGTGGCCTAGGCCGGTGCGGGATGGTGGAGCGGAGGGAGGCGCAGCCCGGCGTGATGATGGGGAGGCGCAGGGACGGCCGGAGCTGTGCCGAAGCCCGAGCTCTGCTTGGACCGGCGATGGTGGGGCGTTCATCGCGTGGGCAGGGAGAGCCAGGGGAGAGGCTGAGGGGAGGCCGGGGAGGCGCGGTGGAAGGAGTAGAGAGTGAGGGAGCGGAGGGAGCAGGGGGCCGGCTCGGTCTTATGGCCAGGCCGGCGGCCATGGTGGGGAGCAGGCAGCTGCCTGCCGTGTGGGCGCGGGGAAAATGAGGAGGGAGGTGAGGGCGCGTGGACGCGGTCCATGGACGAAAAGACACCGACATGTGGGACCGTGGAAGAGAGGAAAACCAAGGTCCAATGGACTGGGTCTGCGGAGCAATGGAGTTGCTGGGCCCCACTGCGCTAACGTCCCCGCGCGGATCCGAGGATCCGACAAGTGGGGCCCGCTTGTCATAGAGACAGCGAGAAAAGGAAATTCGAAAAATAGAAAATTAATGTTTGACTGCCATACCTTTTGTCTGAATATCTCATTTTTGAAGCATTTAACGGCCGAATTAGTGAAAACTCAAAATACAAGAAGTGATCTAAACTTCATGATCTACAACTTTGTTTTAATTTGTGACACCATGTTATATTCAAATTTTAGGAGAAATTTGAATTCAAAAGCTATGACCTCAGTTTGACCAACAACACCTTCCAATTTGAAAATTCCATAAGTCCATTTTAGGTCCACATTCACACAAATATTTATATACCAATGTTGTTCATAATTTCATGATCTACAACTATCCTATATGAAGTTTTGTATGATAAAGAGTTTTGTTTCACAAAAATTTGAATCTACCCAACAGGTCAACCATTGGCATATTCATTAGTTTAACAAAAATCAACCCAAAACACTATGCAAACCTTTGTGCATGTCAACATACATAATACCAAAGTTGTTACTCATGAAATTGTCTACAAGTTTAGTATAGAAGGTTTTGGCTAGATCATGTTATATTTTGAACTACAAGCACAATTGTATTCAAAGGTTTGGTAAAACTGTAGTTTCAATTTATGTGGAGTATTTCTTGTTTCCAATTTTTTTGAATTACCAAATGAATTCCAATTAATTCAAAGTCTGATGCATTTGAAAGGTAATGGACCCAATTTCATTTTATAGAAAGTAATATTTTGAAGTTGTATAGTGAAATTGAAAGTAATTTTAGAATGAAATTTGGGAAAGAGTGTCAACCCTAGACTTAGCAAGATTTTCAGAGTGTAGGACAACTTGGTTTGGTTTGAACTTTTGGGCTCCTTAACATCTGATTTTCAGATTGGTCAAAATAGTATATTTGAAGGCAACATCTTGAACTAAAACTTTTGTATTTGATGTCTCGCATGAAAATGTATAAATGTCTAACTTCTCAACCAAACAACGCAAAGTTTTGCATATTCATCTTGAAATTTTTTGACTTAGTGGTTATTGGCCTTGTTATTATTCTTCTCTAAGCATGATTAAGTCCAAACCCATGATCAATATTAATCTAATTATGTGACAAGGCTTTTGAGATGCCGGAGAGCATCACAGAGGTGGAGCCTGATCGGAGGACCTTGAAACCTTGGAAGTCATGCATGGTGGGAAGACTGTCTTGTTGGGTGAGAAGTCAGGCATGCAACAATACAAGCTGCAAGGGAGCATTGTTGAAGGTGGAGTCATGTATCGCAATGCAACTGTGACGGTGTTCTCTTCGGGAGATGCTAAGGGTAGACCTGATCAAACCTTGGGCCGGGCCGGGTTCGGGTCAGGCCAAAGAAAACCCGACGCCGAAATTTGCGGCCCGAACCCGCCCGTGGCCCGATGTAGAAACACACATGAACGGCCCGAGCCCGCCCATGACGGGCCGCGGGTCAACCCGTTGGCCTGACGTATAGCTGTTTACATACCAGTCATCGCTTGTTGTTCGATCCATGGATAAAAAAATCATTCACAAATCCAAACTCTAGGAACGAGCACACAAACCGGATGCATATTTATAACTCACGCACACAAGCGACAAATGCTTTTAGATGTAGATCCAGGCAGTCAAATAAATAATATTAAAAGAGGTAGATAGCAGATGAGTCTTGACGAGCTGCGGCCAAAAAGCAAGCACAAGATACAGTCAAACAACTAGCACCATTCGGATTTGACTCAAGGCTTGGAGCTGATGGTGCAGAGGAGCAGTAGTTGCATCTTGCCTTGCCTGCCGACGTGCTCGGTTGCGCTTGCCCTGTCGCAGACCGGCAGTGCGGCTGCGCGTACTCGCCATCACCGATGCAGCTCTATGGCCACCAGTAGAGGAGTGCTACTATACTAAGCAGCAGGCATGAGCCGCCGGCCACCGCCAGTGTTGGCTTGGAGAGGACAAAAATGAAGTAGGGTTAGGAAAGAGACTTATGTTGCTTTTTTATATCCCACCCTGTGTGGGCTGGGCTGTTGGAACGTTGAGGAGTTGCGCCTCACGAGCCGACGGGACAATAGGCTATGTGTACAATCGCTACGGTGCTCTGTGCATAATCTTTGGCCTGTAGAAACTGGATGCGATTTTTTTGTCGGGCCAACGGGTTGGCCCGCGGGCTAAAATTTAGGCCCGCGCCCGACCCGAAAATTGGCTCGGGTCAAAATTAATGGCCCGTGCCCACCCGTTGCATCTGTCGGGTCGGGTCGGATCGGATTTTTTTTGGGCGGGTCGGATCGTGTCGCTCGGGTCGGGTGACCCATGATCAGGTCTAGGTAAGGCTGTGGGGTCAGCCTAGCTATGTCGTTCGACGTGAGCGGTAAAGGAGACGACTCAAGTCTGGTACATGGAGATTCACGCAAGGAGATGACTTCAGAATGGTGAGCATATTCACCAAGGCAGAGTATGTTAGTGTTTGCGTCGAATATGTGTACGTTTTGGTTGTAACTTGAGTTGTAATTAGGGTCTAGGTAGAGTTCTAGTCCAACTCTATTTCGAGGGGGCCATAAATATGAGACCTGTGGCGGAATCGCTCAACTTAACCTAGTTTAAGCACAAAACACGAGTTTGCACCTAAACCGGATTAAGCCTGGTAGTCCGTCAGGTCCCCAAGGGCCCTGACTACGCCAGAAAGACAGGATCGAATATACATCAGGTGACCCATAAGAGTCCTTGGATCATTCCAATACAAGAAGTTTAACAATAAACTTTAATAAAACAAAACAGGTGAGAATAAGAATAAAAGTTTTTATAATTTGTATATTGAAAGTGTAAAAACTTACAGCGGAGGCGAGAACCAAATGATGGAACTCTACTGTATAAATGATAATATTACATGAAATCAATCAAGCCCACTGGTGTTGTTTCATTTCAAACAAATCTAAGAATAGAAAAAAGAAGTTTGATCATCTGGTTTCTTTATTTCTTCAACTTTAGGAGGTATAAGGAAGTCGTCA
The DNA here is from genome assembly GCA_030272315.1 of Paspalum vaginatum. NCBI lineage: Eukaryota > Viridiplantae > Streptophyta > Magnoliopsida > Poales > Poaceae > Paspalum > Paspalum vaginatum. The sequence continues at coordinate 43,789,108 of CM059013.1, forward strand.
AGGAAACACCTTGCTTCAATACCTTCTTGTGGAGGAGGGATAAGCTAGAGACTTAATATCTGAAAAAGAGTTAAAGCCACAACTCTGAGTACTAATTACTCAGCAAGACTTGTCCGACCACATGGCTTAAACCCGACTTTCTAACCAATGGCCGAAGCTGGTTAGATTAACTCACACGCGGCAGGCCTATAATTGAGTCCTTAGCTTTTAGGGTGTTAATTTTTTTTAGTTGTTCCTATTTATAGTAGGTTATATCTATTCTAATAGCAAACAAAGCAAGCACTTTGCAATATCATTACTTGTCAAAAACATTATTCTTTTTAACTACGATGTTGGTCGCGATCAAGCTCTTACACCTGGTAAGCCCAGCGATTTAAATTGATTTTATACTCTCGAGAATAATACTCAAACACCAATCATATGTGTACAACAACTCTACATATGATAGTCTACACATTCATTGCCACCTCGTTGGAACCATCTCACCAAACCCGGGTATACGGTCCATCGATACCAGCTCGTCTCCCTCCTTCCAGTTGGTCTCGTATAGTTCCAACTCTTATGTACAATATATGAAAGATTTATTGGAGCCCGCGGTAAGGACGACAAGTGAATGAGACGCGTTCGAAGGCCGAAAGCATGGCCAAACATCGGACGGCCTTATACGACATAGTCAGGGTCATGATCCAATCCATAGGTCATGATCCAATCCATATTCATTAATTATCCGCAATTATCAATATCCAAAAGCATAACTGATCCTGTCCAATGTCTCCAATTAATATCTCAAGAAACTTTACTTTTCAGATTCTTCTTTTAAAAGAAGCGTAACCTATGATCTAACCTAACTAAGCATTCTAAACTATTTCGTATACGAATAAATGCTGGAATAAGGATAATTCATGCATTAAGGTTCCATTCAATTCCTAAACTTAATGCACATACATAACACTTGAATTAAAATGCATAAACAAAATGGGAGATGCACCGGGGCTTGCCTGGATTATTCCAAGGGTTGAGGCACAGAAGGTTAGTATCTAGATTAGTAATACTTCTCCCGGTACTGTTGTCGTGTTGCGGAGCTTGACTCTCGGATTCCTCCTTAAACTTTTTCATCGGTGATTTACTTGACTTATCGTATCTAAATGCATAATATGGATAATGTTTAAGTATGAGGATGAGCAACATGTATTAAAAAGAAGGATAAATGTTCTTAAAAAGAGAAGGTGGGGCACTGAAATCAAAATTCAAGCATTATCTTAAGTTTTAATAATTTTTCTAAGGTTAAAATAATATTCTAGGTTTTTAAAATAATTTTCTAGGATTTTAAAATAATTCTTAGTATTTTTAAAAGCTTAAAAGAAAGTATTAGAATTAAATAAGTATTTTAAAGTAATAAAATAATTTTATAAGATTTTAGAATAAATCCTAAAATTTTAAAAGCCAAAATGAATTGTTAGGAATTTAAAAGTATTTTCAAAATAATAAAGTAATTATTTAATTATTTTTATTAAATAATTAGAAATAAAATAAAACTTTAAAGATTTCAAAACTAATTAATAAAATAAAAGAAATATATATTCTTTTTAGAAATTTAAATCTAAATTATAGTAATTTGAAATAAGGAAAATATAATTTAGAAAATCAGGATTTAAAAAGAAGCCCAAGGCCCATAATTAACTCTCTCTTTGAAAAAGTTCTATTTTACTCCCTGAATTAAACATTCGGTCTAACTTACTCCTTCTCTTATTTCGGTTTGGCCTTGTCCGAAGGCCAAGCGGCCCATTTTCTCCCAATCTCTCATTTCGGCCCAACCAGCCAATCGGCCTACTCCCTTTTCCTTTCTTCCCGACCTAACTGACCTGATTGGCGGCCTGCACACTACGGGCCTCTCCCTGGCCCAGTTGGCTCGGCCCACTTGGCCTTTGCCCAGGGTGGAGCCTAGGCCAGGGCGCGGGGCGAGGCGCGGTGAACACACGCTTGCTCACGCACGTCGGCGCTGGTGGTCAACTGCGCGGTGTCGTTGGCGACCAGAGGCCGTGGCGGAGCATTCCGCCCCCTGCCGGCGGCGACCAACGCGCGGCGACGGTGCTCTCTCTCCTCTCCTGTTCTTCCGCTTCTCCTCCTCTTCCTCTCTTTCCCTTTTCTCTCTGTCCGCGGCAGAGATGGCGGACATCGCGGACGCGCCCGTGCACACGCAACGCGCGGCGCCGAGCGCCGTTCTCAGTGGTGCTAAGCCGCACCGGTGCCGGAGGATACCCGCCCACGACGCGCGATGAAACCCTGCATCGGATGCGCGAGGTAAAGAGTTAGGGCGGGGCTTGTGTGGATGGTGGGTAGGGGCAAGGTGGCGGCGTGGTCACTGACACCATGGGTGGCATTAAGCTCGATTCGAGCTCATGCCAGCCTTATTCAAGACAAGAATAGGTGGAGGAGGGTGGCGGAGATAGGGAACACGATACTCACTTGTTGGCAGGCGAGGAAGGGTGCGGGGAACGGTGAGCAATGGTGCGGCAGATGGAGGTGCGCGGCGGTAGAAGGAGGAAGAAGGTGGAACAAGACAGTGAGGGGTGGCGATGGTTGAGGTGGTCGGGGAGGAGCCCGGTGGGGTTTTATAGGGTGGGGAAGGTGGTGGAGGGCGGCAAGGATGGGGACGACGGTGGCGGATGAAGATGAGTTTGGCACGGCGGCGGTGGCGTGTCTCTGGGGGCGCCGCGGGGAGAAGACGATGGGCGCGTCGTCTCCCTGTGGGCCGGGGCCAGGTGTCACCCGATCGCTTGCCAACGCCGGCCCGCGGCATAGTTGGGCCGTGAGCAGAAGGGCAAGTGGCACAGCCCACAGGAAACAGGGGCGGGCCGTTGCGGCTTTTGGGCCGCGGTTTGCCCTTTTTCTTCTTCTTTTTTTTGTTTTTAACCAAATACCCTTTTACAAATTTGACCCTTGTGCAAGAAAAATAACACCAAGGCCCTAATACAAAAGTGAAAGGGTAAAAATTAGATTACCATTTTGCACTTTTACCTTTGGACAAAAATGTGTTTTTAAAGGATTTAAGTTCAAATTTGATTTAAAACAATTAAAATCTTAAACTTAAAATTAAAAATGCATATGATGAATGCTTAAATACGCTTAGAAATTTGGGGTATCACAAGACCGACCCTGTGTAACCGTAGGATGACTAGATGGCTTGGCGTGGGGTGCGGCATTGCCGTGGTGTACCCGGATGCCGGCGTAGCTATATGATAATAGGGAGGAACGCTCATAGTCATGCCCCAGGGATGTAGGCTTCGGCTGAATCTCGTTAACAAATATCGTGCCTCTGGTGTCGTCTGTGATTGTGCATGAATATCTCGATCGATCCATAGTCGCTTCCGCATGCTTGTTTTCTAACAGCAGGCGTGCGGGGTGCAGCGGCGACGGCCGCATGCGCGGAAGCTGGATAAGGAAGGGGCTGGCGTTGATTTGGTCTGGCAGAGGCATGAGTATGACATGTGGGGCCCACCTATCATGGCCCACATCGTTGTCAAGTCCACATGGCACGTTAGTTAACGGGTCTACCTACGCCCGTTTGGACCTCTGATGAGACCCGAAGATAGTTTAAGGACAGAGATGACTACTTTGGGAGTTCAGGGACCCGGGTGACACAATGACATAAGCTTAAGGACTGGTAGTGTGTTTTATTCTTTATATTAAGACAAGGCCAAGCAACAATAAAAAAAGGGTGAAATTGGCTATTGGACACTCAAAAGGATGTCAATTTGTTGGCGGACACTGCAAAAACGAGAGGCTGCTAGTGCACACTCCTACATTGTGTCAATTTGCTAGAGGACACCGTCGTGAATATAATATTCATTTACTTGGTGGAAAGGGGAGAGAAAGGCTAGGAAATGTCTCTTTTGCCCTTGGCCCCACATGTCGTCTACTTCTTCCTCCCTCGTCTCTTCTTCTCCGCCCAGGCATCCTCTCCCGCCGCCCTGTCGCCCTAGATCATATCTCTCCTTCGCGCTTGCGTCCCTAAGCCCGCCGCACACAACCTAGGCAACCTCTCCCCGTCGCGGCCACTGTCCCTGCCACTTGCTGCTGGCCCATCCCCCGCTGCCATGCATCATCTCCTATGCGGCTAGCGCCGTGATGCACACTCTCGCCCGCGCCCGTCACCTTCTGCAGCCGACGGTGCCGTCCGCGGCGGCCTCGTTGCCCCAGCCGCCGCCGGGAAGGGAGCTGCGGGGCGAGCGCACCGCTGGAAGGGAGCTACGTGGTGGAGCGGTGGGACCAAACGGGGTGGAGCGCCACCGGGATGGGAGGAGCTGCGGGGCGACGAGGCAGCTCGGGCTGGAGGTGGTCCGTGACGGAGGAGGAGGGCGACGAAGCACGAAGGAGGAGCGCTGGCGCCGGAGGCGGCGTGCGGTGGTGGGCAGCGATAGGCGCGGCAGTGGCAGGCTATGGGAGGGAGAAGAGCAAAGGGCGAAGGTAGAGGCAGTGCACGCCGGCAGGAGGAGGAAGATGAACTTACATGTGAGGAAGGGCAAAGAGGACATTTCACAACCTTTCTCTCACCTCCTCAGCTCAAAAATAATATTTTAATCGTGGCGGTGTCCTCCAGCAAATTAACACGGTGCAGGAGTGTGCACCAGCAGCCCGTCGCTTTTGTGGTGTCCTGCCAGCAAATCGACATTGTTTTGAGTATCCAGTAGCCAATTTGATCTAAAAAGGTCATTCTTATAATGTATATTTAGTGACTTGTGCGTTGCTACAGGCAAATACATATAATCAACGAAATAACATTTATTCTCAAAAAAATTGCAATTGACGTTGTATAGTTACGTTTGAAGGCACACATAAAAATAATCTTCAACTTAAAGACCTGGTACAATTTTTTGACCTCACCTAGACAAGATAACGCTGCAACATCTCATCTTCTCATGCTTTTCTATTTGTGAGACTAATATAGTGCCTAAGATATTTCCATATAGGCATGTCGCTTTCACATTGGTTTCCCTTAAATGTTAGTAGCCTTGCCAATATATGCTTTCTCAATTTATAGGCATCTTAAAAGAATACAATACATATAAGCACATAAAAAAAGTAAGGCCGATTTACAATGTCGCTTGTAGAATACTCATCGTGCAAATTGGTGTTTGTAGACTTTCATCAGTTCCATACACACATGAAAAGTAGGACAAAATAATCAGTTTCTTCCCTGCAGATAAATCAACAGTTACAAAGCTATGTAAAAATTGCTATTTGTGAGTTCAAATAATGTAATTACCTATCTATGTTTATTTGAGCACCATTCCAGATTCGCTCGTGAAAGGAAGGAGAAGAAAAGACACGTATCTTAGATGGCACTCCAATGCTTGATGTATCAGATTCAGAGAAATGGTTGATAAACCTCGGTCCGCTTTTGCCGCGCGTTGTTTTATAGCCGCCATACACCACCGCGGCGTCTTGTTTCGGCGGCTGCTTGCTCACACTCACACCAGACCCGCTCCTCACCGCGGCGTCCTGTTTCGGCCGCTGCTCGTCTTCATCAGAGCTGCTCCCCACCACGGCGTCCTGTTTCGGCTGCTGCTCGTCTTCACCAGATCCGTGCCCCGGGCGCTTGCGGGCGACGGCTGCCATACCATCCCTTGCGATGGCACCCAACGTGGTTCCCAACCACCACCGGCATCACTACTATCAACTGTAAAGGTGCATGGATGTTGCGTGCTTTCTTGGAGACGGGCCATTAGCTGAGGGTGGTGAAAGTGTCGTGTGCGGCCCGACGCGATGAGATCCTCTACGGTACTACATGGTCGCTGACATGTGGAGGTAAGGCCACTCATCAGTGACCGAACTGCAACGGTAAGGCCATTTTCAGTGGAGGGTTTTATTATACACTTACCAATAGTGCCACATCAGACTTTTTTTCTTTAAAAACCGGCTTTCCTAAGATGCCTATTGGTCTGATGTCTAGATATCTATGCATTCTGAGTTTTATCTGGATGAAACACTCTCTGCTCTCATGAAACTCTCTATATCTCTTTCTTCGTAAATGCATTACCATGTCACTAAACCTGCTAATGTATCATAATATTTAATGAAAATAAAACTTGTGTGAAACTCCTATTGAGAATGAACTAAGTAGGCGAATGCCAGCTTTTGCTCCATTCAACCGCGTCTTGTTTCTGGTGCAGTAGACTAGCCAAAGAATAGCTGCCCAAGGCTGGGCCAATAAAGCGCCTACGCGTGCAGCCCTCGGTAGACTCGAAGCCAACATGGATCAATGCACCATAGACTGGGTACATACAACATTCAAAAGCTAGCAGCATGCTTGTATATACATCACGTTCAAAGGATTTTAGAAGCATTTCGCTGTCATCATTTCACTTTCGTGAATGTACATCGATGCTAGTAATTTTACTTCAACAATTCTAAGAGATATGGTTCATTTCAATGTTGTATTATTAGGAGTTTACCTTTACAGTTCAGGGTATTGTTTGGAACGAAGGAAATTATTTCCTGTTTCTATGGTTTTCTATTAAATTTATATGTGATTTCTATTGAATTTCTACATTCCAAACGGACCCTCAAGTCTGTGCCATATCAGTAGTTCTCATTCTCGGTTGTTTAGCTATATCCTGTCATTTGGTTTGTTCTGTTCCCAGACAATTATGCAATCTTTTTAAAATTGTATATTTGAGATTTGTCAGTTGCAATCTTTTTAAAATTTCTTTACTGAACAAGTATGAAGCGAACGAAGGAATATTTTCACACAGAAAGTCTAATATGTAATGAACAAGGAGCCTTTTGTTCATATTCATAAGATTACATCATTCAAATCATCTTCATGGTCAGAAAGCCATCTTACATCGAAATGGCTCACCACAACAAAATACTTAGCAACTCAAAGGCCTAAAGAAACCAAATGCAGCATTTTGTGCTTGGATCCATCCTTTCAACAATTATGCATTATTTACATTTTCCAAAGGATTGCAAACCATTTGATGCACATGCAAAGGCATTCTTTGCTCACTCATCATTTGTCTCCAAACACTCCCTCCGGTCGAATTGGTATATACGATAACACATCAATTAAATTATCTTTTTATGCAGCAGATGTATTTTCTATTGGCATGGCGATTTACTTGACCAACGAATTACATTCACACCTTATTGATAGGACGGTTTGTTTCACCACTGCAGCTAACAATAGTCATATAAACGTGTCTGGTAAAAACAACGACAAGCATTCAGTATACAGTAATAAAAGAAAGAAATGAAACTCAAATTCTTGTGAAAGAGGAGAATCCCAGCTAAAAGAAAGAGAGAACATAATACAAGCGGAGGTATGCAGCAAACCTCTCCAAATTCTTGTGATCATTTTTCATACCGATATGTCATATGGGGAGTGGCAAGGATTTTTATCGTAAGTAGTCATAAGTGCTGGACCTAGGACTTGTGCAGTTGTGCTTAAAATGGGTCTTGGATTTGTGTTGTATGTAATTTGGAACACAACAAAAACAGCACTAATATAAAATAATGGTCTTGAACCAGAAGAACAATGTGAAAGATAGCTAAACTGTAATCCTAAAAATAGGGAAACCACTTCACGTAGAGCAATTCCCAAGATACTGCAGGGCTAGTTCTATCCATATTCCATACAACAACTCATGGCCCTTGCTTCATCCAGAAGTAAAGACTGAAAAAAGTCTGCTCCTATTTGCATAGTTCATCAAATACCATTGAAAAAAATCAAGCACAAAGGTGAACCAATTATTGAAACATTAATGATCATATTCGCAGTGATTAACTTGACTAAATCTCTCAAATAAAGGTTCACCAAGAAAAAGATCCAACGTCATTATATATGGATTTTAGGCTTTTAGCTGTGTTTCACTTGCCTCATACTATGCTCAGATAGCATGACACACACACAAGATCAACATGAACACAATCTCAAAATATTCTGGAGTCAACACTCAACAGTAATCCTACCCACTGGAGGATGTGCTGATCCACTAACAGTAATGAATTGACTAATCTCTATCTCTTCTTCTTCTTCTCCTTCTCTATTTCTATTCTATAAATAAATAAAGCACGAGCTGTTCGTGCGTCGTCCTCCTCTCCCGCGCGACGGTAGGAAACCCATTCGCTATGGAACTTCCGGTCACCCCGCTCGCAAAAATCTCAACTCCCACCGATTCCAAGTCGCGCCCCGTCTCCTTCCCCCGCGCGCCTCCCCTCCCTCAACACCGAGCCGTCCTCCTATACACTGCGCCGGGCCAACAGGGTGGCCAGGGCAGCAGGGATGTGCGGGAGCGCCACGGCTGCGGCGCGACGTGGCGGCAGGCCGGCCGCGGGCGGAAGGCGGCCGGGGCGATGGGGTGGCGGGGATGCGGCGGCCGCCTTCCTTATCCGACTCCGCGTCCGCTCCCTGACTCAGTCGCGCGCCCATCCCGTCGTCAGCATCCTCGTGCTCGGACGCGTCCGAGAGCCGCTGAAGCCCCGCGAGACGCCACCGGCAACCCATGGCCTCGCTCCCGCACGCCCTCGCCCCGACCTGCGGCCACCCCGGCCCCACCACCTCCTCCTCCCTCAGCCTGTTCGCATCGCTAGCTGTTGCGCTGCTTGTCTCCCTTCCTGGCGTCGATCGATCCGCGGAAGTCCGAGATTTGGCGGGTTGATTGATTGGTTCTTTGGCTGGTTGATCTGGTCGTCGCGGCGAAGGTGGAGGGGCTCGGGATGATGGGGTTGGGGACGCTCGAGTCCCTAGAGGATGCCGTGCTAATCAAGTAAGCTGCTTCTTTACTGCTCATCCTTGATCTCGTTTCTTCTCTCTTGAGTGGAAATCGCTTCTACTACAAAATTGCTGCTTGAGATGATGAACTATTTTATGGATAATAAAAAAATTCCATTCTTAATTGTTAATATTCTTTGCCGGAATTACCAAGGTTTACATCTCAGTATTCAGTAACGATAGAGAGCTGGCAGAAAAAAGAAGTGTTTTCTTCATCCTAGGCAGTACCATCCATGGTCAGAGCTTGCATCTTCACGCTGTTCATTCTGAGAAAAGCCAAACACATCTATTACTAGCGCGTCCTGTAGTAGTGGCAAAGTACTCGTAGCAACAATCCAAATTTTCAACCAATCAAGAGCGCCATTGTTGGGAGTATAATTGACAGGCATTAGATGTTCTGAATATTTAGAAGCCTTATGTAACTAGCTTGCCATATGTATCCGGGGAGGTGACTTGCCCCCAAGTCTTGTACATACTCATATATATCTGTCACAAAGGTTTCATACAATACATCTAATATATTATACGCAATCCTTACTTCCTATGTGGTATTACGAGTTTAGGGTTTCTAATCCTCCCCACGTGTTGGTCTACGGCCACGACTTGTGCGGCTTTTCATCTTCGACAAGCCTTGATAGCTCCATCGACCACAACTACCCTACTCACGGTACCTCGATAATGGCTCCACACCCTCGCACTTGGCTACCTTGACATTATTGGCACAAAGGGCTATCGTCTGCATGAGCTCCTTTTGGGTTTCTTCTCCAGTAATCACCTCTGCACCGCGACACAGTTATGACTGTGGGGGCATATCAACTCTTCGCCTTGTTCTCCAGTCTGACTGCATACGATGCTCTAGACTGCGGGGGGATGTTAGAGTACTATTGGTAGTATTAGATGCCGTGTATATTTAGGAGTTTTAGTGGGAGTCTTATGTATCTAGGACTGCCACATGTATCCGGGGAGGTGCCTTGCCCCCAAAGTCTTGTACTCCTATATATCAGCCCCAGGGGTCCCATGCAATACACCCAATCTATTATACACAATCCTTTTTTCCTACAGCCATGTCAACCCTTTTTGCCAACTCTGGCCGGCGAGGTTAGGGTTCGAGGTGGAGGTTAGGGTTAGGGGTTACCTGTGTCATCTCCGGCCTTAGAGGGGGTACTGGGGAGGCTGGTGGCGCTGCGATGGCGCTGGATCGAGCCGGCAGGGGTGCTGCCGGCAGCAGGTGGCGGAGGAGGGCAGTTGGGCCGGTGTTGGTGGCAGGGGTGTCGTCTCCACCTTGGTTAGCGGTGCCGGTGGCGGAGGTGGGAGGGACGCCACCGGAGCTAGGGGTGGAGGAGGCACGCAGGGGTGAGCAAGGCGGACGGAGGCGTGGTGCTGTCGGGGAAAAATATGTGTCGGGAGGATGGGGGTGGGGTAGAAGATAAGGTGGATGTGCATATGATTTCAACCATTGGATCGCGATCGGATGGTCAAAAAATTCGAGTGTTGGGATTTGGGAAGCCTCTGAAACAATCGGTTTTTACATTGACAGACTCTTTAGGATAATAATAGAAACCTATAGGCAGGGCCAGTCCTGACATTTCGGGGGCCCAAAGTGAAAAATTTATGCGGACTATCATCCACCTTCTTGTATATACACCATAGTTCAGGTATCTAAATCCTTTTGTCCAGAAATGAACATCATTTGGCTCCCGTATCATACATGCATCCAAAAACAACACAAAAATGTTGCCTCCATAGAATAAGATGGACTGCAGCTCACAACAATTTACTTCATTGCAGTAAACATTTACAACAAATAAGTTACACTTTTCTTTTATATACACACTTAAGCTACCCAACTATAACAAATGAGTTTTCGACAGTCAAGGCTGGATGGGCCTTGGATCCTTTGGTCAACTTATTATGCCATAGACATATGTCGCAGAAGTTTTCTAAAGGTGTCATGCTTTCTACATCAAAGCTTATGAATAAGTTACTATCCCCAAGTATCTAATTCATATGAGAAGTGACTTGAGATCCGAATGTAGTTATACAGTGTTTACTCAAGGAACTTGAAAGCTAACGGGCATCATGGATAAGCAAATACTCCCTATTGGTGAGCAGCTCTACGGTTATTATCTCGAATCTAATAAAATCTAGAGAAAAAGGAAAAATCCTATCCGATTATAAGTTGGCATCCAAAAAACACTTACTCTCTAAAACAAGTCCTAGAGTTGGACAGGTCCCTTAAAGAAGAGTTGTTCTATGACATGTAGATGATAGCATACACAAGTAACAAGAAAGCACAGGCAAGTGAAATGAACTAATTTTGTGCTTGAACATTTAAACAATGACAACAAGAAGTCATGCCATGCTATGGTCAGGGGCACTCTCACCTAAAACTAAGGAGGCACTTCTGTCTTCTGGTACTGAAAAACTGGATTGAACTGCTCTCCTCCAACTAATGATGCTTTAACGAGTAACATCAGTGTGTGCTGCACTTGCTGTCAGACAGGGACTTGAGATGCTTACTTGCATACAACGGCGGCAGTCAGCAGCAGCAATAGCATGGCTGCGCGGTACAAAATGGCTAAAATGAATGAGAATTAAATGCATCTAAAACTTATTATAAACATGAATTTAAATGCACTAAACTATGCATCCAGCCAATCAAGAAAGGGATCCAAAAAGCAGTTAAGTAGATTGTGTTCCATAACTTCTATCCCTCTCTGCAGGTGGGAAGTGTAATGGAGGTCTAAAAAGCAGGTCTGATTCTTTTGAAAAAACCTGAGAACAACTGACTGAAACCAGAAAACACGTTAGATCAAAATATTTAGTTTTTTTTTTTTTTGGAAACGTGCATTTGCTGCCTCCACCATCAACTGTAGTGAAAAAGCAGTTACCGATTCAAAGTAAGATTATTAGGTACTGTCAGACATTGACGAACCAAGTGGAGTTCCTTGAGAAAAAACAAGTATTGCAATTGTTGTGTTTTCCAAGAAAATTCCATACAAACTTTTTCTAAAAGATAAACCTATAAAGGCTAGTTTAGCAACCCCATTTCCTCAAGGGATTTGGGGTAGAGGGAGGAATTGGAGGAATGGAGGGAGAAATGAATTAATTTCCCTCCATTCTCCCAAATCGTTTGGGGAAAATAGAGTTGTCAAACTAGCCATAAAGATCACGTTGATGAAAGGTTGCATGCTTTATGCTATGAAGGGGAAGGTGTACCTCTGCAGCCAATATGGTGATGCTGAACAGGAGCACATCGCTCCCGATAAAACTAAGATCTCAACAAACAGAGAGAGTATGTGCATTTTAGCCTTCCAGATTTAGATAATGATTTAATTAAGTTCGGCCTTTTTCTAACCTAGCCTTAGGCTATCTCCAATGGGGTTGGCTAAAGGACTGCCTATGCATTATTTGACTACTGTAGCGCTACTGTAAACAGAGAGAGATACTTAGAATAATGGATGGTAAGTGAATAGGCAAGCCGGTTGGGGATGGTCTTAGTTGCGGCAACATGTGGCTACCACCCATATATGGGATAGCTGATTGAATAGGTCCACATAAAAAAAACTTGGATTAGTCATTCTGCAGCAAGCCAACATGTATGGCTATCATCATCATCTCTCCTACACACACGTGTGAACCTACATAGTGTTGTATACGTCACTGTTTAACAAGTTCACTAGCTCCCTACTGAAGGTCCATCACTGTCGCCTCACATCAAATAGCTAAGACGCTATGTGTCTATCAAACAAGTGTCTATTGAACACAGTAACAGAGATATATCTCAGTAAGATGTGGATCAAGGGTCTCTGTCGCCACCCGTCCAGCATCCCTGCACCCAAAACAAAAAAAAAAATATCAGTACGAGAGAAAAGGTGAACATATGGGAGAAAAAAAGTGAACGGCATGAATGAGTAAGAGTTGATAATGCAACAAAATAGATTACCCGAACAGAAGACCATAGATTCCCCAGCAACACCGTCAAGCCGATTGCGCCAAACCAAAAGGTGCACCAAAAGTCAGCATTCGTATCAAAAGTGTGATCACCTTCCTTGTCTGACATGGATGGGGTGGGTGCAGAAGTACCATCAACACTCATTGCCAAAAGATAGAAGCCATAAACCACCAAGATTGAGAACATCGTGTAAATGAGTCTGCCAGTGTGTCGGCTGAATTCCATCTCACACCTTGAAGTTCCATATAGGCAAAAAGGCAGGCCTATGCTTCCCAGAACCCACACTGCTGCTATCAGCATGATAATCAAACGAGCGTAGGCAGTAGGGAAAAGCGGTTGCAATAAGAACACAAGACCAATTGTGGAAGTAAGCACAAGCACATACATGATCTGGCGCTTGTTCCATGTCTCATCATCTTTCTATTAATATTAAAAGAAACAGGCATTTTAGAAATAGCAATCACATGTACGATCAAAACCAACACAAAAAATTACAAGACCAATTTTTTTTAAAAAAAACATAACATAACTCACCTCAAGCACAAATGGAGTTGTCGCTGCTGCTATATCAGTACCCATTGCTGGAATATGCGTGGTTCAAGGAGTTGGCGTCAAATTTGTACTGCATGTTGGCTGGGGAATTAATGGCTCACTCAAGGTATCATGCACTGCATCTTTTGTTGCCTTATCCAATGAGAGTTCCGCTGCCACTCGAGTGCGTGCCAATGTCCTTTCCAGAGAACGCTCTATCATCTTTTTCATCTTTTGTGCCTGCTCTTGGGCTTGTGCCGTCACCTTATCTTCGATTTCCATAGTTTCTATAAAAAATGGTGTTAAAATTATTTCCATAATACTGTATGATTGCATAAATCAAATTTATAAGAATGAGTGAATTTCAAACAAAGAACTGTTATCAATTCACCCTCCCCTACTCCACCTGAAAAAAAAAGGGGGTGGGGGGGGGGCGTCCAAATTACTCCATTCCTCTATTGACGATGTCCAGATAACACACTAAAGTAATTTTTTGTTCGATTTATCCCTCCACCTATTTCAATTGGTTCAATCTACCCCTTAACAGTTTTACATTTTTTGTTTCTCCATGTAAAAATGGGTTTTAAGTTCAAAATTTGTAAGCCAATAGATAACCTAGAAAAATATATTAGGTTAGACATCTGATAAGAAAGTAAACTTAGTGATATAAAAATGTCGATGTCATGATGGCCTCTCTACTCCTTTGCTCTCTGTTAATTATAAAGTCATACAATATCTTAACTGAAACAAAATTACTAGGAGACCAATCATTGTGATGATACCCACTTCTGAAAAGAGTCGAGAAAACTAGATCAAGTATGAGTGGTGAAGATTATACCAAAGTATACTTACTATATCATATGCTCCTTCAGAAAAAAAATACAAACCATATATTAAAGGGAGTTTTGGTCTCCCTTCAAACCGGCACAAGGCTTAGTCTATGGTACAGCCTTTGTAAATCAAGCTTTAGTGTCATTTCAGCCAAAATCCCATTGATGGAGAATGTATGCAAATGTTTAGTGGCAGTTACAGTACATAAATAAGTTCAGATCATCGCCCAAAATATTTTTCTATACTGTCAAACAAAGTGCACTGCGCATCTGCATGTCAGACAATCGATTCCTAATGCTTAGTATCATTACAAATTACATGCATGTCCACATGCTGTTTGACTGAGTATTAGTGTATGACTTCAATATATTGACTCGTCTTCTAAGGCTCTTTCAACTCTCTTTTTGACAAATATAGCTATTTAGAAACATCTTATATTCATCTAATAGATTTCTGCAGTGTGCACGACGTAATAACAAAACTAAATTAAGACTTGCTTCTAAAATCGTTTAGATATAACAGTGTATTGTAAACTCTGAATGGTAGTGAATTATAAGGCATCATGTACAGTTAGGGCAATGTAAACCCTTAACACTTGCATGCGTATATGGCTTATTTCTAAATATTTTGGCACATTCTTTTTTACTAAATTTTGAATTCATAGCTAGATAAACTCATATCATTCTACTTCCGCTGATTCATCTCTTGCAGACCAAAGATATATTGAGTTCCCAGCCAGGCACCATGGCCTGATAGCTGAGCCATCCTACTACAGTTCAATGAGTTCCATTGTGAATAAGGCTGCGTTATAATCAGAGGGAGCGGCACGTATTCACAGAAGCTCACATGTCCTGGATGTTTCCGGACCCTTAGATCATTGAAATAAACAGTGCTGCTTATAGATGACCACTGTTTTGCGGAGCTTACCAGCGCTGCAGCCTTTGAAAGAAACAGAGCCTAAGTGGAAATCTTTACAGCCTACTATTTTCTTTGACATTTAAGTGTAACAGTATTCATTTGGACTAACTTTTTTATAAGACTGCCGTCCACCAAAATTTTGATAATGATTCAACTCCATAAGTCACTTAACCTTTTCTACCTCACTGATATGGGGCAAAAAACTCTGGCAGCCTAATTTTAGTACTGCACTACATGATCACTAAAAGTTACGAAACTTGAAATGGAACGAAGCAATGATTTGTAGCCTTTGATATATGCTACTAACAGTCCGGTTCACAGAATGTAGACACATTCTGTAAATTGTTTGGACAAAGGCATATATACGAAAGTGAATATATGAAATATTCCGTAAATGTTGCTCAGAGTGAAGAGTACTGGATATATTTAAAGCAGCATGCTGATGTTGGGACATCAAACACAGTCCAAATTGATGTATAAGGCCACGAAGAGTTCTGCTGATGGGCTGTCAGGCTTTGTGCAGGGCGTGGCAGCGGGTTTCTAGTAAACCATGATTTCCAATAGAATTGAACCTACCCCGAACAGACCAAACACGACCGCAACCGCTCGCCGCCACCATCGCAGCCATGGGGCTCAAGAAGCAAGCACACAACACAATCAGAGGTGGTACGGTGAACTGGTGAAGCGCGAGGGATCAAAGTGGGGTAGCGGGGGAAAGCACGGAGGATACCTGCATCCTGGCCCGCGCGTCCGCCGTTGTGGCCTCGAGCGGAGGGGCGCCGCCTCGGGGTCGTGCTCCGGCTTCCGCTTGGGGTGCTCATGGCGGCGTGCGTCCGGAAGTCCCCAGGCCCGGCGAGCGCCGAGCGGAGCGGTCGAGACCGGGCGCACTGCTCGGTGGTTTGGTTTCCGCGGACGGGGCGGTGCCGTAGTAGACTCGCCGGCGCAGCGCTAGCCCTCGCCGCCTGCCGGAGACAGGGGCGAGGCGAGGGCGAGCGCGTGCGAGGGGAGGAGCGGAAATGCAAGGGCACGGAATCCGTTGCAGGGTCTTCGCGATTCAACCCTCAAGAACTGGTTTGGTTATTCGAGAAGCTGCCGATGCCGTTGGGTGGGCTTTGGGCTAGCATTAGCACGGCTGCCTATTTTGGGTAGCGGAATCCAGCCCAAAGTGAATCAGGCCTAGTAATACTGATGTGTTACCAGTTTATCTTTTTTGGCTGGCTTTTTTTTATTCTCAAAAAAAAAAGTTTATCTTTTTTTAGGAGAGACGTTGGGCGAGCTTTATTTATTTATCTGATAAGAACATACTCTTTTTTTTTAACCTCTGATAAGAACATACTCATGAGATACTACACGACCTTGGCCATTGGCAATCAATCCTACCACTCGAATGCTAAGATGAGCAGCACCTAACAATTGAACCAGAGCACGATTCCGGTCTGTGCACGTCCTACAACTAAAAGGCCCATCAAGCACACGCGCTCAGTTTTTTACCGGCTGTCCAGGAGAAATTTCTCCCACAGACAAGTGGCGAGGGAACACCACGCACGAAACGGATTCCATGGCGAAATGCGTTCGTTAGCTTCATGTGCGATGGAAAAGGTCTCACGGCCCGGCACCGGGTACGGCATATCTCTTTACAACCACGGTAGGATATACCCCGTACCGTAACTTCAGATCCACTAATCCTATCATGCATGGGGGGGGGGGGACTGGTTCTGGTTTTCCTTCCATCTCAAAAGACCTTGGCAACCACGCCACCAGACCGAATTAATGAACCTCGATTCAACCTCCGCGCGTGTGCGGGGTCAGCACACGGTTCGACCGTAGCAGATCGAAGCTATGTAGAGATTCTTCGCCCATTTCTCCTGCAAAATCCGTCGCAGTGTTTATTAGCTTAGCATGGTAACAAAAGACAAGGTGGCGACAAAATCTGAGGCCTGAACACAGTCAGCGCTATTGGATGTTTTGTAAGAAGAAGATACATGGATCTCGATGGGCTGCTGCAGAGATAGATACCTTCACATGGGCGCTGGGGAAGGCAGAGGTCCGAAGGGTCTCCTGTGTCTCGTCCATTGGCTTCCGCTTTGGCATGCTCAGGATGAAAGCTGCCTGGTCATTGGTGGCCGCTGTGGAGGTTATCCTGTAACCGTTCTCCCATCGCCGGTGGATGCCTTCGCTTGGGTACAGGAAATCCAACTCCACAACCTGATGGTAGTTTGAGAGAAAAAAACCCAGGCCTCAGTTGATACTATTCAGAGGAGTATAGACAGGCAAGCATACAGAACAAATACAACAGTTGCATGGCCAGGCAATCATTCTAACCTGATGAGAAAACCCTGAGTTCCTCGACATGACTACGCCCCAGCGATTTCCAGCAGTGGCCATTGATGTTACATGAAAACCTTCTTTCCACTTTTTATTGATCCACTTGTACGGGAATGATTCGCTAACCTTGTATGATTGCTGAGTGTAAGGAGTTCCTGCAGTAGTGAAAATATATCGTCCCAAATTATATCATAGCAGAACCCAATGGTTAAGAAGCAATGTGGCAGGGCTAAAAATGGAAATTGACAAGCAAAGTCCAAGAGAAACATTAGGACTTTTTTACAGCTAATGGGAAAATGGTGAGAAAATGGATTCAAGACACGACAAGAAATAGTAACTTTCAGACCCTTTGACATGACAACCAATGAACTTCCATTGGTTGCTCCAGCAATTGATGTTATGTAATAACTTTTCTCCCACTGCTCCATTATCCAGTCCTGTGTATAAATTGGAAACAGAGTTAGACTTCTTCTTAGAAATTTATTAGGCAGGGTCTTGTTTGTCTCAGATAGTACTGTACCTTGTGCAGAAAAACTGGTGAGAGCTCATAAACTTGAGAACAGAAACCAGTTCCTGCGTCCATAATGAGAGCCCAAAGGTTTGCCGAGGAAGCCACACAACTGATGTACAGCCCATCCTCATTGCCCTTTTCTATATGCTGACTTAGCCTTGAATCAGCCACATTGTAATGGTACCTGAGAAGCAAGCAGCATATGTTGGCAACAAATCTTAGCGACACTAATTCATGACATCTTAATGATCATGTTTACTTAACAAAGCTAGGTAGAAGATCGGGATACTCCAGACTTAGTAGAGAAATGCAGCAAGTACAGCCAAGGTATGAAGGTAGTATAAATTGACCATGCCTTGTAACATTTAATTAGGTCATTGTAATTACCTCTGCTTCATGGGTCGCCTCGCATTATAAACCGAAATCCATTGAGCCGCCGGGCTCCCTAATCTGACCTTCTTTTTAGGTTGCTCATCTTCATCCAGATTTACAAGCAACCTCCCACGTTTCTGCCCAACCTATAGTATAGGAAGAGACAAGATAAGGACAGAGAAATGTAACCATATATGAAAGTAGGGAATAAGGAGATAGACCTTGAGAGCCCCATCGATTCGGATTGGTCTCGAGGCAGGTGCTTCAATCAAACCATCAAAGAGAGAAATAAGCTTAGCGTAATTTGGCTCTTCGTCAAATTTCATATTTGTAACAATCTCAAGGAACTGTTTGAATGGGGCTGGACAGAAACAACAAAGCATCTCTGGAGAAGTTGCCATTTTCTTCTTGCAAACAAGGAAACTTTTGGTATCTCCCTGCAAACATTGTCACAGGCTGGAGTGTGCTCTTGAATAATACCATAATATTAAATCAACAGGTGTATTAAAATATACCTGGTAGCCTTGCCAAGGTAATCTTCCTCTTATTAGGAAGATAAGGGTGTAAGCAAGTGACTCTAAATCGTCCCTCCTACTACCGGTGCGCCCCAAATGGGCATGGACACTTGCATATCTAATTGTTCCCCTGCAAAAAGAAACAACAGGAGGATACGTGAATGAAGACGATTTGATAAAAGGAAACAGCTGCGATGAAAATGTAACCAACCTAAAGATATCAGGTCTTTGATCATACTCAACATGATGACCAGTTGTGTCCCTCCACTTTGATGCTGTACAATTTTGGTATCACATGTTAACAACCACCAGGCAAGTGGGAAAATTAACACTAGTAAAATATATGGTGTAAAAAACTAGGGCAACATGGAATAGAAATGTTTAGATGAAGACTGTGATTAATACATACCTAAACCAAGATCTATAAGATAAAGTTTCTTATCGTCAGGCGATCCAGGTTGACCAAGCAGAAAATTCTCTGGCTTCACATCACCATGCACAAACCTGGCAAATAAGGGATCTTTTAGCATAAATCAACAGTCATACATCTAAGGACATTCAGTTGAAGATAGATAGTTTTAGCTCACCCTTTAGAATGGAGCTTCTCAAGAATTGATATGGCCTCTACAGCAATGCAAGCAGCCATATGCGCAGACATCCTGATCAGGTTGTTGAATCATTTAGTAAAGAAGCTGAAACATGAGGGACAAAAGGTAAATAAAAAAGAATGGAAGACACTTACGCCTGCCCCATTGAATTCCACACATCCCAAAGGCTGGGACCAAGCATATCCATTACCTGGAACAAAGAAGTGAATGACATTTTTTGTTTGAGATGCGAAGAAATCTAGGGTAATAATTAGTGAACTCACGAGAATATAGTAGTCGCCCTGACGACCCTTGTAGTGGACCGATGGTATGCCATAGCAACCATTGAGAGTACTAGTAAACAATGTCAATAGTCAGATAGATAGTCCCACGAAGAAAGAAAGATGATGGGATAAGCAACGTACTTATAAACTTGCCACTCGTATGGAGGGCCATAATTGCATCCTTTACTGTTCCTATGCTCAAATTTCAACGCAACCTACAAAAGAATAGCCGCTGATTGGATTTACTAATAAGAAAAAATGCAAGAAAAAACCATACAGCATGTAAGTAACAAACCTCATAAGCATCAGGACCAGTGCGAGCAGTTCCACCAGAAACCCTCCGACCGACATAGACCTGGCCAAAACCACCTTTACCTAACTTCCTGTCGGTTTTGTATTCTGGGGAGTTACCTACTTGAACCTGCAGAAAAGAAATATGATTAGGAGATTCTAAACCTTTTTCTGATTTTACATAACAAAGAACGGCAGTACGCTTTCAATTGTCATATGAATGTAATACTACAGCATAAGAATTTTGCCCACAGTCGTACTACTTCTAGGCAATGAACAACTACAGAGGTAAATATTTATTTACCGCAGCAATGCCCTGGGCTTTGGTAGTTTGGATTGGACAGGAAATGAGAAAATGACAAGCATGGTCATCAGTAGGCATGAAATTGGCCCTTTCTGGTGTTAAATGGGCTCATCTTTTGGAACATTAAGAATGTTTTGTGCAGGGCAATCTACTGCGGGTAGCATCTAACTGGAGCTGAATGGAAGTGTTCACGCTGGTGGCGTTTGATAAGAAATTCCTTTGGGATCTTATTAACTAATTGCTGGACCTCTAACTAGAGCTGAATGGAAGTGTTCACAGCCACACTGGCTGTGTCTGATAAGAAATCCCTTTGGGGTCTATAAGCTAATTGGTGAACCTTTACTATGGGTCACAACAGGTATATTTTCATGGGATTTGGAATGTTTCCTTTAAATAAATAGGTCTGACAGCACAGCAAGAAATGGCATACAACCCAAGGACTAAATTGACTGGTGGGCTCCCCACGACATGATTTTTATCATTTATATGTTTAATTGAAGGCAATAATCTGACAAAAGTTAAAAACCAGTGTGCGCTTATGCAATTAAGTGAGCTCCAAAGAACTAAGAAACTAGGAAATAAAGAAGACCGGCAGTACATGGAAAGGAATCAAAAGAGAAAGTAATACCTTCTCTGGGACAGGTGTAGCTGTCGATTCATCTTCGCCCCCAACAAGCTTCTCCGCACTTTCACCATCCATTCTCAGAATCTTATTAACACCAACCTTAGCTACCTTCTTCGAAACAAGGTTCTTGGCAGCAGCAACTTCCAGTCCCGCAACGGCTTTAGGGGGGTCTTCAC
Organism: Paspalum vaginatum; assembly: GCA_030272315.1. Lineage (NCBI taxonomy): Eukaryota > Viridiplantae > Streptophyta > Magnoliopsida > Poales > Poaceae > Paspalum > Paspalum vaginatum. The sequence goes on from CM059013.1 coordinate 43,810,109, forward strand.
AAGCCGGATCAGCTTCCAATTCAACAGCCTCGGCACCCTTTCTTCTAGGCTTTGGTGCTGGAGGGGCTCTTTTCCCAACAGCGCCCTTTCTGCCCCTGGCAGGACGAGTAGGAGCACGCTTCCCTGCTCTCTGCGGAGCAGGTGACCCTGGTTTCGCAGGCGGCTCTGCTGGCTGCGGGTCTTCAAGCTTCTTAGACCTCAGGCGTGCTTGACGAGTACTGCTTCGCAGCTCTGGCATCCTCTCCCCATAAAACTCAGGTCAGCGTCCCAGCCCTCAGAGCTCCTTCCAATCTCCACACGCAGACACATTTACAATAATCCATCAATATTCAGAATAGCAACAGATACTGCAAAGAACTAACATCAGTATCAATCTAGCAACAGCTCCATCTAGTCCCCCAAAACGACAATCAAACTAAGATTGGGCACGGCCAGGGAAGGCGACCAGTCGAGGTAAAAGGAGGTGGGGAATCAGCGGAGCTGGATCCTCATCGCCGTCAGGAGACGGCCAGCTTCCCCAGCACCACACCCTTTTGTCGAGGAATCAAATGCGCCAATCGGCACCGAGAAGGGAAGAGGGAGGGAGGAATGCCATCCCCATCACCGGATGCACCACGTCGATAGGGGGGGGGCGAAAAATCTCGCCTTTGCACACCAGATTACCGCCAATCAGGCACCAAATCGCCGCAGACCCCGAATCCCGACCCCAGACCCAGCGGAAAACACGCCGCCCACCCAAATCCACCGCCGTGCGCGTCCCGAGACCGAGCCTCGACGAGCCCAACCCGGCGGCGGCCGCCGAATCGGAGGCCGCGCGCCTCGTCGGATCGCGGTTTCCCGCGAATGACGGCCCCCGCGCCGGCCGATCGCGCGGGAACCGAGGCCCCGAACGCCGGCCGGCGACCCCAAAAAAATTCAAAAAAACAGACGCGACGGGACGGGGGTACAGTACAGAGTACGGAGATCGGCAGCGCCCCCACCGGAGGCGGCGCGGGCGCTTACATCGGCGGCCGGCGGCGGGGACGCGCGCGGAGGAGGACGCCGGATTCGTCGCCTCGGGCGGCGCGCGCGCGAGCGTGGGGGAGGGGCGGCGGAGAATGGAAGAGGGGGAAGGCAGGGCAGGCGCACGAATTGTTGTGGAGCTGCTCGTCCCCGTTTCTCGACTGCATGGAGTAGAGTAGAGTGGGCGCCGGTGGTCGTGAGTCTGACGTGTGGGCCCGGGTCGTCGGTGGCTAGGCTCTCCTGGTCTCCTGGCGGCATGGCGGGCACTCCGTAGTAGGCAGCGGTGCAATGACGTGGAGAAAAGAGTGGAGTCCGCTTGCCTTACCCAAACCGTGTGTTTCCAAGAAAAACTTTGCCATTCCAAAGTCCAAACCTAGCAATGAGTTACTTTTAGGGGTGGACGTTCGGTTTCGGTTCAGTTCCTCGGTTGCCGGAGAGGGTGAGGCCATCGCCGCCATGCGCGGAGGGGGCGAGGCCGGGCGCCGCCTGTCGGAGGAGGAAGGCCGCACGATTTGGTGATTGGCGATGCGCAGGTCACAGGGATCTGTTGCTGCTATTGCAAGGCGCGGCGAGGCGAGGGAACTGGTGCCTGAGGGGGATGTGTTGACCGCGTCGAGGCTAGGGGCAGGTGGGGCTGGCGGCGAGGGCGGGGTGCGGCGTCGACGGCGGAGGGAGGAAGACGGGGAGCGGGAGGGAAGAAGGCCGAGGTTCGGGTGAGGAGCCGAGGGGGAAGGTAGGGGGGCGGGGTGGGCCAGTGGCCACTGGCCTCTTAGGGTTTATGCATTGGGCTAGGCCACACTGCCCTCTTAGGGTTTATGCATTGGGCTAGGCCACATTTATTGGGCCTTTAACATTTCGATTTCTTTGGTTTTTTTCACTTCTTTGGGGTTTAGAACCGAAAATTCATTGGTTCTTTCGATTATTTGAGAGTTGGAACCGAACCAAACAACGGTTCCTTCAGTTTTGGTTCTTTCGGTTTCAGTTCTTTTGGTTCGGTTTCTCGGTTCCGATTATTTTTGCCCAGGCCTAGTTACCTTATGGATATAACCAAGTCAAAGCTTATTCAAGCAACGGCTAGGCCAAGGCCAAACAATTTTTCGTCATCATGACTTTTGCTACGTGGTCACGTTAAATCACACATGGGCCACGCAATGCAAGGTTTCAACTTGGACATAACAAGAATTGGACATCGTGGTGGTTTCAAAAGGTGTCACGGACGCTAGCACCCAGTGCGGACTAAACTGGTCATCCGAAGATTCGGGCTATTTAAAGAAGTCGATGATGAAAGGTGAACTCCATCAAACAAAGTATGATGTTGATGCACGCATGATGCATATCCATTACGAACATCCGTTGGTATTGATGACGGCGAAGCAACTTTTGCAACACCTCACGATCCCAATCCCTTCGAGATGTGACATTTTCATACAAACACCAACTAGAATCACATGAAACACGTGGATGTCAATTGTTGCTTTGGGCCTAAAATGTGTTTTTCATGCTCAAATCCATAAAACTGTATAACATTTCCATACGAACACCAGCTTGAACCACATGAACCACATGGATGCCTAGCGGTTGATGGGGCTATGCTCAAAACTCGCAATAAGTGTATCGGCACAATTAAGCATATTATGTTTTTTCTTACATTTCTTTTCACAATTTTGCCTTTTTTTGATAAAATGCCTTAGCCAGTGATTTGTGCAAAAAAAAACTTTGCCTCACATGCCTTCATTAGTAGATGACACCACGACTAGTTCACCAGGGTCATGTGGTGATTCTAGCGCAAGTATGTCTTGAATGACACCTTCCCAGATGATATCACCTACTTTTGTCATGCAACTTCACAAGAATGAGAAAGTGCAAGCACTATATTGATGGTGCTTGGGATAGTGGTTGGAGTCTGACCATGTCGTGTAACGCCCCAAAATTTAGCACAAGAAATTTTCTTCTAAACTCTCTCTAATTCAAAATCAATTTTCAAAACCTTGTTGCTATCGAGTGAGCTAAGTATGAGCTCAACAAAACTTCCATAGATTCTCCAAATATTCCAAATATTTTCCTCTCCAAATTTCCACCATACCCTACACCAAATCCCCACAAAAATACCCTCTCCAAATTCCTTCCAAACTCTAAATTTTAAATCAAAATCAAAAAAAGGAGAAAATCATCAATTCTTCTCCCCAGGCCGAAACCGGCCCAAACCCCCCTCTCCTACCCTCGACCTAGCCCAACCGCTCCCCTTTCCCCCCCTCTCTGCCCGCTCAGCCTCTCCTCCGCCTGGGCCGCCAGGCCGACCCTCCGGCCCAGCTGTCCGCCACCTCCTCTCTCCCTGCCACCCGGGCCCGCGCTCTTCGCTCACCGCCATGCGGACCCCACCGGACCAATCCAGTCCCCCACCTCGCGACGCGCCCAGCCCAGCGTTGCGCCCTGCGCACCCGCACCACGCTTGGCCTCGCCGCGATGCACTCCTACCCCTACCACGCCGCGCACCGCACTCGGACCCGCCGCATCGCGCCGCCACGTTGTGGCCCCGCCACGCGGCGCCGCATCGCCTTGCCCCGTCCCCGCTACGCCACCTGAGCTCTCGACCACCGGCCCCTCTGTCTATATATAGCCTCGCCACCGCTCGTTGCTCTCCGCCCTTCATCGGCCACCCACACTCAATCGCTCCGGCCACAAACCCCGCCTCGTTTCTCTCCACCACCCTAGCCTGCCACTACCACCCCACCAGGGGAGCCGCCGTGCAGGTCCGCCTCGCCGCCGCGCACACCCCCCCCGTGCCACCCCGCCGCGGACACACCCCTCCAGCCCCGGACTCCGCGCCCTAACCCCAGTCACCTCCTCCGCCGTCCTGAGCTAGTGGTCGCTCCCTTGACCACGTCGCCGAAACCGGCGCCGGCGATGAGAACCGCCGGTGAGCCGCCCCGAGCCCACCCCTGCTGGACCGCCCAGACCAAAAACTAGCGCCATCGCCCTCCCCCCTGACGTCAGTCACCTCCCCGTGCCGCTGCCAAGTGGAACCCGCGCCAACGGCGTTACCGCACCGTCCCCACCCAGTTGGGCTAGCCCATCAGGCCACGACCGCGCACACCCCACACGTGGGCCGCACAAGGCCGCCTCGGGCCAGAATCTACCCCGGCCCAAGTTGAAACCCCACAGGCCAAAATCAATAGGTTTGCCTGAATAAAGTCCAAATCTACCCCCTGAACTTCCAAAAAGGTCTATTGCTACCCTTCCTAGCCACTGTATACCCCATATCATCTCCATCTTAACTCCGATTTGGGCGATTCTCACGCCTAAATTCTTCTAAGATCAACCTCTATCCATCCACACCTTTCACATAGCCCTCCCCTCTAGCTGGAAGCCGCCGTCATGCCCTCATGACGCCGTCCTACGCCCAGTCTGCGCTTTACACTGGTCCCACGAGTATCGTGTGCCTGGTGACGGATGCCATTACCTACCTACCCCACATAGATCCTTAAGGTTCCTGTCTTGGTTTATCTGAGCTTTGAATTCAGATGATGACGATACAAAAAAATCATCTGAACATCATTGCTCTCTCCACCACTCAACAAAAAGATCTTCTCCAAAATACCAACATGCGACTGTCACCCTTTCGGCGTTGTCGACCCCGCACCTCGCGTCCACCATCCCTACCTTGGCGTCTCCATAACTGTCGTTACCGAGCCCGCCAACTCGTCCAAAAACTCGCTACACCCCAACCACTTATAGTAATACCACCCGTAAGAACCTAGCCAACTCTCATCTCCGCAATCCAAGCTCTACACTACCAATCCTATTGAGCTCATGTTATACCCTGATTTGTGTGTTTTCTTTGTTTGTGCACTAGGCCTTACCGAAGAGTTCGTTCGGCCTACCCCTCGCGGTATGCTACGCGATGGTCTGCGCCCAATACGTCCAGCAACTGTTATATCAACCGCCTCAACAAAGTGAAAGGCAAGCCCACTGGAATCTTCACTTGATGCATAAATTTTTTATGTTCTGCAAACACAACCCTTGGACCTATTAATCACATAAAAACTTGCATGTTTTGCTTGCTAAGGTAATCCAGCAAAGTATTAAGCCACCTAAGCCTATTTTAGATATAGCGCGTATAGATGGAATCGCTCATTTAATTATCTATCGTAATCTTGATATTATGGACGTGGAATATGATGGGTATGAGAGAGTGGTTGTGTGTGTGATTTTTGAAATAAAAATAGAGAAGAACCTCGGCAACCTCGGCGCCGAAACAGCCTTAAGGGCAGGGTATGAACGGGTAACTTAGCTACCTACGGTTACCCATTGTCCCGGGATTCGTGAAGAATACCGGGTAGATGGATTGCTCACGCTGTCGAGCATTGAAAAGTTAGAATGGTTCTACCTGAGCTCTTCGTAAGGACCGTTATGATTTTTATCTTGCCTAACTCTTTAGTACAATCACTCGCTCTCTATGAGGCATTGGCCAGATCCGTGCTGGAGTGAATAGCCTAGTAGCTTCTGTGCTGGCGCACAAGGAGTTAGGGGATGGGTGGTGTGCCAACGGGAGTACCGCGGGGTACTGGAGTGGCTCAGATGTCCGAACCCCTAAAGTTCTGCTAGATGATGAAACAAAGGCAACGGCTTGGTTTGGATTTTGGGCAGTTACGACGGTAACGTGCCGTTGAGTCCAGCTTGTGGGAATTAGTACAACCTCTGATCAGAGTAAAACCTATTCGAATAGTCCGTGTCTACTGGTATGGATGAGTTACGGCATGGTTCTTCAGTCAGCAGTTTTCATAAAATAAAATGGAATTGGTTTGTGATTGGATAAAAATGGTTTTTGGTTCAGCAATGGATGCTGGATGTATGAAAAAATGTGTTGGCTGAAAAGCCATGGGCCACTTTGGACCGAAAAGTCCAGTGGCAAACCTTTTTGGAAAAAAACTCAGTTTTCAGAAAGATTAAAACTTGACAACTATCTCAAACCCTGCGTACAAATACTTTTCTGAAAAGCTATCTTAAGCTCTAGATATATCTTTGCATATAGTGTTAGTCTTCCTAAAATTCCTTTGGAGGAAGATGGGCTGCTAAGTACGTATGTACTCACACTTGCTTTGTTGTTGTTTTTTCTCAATGCGATGGACATATATTGGTCCAAAAACGAGTAGGGGTTACGATCTGCTTCCCAACTGAGGCGTGAGGAAGATGGGGCTACGTTTTATATTTCGCTGCTTAGATTTTCAGGGCTGTGCCCCTTGTTGTCCGATCCGTTTAGGCCGGATCTGTATCACTCTGATGTAAGAATGTGATTACCAAACTCTGAAATGGTAATAAAACATATTTTAGTCCCATTATGGAATTAGGACGCTTCATGTCGCCGTCGCCACCAAGATGTTTTTGGAAGGCAAACAACTATGAGAGTATCCAAGTCATCTTCAATAAGATGTGACAGTGGCCTCAAGCTCATTGTCTCAATCTACAATTAGGACTCATTTATAAGAATATCAGTTAAGATTATGTCACTGCTTCATACAACACATGGTACAATCCAATTTTTTTTATAAAACGATACATGTATTATACCAAACGGTACACGAGTATAAGACCAAGACCATACAGGCTAGAACAGCTGTCCACACAAATTTGCGCAAAAAGACCATGAAGAAAGAGACAAATACAACAAAGTCATGCATATCTTCTGCACTTGCAGTGGCCCACCGCTCGACGCCATCGCCATCGCCTTCCTCCACCGTGACGAAAGCCAAGATTGGAGCAGAACGACGGGGACTCTAAAGCCAACAGGAACTCCATTGCTCGAAAGCGTTGTCACGAGCCGCAACATGAAGCAACCGAGGAACCGCATCGGCCGAGACGCACCCCGAGCTCCTGAGGCCATGGAACCTCTACTTCTTCCGACGAACAGCAACAAACAAGAAGCAGTCCACCAACCTAACAACCACCAACATCACAGCCACCCCTACTGCATGAAGCTGGCGACCTTCAATCCACACCTGGTTGAAACGCCGCGAGCAAGACTTCCTATGTAGGAGTTGCCCAGATCCAGAGAAGACACCACCCGGGCGAGATATCTGGAGTTCGCAAAGATCCTCCCCCACTGACCCCTCGCCGGCGCCGGAGCGCACACCGACGAAGCGGGGACAAGGCCAGAGGGACTTATTCCATGGCTACGCTGCCGCCACCGCCTCGCCGCCGCCGCCCAAAAACACTAACCTAGCTAGCCTAGGACCTACTCTACATCGCTGGTCAATGAAGCACGGGTTCCCTTCATATCCGAGGCCGTGACGGCCGCTGGAGGTGAAGAGGATCCGCGTCCTCGCCAGCGGGAGCACCGTTCGCCGCTCCCAACGGTAGCAGAGGAGGGGAAAAGGAAGAGGCGTGTTACTTTCTACGACCGAGACGGATTTTGCCTTACAATCCAATTTGCAACATCAATAACCTTTCTGTTCGGGTCTTTGGGGGATAGCCGTCGAGGTCCTAAGATGACCGGGCCAAATTTTAGCCATAGGTTGACCATAGTTGACCGTAGACAAAAATTTAGAGAAACAATATGTTTCTCATTCACACAGCTTGGCCATGCCAAACAAACAATATAAATGAAAAATTTATTTTGTATGACCTAATTTTATTTTTATGTAGCTAGTGTCAAACACGTTTTAATTGTAACTAAATTTTGGGGTAGTGGCCCCTTAGACCAAACAGGCCATTTAGTTGAGGAGGTAAATAGGATTTTTACCGAAGCGGAAAAGTGACGAAAGCCCATCTGCGCATGCGCCATGCAAAGCCCACTCGGCCCGCCTCCCCAGCCATCCTCCACCCCACGTTCCAAAACCCTAGCTCATCCGACGGCCATGACGAGTCCATCTCGAGAATATAAGCCCGCCTCCCACTCGAACGCAAGGCTTCTCCGCGCACTCCATCTCCCTCCCCGCCGCCGCCGCATCCGCCATGGGTGAACTCCTCCTCCTTCCCGCAGATGATCTGGTCTTTCCGTGCCGGAGAGCCTATGCGCGCCGTCTACCCTTTTTTTCTTCTGACGGCGCGTTTGCTGCGCAGGGGCGTACAAGTACGTGTCGGAGCTATGGAGGAGGAAGCAGTCGGACGTGATGCGATTCGTGCAGCGCGTGCGCTGCTGGGAGTACAGGCAGCAGCCGGCGATCGTCCGCCTCACCAGGCCAACTCGCCCCGACAAGGCCCGCCGCCTCGGCTACAAGGCCAAGCAGGTATATCTCCCCGCCTTGCTCCCTGTTCTCTCGCGGTCTTGCCTGCCCTACCCCGAGATGATTATGAAGATATGTGGGCGGGCATATGGTGTAGGGCTTGCAGTAATTTGGGATCTGCTTTGCCGTCTGCGAGATATGTGGTTGTGATTGTGTATATGACGGAGGGATTGCTGTCATCTAGCACTCTAGCATTTGGTCTGCGCGGTCATGTCGTCACTCTGTCAGTTTTCTGTGCGCGAAACTTTGGATTTGTTAGGGGATGACTCCCATCTTGTGCCGTTATCGTATAGGCATGTTTCATACAAGAATGTTGTGGAGTCTGTCTGCACATGATTACTATGATCGGAACACTGCTTGAATCTAGATTATGATAGGTTGTGCTTGCTACTATATTGGATTTAGTTATACCTTATGCTGTAAGCTGTGCACCGATTTTTGTAGCCGTGTATTAAGTTAGAAATAATGGGGACATAAATCTGAGATTTTGTGCTATTTTATGCTGCCCTGGGTTCATCATTTTTTGCATGAAAATTTTGACCATAAAGGTAATATAGTTTTCTGTAGGATATTCTGTAGCTACCAACATATAATATGCTAAGGTGAAATAAGACATTTAATCACTTTATATTGTTTGCACTTCCTTGGTTTTTTATGTGGTGATGAATTAATATCATGCCATCTAGTCTTGTGTTGAGGTCCTCAGGTTCTACCAAATAAAAACTTTGTTTGGTGTAGTACTGTGCTCCAATTTAGTGTCTCTTCACTCCATGTTCTTGATGCTGTTATGCGGCTGTCTGATTTGTTGGTCCTTGTTCTTTGTGTAATTTTAAAATTTTGGTGTGGGAGCTTTGCACTTGTAGGTGTGGTGCTTTTGATCTAGTTTACCGTGTCATTTCAGCTAATGAGTAGCAGTGGCCTGTGCTTTTGGTTAATGTTGTGTTATTTGTCTTCAGGGCTATGTTGTCTACCGTGTCCGAGTGAGGCGTGGTGGCAGGAAGAGGCCTGTGCCTAAGGGTATTGTCTATGGCAAGCCCAAGCACCAGGGTATTACCCAGCTCAAGTTCCAGAGGAACAAGAGGTCTGTCGCTGAGGAAAGAGCTGGACGTAAGCTTGGTGGATTGAGGGTTCTCAACTCCTACTGGGTCAATGAGGTATGCTGGATCGTAACATGATATTTCCTCTCAAGAAAACTGCATTTGAATCCTTGTCTGTTCTGGATTGTGCTAATGCCTCTACTTTTCCATCTCTCCTAACACAGGATAGTACCTACAAGTACTTTGAGATCATCCTTGTGGATGTTGCCCACTCAGCCATCCGCAACGACCCAAGGATCAACTGGCTGAACAGTGGTGTGCACAAGCACCGCGAGCTCCGTGGCCTCACCTCTGCAGGCAAGAAGTACCGTGGTCTGCGCGGCAAGGGTCACACCCACCACAAGAACAGGCCCTCCAGGAGAGCCACCTGGAAGCGCAACCAGACCCTCTCCCTGCGCCGCTACCGCTGAGCTATTCGGGTGCTTGGATACTCTGTCACTGTCAAACCTATCCCAAGCAGAAAAAAAGAACTTCGGCTGTGTTTGGTTGCATTTTCAAATTTTGCTACTTGCGTTCTGAGAACTTGAACTATGTTTGTAGAAGTCGATTATGGAGAATATGTCTTGAACTATTTTCGATTCGCCTGTGTTATCAGACAACAAATGGTTAGCGATCAAATGCTGTGTGCTGCTGACTGCTTTCGTGTTCTTTTGCGCCGTTCTGTTTTTTTCTGGCATGATGTGGTGATGGTGGTTCATGCTCTTATTACTATTATAAATTGTGCAACGAGGGTCATCCCTAGCTGTTTACTGTGCTTGTCTTTTCCCACCTCTTGTTAGCAGCAAGTGTCTCGGTACGCGATTGTTTATGAGTGATGATGCACAAATGTGGAACCATTGCCTTGTCGATATAGCATTGTTGGCTTGTCGCACAAAAATGCAGATCGGCAAAACGAAGTAGATGTATAGGAGACACTGGAGTTTGACATGAAAAGTTAGATAAAAGATGAGTTTGAAATGAGAAGTCGGATAAAGATGGAATAGAACCACCGGCGATATTATCATGTAACTGCTGGCTACTTGGAAAAGGCCACTGCTAGCTACTTGAAGGCCATCAAACCATTTCTCCAAATTTTGAGAGCCCAGAATCCCTCGTAGATTCTGGACGCAATTCAGATTTGAAGTTTTGAACTAAAACTTTCCCACACAAAATAAAAAGAAAATAAACAAAAAATAGCCACAAGATTTATTGGCACATGGTCCATAGGTATTACTGTCTTACATGTTTGTAAGTTTGTTGTTTAGGTCCTCTCTTAACATAAATTTAGGTAGTGCATAGTTTTCCTGTTGAAAAACATACAAAGCGGTTAAGCTATCTTCCACCAAGGTCATGCTCATGCGCCCCACTGCTCAGCGACCAACTAAGCGCAGCAAAATTGGTCCCACCTGTCAGCAAAATTGGTCCCACCTGTCAGCGGACCAGCACTAAGCCCAAGTGTCCTCCCTCTGGAAGAGCCCAACTGCCCAGCCAAGCGGCCGGCCGGGTTCTGCGGCCGGCACACGCGGAGCTCTCAGGTGAGCTCTCTCCCCTCGCCGTCGGCAGCCATCGGCCATCGCCCGAAGCTTCTAGAAGGCCAGGGGATGGCGGGGGCTTCGAGGACCTCCGAGGCGCGCCGGGACGCCGTGTTCGGGCGGTGGGTCATCTTCTCGCCGGCGCGCTCGCGCCGCCCGACCGACCTCAAGTCCCACAATCCCACCAACCCTAGCCCCGGCCCGGGCGCCGACACGCCCAAGCCGTCCTGCCCCTTCTGCGCCGGCCGCGAGTCCGAGTGCGCGCCGCAGATCTTCCGCGTGCCGCCCGACGACCCGCTCCCCTGGCGGATCCGCGTCATCGAGAACCTCTACCCCGCGCTGCGGCGCGACGTCGAGCCGCCGCCCGCGCCGGAGGGGGAAGGAGAGCGCGCCCCCGGGGATCGCGCGGTGCGCGGGTTCGGGTTCCACGACGTGGTCATCGAGACGCCGCGCCACGACGTGCGCCTCTGGGACCTGGACGCCCAGGGGGTCCGCGACGTCCTGCTCGCGTACGCGGAGCGCGTGCGACAGCTCGCGGAGCATCCGGCGGTGAAGTACGTCCAGGTAGAGCCGTAGATGCCTTGTCGTGTGTTTGGTACTCCTGCTTAAATTGTCTGGCCGGCTGGCTGGGGCGTCTGATTCTTTGGATAATGGTGAGCATAGGGAAAATATGATATCAGTGATAGTGGTAGCTAAGTTCCAATGTGGTACTTTTCCCCCTCTTGGATGTTATAATTGTTGCACTGCAAGCACTGGGAACTTGTTAGAGCTTATGAAAGTGTCAAATGCCAGATATCATTGTTATGCCTGGGGAAAAAAATCTTGGCTGGAGATATCATGCTATCATTCTATTTCCACGTATTGTTGGTTCAGTTATCTTCTGCTGTAATCATCCTGACTTGGTGCATGACATTTTGGGCACACTTTATATAAAATGCCAGTTTCACTATGTGTACGTGCCATTATAAGTCCGGATAATTTGGTTATGTGCCTTTATATTTGTTTCAATAAATCGTGCTGGCAAAATTTGCAAAATTATTGGATCATGTTAGAACACATGTGTGCTGTAGAGGTTAGGTTACATAGTGGTGAGGAGTGCTGTAGCCTTTACAGGATCCAGTTCCTGTGCACTTGCTGTTGACCTATGTTTATGTCAAACATATTTCATGGTACCTCAGATGTGGACAATGAATATATGCTTTTTAGTTTAGAACTGCATTGGTGATTTTGTCTCTTCTGCTGAGTTTTGTCTATGGTTCATTTTCGTAAGCTTGGTTCTGTTAATTCTTGATCTGCAAATTTGTGAACTCTTAAAAGTACTTTATTGTTCACCTGGGAAACATGCTGTTTTGGCTGTTAGTACCTTTGTCGCTTACTGCATTGCTTGGACCTTTTTCATGCCTTGCCCATGCAACATATTTGTCATCTGTGCATGTAGGAACCTGTTAGTTGACATTTAGATATGGTGGTTTTGACCTTATAGTTTAATAAATAGAGAGTGCAAATATCTCATTAACTTCATGCCTGAGTGGTAGCTCAATGAATGGGTGGTCATTATGAACCCATCAGTCTTTGGTTCGTCCTGGATTGTGTCCCGAATTTCCTACCAGGGCCAAGTTCCCAAATAAAAATCGCTGCCTTTTCACCCGTTAACCATTATGGAAATGGAAGTGGCCTGGGTTCGACCCTGGGTTGACCCAGAATTTATGGTGTATGGCTGGGGCCAAAGACCTTGGCCATAGGAGTTGTGTATGGGTCATTGGGCGTAGTTTAATTCTTAATTGGTGATCTGTTTGTACTTTGTACTAGAACCCTGCCCTAATAGCCTTGCACGAGTCTTATTAGATTCTCTTTTCGTCTTAATATAATGGTGCATGTTTCTGCATGTTGGAGATTTTCTTAAAAGCATAATCTGTTGCCTCTCACCTGAGAAAAATGCGATGTTCCTCTTTGACAGGCTGAATCATCATACTATTTAACCTTTGCCAGCCGTGCAAACTAGCCAGTCGCTAAGGAAGAAAAGATAAACATTGCCCGCCTTATATGTCATTGTTAGTGATAAACATTGCCTGCCTTATATCTCATATTAGTGATATGATGCATGCTGTGTTATTTGAGTTGTAGAGTTTGTTTTGTGTGGACATGTAGTTTGGCGGATTTCTCATGTTTGCCGGAAGGACATAGGTGGTAAGTTTGAGCATTGCATTGTAACTGTGTTAGCGGATTGTAATTTACAAAAGAATGGCATTCTACACTTGTAACTCTCTTTCTCACTTGGTGCATACAAACAAATTGGTAATTTTCTCACTTGGTGCATACAAACTAATTTTCCTTGTATGCTGATACCATCTTTATCCTGCCTCTGCCTGTTGTTAACAGTAACAGCGAGCCTTTATTTATTCTGTCATTATCTACGCATGTTGCTTCTTTTACTTTACCTTGTATCTTTGTTTATTTCCTCTTGTGCAGCTAAAAACTTCCTTTTTTGCTTTGACAATGCTTAGGTGTTTAAGAACCATGGGGCTTCTGCTGGCGCGTCGATGGCACACTCGCATAGTCAGATGCTGGGAACTCCTTTTGTCCCTCCCTCTGTTACGACTCGGCTTAACTACATGAAGGAGGTTTTTGATAAGTCAGGGAACTGTAGCCTTTGCGAGATTAGGTCCAACGATATCCTGATCAGTGAGACACCCAATTTTTCTTCCATTGTTCCTTTTGCAGCATCATATCCATTTGAGATATGGATTATTCCTCGACAGCATGTTTCTTACTTTCACGACATTGATCAGGATCAGGTACGGACTGTTTCTAAATCCGTTAGATGTCTCACTTCTTGTATTGAGCCCATAGTGGTTTAGGCTTATGTCGACATCTAACTATGCAATTCGAAATTCAAACTTCCCTTCATATTTTCTCTTACTATACCTTTGGAGTTCCTACATGTTAAGGATAACCCTGTGGTTAGTTATTGATTTAGTTTGCATGCCTAAATACTGGATTGTTGGTTCCCACCTTTCCCACTGATACTGATAGAAAGATCCACAGTTACGTTTAGCTCATTGCCATGCTAGCTTATTGTATTATGCCATTCCCTCAATGATGATAAAAAACAGTTCCTTCTACTTGAAATTATCTGGCTCTGCAAATGTTACGTACCAAAAGATATGCGCATTGCAAACTTCTGATGCATCTAATTGTCTTCTTCATTATTCTATTCGCTCTGTTACGCTTATGAGCTTTGTTGCGTTCTACCAAATACTGATGAAAGCGAGGGATTAGTGGATTCACTCCCCACTCTTTTGTCATGTAGAACACTGTGCCATACTTGCACTAGCACTACTGATTCTGTCAATTGAATCTTAAGTTCGCCAATTTCTGCGTTCCGCCTGCCATTCCTTTTTTGGGGGTATTAAGCTCTTCTATGTTGTTTGCAGGCGCTGGAGCTTGGGTCTCTGTTGAAGTCAATGCTGCAAAAACTGTCTAAGCAGCTCAATGATCCGCCACTCAATTTTATGATCCATAGCGCACCATTTGGACTCTCATCATCCTGCCTACCTTACGCACATTGGTTCCTCCAGATTTTGCCCCAGTTAAGTGTAATAGGCGGATTTGAACTTGGAAGTGGGTGCTACATCAATCCAGTTTTTCCTGAAGATGCTGCCAAGATTTTGAGAGAACTTGACTAAATAGGAGCACGCTAATAACTGAAGCAGACATTTACATGATATGTAATACTGGGCCCATTTTTGGCTAGGAAAATCTGCTGGGGGAAGTCGTAAAAAAAAACCCACTGAATCCCCCCACAAACTTCTCTTCTTGTTCATACAGGCCAACATGTTGAGTCTGGCTTTCAAAGTTGATGATTGCTTGTTGATTTTACAAGTGCTTCGAACTTCGAAGCAGTCTTTTTTCAGACTAATAAATTGTTGGTATCTGTCGACAAATCATGGTTTTATACATATACTCCTGCGACTCAACTTGGTTTATCATATGATGTAAATGTTGAGGTCGTAGAATCCATATTGTTAGAGTGTAGCTCCCTGATGTTTTGTTTGTATAGAAACAGGGTGTTTGTTGACAATCTATATGTAAGCCACCTATATGTGTGCAAGCATGCAATTGAACAATCTAAAGCGTCTATTTTATATCTAACTAATGGTGGCTCCTATTTTGTATTTAAACCCTCACACCTGAAACTTCTCCTTTTCTCCTTAAATTTGCTTAAAAACTCTTGTAAATCGTTGGATATTGATTGTAGATGGTTTGATTGCACGATTGCATACACCAGCGATTCTAGCTACCGTTGGATCATCAGGTATTATTTACATGTTACATCCTAGTGTAGTATGGAAACACACTAATTTCAGCCCGTGGGAATCTGGAGTTGCCAGCCCAAAAATGAGTTGATGTTTTTTTTTTCAGACATGAGACATCTGTAAACTATCTGAACTTGAAAAACAGAAGCAACAACTTCTCAACAGTTGGCTCATGTGTTCACCGAAAAACATATTAGCCTTTTGCTCGATTCTTAACATATTTTGAATAGCTTACAGGCA
Organism: Paspalum vaginatum; assembly: GCA_030272315.1. Taxonomy (NCBI): domain Eukaryota; kingdom Viridiplantae; phylum Streptophyta; class Magnoliopsida; order Poales; family Poaceae; genus Paspalum; species Paspalum vaginatum. The sequence continues at coordinate 43,825,498 of CM059013.1, forward strand.
CAACTACCGCACAATCCCTTTACAGACAAAGATGCGTCACTTGGATGTATGTACTGTATCCTCATCAAATGGTAGTACAAGTCTCACCAAGAATAGCTACGCTACAGGTGTGAAGTGCAAAATACTGACGGTGAGAGGGGTATTGAACTGTACGGACACGAGCTTAGCCCTGTAGTCTTGTGCAGCATGTAAAAACTACAAGACCGAGAATTGAGAGGCATTGCCTGATACTGCTGCTCCATGCACGTCTCAGCTGCTCACTTCTCGCCGAATCCGAACAAGGATTTGATTGCGTTGAGGGCGTTCTCATTGATGAACGACTCGTCGTAGTTCTTCAGCAGGGTGTCGAATTGCTCCAATTTCCTCAAGTTATCGAGATCCGGGTCGGTGCGAATCCTCTTCAGGAGATCAAGACAGATGTGCGTCACTATGGGATTTCACGGTGCACTGCAACACAAAAGGGCTATTATCTAGTTACCTTGAAGTCTTCATATCCGGCCTTCAGGGCATCTTCCAGTGCAGAAAGGCCAGCTTGTATCTGCACAATTGAACATCCACATGAGTGTTCATCAGTAGCAGAACCTCTATCCATATTCCAGACTGTGGGGGGTGCATGTGGCGTACCCGGTCGAGCTTCGAGTAGCAGCAAGCAACATTGTAGCTAGCAATGGAAGCCTCGTTGCTCTCCGGTTTCGATCCCAAGACGGACTCGAACTTCTCCAATGCCTCCTCATATTTCCCATCTCTGCAGATTTCATCGGAAGCCAGAAAGGATTTCAGACTGAAGCAACCACATAGCACTATCAGCTACTAGTATTCAAGAATCAATCATGTCACTGACTTGTACAGCCTGAGCCCCGTGCGGAGGTCCTCTTCCCTCTGCATCTTCTGCTCCATCTTCCTCTGGTAATTTTGTAACTGCGTGCAGTTTTTTTTTTTGGGCACAATGACATGAGCAAAACAACCATTGAGCTATGTATGATGTACCTGCGAATTCCTACGAAGAACTGCTTCCTGAGTCTGATGTGTGTAGTGTGTACTCACCTGGATCTCCCTGACCCTGCCGCTGACCACTCCAGAGTTCCTCTCAGCTCGTATGATCTCCTTCTCAGTGAGCTCACCAGCACCATCCCACTCACCTGAACCCAGGTAGCAATGGAAATTAGCAAGAAATAGTCTAATTAATCTCGGACAACGATTTTTTAATCAAATTTCATCCTTGAATGAAAGAATCATATATCCATGAACTGTTATGTAACAACGAACGAACTGTTCGATTCCTTACCAAACCTTCTCTCCATCTTCATGTAGAGAGGGCCGATTCTCTGACGGATGCAGTACATGGTCTGGCCGTACCCTGCCGCCGGCCAGATCTCGTCCCCGAAGACGGAGCTGCGATCATCATCAGTTGGTCATCGATCAGAACGAAGTCGTACGATGATTATTAATAATAGTGGAGCAGCTGCTCCTCCTCAATCATAAAGGCAGGCAGCGACGCAGCGTGGTTCGGCGACGGAGGAGAGGAAGACCGACCTGGTGGCGAGCACCTTGTCGCCGACGGTGAACTGGCCGGTCCTCTCGGCGGCTCCGCCGGGGAAGATGGCCTGGATGTAGGTGCCGCCGTCGCGGCCCTTGGAGAACTTGAGCCCGTACGGCTTCTCGATGGTGACCTCGTACTCCTCGTAGGGGCGGCCCTCCTCCGCCGCCGGCGCGCCCTCGGTGGTCCCCGCCTCCGCCTCCGCCTCCGCCTTGGCCTCTGACGACGCCCGGACGACGACGGCCGCCGAGGCCATCCGCGGGAGCAGCCTCACGCCCCGGCCGCCGAGGAACGGCGGGAGCGCCGCCAGCCTCGCATTGCTGGCCCGTGGGAGGAGGCGAGCGGGGGAGGAGAGCAGCGGCGGCTGGTTATTGGCCGCCACCTGGTGAGCCAGCGCCGCCGCCATGGCCAGCTATCTGTGACTGGGACTGCTGGGGCTGGGAGGAGAGCTATGGCTTGCGTGCCGAGGTAGATGTAGATGCCGCAGCCTGCTGGAATGTTCTCCGCTCGGCAGCTGAGGTCGTACGTCTCCTCCTTCTCCTCGGGAATGAATCTTGGGTGGTGCCGGAGCGGCGGAGCCGAAGTGGAGATGAGGAGGAGACGGTTCTGTGGCTCATCTCGGGCTATGTGGCGCGAAGCGCACTAGAGCTCAGACGCGAGATGGCGGCCACACACCGCCTGACCACAGCCCACATCAAAATAGGAGGCTGCAGGCTGCCCAGGCGCGAGGACGGTACCACCGGTGTTTGGTTCGCCACCTCATAACGGTAATGAAAATGAAATCGCTGTTTGTTCAAAAAAAAAAAGGAAAATGAAATCGCTGTTTCTTTTGGTTTGGTTGCCACAGAAATTAACGGGCTGCTATTCCCATCGTATTACGTAACAAGGATATCGTTATCAGCCTCCCCCCTTCCCTCCCTCTCACAGTTTTTTAGAATACTGTGAAATTTCATATCCATTTGTAGTAGCTAATAATTTCTCTTTTTTCACTTCTCGGTCCATGTAGCAGGGTGGACGTATCATACGCCCTAATCCTATAAGGTACAACCGTATGTCAGCACGTCGGGCCCACTACTCAGGCCTTTGGAGACAAAATAGAGAGCTAGAGGCTGCCCACTCCTCTGAAGTGACGCATCGTGCAGAATTTTAGAGACAAAAGGCCAACATGAGGTGCCCCGTTGCTTGTTGGTCGAATGGGCCGCCAGGCACGGTGCAGCCCACTTGCCATGCTGCACAAGGCCCATTTAGCAAGCTGCCTATCGAGGTACCTAATTCAGTTAGGGTACCTGTTCGGTCTATTCTTTTTCTTAATTTCAGGGTTTCGAAATGTGGATGGGATTTTTGGGGAAAATAATAGGAACCAAACCCAAATAGATTGATCAATACGAAGACCGTCGTTAACTCCCAAAATACACTTAATGAATTAGAGAATACAAGTACCAGTATAGCCATGCTAAACTATAAAACAAATTGGACAGGCATAAATATGCTAACATAATGATGCATCCACACATCATATAATAAGTTACTCACCGATTGTGGCCTATTCTTCTAAGAGTTTCATCATGTCACTATCTATTCGGGTTTTAGAGGTTAGAGCAGATCCTTAATCCGTACCCCACATTTATACCAAAGTCAAGCCCAACCTTGAACCCTGAGACTCGAATAGTTTTGTTCATCAGGTTTAAAGTGCCCACCCCTATTTTGTAACAAAACTTGGTAGGCAGGTAGTAAAACTTCAACATAATTGAATCCGCAGGTCCCAACCCTCTCTCTATATCAGCACCCTAGCTCATGGCCTCATTCTCTCTCCTTATCCATCGCCCTAGCTTCTTTCTCCTCCCCCTCTACGCCTGTCCCCCTCTTACCACCACACCGCCCACCACTCCTAGTCCTTTCTCTCTTTATTGGCACCATCCCTTCTCTCCTTCGTTCATCCCTCACTGCAGTGGCTCTGCGAGGTGCGGCAACTCAAGTAATGCTGCTACTTCTTCCCAACAATGGTGGTGGTGACGACTGTGGGCCGGTGACGCATCGATAATGCTGTGATAGTCATACCGCGCGGTGCTACTGTTACATAAACGTTACCCTACAACCCCTCCCTTTGCCCCCGACCACGTGACCTAGCGTAGCCCAGGACTCACTAAGCACAGCGCCGCGCTCCGCAACTGGCAAGCTGGGTTAGGGCTCAGGGCCGGGGAGAGGGTTTGTGTTCACTGGACCTAGAGGAGGAGGGGGAGGGTCGGTGGAGGTCACTGACTGGCGGTGGAGGACTGGCCAGTGGAGGCGGTGGGGGCGAGGAGCCTGGAGACTAGCCACACCGACAAAGTTAGTGGCGGTCGTGGTGGCGGAGGTGGCGGGAGTTGCCTGAGCCGAGGGTGGAGGAGGCGGCGGGGGCGAGGACACCAGTGAAGGTTAGTGGTGGTGATGATGGCGGGGGAGAGGACACCACGAAGGTTAGTGGTAGAGGCAGGGGGCGAGCAGACGGAAGTGGTGGGAGGCGACAGCGAGCGGCGATGGAGGCGGCGGGAGTCGCTGGAGTCAGGGGAGGTTGCTGGCGGCAGGGGCGATGAGGCGGCACAGTCGGGGGGAAAGAGGAGGGCGGCTCGACCTGTCACGTGTTAGTGTTGTCCTACTGCTACTAGGTCGGCGCCTCTTTTTTTCTTTTTCAATTTCTTGATGGAAGCACTATGCCGAGTGGGTAACCAGCGGTGGTAGCCACACTCCACCGCCATATATCGTCCACTGCCTACCATATATAACCGGCAGTGTAGACAATTTTGGAACTGGCAATGCTCTAGCTAGCGTTGGCATATGCATATACTTGTCTAAGATATATAGCAACTTGCTAGAAAGAGAGGCTGCGACCGGAGATGCAAGCCGAGTTGCACACATTTCCATCGTAGCGTAGTATTTAAATGTTTATAAAAAACATATGCTATATGTTGCACGCAACATATATACACTACGAAACTTGACATTACACGCCTAGTGCATATATAGTATCCATCTTCATCATGTGCATTATATCATACTTCTCCAAATGACGTTTCTACGGATCTTATTAGGAGAGCAACCAGGACTAACTGCTCAGCTGCATCATGATATGATCATATATATGCATGATCCATGATTCCATGAGAGCTCCAAGGCATTCTCTTTATGTATTTAGGACATCATCAAATGAACACTCAAAGCCACAAGCCCTGTTTGGATACGCTTCTGTGTATCTCGATTATCTGGTGAGTAGGATTAACTGACAATCTGCTCCATGGAGAATCCGCTGTGGGAGAAATCTAGGTGTTTGGCAATCTTAGATTATTTTCACAGTGGATCCAGCCCCTCCCGTCTTCATCCACGCCGGCCGGGCGGGCAGAGGCGCCGGGCGGAGGACGCCCCGGCCGACAGGCTGGAGGAGTAGGCGCCGGGCGGACGGCTGGCCAAGCGGTGAGAGGAGGCGTCAGGGTGGAAGGGGGACGCGCCGGGCGGGCGGAGGTGGGGTCGGCGGAAGGAGGACGCGCTAGCGGAAGGAGGACGCACCGGGTGGAAGGAGGCAGCGCTGGCGGAAGGAGGACGGCAGGACGCACCGGGCGGGAGGAGGCGGCGTCGGCGGACGGGGGACGCACCGGGCGGAGTTGTCGGTGGGCGGACGGACGGACGGACGGACGGCGCCGGGCAGAGGAGGCACCGATGGGCGGAGGTGCCGAGCGGAGGAAGCAAGCGGAGGAGGAGCCGAGTCGAGGAGACGCCGCCGGGAGGAGGCGCCGGGCGGGCAGGAGGAGCACCGGCCATGCAAAAGGAGGAAGGGGGCGGGCATAATCGAGCGATTTTCTCCAACCATGTTGTCCGACTCGCGTACGAGATAAGCGGGGAGAAGGAAGGAAACGGAGATAAGCGTACGAGATAAGCGTGCGGCCAGGAGAAGCGAGGCAAAATCGATCCGTTTGGGTGGGGAATCAGCGGTAGGAGGCCCAGAATCGACTTTTAATCGTAACCAAACAGGCCCGATATAAGATAAGGCCACACATGTGCAATAATGTTACTAGGGATAGACCTCGAAGACACCTCGGGCTCCAAATTTCTTGATAATCTTATAGTCGCTGAACCCTGCTTCCACGAAAATCTGCCGCCATTCATTCTCATCCCGTTGCCGTCCTTTGGTCATGGTCATCATGCCAATGTCCATCAAGAGGTGGGTTTCCAACATCGCCTTACTACCAGAGTAATCAACTACAAACAATGTCACTGATGATAACTTTCCCACCATCGTTCCGAGAAGGAATTGCCTCTCGGCATTGGGATAAGATCTTCACACAATCTTCATCAGTCCAGTGGTGCAGAACAAGCTGCAAAGCCATGCCATGCTTGTACAGACTTTAATAATTGACACAGAATTTTAAGTATGGCAATATTATTAGAATCTAAAAATGGACAGCTTGCTACCTTTAGCATCACTGTCTGAGAAGGTGGGATGAAGCTGAGCATGTTCCCCTTCAGCGTAGTTTATCACACCACCACCAGCCTGTTTGGTGGCAGCATCAATCATGTTTGGGTATGCCAGGACGGTGCAGCGTACGTGTGGGAATGCCGTGCCAATGGCCCTGGCAAAGGTGTCATCGCCACAGGCGCCGCAGCAGTAGGTCACGGACTCGACCCCTTCGAACACGCCGTGGAGCTCCCTCACCACGATCTCGTTCCCCAAGTTGTCGTGGGCGCCCAAGGCCTCGTTCGCCATGCCGTGGAAGCCCGCGTCGAGGCTCTCCATGCTCTCGTGGAACAGCGTCGCGCCATGGAGCTCGTCGAACGGCGGCGTCACCGCGTCCTTCCTGAACCAGCCCGGCCAGCCCCATGGCAGCGTCCACGGAGCGCGCCGAGGCGGCCGTGAGGACCAGGGACGCGTGGTTGATGTGCCGCGCGTCGCCGGCGACGCCGTCGACCAAGAGGTACGACACGGGGTTGATGCGGTACGTCGTGGTTGTCTTGTCGTCGTCGGCGGCGGTGAACACGCCCGACGCGGCCAGGAGCCGCAGCAGGCACCTCGATGCGCCCACGTCATGCTGTTGCTATTTGATCTTAGTGCTGACTATGCGGGAGGCTCCTGGGCTAACTTAGGGTATGTGATAAATTTCTTTCGTTTGTTCATATCTGGCTCCAATTCACCTCTATCTGTTCGCCGTCCCCAAGTCCCAACCTCTCGTGGGCAGAAGTACCATGGAAGAATGCTACTTCCTCTGTTTTAATTTAATCATTTGATTTTTTGACACCACGTCTATCCAACTCGTTTTATTAAAGAATACAAAAATATAAAAAATTCGATCATAGTTAAGTATATTATATGCTAAACTAATTACATAAAAATAAACGATAATTATAAAATTTTTATTAAAGAGAGTAAGTCAAACGTTGTATTAAAAAAGTCAAACGGAGGAAGTACATGACTATTAATTACTATACTTCTTCTTATAGTTAATATTCTAGACACTATCCATTGTATAAATGGTTACTAATAATATTATGGAAATGTTCACATGATTTAATGGTGTTTGTTTTTAGTTGTGATCTAATGATGTCATCTGAAGTTCTATCGTCTAGTCGATGAATATACGTGCATATTTATAATTATCTATGCTGTGCTGTGTTTTTAAAAGATATTATTAGGCATGCTTTACTGAATCTACAGATTTTCGGGAGCAATAATTGCCTAGCCTCGCGTTGACGGCAAGAACTCTGATGGTCCAATTGGAACGGGTCCCGGTCCCGCTGTCAGGAAAATGATAATGTACACTGCTAGATAATTAGTTGGCTCGTGGTTTGCACTGAAAGCGATCCAGAGCATTGCTGATGCATTAGTTTCCAAGTAAAAATAAAATGGAGGTAGAATATTGTATTCTAAATCTAGACAATGGAGGTGAATATGTTACTTGCTGGACTAACAATACTTCATTATTAAAATTAGATAATGGAGGTGAATATTTCAGTTGTGGGTGAAGGTAGAATATAGTATTCTAAATCTAGAATATTTTTCTGTTTAAAGGTAGAATATTCTTTTTGTTTGCTTTTAAAGCAAGAGTATTTTTAAGTACACGTTGAGCATCACTTTTCTAAATCTAAAATGTCTTTTTCATAAAACTAAAACATTATTTGTTAAGTTCATGTTTACCTGCTGCTCTCCCTCTCTCTCCGATCCTGTGCTGTGGTCCACTATAGGTGTGGCACGGTACGTACAGGAGATGCCTGGAGAGTTGCACATTTCCACAGTGGTATAAATGGTTAATTGTTGATCAAAAATATATATTGTATGCAACGATATGGCATATATATACGAAACTTGACATTACACGTAAAATAACAAGGTACATAGTGCATATATATAGTATCCAACACCATCAAGGCTAACTGCTCAGCTCTCAGCTGCTTCATGATCCATGCATGAGAACATTAAGGCAGCACGCTCTTTATTTTTTTAGGACATCATCACGCCTCACCAAGCCACAGTATAGGATACAAGTCTTATAGGTCAATGTTCTTAGGGATAGACCTCAAAGACACCACGGGCTCCAAATTTCTTGAGAATCTTGTAGTCGCTGAACCCTGCTTTCATAAAAATCTGACGCCATTCGTTTTCATCCCGCTGCCGTCCTTTGGTCATGGTCATCATGCCAACGTCCATCAAGAGGTGGGTTTCTAGCATTGCCCTACTATCAGAAGTAGTCAATGATAATATCACCGATGAGAACTTTCCCACCATCCTTTCTTGGAGGGATCGCCTTCCGGCATTGAGATAGGATCTTCACGCAATCCTCATCAGTCCAGTGGTGAAGGATAAGCTACGTACCATACCATGCATGCATGCAAAGATTTTAATTGACACAGATTTTAAGTATAGCAATATTAGAATATAAAAAATGGACTGCTTGTTACCTTTAGCACCACAGTTTGAGAAGGTGGGATGGAACTGAACATGTCCCCTTCCACGTAGTTGATCAGACCGCCAGCAGCCTTCTTGATGGCAGCATCAATCGTGTTTGGATAGGCGAGCACGGTGCAGCGTATGTGCGGGAAGGCCTTGACAAGGACCCTGGCAAACTTGTCGTCGCCGTAGGCGCCGCAGCAGTAGGTCATGGACTGGATCCCCTCGAACAGGTCGCGGAACTCGCGCATGGCGATCTCGATGCCGAGGTTGTCGTGGGCCTCCAGCGCCCCCTTCGCCGCGCCGTGGAAGTCGGCGTCGAGGCTCTCCATGCTCTCGTGGAACAGCGTCGCGCCATGCAGCGCCTCGAACGGTGGCGACGCCACGTCCTTCTTGAACCAGCCGGCCAGGCCCATGGTCGCGTCCATGTAGCGCGTCGAGGTGGCCGTGAGCACGAACGCCGTGTGGCAGATGTGCCGGTCGTCGCCGGGGACGCCGTCGACCAGGAGGTAGGAGACGGCGTTGATGCGGTACGTCGTGGTGGTGCCGTCGTCGTCGGCGGTGAACACGCCCGATGCGGCCAGGAGCCGCAGCAGGCGGCGGAGGAAGGGTAGCTTGGAGGAAGGGAGGGACAGCGCGGTGATCAGCTCGGCGGGTGAGGCGCCGCCGCCGAGGCGGTAGATGGCCGTTGGGATGCCGAGCTCCACGGCGCACCGCAGCGCCATGGGCGTCAGGTAGTAGAGGCTGTGGCGCCATAGGTCGGCCTGCGCCTGGAGCAGCTCCGCGTCCGAGGGCACCGGCAGAGTCGTCTTGGCCTGAGCCGACATTGTATTGCTCTGTGTGTGCAGCGAATACAATGGGTGTCTGAGTGGTGTGCCTTGCTTAGATTAATCGTCGAACAATTTATATACCTAGCTAATCTGTGCGAGTTAGCTATAATGATCGATGCTGTCGTACACAGGGCCTTCAGCTCTGTTGGATCCTCTCGTGGAACACGAGGTTGTGACACTGGTGGTACGGTGTCTCGGTCATGACTGAGCAGGGAAAAATGAATGTACTACAGTAACATAGATGTGGTGTATTTTTTAATTGTGTGCGTGTTTGGCGTGGATGTAATTAAAATGCATGACGTGTATTTTTTAATCATGTATAGTGTGTGCAGCAATCGGGAGTTATTAATTAAACAGTAGGTTTAGATGATGTATATCAACAATATATGGCAATGAATTATATTGGATATATCATTAGGCATGCTCTATTGTGTCTTCGACTTCTGGAAAGCAATGCGAGTGTAGTCTCGCGTTGATCATGAGGACAGCGATGGTGCCCTAAAACGGTTCCCAACCTCGCTCTGGGTTTTAAATCCGTTTGTCATGAGTTTTTTCTGCCACTGATAACAAAAAAAAAATCATCCATTTTTCGAAGGAACTCGCTAAAAATTAGAGCGGCTGAAAGACCGATTTAAAAAACTAAAATCAGGTGGATTTTCATCGAAATTCAGTGAGTTTTCGTTAGAATCTGGTGGGCTTTCATTGAATTAGCCAAAAACCAACCCAAATATATATGTGATTCAGACATGAAAATTTAGCTGGTTTTAATCAAATTCGCAGAAATTCGGTAGTTTTTTTTAGCGAAATTCCTGTGGATGGCAGGGAAAGTGTTAAGTGTTGTTTACTTGTAGGGAAAACTGAAAATTTTGGTAGAATTTTAGTGTTTTGTGTAGATATGACATTACATAGAGAATAGGAAAGCAAATATAATACTAAATTATTTGATAGCATGTTACTACTACATACTAAGCCATGCTAAGTTACTTGTATATGAAATCTTTTTAATGTTACCTACATAGTTTTTTTTACCAAGTCTATCATTCCTATCATTTTGACCACTTCATTTTGAGCATACCATTTCTCACTACCGTAAATATACTAGCTACAAGCACCCTATCATCACTATAGCACTCAGATTGTCACTGGAATCATTCTAAATATTCTGTTCTAGAATAAGAAATCTCGATCAGTCATAATTTTGATCAGGTATTTTGTACACTATCCAGGCAATCATAGTTTTAAACTAGAATAGACTAGCTCAAGAGGACTTCTAGTTTTTTAATTATATTTTTTGACATGTTTTATAAGTCTTTTCATTATTTTTCAAATCAACTTCCAACCGACTTTTTTGAAACGCATCAAAATTCGTTTTCCCTAGGTAGTGAAAATGGTAAATTTTACCTTGTTTGGCGGTTTTAAAATGAAACCCTATCCGTGCCACAAAGATAGTGTATACTGCGACTTTAGAGGCTCGAGGTTTGCACTGAAAGCGAATTGCTGAAACATTTACTTCCAAGAAAAAAAAAACGATTCCTATTGATCTCTGCAAGTACTACTGATATGACCTCTCTATGTGCTACTATTAAATTGACCACTGCTTATGTACTATCTTTGTTATAATGTATGACTTCCATACACAATGTTTGATCATATTAAGTATCATTTTCTGGAACTAACAAGCATCGCTATTTGTCAATAGGGTCACTTATCGACAATAATCGATAATTATCTAAGAGATTTTGCAAATCCTGTGATCGTCGCTCCGCGTCGCTACTCACTAGGGAATAGAGTCTGTTTGATTCATGGCGAATTGCTAGGTCAAATTTTGAGCACAATTTGATTGTGTTTGAAGTTGAACTAAAATTTAACCAAATAATATATTTTTTATTGAGTAAAATCAATTTCCGGTCCCTAAACTTATTTTGGTGTGTTAATCCGGTTCCTAAAGTTTCAAAGTGACAATCTCGGTCCATAAACTTATCTTGGTGTGTCAACCCGGTCCCTAAAGTCTCAAAGTGACCTATCCCGGTCCCTAAACTTGTCTGTGTGTCAATCTGATCCCTAAACTTGTTTTGGTGTCTCAACCCGGTCTCTAAACTTGTCTTGATTTGTCAACCCGGTTCCGGTACAAATGATCACTTTGAGACTTTAGGATCGGGTTGACACACCGAGATAAGTTTAGGGACTGAGATAGTCACTTTGAGACTTTATGGACCTGATTGACATATCAAGACAAGTTTAGGGACCGAGACTGGTCACTTTTGAGACTTTTGAGACCGGATTGGATACACCAAGACAAGTTTAAGGACCGGAAATGTATTTACTCTTTCTTATTTGTATGGCTTCGTCATAGCTAAACAAACCATATAAATAAAAAAATATTTTATAGCGTAAACTTTATAATCAAAGATGATCAAACTGTGACTTAATTAATTAATAACTTTGGCCTAGCCATCTAGCCCATGAACCGAACAAGCTGAAATAGACAAATGGCCAAATGGGTACACACCGGGGAGGACCGCGACACCAACACCATCGTTGAGAACAGCGTACCATCGTTAGCCGGTGCCTGTCCGCTTCCTAGACCCAATAAGGATGCAAAGGTTTGTTCAGCACTCAACAGCATACTAATCCTACTCCCCATTTCAAATTACACACCTACTATAATATATACTAATGTGGTGCAAATTTTGCACATACCTATTATATATACGCTCTATTGGAGAGAGCCTTAAGGACCCTATGATTGTCCGGCGTCTGTACGGAATGATACTGTTACATAATAGGACATTACTATCGATTAAGAAACCTTTGCAACCGGTACTAATAAAGAGAAGGTGTGTTAGGTTTAGTCTCACATCGGTAATTAATGGTGGAGGAGCACGGCATATAAGGCGGGAGCAGTTCTCACCTAACGGACTAGTCTTTTTGGCTCAGTTAAGTCCATGGGCTTTATGTGTCGGAGACTCCGTGATATGGGCCTGGTGGGCCGTGGCTCATGGGCGCCGAGCGAGCCGGGCCGGAAACCGCTGCGCCACTCTAACAAGTGATATCCGAGCCCATGGTTGTAAATCTGAAAAATCTTGGGTTTTATGTGTCGAGGACTCCATGATATGGGCTTGGTGGGCCGCGGCTCATGGACGCCGAACGAGCCGGGGTGGAAACGCTGCGCCACTCTAAAGAGGTGTCCATTGGTAAAAGCAGAAACCGCTGCGCCACTCTAACAGGGTGTCCATTGGTAAAAGCAGTATATTTGTACTTAATATAGACAAGTCACGTGAAATATGCGTATGCGGTGTTTCTCCCGTCTAGCATTCAAACCCTCGATCTGAGTCTTAAGCGATCCTATTCTATCATCCACCTCACAATCATGGCATTTACTACATTACACTGAAATCAATATGGACCGTTTATTTTGCTTGATCTAGACGAATAAATTAAAGTATTACTTCCTAAGAAGTAATAGATGAAAATAATATATATTCCTAATAAATCTAACTACCCTACGTATGACCTATTGTAACTTGTTTCTTTCATCATGACATCTAACGAAACGAGATGCACCAACTTTTTTTTCCATGACAACTTGCACCACAAACTACCGCATCATTTTCTTGAACGTGACATCTATTTCTAATAGTTTTTTAAATAGGGAAGTGTGGATAAAATCATCCCAATAGATCATGTAGCTTTTATAACTACCCCTAGGTGATCTCTTATAACATATAGCTTTTTAGTGCAATGGCCAACCCCTGGCCTTTGTAACGTGTAACGTGACAATAGCCCAACGTGTATTGCAGTGTATTTTTAACGTGAAATTCATTTATTATATTTGCACACAGAGAAAGTATGGAAAAATATTTTTAATACTAATAGATGATCTAACTGCCTATAGATGATCTGATCACGTGACATGTTTTAATGTGACAAGTTTTCCTAGATACTGTACCCTGCTTTTTTGACGTGGCATTCATTTTATGTTGTACGTAATATATCTATGCAACATTTTTTTGAACGTGGACTGTAAGGACCTGGATATTGCGGGATACCGTAGGGAGGTGGCCAGCCGTAATGGATAAGTGCCGGGATACTTAGCGAGTAATACGCAGTCTGGCAGAACAGATCCATAATTTCATGACCTTTTTCTTTTCCGATTTTGTTAATTATTTGTTCTGTCTTAAACTCAATGGCCTAGATTAATTTGGGATCTTATCTCCTAAGAGATAATTTGTGTACCATAGCAGAGCCCCACAATCATTCATGACTAGATGGAGATGGCATCCTTTTATTTTAAACACCCTGAAGACATTAATGGTATAATTCCTCTAGGAACTCTGGTTATGTATTAATATCGGTACTAAAGCCATTTTGAAGGCTATGGCCTATACGGTGGATGGATGCTCTATTACTCCAGTAGTGTGTCCACCATTTTCTGATTCCACAAGCATATTCAAAGCTCAATATTGCTTCCCCTGATGTGTCCCAATCCTAAACATTTGTAGCGTTGTCATACGCATCTGTCCTTCTGCTACACCGGCGACTCAAATGACAATAATCTGGATCTATCTGTCCATAACCAGCTGAATTCTCTCTCTATATATAATGGTCTGTGGCAAACCGGCCGTATATGAAGAAATATAAAGCGAAGAGTTCAGCCTCGTGACATTTTGCCTTGTATATACCATCATTTATATGCCTCCTCTGGTTGGAATCGTGAGGACGGTGCAAGGCAAAATGGTATAAATTCGTGGTATCTCATAGTACTTCCCAAGACCGGGACCATAAAAAAGGCTTGCTCATAATAACAGCCGACGCTAGCCCGTGTAGAAGGGAGGTTTCTCGGTTGATGATTTAGGCTCTGTTTGTATCAACTAAAAATTAATTAGCTGCAGATTAGCTAGCATTAACTAATAACCAATTAATGAGTGTTAATGGATTCCACCCCTATTAGGTAGATATGTTTGGGATCTAAACTGGTTAATTTCATATAATTTTTAGCTAATAATTAGTTAGTTACATCCAAACAGAACCTTAACAAGTCAAATTAAAATAATACGGGGATAATGGACAAAATTTGATATGCTTATGTAAAGTTATGCAAACTCTGTGTTTAGGTGTCAAACGGATGTCCGATTGATGAGATGCTCACAATTTGATTGGGAGGTACGAATATGTAATTTTAAGAGTTGAAGACAACACAAAGCTGCTCACAATTGTTATTTATTTTATTAAAATCACATACAATATTATAAATTCAAAGATGTGACCCGCAAACGGTGAGACAATACAAGTCAACCGAGTCCACTTATTTGAATCAACCCTCAATTGCGCCTCCTGCTTGTAGACTGGATTAGTTCTCTAAGTCTAGCCTCACCGGTCTTTCTATTTCACTATGTATCTCACTTTCTATTTCAAATTCCAATATATTTATAGTACATCTACAGTACATCTATAGTATTTTGCAAGTCCTTTTACAGCTCTGGTGAGGACAACGCAAGGCACTGCATTCACAATTCACCTTTCAACTGTGGAGTCTTGCCTCACGTGTTGGTATCGACAACCATGTGGTGCTCTTGGAACCTTGAATAAAACTTTCCTTGATGTCTCCCAATTCCCTAATATTTGTTGACTTGTTATACATATTATTCATTGTCTCATGCTGCTGCATTGGTTGATAATCAAATACAAGCCTGTCAATCTGACCACAAACCATGCACGCTCTTTTTATATATTGATCTATGTGACAGCCGTTTGTACCTGAATAAATGTGGCTTAGCTATGTGTGACCTCTTTTTTTTTGCCTTTGTATATATATACTGACATTTTATGCACCTCCTCTGGTTCGCATAGTGTGAAACTTACATACCAGGGAGGATGTTGGAAAGAATTAGTAAGCGATGTGATAGCTTTGCACAGAAGAAGAGCTGTTTAATTGGTTGATGATTGAATGCAAAATACAAGGACGTAAGGACCCTAGCATTGTCCATGTCATCTTATTCCCTCTAATTACAATCACATGATCTATACAAGCATGAGGGATGCCATTCCTTCAAAAAGAATCATGTCGCCAAAGTTCTTATCGTGAACTCACGGTGAACCACCTCATGCAGACTGAAATGATATCTCAAACCAAACACGCCTAAACAACTAATGAATAATAAAGATATACAATACAACCATCCACGTCGATCTCGATTCTTAACATGAAGGAAAATCTGAGCAGGTTTCAGATTATCCTATCGAGGAGTTTATCCCTGAACTAATATCCTGCTGATTCGAGTTGTGTTAACTCATCGTCCCAGCACCGCAAGGATCTCAAAATGCATGAGCAAGCCAGATGAGGCCTTGATGAATTGATGAGATGACCACTCGACCCAACAGAACATTTGCAGCTTTGACCCCAAGAGATAAGTAAACAAACTGGTTCTCTTTTGAACCATGGATGATGGATCGATGGATCATGTGTGGTTCAGTCCGTGTTTCTAGGAAATGTTGAACTATCCTTTGCAAGAATGGAGAACCACATTCCCTGATGTGTCCCAATCCTGTTTTCCACACGCATACACAACATGGCAGCACTTGCAATATATGACTATCGTCAGAATTGATGACCTAGCGAGCCTCCTCAGGCCTCAAAGGACTGTGGGCCGAGGCCCTAGGCCATCTGATCTGTGATCGTTAGTGATGTAATGAAGATGCTATCATCAGTCATCATTAATGAAGCCTCAAGGGTCGGACTTGAGGGAGAAGCAGCAGCTGCTCGTGTTGTGTTATCAATGTCGTCGATTCAGGATGACAAGCACAAGTATGCGAGACAAGAGAAATGCATGCAGCAGCATTTTGGAATGCATGATGCGCTAGAACAGTAATTGTGCCTATAATCTCGGCTCGATCGATTGGATTAATAGACATAAACTGAATATATGCTCAGACGGGAGGAAAACTCGAGTACTCATGCACGTCAATTCCGTTCCACCACAGGCATCTGCAATAGAGATATATACTCGTGCAACGATGTGGCGCCGGAATCGGCGTGATGTGTGGCAGCTACGCGCTTCCTGTTGCACGCAAAGGAGGGAGAGGGCGGCTGCTTCCTGCTGTGTGCTGTCCCACCGCAAGGTTGTTTAGGGCTATTACGCTGGGCTTCTAATTCCCTTTTTCATTTTTCTTTCCTTGTTCCAACGACAAAGCTAAGAGCTATACCCTCTTTGTGCCTTGTTTTTTCTAACTATCATATTCCGTTCCTTGTTCCCATCATTCTAGGAACCTAGTTCCTAAGGATTGAATAGCAGCCGGTTGGCCAATACGAGAGCAGCCCTGAAATCCATGATGGCCCGCTCATGTAGTCTGCACTGATGCTTCTCAGTCCCAAACATTTGTAGAAGTGTCATGTGTCTCCGATCTGTCCATAACCATCTGGTCACCTGCCCACAACCATCTACAGTCTCTATAATGTTGGAGTGGCAACCATACCGCCATTTATATACCTCCTCGGCACCGTGAAGTTTATATATTGAAGAGGATGGTGCAAATAATTAAGAACAGTGGATTTTCTAGTACTTGAGAGGCATCTTGATATGATCTGTGGTACCTTATTATGGTACTTCCCAGTGTAACAGTACACCGGCTTGTTAAGGACCATAAGAAGAAGAAAAAATTGCACAGAAGGACAGTTTGTTTAATTTGGTTGATGAGTAATTAAAGACGAAGTGGTACTACGGTGGTCACTTGATTAATGTAGGGCCTGGACATTTCGACTCCTCTCTAGACCGCATTGAGAATTTAGGAGCTAGACAAGCATGCGTTAATTAGTTTCAGTCCACACTAATAAACTTAGTTATGCGTGGTCTGAATATTTTATTGCTGTTGCGCGGTTGATGCAGTTTGGGAAAAAGGTGCTCGTATATGTGCTCAGATTTGTTTTGGAGGTCAAATGGCTAACGACATATGGATACATCTTCGTTGCCCACATCCAACGGGCGAGCACTCCCACAGACATCGGACTATCGGAGGGAACAAATGGCTTAGCCTTCCATTTGTTTGTTTTGTTGTAATTGGCACGAGAATACAGGCCAGCCCACATCAGAAATGCACACATCACGCACGCATGGCCCGGCCCCAGCTTTGTCGCGCAGCACGAGGACGAGGCTCGCACCGTGCGTACTCGTATGCCTTTATATTTCTACTGAAATATTATCTATTTAATCAGCAATATTATTTACTACGTATTCAGGTGGGCTATTGGTGGGATGCAATGCAAGGGATAAATAAAGCAAACAATTAAACGGGAACAGATAAGGCCACTTTGAGAGATTGTGTACAGAGCTCGAAGTATTACTATGCTCCCTAGCTACGAAGGACAAATGTGTGAGCGTACCAGCGTCAAGGAGCACCATGAATTCAGACCAGGAGTTCACCACAGCGGGATGTTCTGAAGCTTAACTCTAATGGAGCATTCCTGGAGGAAGGCAAGGAGAAGCGTGCGGCATTGTAACCAGAATCCACGTGGGTGCTGAGTATAGGTGGCGGCCTCAGGACGTTTGGCTGCTGCTCATGATGTCCCTTTCTTTCTGCAGAAGCAGAAGCTTGCCATGCAGGGGTTGTAGCTGCGATGAACCAAAAGCATCTGGCTCTTCGCCTGACTGTGGAGGTGGACTCAAGCTGCCTTGCAGATGTGAAATGGAGTGATATACGTATATAATAACTCAACCGGTTTGCTCCATAGTTTTCTCGTTTTCCGAGAATCTCTGTAATTGCAAGGCTGTGTAGTAGAAGCGCTCACGATCCAGACCGGCAGTTTGTGTTGTGTTGTTGAAACCTTGAATAAAGCTTCCCTTCATGTCTCCCAATCCCAAATATCTATAGACCTGTTATACGTATTATTGATCGTACCTCTCATGCTGCTGCATTGGGTCTATGTGCATCCTCTCTGTTTTATATATTGATATGTGGCATCCGTACTTAGCTGAATAAATGTGGCTTAGCTATGCGTGATCCTTTTTTTTGCCTATATATTCTTACATCTTATACACCTCCTTTGGTTCGTATCCCGTGAAACTAACATACTAGGGATGATGTTGGAATGAGTTAGTAAGGCCGATGTCACAAGAACGTGCATATAGATATGCATAACATTGTAGATACATAGATAGAGTGGTGTTTTAAATATAAATGATTAGGTTGGCCGGTGAACTTAGCCTAAACGATTTGATAGTTTTGCATAAAAACTTGTTTAGTTGGTTGATGATTAAATACAGGATATGAGGATGCAACGACACCAGGATTGTCCAAAACATCTTATCCCTTCCAATAACAATCACATAATCTGTGCAAGCATGAGGGATGGAGTCATCTCCACTAAAGTTGTTATCATGAACTCACGAGATGAACCGCCTCAGGCAGACTGAAAATCAACTATAATGAATAATAAAGACATGCAACCATCTAGCTAGCATTAATCGCTATACTAATGGGTAAAAGGACGTCCATGGATCCTTCTACTGATTCTTTGTGTTAACTACACTCTCAACTTGACTGTCAAATTATTAGACGTCCGACAAGATATTCACAAATTTTGCTGGGATGAAAGATTGACAGCCAAAAAGACAACATAATACTGTGAAACTGGATCTGCGTTTCTTTCCAAGGATTGACCACTAGCTGCAGGCAGATCACCCCTCGCAGATCTCGGCTCCGACTTGTGTGCCACTCAGAAGCTGAGGAGCACCTCTCGACAAAAGGTTCATCGATATGCTCCATGAAATAGCATCAGGTGGATCGCTAGTTCAGTCCCAGAAAAAGAAAACAGAGCGCACCGATGATTCCCAACCAAAAGACCTTGCATGCATCATGGCTCGTCACACGGCTTCATTCTCCCAGCACCCACTGCCCAGTAGCACGATAGTCACTTCTCACTCCACAGTCGGCGCAAAATGCACGAGCAAGCCAGATGAAGCCTTAACTGATGGCATGAGTGATCGTGATGCTGCTCCATTGCCACACTGTCTTAGTGTTTTGTATTGGACTCCTCGTCGGAGCTCGATGCTAGAGATCACAGGTCACAGCCCTAAGCAACTGGTATTCCGAGATGGCCAGAAGTGATGGGCCACCAATAATCCCCACGGATCCGGAGTCCGGTGATGAGGGCTGCCGACCCCTGATGTTTCCCAGTCCCACTGCTACTGTCACATGTATATATGGTTGTGGTGTTACTATTGACTATATGACCTAGCATTTGGCAATCTCGATCGACCTAGCTATATATTGTATCTTTCACGCTCGAGGTAATATGGCTCTCTTCTCTTATCCCACCCGCCAGCTACAGGATCGACCTAACTATATATCTACCGTTGATCGGCACTAGAATGAGTGGATTCATCTTTTTATTTTTCCACTAGTGGTTCTCTTGGTGATTAACACGAAGACTCCAAAAACAGCCTTGAATGAACGAATTTTTATTAGTAGATATAGATTTAATCCTTATTAATATTAAATGCGATTATTTTAATTAATTATTTGTAATGATGTTGTTGGTGATTTATGTGCAAATTTAGAAATTATTTAATTTATCTTTAATGATAGCATATTGGGTAATTTATATGCAAATTTAGGATTGATTTTAATTCATCTTTTATAATGGCATTGTGAGTAATTTATATACAAATTTATGGGTTATTTAATCTACACTCTCTCCATCTCATAAAATAAGGCGTACATGTATTTAGCACTGTCATTAAAGCAAAAGTTTGACCGCTTATTTCTTTCAAAATATAACATCAACAGACACCAAAATATCAAAATCTAAAAGTATTTTTGAATACGAATCCAACTATATAACATGCATATACAAAAAATGTATGTTTTTGACTATATTGTTAGTCAAAGATTTTAAAGTTTGATTTCTTTTAAATAAATGCACGCCTTATTTAATGGGATGGAGGGAATATTTTATAATGGCATGATATGTAATTTTTATGCAAATTTAAGGGGTTATTTCAATTCACATTTTATGAATTGCATGATGGGTAATTTTTATATAAAATTATATGATTATTTTATTTCGCATTTCATAATGGTACGGTAGGATAATTTTTATATTAATTTAGGGGTTGTTTTATTTCATCTTTCGTAATGTCATGATGGGTAATTTTTAAGAAAATATAATAGATCTAATGGCTACTATTATTTGAGCCACTTGATGGACGGCCGGATGTTTCTGATTTTTATGAGAATTTTAGTATTTATCTTTTTTTTAGCACGTTTGATGAAAATTAACGTGGAGGCTAAAAAACCTCTAATTAGTAATATTAAGATATAAACTTAGAATCCACAACTAATAAAAATTGCTTGTTTTTGCCCTATCTCATTTATTCATATTCCAATAGAATTTTCATTTCAGCTCAGGGATTAAGTTAGAAGTCATCGCGTCCCTACCTAACAGAAATAAACAATAAAGAGCCTTGGGCCTTGCTCGCTACACGTTGTGCCGGTACTGTCGAACTGCTATCGCGGGGCCTGCTTGAGAACATCATCAATAAGAAACCCAATCCTGATTACGGTTTAGGTAGATTCGTACCAAATATATTTTTGAAGAATTATTTATCTCTATATAAGCAATACGTTATACATTTATCATGAATAGAGAGAAGAGACCAGAAGCTCCACCGATATCTATCTCCTGTGTCGTTTATCTATCGTGCATCTGGGGTGGGAGACGGAATCTATAACTTCTACACGCCTGATCTGCTATGGAAGGAAAAGAAAACGGATCTGGTAATCCACAGTAACGTAGTTTCTCAATACGTTATCAGCACGCGTTGCTGTGGGATTAGATTCGTTCTGCATCGATTCTTAGTCACGCCGGCGGGTCTTTGGCGTAGCCAAACTGTCCTACGCGGCAGGCTTCGATCCCTCGCATCAACGGAGGTACGAATAGTTGCATCGGCGGAGGTATGCATCGACGGACTAGACTGGATCACGCCCTTGATTTAGTCAAATCCTTTCAATCCAGTAGATTGATCTGGCTAATTTATTCGCCGTGCTGTATTGATTTTGCATGTGCAACTAGATGAGAAACTCTGGTGTGTCCGTGCAAAACTAGCTAGATGATCCTGTAGATCGTTTCGTGTTGCTAGCTAATGTGATATCGCAGCGATCCACGTGAAGCCGCGCACAATAGCCGGGCCCCGTTGCGCCATAGGCTGATTAGCTTCTTGTTAATGCATGTGCAAGGAAAGAACCATGCTTCATGAGTGGATTGTGGACGGAATCATGAACGCTACATCATCGGGGATGCTTGTGCAGCCGCCACGGCTGCTCGCCTGCATGCACGCCTGCTGCGTGACGTGCCACGCGGTGTTGGGCGGATCAGGCCACCTCGCCTATCCACCATTACGCTCCGTCAGGCCTGCTGCACGCTTGGGCCTGTTGCCCGCACCCCCGACTGGGCCGTCCATCGGATGGGCCACGCGTCCCCATGGGCTGGCCCGCATGCGCGCCGCCACTCCCCAGTTGGGCCCTGCACACCGGCTTGCCGCGCCCCGCGGCAGTGCATGGGCCGTGTCTTAGCCCGCCGCCACAACCTGCCGTTGGGCTGCCATGCCGCAAATCTTGTTTAGCGTCTATTTTTTTTATCTCGCGATTTGTTTCGTGCAGGAACCCTTTTCATTTCTTCGAGATGCAAATAAATTTTGTCTACAGTGCATTTTATATCATATGTTTTTTCTACGGTCATTAATTATTTCCAGTAGCAAATAATTCGTAGAAAATTTATAAATGCATGTAACCGGGAATTTTAACAAAATTTGCTATGTATACCTGTAGTTATGTGTTTTTTCTCTCCCGGTTGTTCTTGTGTACCCAGAAGGTTTACATAGAGCTTTAGTTTATCGCACATGTCACTCTTGAGCCTGCATGTCATGTGTGTCTGCCACACCCATCACACCATTATTGTGTCGTCGCATGCCACTCTGTGCGGCGGTGGCCGTGTATCCCTAACAATTTGTGTTGCGCCTGTCGCGCCACTTCGTGTCATGCTGTCACACCGTTGTGCCATATGTTGCCATGCACCAGATGTGTGAGCCTACCTGCAATCCGCAGACGTGCACCATAATTTGTCGCATGCTTGTGCAAGTTAAGCTAGCTCTGGAGAGCCTCCATGCTGTTGCGAACATCTAGATGACCGCGGGTGAGGCACACACACTGGCACTGCCCTGATGGCCATGAGTGAGCTGTTGCTACCATGCACACTACTGTGCCCCAAATGGTAGCACACGCACAGGCAGTCTTGGACGCTGGGGCATGGGCTTGCGTAGGATAGTGATGGATCGCAAACTCCTGAAGAGATATGGTTTATGGCAATTTTTACGTGCATAAACAATTCCTTTTTGTTTGTTCTGTATATTTTTTTTATGATTTGTGTTGTGTGGTATCATATGTTATGTACATATAAAGCCTAAGTGGCCAACAACTAAAAACAAATTATACAATACCTTTGAAAATCTGAGAAGTTAATGAAACACATATAAAGACCATTCCTCGTCTCTCTATTCTCTCCTTATGCATTAAGTTATTTTACACGAAGTAACCTGAAGAAATATAACATAATGCATCAAAGCATTCTTGGCTAATAAGATATCACAAATTGGGACTCTTTTATCTTATGAGTTCGAAAGACCTTAATAATGCTCTATATTTTAAATAGTGGCTCAATATCTCAGTCATAATTGCTCGACTTGAAGTTGGTGTATTGCTCTCGTTGTCGCTGAAAAAACATAAAGCATGATCTGAGATAAAAGGCAATAACCCCAGGCAACATGAAGTTGTGAATACACCGAGAGGTTATTCTGAGGACTTTTCCGCCATGTATTGTGTGGAAAATGATCGTGTGTTCTTGACAAACCACCTTTCTCATCCGGTTTCGGACCTGTTTGCTCGTGTAGCATATAATTCTCAGAATTTTAACCAAAGGTAGCCACTGAATAGGTTTTTGGGAGGAGTATGCCAAACAGTAAAGGTCAGTCCTTGATGGAATATCGTTGGGGTTTATGTAGCAGAACTACCTTAGATTGTACACCTTCGAAAAATCTACTAGAAGTAAGATAGTTATAAAATCCCACATCACTACATAGTTAGAAGCTACATTGGGTGTTAATCCATATCTGGTCACTGTAACTTTATGGCGCCGAAATGCCATACATGTTTGACTAAATAACCTGCTAATGATGATAATTTGTGATATAAATTGAAGATCTTGTAGAGACCTGTTATATTCTTTGTAGTCTTGATGACTTCTTCATACTAGAGTAGCACCGTTTGTTGACTGAGACTTTCCTAGAAATTGGTCATGTTTCGCTCTCGGCAAGCAGTTGTCATCATTTGCTTCGTCAGAAACTTTGCATTTAGATGATATTTTCCAAATAATACAAATTCTTGATCCTGTCTATTCTATTCTAAAGTTTATCTTTATGCTGAAAAATAAAGAGCTTGAAATCATGCTTTATAGAACAAATGGTATATAATATGAAGAAAAAAACTTGCCTTGCAGGCATTTTGCACCACAAATATATAACTTGGGAAACGATTAATCGTAGCATATTGGCATCAATCAAACTGAAGTTGTGATTACGTTTTGGCTTTGTGCTAGAACACAAGCTTGCCACGTATCTTTGGATCTTATCGTGCACTTGAAGATGCATGTGTATACATCGGCCTCGTAGGTCGCTCCATTGAAAGTCCAATCGTGCCTTAGCTATATGCAGGCATATTCCCTTGTTTATCCTTGAGGATTTTTGTTTAGTGTGATTTAAATTCTCTCATAACCTTTTATACCTAAAAATGTTGCAATTGATAATACCTAATTTTCTAATGGTACGAGTAATTGGGTAAAATATGGGCAATGATTAAACGAGCTGGAATATACAACTCTGCACACCGAAATCACTGCTTGGCGCCACTGGCCTGATGCCACGTACTTTGCTATCCTAATATATGCACACATTTCTCTACGCGTCTGAAAATGCGATGCAACATGTTATGCCTTTGAGAGCATTGCAAATAGAGAATTCTTGATTCTTTGTTGATCTGAAATCAACTATACGCTCGTGTTTGAGAGCATTGCGAATGGAGACACCATTTTGCTTGTTGATCTGAAGCAACCTATTTGCTTCAAATGGCAAATGGTGTGCATAGGTTCCTGGAGAATTCCTTTGGCTAATATTGTGTTGTATATGGCAATTTAAAATCCTGAAGATTACATTTGTAATTTATAGCAAAGGTAATAAGTTTGTAGAATTGTAACCAATGAACAATCTGTAGTTGTGTGTCTCGCTAGAAGTTGAGACTAACTCTTCTAGCAGAAGGAATAAAATGCAGAATTCATGCCGCTGCATTAATCTAAGTCTAAAGCTCATTGCATATAATGTTTTAAGTGTAAACCTCCTTTTATCTATGTGCGTAAGATTTCCCAAGTAATCACCACCATAGCATGCTTTGGCCACAACCAGAAGATTGTGGTAGGAGATCGTATAAGTATGCTTTAAAATATCTCAGCATTAGGGGGAGATAAAAGCCCATCTTTTGTAATGCCTCGATATTCCTGTAGAATAATGAAACGCACAAAAGCCAAGCTGAACTTGTTGTTCAGTGTATTCTCCTGTAGTTTATGGAGTTTGCCAGAAAATCGTTGCGGGGCAATCGTATCTGTTGTGATACATTGTAAATGTTTCTACCTGAAGTAGATATGGATCTACCCGGGATTAATATCATATCCATAATTGACTTATTGGCATTTGATCTAATTCTGCAGAGACGCATGCGAATATGATCCGTTGGCCTTAGTCAAGCATATGCTCTTGATGTAGATTCACGCTGTATGTGAAACTCTCCTCCGATTAAATCACCCTGCAGGTGATATGCCTCATGAAGAGGCTCATCTTGAAGATGAAATTTCTAGCAATGCGTGCAATATCACAGTGCTAGGAATACGGAATATAATTGATCATTCGTTTTGGGAAACGACGAAGATCTTATTTAAATGTGGGAGACGAATGTGTTGACACCTATCTTGCCTCTCTAGTTGCAAATGATTCTCTTTGGGAGAACCTGGATCTGGAACAAAGTCCTAGGCATGAGTTCTTGAAGCTCTCTTATCGGGTCAATGAAAAGTGCAACTAAGGTTGAACCAAAAATCGCAATGTGAAACTCATGAACTTGGAGTTTGGACATTTATGGGTCACTATATAATAATGTGTGGTAAATGCGATGGTTCAAATGGTCCTAGAAGAGACCTATCCTCATGTGTATTGAATAAACATAGTTCCGTTATGTAATATATTTGGCAAATGGCATGAATTGAATTATGCAGTTAAAGGATTCTGAAAATCCACATTGAGATCCCAGTAGGACTCAGAATACCGAATTATAAATATGCAACATGTAAATCTCATACCAATATTGCTTTCCTGATGAAGCATATCATCTTGAATGACTAGTCTCTCATGTAGAGAGTATATCTCCCAGTAGAGAGAACAATTCCTCGAAGGAATTTTTCTTGAAGAAATAAAAGTCTGAGTTGAACGCTGAATTTTGATAACCCTGATAGAGGGGCAAAGACCCATATAAGACCCGAGAAAGAATGAAACGAGGAACCGAAGAACTTGAAGTTCATTAGATAAACACGTGCATTTCACGAGTTTTGCTAGGTGTCTATGTATGCACACTCGTGATATATATTCACTATAATGTATTTTCCACCTGAAGTTTTGGAATGACGGTATTCCTCTAATGCCTTGAAGGCAAAAACCCAGAAGGTATAGTGTTACTGGCACAATATCCCCATTGTGCCAGAATGACAGACTATATCAGTGTACCTGATAAATGAAGATTCTTGAAGGATTAGAAATTGTCTTTGATAGACTTCTAACTTTTGATATATTATCATAAAAGTTGCAAAGTAAACGCCTGAAGCGATGAATCATATCTGAAATATGTATTCTAGCAACTGTGTTATCCCCTGTGCTCTTTAGAGGGACATGTTATTTGCATTGCACAACTAGTTTGATTGTGGCGTGTGATAGAGATGAGAATATGGTACCCTAAGATTTCTCACTTGTTATTCTAGAAGAATGATGAGCTACATAACTTGAAGAATATGTTTGAGTTACGAGGAAATATTGACTTTGACTTATGTTATTGTCAGGGGGAGCGGAATGCTCAATATTGATCACGATTGTGAGATACTGATTGTGCTATTGTATGCCTCGAAGGCGTTACTTTGATGGTCAATTTGTATGCAAACCTTCGTTGAAGGCTCTATCAACAATCAGATCCAGTAGATCAACACCACTAGCGAAAGTGGCTTACTTATGTACACTTATCTCGTGAATCCCAGAAGAGAATTGAGGTGAAGTTTCTGATATAATCCTTGCGATATTATGATATTGGTTTGCTGAATATCTATGTGCATTTACTTCTAGAAGAATGTGTTTATGCCATATTGAGATAATCCTACAAGGATTAGGGGGAGCACATCCCTAAGTTAGCCATTGCAATAGATTCGATAGAATCTGATCCTTGAAGATCGCAAGTTGTCTTGAAGACATATGCTTGTACTCATTTTACCTTGGTGAGTTTTTCTGAAGTTTCTCGGATGAATGTTTTTAACGAGGCAACAACGTGTAAATGCAACTTGTGGCACTATGCGCTCTTTCTCCATATTTTTTACAGCTCGGGTTTTTTGGGAGTTTTAATGAGGCATGAGTTGTTCGCGGTATTCGTCCCAAGAGGGAGTGTTAAGAAACCCAATCATGATTAGGGTTTGGGTGGGCTCATAACAAATATAATCCCTGAAGGGTTATCATCATCTATATAAGTAATACGTTGTACATTTATTATGAATAGAGAGAAGAGACCAGAAGCTCCACCTATATCTGTCTCCTGTGTCGTTTATCTGTCGTGCATCTGGGATGGGAAACGGAACATGTAACTTTTGCATGCCTGATCTGCTGTGTGAGGTAAGGGGAACGGCTTTGGTGATCCGCAGTAACGTAATTTCTCAACAATCATATACAATTCACTCCCCACAGGCTATTTTTTAGATTAGTTTGGCAACTTTATGTTTCCTAATGAATAGAAAGAATTGAGAAAAAAATAAACTAATTTTCTCTCTATTTTTTTTAATTGTTTAGAAAAAAAATGAGTTTGACAAACTATTCATCAAGGCGAGCCCATGGAACGAGGAGCTTCACGAGAGAAGGCCAGGTCAGTCACTGCAGCGCTGCGCTTCCTCACGTCGTGGTGAGTGCAGCCCCGAAGGAGCGATCCCAGGACGTGCGTGGCACAGATGACCCATCCTTTGCTGCCTCCCAATCCCAAACATCTGCATACTTGGGCCGGTCCTGTGGGGGTGCGGCCGCAATGGGCCCCCGAGATCACGGGGCCCCCTAAGTACGCATGCGTATGTCTATAGGTTCTAGGTGTGCTGCAAGTCTGTTAAGGCCCAAGCTAAACATCAGTCCTGAATTGAGAAAAGCACCGTCACGGCTCACACAAAACGGCTAAACCCTTGACCCCCATGCTAATCAAGGCTCACGCACGAGTCACGCCGTCACACAACACGATTGGCCCTCAGTTGGCCATCGTTGCGGAGGACGACGAGAGCTGGAAGCGGCCAGCGAGCACACGCTCGGTCAAGTTGATCTCTCATCGGTCCGTGCAATATTAATTGCAGCACGTGTTCTCTCACCATCGCCGATCGCCGTGTCGCCATGTGATATCATGTCATCAAGAAATTATCCATTAACGAATATAGAGGCAAAGGAGAAAATGGGAGGATGACTTCATAGAAACACAGGGATCGAGGAGCTATGGATAAGTTTTAAAAGAATAATCCTAGCAATAGTAATTATTGCGCTTTGAATAGTCGATTTCTTCTATGAAGTGTGTTTTAGAAGACTATATACATTATATATACACACACATAGACATATATGTGAGGTCTATGTGGCCTCCATATAAGCTTTCGCAATGAGCCCCGAAAATCTCATGACTGGCCCTGATACTTTGTGAGGAATTTCGCTATATACAGTTGCGTAGATAAGCTCATCAAACAAGACACGGAATGATATGCCTACACATTTCCACAACCACATCCGCACTCACGCTCCCTTGTATTTCCATCCACCTACCATAATGTGTAAATCGTGATGTTGTTTTGCCTCTGTTTATAACTTTATATGTAGGCACACACATTCATATGCCACACGCATGCACAATTACATTATAATATTTATAGTACCCCGACCGTTTCTTTAATTATGTAGCAGCCAGTGCACCATGCATGTGTATTTATATTGTTAGTTTGATGCATTCTTAGGAGAGGTTATCCGAAGCTAGACATATATCATCCATAAGCTATCGAAAAAAAATGTGCATGCATCAACTACTCTGTTGCTGGTTGTTGCAACCATCTTACTATCACTAATACAAGACTACTTTTAGAGCCTTCGCATCAATAACAAGCTAGAAAAAAGATAGAAATTTCTCACAAAAATCAGAAATATCTGGCTGTTTACCAGATATCTCTAATAATAGTAGCCAGTTAGATCTATTACATTTTTCTAAAACATTACCCACAATGCCATTACGAAAGATCAATTAAAATAATTCCTCTAAATTTACATATAAATTGTCCATCATGGTATTATCTTACTTTTACTAATTAGAAGTTAAAAAAGAAGCACGGATTGCGAAGTGCGCTAGAAGGAAAGATAAGTCCTAGAAATTTCCACAAAGATTCAGAAATATCTGACCGCCAAACAAATAGTCTCCAATAATACTAGCCATTAGATCTATTATATTTTCTAAAAAATTACCCACCATGCCATTATAACAGACCATTAAAATAACCTCATAAATTTCTTATAAATTACCCACCATGCCATTACTGAAAGACCAATCAAAATAACCCCTCAATATGCATATAAATTACCCACCATGCCATTCCCCCACCTGGCTTCGCTCGGTAGTACAGAACCTTCCCCTTGGGGGAAAGAACCTTAGAGGAATTAGCTAGCCACTTCAACGCCCTTTGATGGTTATAAGGGTATCAAAAGTACAAACCTGATGGTTGTTCGTTATTCTAACCATTCTTCTTCAACCCTGATACCGATCAAGAAAGGGCTAATTTCTAACTAAAGTTTTTCTCCTGTTGATTCCTATTTTGATATGAAAGATAAATTAAAGTAACCTCAAATTTCAAATATAAATTACACACCATGCCATTGTCAGAGATGAATTAAAGTAACCCCTAAATTTCCACATGCATTACCATTATGAAAGTGAATTAAATTACCCTCTATTTACATATAAATTATCTGCTATGTTATTGTAAAAGATGGTTTAAAGCAACCCCTAATTTTCATATTATCACTATGCCATTAAAAAATAAATATTAATTAGCTATAGCCTGTTGTAGATAGATAAGATAAATAATTATGTATATACACACACATACATTCTATTAAAGTATGAACATATGAGATATATTGAATAATAGCAATTTTAAGTTAGAAAAGAAGCACAAATTGCAAAGTGCGCTAGAAAAAAGATGAATATTAGAAATTCCAATAAAAATCAGAAACATTCGGCCGTCAATCAAATAGTGTCCAATAATACTAGCAATTAGATCTATTATATTTTCTAAAAAAATTATCCATCATGCCATTATAATGGACCATTAAAGTAACTCCCTAAATTTTCATATAAATTACCACGATGCCATTATGATGGACCAATTAAAATAACCCCCTTGATTTGCATATAAATTACCCACCGCACTATTATGAAAGATGAATTAAAGTTACCCCAAATTTTAAATATAAATTATGCACCATGCCATTGTGAGAGATGAATTAAAGTAACCCCTAAATTTCCACATGCATTACCATTATGAAAGTGAATTAAATTACCCCCTATTTACATATAAATTATCGATTGTGTTATTGTAAAAGATAGTTTAAAGCAACCTCTAATTTTCATATTATCACTATGCCATTAAAAAATAGATATTAATTAGCTAGAGCCTATTGTAGATAGATAAGATAAATAATTATATATACACACACACATAAGTTCTATTAAAGTATGAGCATATGAGATATATTGAATAATAGCAATTTTAATTAATCACGGGTCTCAAGTTTATATATAATTTTTTAATATTCATGTTTCAATACTAGCCCGTGTGTTTACACGGGTCAATGTACTAGTGAATTTGAATTAAAATAACCCTTTAAATTTACATGTAAATTACCCACCATGTTACAAAAGATGAATCAAAATAGTTCTCTAAATTTGCATATAAATTGCCCACCGTGGCATTATAAAAGATAAATTAAAATAACACTTATATTTGCATATAGATTACCCCACTATGTCAGAAATATTTAAAGTACGACTTAAATTTACATATAAACTATCCACCATACATTATGAGAGATGAATTAAAATAACCTTTAATATTACTAACCATAAAAATAACATCTAAAATCTAAACTACAAACATATGTTGTTATAAACAAATAAATAACAAAATTAGACATAATATATATTTCTAAATTATCAATGGCTGCCATTATTAAATTTATCTATCAACTTTAAATATATTTCAAACGTGAGTTTAACGCTTAGAGCTTCTAGAAAAGTGAAATACTAAGGTGAGCCTGGTTAAACTGACGATGTCTAATTACATTTACTAAATCAATGTGACAACCATTTCGACCTTCAATACTCTTTTATTATTATTATTTACTTGAACCTTGAAGCACGTCAGAAATCAATCAAACAATTTTAAATTATTTCCTGTCCAGTCTCTGAATGGTCCGAGCCTTGCCCACAGTGGAAGAAATAAACCGACCACTACAGCATCGAGGAATGGAAGAACACGCAATCTCTTGGACCGGTCTCATTGGGACCAGGTTCGTTCCTTAGCAACTTCAGTCAGGTTACTCAGTTTAGTATACGTGAATCCAAAACCGCACGTCCCGACATTGTGGTGACGGCATTTCCCAAAGAGCCATCCCACCCACTGCAGGTCCGGGCAGCGACGCTAGTCTTCAATGGAGCATGTGTTGCTCTTGAAACCCTGGATAACATCTCCTCTGATACCTCCCAATCACAAACATTTGCAAAACGTTGGTATGCATATCGCTCTGTTGTATTGGATAAAGTCATCAATCAAATAACAAAAATCGCGATCTGCACACAACCATCTGCAGTTCCTCACTCTGTGTCTCTCCCCTTTATATATTCATGCGGCAACAATATAGGAAGAAAATGTAACGATATGTTTTACTTTGTATACATGTACCCACACATTTATATGCCTACTACCTACCTACAGCTATCATATATACTAATATTGAAGGTACTATATCATCAAATGAAAAGATTCTAGACGATCTGCCCTGCAGCCATCCGCGTGCGCTCTCTCTCTCTCTCTCTCTCTCTCTCTCTCTCTCTCTCTCTCTCTCCACATTCTCTATATACTTGAAGAAAAGTGAGATGTTTTACTTTTGTGTGTGTATATTCGCATGTTGTGTCGTCTATGTATGTAGCTAACTCTCTAGTTTTGTGTAAATACAAGCACCCTTACCTCTCCATGACTCCACTTGTTGCAAATCATTTGCATTCTATTTAAGCCTTAGAACCTTCCATGAAGTATGAATGAATCATTGAACGATACTCCAATCTTGACTCATTAATTATTGACAATTGAAGATGGAGTAATGATGTGACATTGGATCAATAAATCAACTAATAAAGATATCAGAAGTCAAACTATATATCTTAACCCTTTGATCAAATTTAAGAAAACATCAACTTCTATGAGCAAAATAAGTACAATATGAAGATCTTTTTAATGATGGATCTATCGAATGATACTAATATAGTGTTATAGATATTCATGCTCTTTTCTAAAAACTAGTCAAAGTTATAATGGTTTGACTGTTGTAGGTTGATTTTTTAATAGATGGAGAGAGTATATAGTATCTATGCTTTTAAGAGCAAAAGTACTTCCTCTGACCATCACAAGATTAAAAAAATGTGGGTTAGCCTTGTGGCTTTCAGAGCTGAAAAAAAAAAACAAATGCAAATCAAATTAACATCACAAGTAAATCCTTGAATTTTATATTGTTGAATTTAGTAAAAGGGGCATATTTACATGACTGTCACATAGCTCTCGTTGCTGCATTGGATGACTCGAATTGCAAGAATCCCGCTCGATGGATGATACATCTACATAACCATTTGAACTCTCTATGTTGGAGTAACGACAACCATACATCGTGAAGAAAAATGTGGGGCCTTTGCATATAGCCATTTATATATGTCTCCTCTAGGTGGTATTTGTGAAGTTTATATATTGAGGTTGGCGTAAAAAATTAAGAAGGTCTGATTGGTTGGACTAAACTTATTGACTAGCGGGTACATATACATACAATTAGCCAGCACCAACAGGTTCGTTCCTCGGCAACATCAGTCAGGTTACTAAGCAGGTTCAGGACTTGACTGCAACACTGTACGTCTGCACGTCCTAACGTCGCGGCGACGGCATTCCAGCCATCCCACGAGTCCTCATGGAGCATGTGACACTCTTGAAACCCTGTGTACCACCTCCTCTAATGCTTCCCATTCCCAAACATTTGCAATACTTTGTCATGCATATATATCGCTCTGTTGGATTGGATAAACTCATCGAATGTCAAAAGCTGCGCACAACCATCCACTCCCTCTATACATATTCATGGGGCAACCACAGTGCATATATCAAGAAAATGTAACGATGTTTTTTACCTTTGTATGCATGTACCCACACATTTATATGCCTCCTACCTACCTCTGACTATCGTATATACTCATACTGCACATACTATACATTTAAAGACAATAGGAAGGACCAAAAATTAGGTGTGTGTGGCGATAATGGCGCCTAGTATATTTCACCACAAAAAAAATTTAAAGCAAACCTACCGTTACATAAGCACATAAATAATAAAAGAACTTCATAATAAAACCACATAAATAATAAAAAATCTCATTAAAGTATGAAGAGATATTTTCAAGCTTCCAAAAACCCTAGAGATAATTAAGACATCAATACAATACTATGTAAGCAACAGGAGGGAGAAAGAAGAACACGCCCGCTATCTTGTCGTCAGTCCGACGCTGGTTGCGGCGCTATCGGGCCAGCTGCCAGGGTGGACGGCGTCCTTCACCTTGCCTTGTGTGGCGCCATTGTTTGTACGCTATGGATTCAAATGTCACTATTTGTCAATACCCATGTGAATATTATTGGATATAAATACCTTGAATTTGGATTGTAATTAGGATATTTATTTGATTTGATAATAAATAAATACCACTTTGTTTTATTAATTTGTTTTAGTAAAACAAAATCATCATACACGTAGATATTAAAGATGAATATATAATGCATGCTTAGGAAGATAGCTAATACAATTAATAATAAATAACTAAATATTCAATAAACATTAAAGTTGGTATAACTAGTCATTTGTCATATAGATGATTTGTATATATAATATAACTTATGTACCACGTTAATAATATTAAAATTAATAGAATTTGTCATAGTTATTAGTAATAGAGATAACACTAGATGGATTTGCCATATACTTTATACTTCACGTATGCGGATGGTACTGGATATTTCGTAGTTTTTCCAAATACAAATCTAGATTCGGATTGAGAAAACAAGGATAAAGGTGCTCAAGTACATCCTATTTAGTATCCATGTTAAAATCGGAATAACGAATACGGATATCTATATTTATATTTTACTGTTACTACTAATATAGATAATTCAAATCTTTAGCGTCCATATCCATCCCTACTATCCACTAGCGGCGCTGTGACACTTCGTGGAGAAGCAAACAGCCATACAGGTAGGCGAGATGAGAGTGATTAATTTTGGGCTGAAAAGTCCATGGGCCAGTTGGCCTGCCTGTTTACATAGAGAAATTTCAGTTTTTAACACCGAATACGCAAGCCTCACAAAATTTGAAATTCAATTCGCATGCCTTTCAATATTTGATACCACGTGTGAGAACTTCGCCGCACAGTTCTTCTTCGTACTTTATGGCGCCGCCTCAAATCACTCGATACGGTGTCAAATTCCGTGAGGCTTGCGTATTTGGTGTCAAAAACTGAAATTTCTCGTTTACACAAGGGCTGTTGAGGTCCCCGACTCCGTGTTGAGGTTGGGTTGCTCCCCTCTGTGGTGAATGTTCATGTCCATGGGCGAAGCCACAAGTAATCGCTGTCTAGGGACTCAACCATCTCTACATGGATCTGCCCCTACTTTGGCTCTTCCTCCACAACAACTTCAGTCAGGTTATTCTGCTGGTTCAGGATGTAACTGCAACACCACAGGTCCTGACGTCGTGGTGAAGGTATATCCCAAAGAGCCATTCCACACCGTCTGTATGGCACCGACGCCGGTCTTCAAGAAGCATGTGGTGCTCTTGAAACACTAACACATACTCTGATGCCTCCTAGCTAATCCAAACATTTGCATATTTTGTCGCACATATCACTCTGTTGCATTGGATAAACATAGCAAACAATAAAAACCTTGATCTACGCACAACCATCCGCTCTTTCTCACTTCCTTTCCACCACAAGCATACCGCATATGTGACAAAGATACCATGAAATGATGTGGTGCTAGGATCGACGTAATAATGTGTGGGTTGTTTCGTGCCATATACATTTGTAAAAAGTTACAATGGATCAACGTAATCCATTTGTAGCTAAATTTCTCTGTTATATTATATGTACTGGTCCATCAACTCGTGCTCTCGCATGTGTTAGAGTTTTAGGAGATATAAATTTAATCTATAAAAATGTTAGAGCTAATTGTTTTAATTCATCTTTTGTAATGTCATTGTGGATAATGTATATGCAAATTTAGAAATTATTTTAATTTATATTTTATGATGGCATATTGGGTAATATATAGGCAGATTTAGGACTTATTTTAATTCACCTTTTAGAATGACATGTTGAGGAATTTATATGTAAATTTAAGAGGTTATTTTAATTCGTATTGCATAATGGCATGTTGGGTAATTTTATACAAATTTAATGGGTTATTTAATTCATATTTCATAATGGCATGATGGACAATTTTTATACAAATTTAGATGATTATTTTATTTCATCTTTCATAATGTCATGGTAGGTAATTTTTTAAAAACTATAATAGATCTAATGACTAGTATTATTAGAGCTACATGATGGATGATATGATGTTTCTGATTTTTGTGAGAATTTTAGGATTTATCTTTTTTCTAGAAAATAGATCTATTATTAGAGCTACATGATGGATGCCGTGATGTTAGTTACATAGAAAACAAATATAAGCTATTAAGATTTCAGTCTGCAATCCGATAATAGGATGTTTCTGATTATTGTAAGAATTTATATAATTTTATATTTTATTTAGCGCATCTTGTGAGAATTAATAAGACGATCCAAAAGCAGTCTCTAATTAGTAATATTAAGATTAGATACAAACTATCTGTTTCATAGAAATATTTCTAGCATCTTTATGAAAGAGGTAACGGGATCATTTAGTAGTGTAAATTTGCAAATGTGAAATTTTTTTGACAAAAAACAGAGAGTAAATTTGAAAATGGGAAAAAATCTGCTAAAAAAAGAAGAAATTGCTATTTTGTTGAGAGTTGAACTCAACATCTTTCATAATGGCAGAGGTAGATAATTTCTTAAAAAATAAATTAAAAATGGAAAAAATCTGCCAAAAAAGAAATTTGTTTTCATTGAGAGTTGAACTCAAAACCTTTTATAATGGCAGAGGTGGGTAATTACTTAGAAAATAGATCTAGTGGCTATTAATATTTCAATCTGCGAATTGATGGTCGGA
Source organism: Paspalum vaginatum (assembly GCA_030272315.1). Lineage (NCBI taxonomy): Eukaryota > Viridiplantae > Streptophyta > Magnoliopsida > Poales > Poaceae > Paspalum > Paspalum vaginatum. The sequence goes on from CM059013.1 coordinate 43,861,740, forward strand.
TGTTTCTGATTTTTTCGAGAATTTCTAGAATTTATTTTTTTTCTGGTGCGTTTCGTGAGGATTAACGTGGAGGCTCCAAAAAGAACCTCTAATTAGTAATAGTAAGATATATTTATAAAACAACAATGTGGTCCACACACACACATACATCTGGTTACATTAATTTGTACGTAGGTACTAGTGATATTAAATCATTTCTAACAGATTTTGGTAAATTTTGCTATAAAATTTTAAGTTTGATCGTGAGATTTTAGTCCTAGGGTCCGGCTTTAATTTAATTGGAGGTCCACATATTGACAGAGCAATAATAATGTGTTTGTAGTAGTTGATGTTTATAATGAGTTATCTTCAACGAATTTTAAACACTTCCAATAAAATTATAATGTATGAGAAATTTATTTTCTTGGTCCCGCTTTTAACATGCATCTCACATGTAGATTTAGCCGCATGTATTTGCGTGAAGTAGCTAATTGTCAGATTTTGTCATGTCCAATAAATTTCAGTCAATTTTGATAAAATTTTAAGATGTGAACGTGAAATTTAGATTTTTGAGGCCCAACTTTGACCTAAAGCCTAGCTAGTATCAATAGAAGTGACTAGCTCAAGCATCTCTCCCTAGGAGTAGCTTATTAATTTTAGTGCTCGAGTTTTTGACTTAGAGCCTTGTATTAACATAAGTGACTAGCTCAAGCATCTTTCTCCATTAGCTTATTCATTATCCAATGGATTTGATGAATGAATATGGGTGGGATTGCATAGGATGAGGAATGGATGATGCTGATTGGATTTGGGTATTTTTTTAAAGGAAGCTTTATTAATTGCCCTCACCTCCCATGCGGCCGCTGCAGCCCCTGACTCCTCCTAGCCACCCGCTCGTCACGGCCTCTGCTTTGGGCCGCGAGCGAGGTGGAGGGGCGATGGGCGACAGGCACCCAGCCACAGAGGAGATGGGGCACGGCGGCCGCCAGACCGCAAAGGAAGGAGGGGAGCAAAACATGAGAGGCAAAAAAGGGGACTGACATGTGGGTCCCGCGCCACGTGTCACCATGACATGTGGGCCCTGGCGTGCCACTGTAGCAAAACCTCCCTCAGAACCGCCCCAGGAGGTGCTTTATCCGATTTTGTAAATTTTAGGGGGTTAAATATCTGGTTTTGAAGTTCAGGGGGTGAAGTAGACCACTGACCAAAGGTTGGAGGGTTATGTATACTTTTTCCTGTGTCACTGTAGCAAAACCACCATCAAAACCGCCCTAGCGGGTGTTTTATCCTGGTTTTGCAAACTTTTGGGGGTTAAATATCCGGTTTTAAAGTGCAGGGGGTGAAGTAGACCACTAGTCAAAGGTTGGGGGACTATGTATACTTTTTCCTACATCGAGATGATACAAAAGAACTACGATTACTCCTGGCCTCTACACAACTAGGTGTATACAACCGAGAAAAAGGGAAGAACAAAAACAAGAAAGATGTGATCTACCACACACAATTTTATCTTAAACAATATCACCGACGAGGCAAAATGCCAAAACCTAAAACAAGATTGCGATTCTCTAAAAGCAACGTTTTAAGAAGATCACGATACCTATATGCACCTTGATTGCCATGACCCAACTAGAGAAGGCCAGACAAGCATAGGTCCCCTAAACCATCCTGGTCGATTTCTTGTGTGAAGGAAAAAATCTAAGCATGCTTCATGTTGTCCTCTCACGGAGTTAATTAATCCCAAACTAACGGGTAAGAGGACATGTCAAGGATCCTTGGCCCTGTTCGCTGCAGCTAGCTGCAGCTGTTTTACTGTTCCTGGCTGAATGATTGTGAGAGAAAAATACTGTTCTACGGCTGCAAAGAAGCTGAAAAGTAGCTCAAGCGAACATGGCGCTTGTGATGATTCGAGTTGTGTTAACTCCACTGTCATCTTGATCATATGTCAAATTATTACACATGTCGGACGAGGTACTCACAAATTTGGGTGCGATTGCAGCGACAAGTCGCCGTGCTAGGGCTGTACACCTGCCGGCAGGGCTTGGACCTCGATGCCGTCATAGATGGCCAAATGGGCGGCTCGGCACGGCACGGCCCGGGCCCATCTAAGCATGGCCCATTTAGGCACGGGCCCGGCTAAGCCCGCTTAGTCACCGTGCCGGGCCTTAACGGGTTGCGGGCTTCAAATGTGAACCAAGCACGGCACGGATGGCCTATAGGGCCAGCCTGAGGCACGGTTAGCCCGGTGTGCCGTTGCGGGCCCAACAAATTTAAATGGAGAAAATAGGCAAAAATTGGTCCATGGTGGGAATCAAACCTTGTTGATAAGGTTTGGTTACCTAACTCACTGTTCTAACCAGCAGAGAACACATTCACACGTGATTCCAAGGTCGTATTTAGTATAAATACATATATGTCCTATATGTAACATCAAATAAAAAAAATAAACGGGCAGTGCCGTGCCGGCCCAGCGGGCTGAGCATGGCGTCCGGGCACGGCACAGCTTCCGTGCCAGGCTCGGCACAGGCCCACTAGCCAAAGGGCCGGGCCGTGCTAGTGCCTGTGCCTAAATTGTGGGCTTTCGGGCGGGCCTGCGGCCCACGGGCTTTATGGCCCTCTATAAATGCCAGTGTTGCTCCACCCTGAAGTGTGCACCGTGCCCAAGACGAAGCTCGGCCACATGCCTTTCCATGCACCGTTGTTCGTCATGGCACCGCCCTCCCAGCACCAAGGACAGTGTTCTCTCACTTATCAGTCGGCTCAGATTGCTTGAGCAAGGCTGATGAGATCTTAATTAATGAGTCAACCACTCGACCTGTCAAAATCATTGAAGCTTTGGCCTTGAGCAGCTCCAGATTAATGGAGGAACACATGCCTTGCAAGTTGAATTTCCATTCCCTGATGTGTCTCAACCCCCCTGTATTCTAGTTTCTACACGACACGTTCAACTTCCTTCCCAACCCCTACATGGCAAGACATGCAAACCAACAAAAATTATAGTGATCGTCAGTGATGTAATGAAGATAAGATATTGCACCATTATCATATATCTTCACATCACATATATGCCAATGAAGCCCTATATAGTCTATCATCAGTAATGAAGAGAGTTGGGGGTGAAGAAACAACGGCTCTTGTTGTGTTTTCAATGTCGTCGATTCAGGATGAGAAGCACAAGCGTGCAGCAGCATTTTAGCATGCATGATGCGCTAGACCAGTTATGCCTATTCTCGGCTGAGCAATAAACTGAATATGCTCAAACAGAGACAGGACCACCCGAGTACTGGATTCATCAGGATACAAGCACGCCACTTCCATCCCACCACAAGCATTTTTTTTTTTGAAAGGCAGGAGTTGACGTGCAATGACGTGGTGCATTGAAAGGATCTATTCCACCACTAGCATCCGCGACAGAGACAACATGCAACGATATGTGGTGCCGCAATAGACTTAATGTGTGGGTTCGTTTCGTTCCATATCCATTTGTAAAGTTACAGTGGACATGTCACGTATCCTTTTGTAAAGTTACAATGGATCTGTCACATATCCATTTGTAAATCACAAGGACCCCAATCAACTAAACCAACAGCCGGGTTCAACATAAAGTTTAAGTAAAAATTCTTTTTCTTCGATACACACAGGAGGAGTGCACATCATTAATTACATTTGCACTAAGGTAGAAAAAGAGATCACATGACAGCACACAAAGCGTAAGGAGTGCACCCTCAGCGACGATGCTCTGAAGACAGCCCTCCTAGTACCTAGAGAAGCACTAGACTAGGCCTATAACAACTACTGAAAACCAGAATTTCCCTGGCAGTGAATTTACTGATAGGAAAATATGTTAAGCCAGTGCGACATTTTACGGTGGTTGAAAAGTAACATACCGATACCATTCTATTTTAATTTTTCTAGCTGAATTATTGAATATTAAAATAAACAAGAAAAAGGTATTTGTTAAGTGTTTTTTTGTTGAGTTTGTGCTTCGAGCTTGATTTTGGCTAACCAGAGGTGAAATGGTGGTTGAAGAAAACATATCCCTCATTCCCTTGGCTTGTGATGTGTATGCGTTGGATGCGAAATGGTGGCCGATACAAAATATCCCTAGGGAAAAAACAAGTAACAATGAAATAAATCATAAATAATATTTTTTTAATAAGACAAAGTATTAAAATTTTGGAAAAAATCAACCGCACCAAACAAAAATAATGGATGGAGTAATAGCTAATTTATATGCAGATTTAGAAGGGTTACTTTAAGTTATTTTTTGCAATAATAATAGCAATAATGTATATATAGTTTATTAGACGCAAACTTAAAACTTTATTTTAGATGATTTTCATAATGACATAGCTTGCGTAATTTGTATAAGTATTTTAGGGGAGTTATTTTAGTTTTGTATTTCTACAAGATAGAGCTGTGTAATTTAAATACAGTTTTAGAGGTTACTTTACTATTTTTTATAATGGTTACATTTTACTGAACTGGTGTGCGGATGTTCTTTTGCACTTTATTATAAAATTGATCCCTTTTTTCAAGGGTTGTTTATGATATTGACATCGGAGCTTCAAAAGAGTACTAGTATACAGTTAATTGCATTAGGGATAATAAAATGTCATTGTTAACATGACACCTCCATGCATCAAACGAACAACGACAGATGACTGATGGGAGTATTAAGTTTTATTTTTAGCTGACGCACAGTTCAGTTTCACTAGTTCATCAACCTGTGTTTTCGCACGGATCAGAGTTTTAGAAAATATAGATTTAATCCACAGTAATATCATTTTTCGTAACTGCATTGTTGGTAATTTATATGCAAATTTAGGAATTATTTTAATTTACCTTTCACGATGCATATTGGTAATTTATATACCGATTTACGGCTTTTCTTATTTCATCTTTTATATGGTGAGTAATCAATATACGAAATACACGCCGCTACAGCGCTTCTACGGACTTAAAGCCTGCTGCTAAATTCTATAGCGCGCTATTTTATACGTTGTGAGTTATTTATATGCAAATTTAGTGGGGTAATTTAATCCGTATTTTGTAATGGCACGGTGGGTAATTGTTATGCAAATTTAAGGTTATTTTAATCCGTATGAATAATGTCATGGTGTGTAATTTTTATAGAAATTTAGGGGGTTATTTTATCTCATATTTCATAATGGTATGGTGGGTAATTTTTATATAAATTTAGGAAGTTATTTTATTTTATATTTTATAATAGCATGGTGGGTAATTTTTTTAAAATATAATAAATCTAATGTCTATTGTTATTAGAGCTACATGTTGGACGTTCTGATGTTTCTGATTTTTTAAGAATTTTTTGGATCGATCTTTTTTCCTGACTAATCTGGTGAGAATTAACATGGAGATTTCTTTTAAAATCTCCAATCAGTAAGAATAAGATTCATTTAGGTGGGTGATTCCATTCAACATGAGACAACAAGGTCGACTGGGTGTGCTCACGTGAACTCCAGGCACACCTTTCCATTCAACTTGAGACAACAAGGTCGACTGGGTGTGCTCATGTGAACTCCAGGCACACCTTCTGATCCCGCTGCAGGGATTCGATATGGTGTTGTCCTCCCCGTCGAACACACGAGCGCCGCCGCCTGGTCGGTCATGTTCGTTTCAGGTCAGGGTTTAAGGTAGAATACGACAGCCTATCCTTCCCTGCTGACTAACAAAAGTAATCAATTAAGATCCTCCGGCTTGCTCTCTGCACACTGTGTGTCCACCGTCGAACTATTCTTGATCATCCGGCCTCCATGAGAACATCAAGCTCAATTCCCTTCCCGCCAGCTCTCTCTTATTGCACCTCCTGCTGCGTGAGAGATTGACAGGTCAGTGAGTGCACCACTGCAATTAATTCCTGATGTCGTGGTGAGTGTAGCTCCCAAATAGCCATCCCATGACGTGCATAGCTTGGAATAAGGTCCATGACAGTGCATGGCGCCGATGATGCATCCCCTGATGCCTGTCAATCCCAAACAACTGAATAATTCATCAGGCATCTCACTATGTTGCATAGATAAGCTCATCAAATGACGACATGAATCTCGATCTGTCCGCAGCTGCATCCGCACTCACGCTCTATATTCCATGCACCAACCATCCCTGAAGAAAATGTAACGTGCTGTGTTTTGCCTCTTTGTATATATGTAGCCGCACATTTATATACCACCTACATGTACCTCTCGATCTTACAATTATTACATTTTACGGTGCGAGTAATTCTTCGGTACTAAAACAAAACAACGCCTCAATATTTGTTTTCGGCATCTCGTTGCTGCCCCAGCCATTTCTTTGATCTCGCAGCAGCAGTCGTGTATGTGCGTTTTATACGGCGGCTTCTTGTAGGTCAATATGTCGCCTCAGGCCTCAGATAAACATTGTGCATCTAGTGCAGCTGGCCAAGACACAGCAGATGACCTTGAATAAAATTCCAAAAAAAATGCTTCCCAATCCCAAACATATGCAGACTTGTCAAACAACAAAAATCTCATCCTGCCGCAATTGAATACACTCAAATGGCGCAAGTAATCTCCGCCATCTGACCACAACCATGCTCAGTATCCACTCCCTATATATTAAATCTACATTCCTGAAGAAATGTGGCTTAGCTTCGTGGCTGCGTTTTGCCTTTGTGTGTGTGTGTATATTGACATTTTATGTACCTCCTCTGTTCGCATTGTGAACTTTATATGTTTGGGCAGTATGGTGGAAAGAGTTAGCAAGCAAGAAAACTTAAGGGTTATTCAAAGTTATTTTCGTAATGGTATTGTGGCTAATTTATATTCAAAATTAGGTGGTTATTTTTAGTAATCTTTCATAATGGCATAATTGCAGGTAATTTTTTATAACGAAGTAGATCTATTGGATGTTTGGTCCAATGCTTTTATTCTTTAAAAATATTTCTAAAATTTATCTTTTTCTATAGCATGTTTTGTAATGAGTCGTTCGTGCAGGTCGCAAGCGAGGTACATTGAAAAAAGTTCCGGGTGTTGCGCGCTGTAGTAGGCCATTCTCTCCAAGAGTTCCATTCTCATTAAATGGGCATGCCACATCAACAAATATGGTGATGAAATGGCAATGCATTTATGAGAAAAAAAAAGATAAAATGAGTTTTATGGAGACGAAACTGGGTGTACACTGTCCAAGAGTATGAAACACATTGAATTGAAACAACCATTGAGAGCTACATGGTTTCATTTCATCCAATTATACCTAATCGTATGCATCGTAATTAATTGTACTAGTCAATTGCACAGCTTGCTTATTTAGGCAGGGTAGTTAAAGAAAAATAAGCTGCAGACCAATGCCCTCAACGATTTTAATTAGGTTGAGATTTTGTGCATCATGTCTTTTCCCAAGCACATAAACCGCTCTACTTAAATCACTTTTCTAATACTAAACAAAATTTCAACCTTGTCGATGTATACATTACCAATAAATAAAGTGCGTTGCGAGCAGCAAGATTACTAGGTCCAATCAACAGTGCCGAGCTTTTTCAGTGGCAGTTTGGCTCCTGCATACAACATTCACATCTCATATTGCAGTAAATGCAAATTCGGCAAAGCTAGAAGAAAACACCTGCATCAGACTTTTAATTTATCTTTCATAATAGTATGATTGGTAAGACTTTAAGTTATCTTTCATAATAGTATGATTGGTAATTTATGCAAACTTAAAAGGTTATTTTTAATCTAGTGACTACTATTATTAGAGCTACTTGATGGTGGCCAGGTGTTTTTGATTTTTAGAATTTATCTTTTTTTCTAGTGCGTGTCGTGACAATTAACGTGGAGACTATAAAAGAATCCATCTTAATTCATAATTAGTTAATATGTAAATTTAATAGTTCATTTCAATTCATCTTTCATAATGGCATGACTGGTAATTTATATACAAATTTAGATTGTTATTTTAATTCTTCTTTCATCATGGTATGATGGATAAATTTTAAAAATATAATAGATTTAATGGCTACTTATATTATAGCTACTTGATGGACGGTAGATGTTTATGATTTTTGAAAGAATTTCTAAGATTTATCTTTTTCATAGCGAGTCTCGTGAGAATTAATGTGAAAATGATCCATCTTAATCCATCTTTATTTTATATGCGAATTTAATAGGTTATTTTAATTCATCTTTCATAATGGAATTGGCGGGTAAAATTGTAACTTATATACAAATTTAGGGGTTTATTTTAATTCGTCTTTCATAATTGCATGAGTATTTTTTTAGAAAATTAATGGTTATTATTATTAGAGATACTCGGTAGACAAACGAACGTTCTTGATGTTTGTAAGAATTTATGGGACTTATCTTTTTTTTTCTAGTGAGAATTAATGTGGAAGATTAGATAATACGAGTCTTTAAATAGTAATAGTAAGAATATAAGATGGCTAGTTTAGAAACACCGAAATTGAACTATGCATTAAAAAAATCCTATTTTATTTATCAACTCCAAATAGTTTTGATGACGTGCCTTATTGGAAACTGTGGAGTGAACTTACTATCATTGAGAATGGCTGATCATCTTGACCGCCTGAAACCATCGCCACGGCTTGTTCCTCGCGTTTGCCCTGTATGATGTTCTAAATACCGGTTCAGCTACCTCGAGTAGTAAGAACGGCAAAATCATCGTCCCCGGCCGACCGGCCGCGCACCACAATCGCCACCTTGGACTCGTTGGATCTTTCCCCAATCTCGGAAACGTTAACGAGGTTGGGAGCCTGTCGCAGCCGCGTCGAGCACTGCGGAGAGATTTTTAAAACAGGGGGACACGCCATGGCAACCCATAGCTAGGAGCTGACACAGGCATACAGCCTCAAGCGGAGAAACACTACCCGGTAAGGCAACGTCAATGGGACATCGACGTGCTGCTCTCATGCTGATGCCTGTGGACATCAAAGAGAACGACGGGCATGATTCTTCCTCTGGTTCCAAACCGTGCCTCTACGCTTTCCAAGTGCAGTGACGATACAAGGACCCGCCGTCCTGCTGAAAGTGAATAAAATTTCTCCCGATGCATCCCAATCCTAAACATTTCTCTAGACCAGTCTCATACATCTCTCATAGATCTGATGCGTACTCTAACCATGCATTCTCTGTAGTCTGTATTGCTGTGTGGCAAATTGTACAGGAGGAAAGGTGGCTCGGCCTCGTAACATTTTGCCTTACTGGTGTTTATATATCTCTGGTTGGCATAATTTATATAGGGAGAGGACCCCTTCGGAGGCAATCTTGATATAAATTTGTGGTATCTCATGTTACTTCTCAAGAAAAATGGTTGGTTGTTTGGTTCGCCACTTAGACGAATTCAAATGCTAGGGTAGTATTGCAAAAATCAGTGATCTTACTATTACTTGATTAGACGTTACAAAATAAGCACAAATTACGATGAATGTTAGAAAGAAAAAGTAAATTCTAGAAATTCATACAAGAATAAGAAATATTTGGCCGTCTATCAAACAACCTCTAATAATACTAGCTATTGGATCTCTTATATTTTCTAAAAAAATTGCCCTCCATGCCATTAAAAAATATTAAAATAATCCTCTATCTTTGCATGTAAATTACCACTATGCCATTATGAAAGATAAATCAAAATAACACCCTAAATTTACATATAAATTACACATATGCCATGTGAAAGATAAATTAAAATAACCCTAAATTTTCATATAAATATAAACTATATCCACATACCATCATAAAAGATGTAATTTATGCTGGAACCATTGTGAAAATTTGGATATTATCTTCATAATATGCTATGTATACCATAACTATTATTAATAATAAAATTCTGGCCTATCTATATAAACTATATAAACATAACCCACTTAGATTCATTAAATGTATTTCTCTTAACATGCACACCATCCACGTCACTGAACCTAATCCAACAGTCCCTCTCAGCATTAATATTGTTTCCTCCACATTAACTTCTCATTCGCTCCACATTCTGCCACTTGACCGCCGTTGAGCGTTTCAGCAACCACAACGCCGAGCCGTAGTAGCAGCTAGCCAGCCAGCCAGGCAGCCTGCACAACCATCCATCCTCCCACTATCGATCCACTTCCATGTATCATAAACAATCATGGCCATCTAGCTTCTAAAACTGCCACAACGATTGATCTTCCTCATAACTTATAAAATGGACCGAAAACCACTGAGATAGTGCCCGTCCGCATGGTGACTGAGGACGGAGGAAATAGCCTACCTGGCTCCAGCAATAGACGATCTAGAAGTGGAGCGAGTGGCAATGGCCTCAGCTGACCTCTGGAAATGGAGTGGAGCAGCTGCTGCGACGGGATGATGTGATCTCCAAGGGGCTTTGCAGCAGCAGGGGGCGATCTATATGGGAGTGTCAGCGGAGAGATACGACGAGGAGGTTGAGCCGGCAATGCTGCTACCGGAGAGGTCACGGAGAGATGAAGAACACCGCGTGTTATCTGTGGGCTGCCTACCTAATGGAATATGGGATGGGTTGGGCTGGCTCGGTCGTCTCCCTTTTCTTTTTCCTTCTTTCACTTTTCTTTATTTTTTTCCTATAGATGCTGTTGTTTAGAAATTAGAAAGGCAAGTTCGGCTTGCAAGAGCGATGGCTTCCGAGTTATCAGCACACTCGGCCTCCGTATAGAAGCACAACGGCATCCTCGCTAACAAAGTAATGAAATTCCGTCCGGCTTTGCATTGGCTGCCTTGCTCTGTCATCGTCCAGCCACACATGCAGCCTCCGAACATCCTAAAGTCCTCACCACGATGCCACATACTATGGAGTACGTGGATGGACGAAGATCGCTTGAGCCATCAACTCCACTCTCCACCTTATCCCTATTTTATTTATAACTTCATTTTTATTCTTTTGTTACTAATCGTTTCCACTTGCTGTAGATATAATCATGCTTGATAGCTTGGAAGTAAAACATTTATAACATAAAAATACCAATGTAAAAGTACGACTGATATTACGTTTTCATGAATGAAGCATAGATACAAAATGATCACACACGTGTGTTATTAATACAACATGAATTGTCTACTCTCAAAACAGGAGTCTATTAATGTGTACATCTTTTTGTCACACAAATATACCTGCGAGAGCCTCCCTTCAAAGGATGACTGGTGAGCTACAGAGTGAGATGTACTAGCTTCTTCCATCAATTTTTGTTAGTGGTTTCCAAGAGATTAGTGGGGAATTTAAAGTGTTAGATCTACCACTATTTTCCACTTTTCTTTATTTATCTGACGTCCCTCGAAAATTATCTACAAATTCCCGCAAGCAACGTGCGGGGAATTCACCTAATCACAGTTATAATCATGTTATATTATGTTTAATACAACAATCACTTTGATGGGAAAATTGTGGATGCGTGACATTCCATTATAATATTTTGTGAAAAGTGCAATTATCACTTACTCCTATCTAGTTAAAAAAATATCAGGCATCATCTCAATATGTAGTACATGATATATGTATTTCACATTTCAATTCACTGCTATGTCACTGAAAAAAGGATTACAAAATAGCTGTTTCACATTAGGAGGAATACTAGTCCATCAACCCTATGCTCTCGCACGGGATTAGAGTTTTAGGAAAATATAGATTTAATCTGTAATAATATTAAAGCTGATTGTTTTAATTAATCTTTTATAATGTCATTATGGGTAATGTATATGCAAATTTAGAAATTATTTTAATTTATATTTATGAGTTATATTGGTTAATTTATATGCAGATTTTGGACTTATTTTAATTCATATTTTATAATGGCATGTTGAGTAATTTATATGCAAATTTAAGATGTTATTTAATTCGTATTTTATGAATGGCATGATGGGCTAATTTATGAAAATTTAAGAGGTTATTTAATTTATATTTCATAATAGCATGATGGACACTTTTTATACAAATTTATGGGATTATTTTATTTCATCTTTCATAATGTCATGGTGGGCAATTTTTTAGAATCTAATGATTATTATTATTAGAGCTACATGATGCATGACGGAATGATTTTTGATTTTTATGAGAATTTTTAGAATTTATTCCTTTTTTAGAAAACAAATCTATTATTAGATCTACATGATGGATGATGAGATAGTTAATTACATAGAAAAAAGATCTAATGGCTATTAAGACTTCAATATGCAATCAATAATAGGATGTTTCTGATTACTGTGAGAATTTCTATGATTTTATTTTTAATGGATCATATCTTATTAGGATTAATAAGAGGCTTCCAATAAGTAATATCAAGATTAGGCACATGTTTCTGATTATTGTGAAAATTTCTATATTTTTATCTTTTATTTAGCGCATCTTAAGAGGAATAATAGGAGGCTCCAAAAGCACTCTCCAATTATTAATAGCAAGATTATGTATAAAATATCTGTTTCATATAAAGGTTTCTAGCTATTTTTATGGAAAACAAGTTACGGAATCATTTAGTAGTGTAAATTTGTAAATAGGAAAAATTGACAAAAAACTGAGAGTAAATTTGTAAATAGAAAAAATCTGCTAAAAATAAAAGAAATTTGCTTTCGTTGAGAGTTGAACTTCAAAACCTTTCATAATGGCAGATGTGGGTACTTACATAGAAAATAAATTGAAAATGGAAAAATCTGCCAAAAAATTGTGATTTTATTTTTTATTAGGCGCATCTTATGAGAATTAATAGGAGGCTCCAAAAACAGTCTCTAATTAGTAATAGCAAAATTAGTCACAAAATATCTGTTTCATAAAAAGGTTTCTAGTCTTTTCATGGAAAACAGTTACGGGACCATTTAGTAGGTTAAATTTGTAAATGGGAAAAATTTGACAAAAAACTGAGAATAAATTTAAAAATGGAGAAAATCTGCTAAAATTAAAATAAAATTGCTTTCTTTGAGAGTTGAACTCAAAACCTTTCATAATATCAGAGGTGGGTAATTGCTTAGAAAATAAATTAAAAATAAAAAAAATCTGCCAAAAAAAGGAAAAAAATTGTTTTCGGTGATAGTTGAACTCAAAACCATTCGTAATGGCAGAGGTGGGTAATTACTTAAAAAATAGATCTAATGGCTATTAATATTTTAATATGATAATTGATGGCTGGATGTTTCTGATTTTTGTTGAAATTTTTAGGATTTTTTTCTAACACTTCGCAATTCGTGCTTTTTTTTATAACCTCTAATTAATAATAGTAAATAAGATAAGATATCACATTTCTGCATGTTATGGAGAACAAATATGCTATCATGTTAGGGAATAAAAGGTGTAACATTATCTCACGTTGGGGCCACAAACAAAAGCATGTCACGTGACTTGCTAGTATGGGAAAAAAATACGTTCACAGCTAATAGTATCGCACCACATTTTCTTGGATCTGATATCACCATGAAAGGTATTTAGATCAAATCAAAATATTGTGCCTAAGATATAGACTAATTTTTCTATTTTCCACAATAAACTCCTATGACCTTTTAGACTATTCCAAATGAGATGTGTAAAGTGGATGTCTATGGTACAAATAACACGTGTAGACAGAGAGATACGATAGTTGGAATAGTAGATGAAGCAGTGAATAGATATCCATTTTACACGTTCCATTAGAAATAGTCTTAGGAGTTAAAATGTGTTAAATGTCATCCAGTTCAACGGATCGGACCACAGTTATTTGGGAGTACTCCATTTTTAAAACACGGGGACACGCCGCCATAGCAACCCGTAGCTACGGGCTCTCAAATGGAGAAACACCAGCCAGTAAGGCAATGTGGCTTCGACGTGCTTATCTCAAGTTGATGCGCATAGACATCAAAGAGAGCGACAGGCATGATTCTTGCTTTGGTTCTGAACCGCCGTTGGCAAAATTTCAGGAACGGAGCAATACGAGAAGCTTACTGTAACTTATAAGCAGTGCACCACCTCTGTTTTTTCCTAGCTTCGCCTCTTCAAGAAACGGGTCGCCTTGAACCCTTGCAGGCCTACCTCTCTACTCTTTCCAAATGCAATGACGATGCAAGAACACGCCGTTCTGTTGAAGCTGAATAAAACTTCTCCTGACGCTTCCCAATCCTAAACATTTCTTAACTAGTTTCACACATCTCTCAGCCTGATGTACTGAAACGTGGCTTGACCTCTTGTTCGTAACATTTTTAATTTTCCTGAATTCTGACTGGTGTTTATATGCCCCCTCTTGTTGGCATCGTGGAATTTGTCTAGCAACTTAGCAAGAACAATGTAACGAGTTCATTATAGACCACCGTCCTGAAGAGGTACTACTATCTTGGTATGATTATTAGATATCTACCATTAAAAGAGAAGTGAGATAGACTGACTGGAATATTCAGCTTTAGTTTATCTTTCATAGACCCACATCAGTTCAGTTTGATTCATTCAGGCTAGTGCAGTATCCTTAAGTTTTTGTGAACTCCATGTGCATCTGGTTAGATCTTTTGACATGCAGATCGATTTCAATTTCAGCCACAATGCAGCGACGGACTTATCTGTCAACATCTCCTGTAAGATATTGTTTGATAGATGAAGATGAATATGCAATAGTGCTTTAAGATCTTTGCGCTTCTCCTCATCAGTCCATGTCTTAACATCCTTCTTCTCGAAGCCTTCTAAAGCGTCATCTGGGTCGGCATGTGACAGCACTGCCCGCATCTTGACTTCACAATGAAAACCTAGTGCCCCAGTCCAACAACAGTAGTTCATACTTCACCGACGACATGCCGACTCCTGAATCTGATAACCAAAGCTCTGATACCACTTGTTAAGATCAAAACCAATCACATAGACACAAGGATTTAGCGTGGAAAACCCTCCAAATCGAAGGGAAAAACACGGACACCAGTTAGCCATAACTTCTACTATTTTTGTGGAGTATTTACAAAAATGAAATATATTTCCCGGTGACTCACAAGAGGATTATATAGCAAACCCTAATCCGTACCGCGGAGGCTCCGCCCCCGCACCCCCGGTCTGGCCCAAGCCTCCAGCGACGGGCCTCCGCTGCACTCCTCAATTTGGCTCCCTCGTAGAAATTTGAATCGCAGTTCAACGTTACCTATTGCCACGTGACTAGGCAGCCCTCTCACTCCATCCCGAAGTGCGTGCCGTTCCCAAGACAAAGCTCTGCCACATCCCATCCCGTTCGCTCTTGCTCGTGATGGCATCGCAACCCAGCACCCAGAGGGACGACAACCGGTTCTCATTCGTCAGTCATCTTAAAATGCCTGAGCGAGCCTGATGAGACCATTAATTGATGGGTCGACCACTCGACCCCTCAGATGCTTTGCAGGTTTGGCTCTAATCAGCTCTAGAATAATATAGACGAACACACATGTTGAATTCCTATTCCCTGATGTGTCCCAATCCTATTCTCTACATGTATATACTACTTCCTTTACAACCCATGGCAGCACACTATATATTGATGTGCCTGCCGCCTATATATATGACTATTGTCAGAATTGACGACCCGGTGAGCCTCCTCAAGTCTCAATAAGGGACTGTGTGGTCTGGGGCCCAGGCCATCTGTGATTGTCATTGATGCAATGAAAATGAAATATTTCACCATTATTATGTATCTTCACATCACATATATGTCAATGAAGCCCTATATAGACTATCTTCAGTAATGAAAACTTGAGCAAGAAGAAGCAGCTGCTCGATCGTTTTGTGTTATCAATGCCATCGATTGAGGATGAGAAGCACAAGTGTGCGTGAGATCTTTTGCATGCAGCAGCATTTTAGCATGCATGATGCGCGCTAGAACAGTTATGCCTAATCTTGGCTGAGTAAACTGAATACGCTCACACAGAGAGGACAATTTGAGTATTGGATCATCAGGATACAAGCACGCCACTTTCATTAATATAATTCCACCACAAGCATTCGCAACAGATGCAACAGTGTGGTGCCGGGATCGACGTAATCTGTTGGTTGGTTTCGTGCCATATCCATTTGTAAAGTCATAATGGACCTGTCACATATTTATTTTCAAATTTACAATATCCATTTGTCAATCACATGGAAGGACCACAGTCAACCAAACCAACACTCAAGTTTAACAAAATATTTAATGGCTTGTTTGGATCAACCATTTATGATCGGAATTAAAGGAGAATTGACGAGATTGAGGAAAAAATTAGTTCCATTCTCTCCTTCAATTCTCTCTAATCCCCTTCATTCCAAGGGAAATGAGTTGCCAAAAAAAGCTCTAAGGCCTTGTTCGGTTTGAAGTAAAATCCAAGGGGATTGGGTGGGCTAAATGACAACTCTTTTGCTTCCATACACATGAGGAGTGAGATTCGGGTGGCTTTTGCTGCCATGTCGAGCAGTGCGGTTCAATTAAACCAGACAGATTTTTACCAAAAGAGAGATTTTTAAAACACAGGGGCACATGGCATCGCCATGACAAACCAAATCAACGAGCTGATAGGCACACAACTTGAAAGAGAGAAACACCACCACTAGTATGTAAGGCAATAACCTTGGCATCCTATCTTCAAGTGTTAAGCCGATGTGGTGCTCTCCCGTTGAAGCGCATGGACATCAACGAGAACGAGGGGCATGATTCTTGCTCTGGTTCCAAACATGTCATCTAGTTCATCTACGCTTTCTAAGTACAATGACAAAGCAAGGACCCGCCATTTTGTTGAAGCTGACTAAAACTTCTCCTGACGCTTCCCAATCCTAAACATTTCTGGACTAGTCTCACACATCTCCCATTCTGATGTACTCGTAACCATGCATTCTCTGTATTGGTGTGTGGCAAATTAGGTCCGTATGTGAGGAAGCGCCGCTTGGTCTAGTTACATTTTAGGTATCCTATATACGGGTGTTTATATGTCTCCTATGGTTGGCGGCATCGTGGAATTTGTATAGTAAGGACAATGTAATGAGTCAATTAACACCACCGTCCTATAATATAATTTTGTGGTATCTCATAGTACTTCCAAAGAAGAAAATGGGGCGGTTGTTTGGTGGGTCATTTAAGACGAATTCACATGCTAGGGTGGTATTGGACAAAGACTGTTGCCTAATTAAGTACAGTTAGGACCAACTAATATTGCGGAGTCGAGTGATTGATAAGTGCTTTCCGGTTGAGTTTGCGCTTTGAGCTTGATTTTGACTATATTGAGGTGATCGAACTGGTTGGAAACATATCTCTGCTTGTGATGTGTATGTATTAGATGCAACATGGTGGTCGATAGCCAAGTTTCACAGCAAGAAACAGGACCTTCGTTGATGAAAACCTTGACACAATAGATCAAAACGTCATAGGCCAGTTTTTTTTTGTCTTTTTTAAGGTGCCGGTATGGCTTAGTGATGAAAAGGAAATGTTCGTCGCTATGGCCAACGAGAAATCATAATAAAGTAGTCAAATTTCATTTTGTCATGAACGCTCTTTAGTTTACATGACAATAATTAGCGAACATAAGAGATTTATAACAATATTGAACCATTAAAAAGCAAAAGGATGGCCTCCACTGCATAAGAAAAATGATGGGCTTCCACAATTAGTATTGAAATAAAACCAAAAAGTAATAAAATATGTTTAAAGTTTGAATTAATTTGATTTCTCACATGACTTTTGCTAGATTTTTATGTTCCTTTCAATAATATTAATGAAGCCTCATCAAAACCCCCATCATTAAGGCTCTTCAAAATGCTTCCCAATCCTAAACATGCATGTGCAGACTTGTGAAACTCCTATCCTGCCGCAACGGATAATATAACTCAAATGGCGCAAGAAATAAATCTCAATCGGACCACTAGCTATTCCCAATATTATCCACTCGATCTGTATATATTAAATCTACATTCCTGAAGGAATGTGTCTTAGCTACACGGATGTGGCTGTTTTTGCCTTTGTGTATGTACTGACATTTTGTTGGCATAGTGAAATTTATATATTAGGCAGGAGGGTGGAAAGTGTTAGCAATGGATATGCTACGCGCAGAAGGACAGTTGTTTGGTTGACGATTTAATACAACGGCAAATTAATGATGTCTAACCTAGAGATCAAATAATGTATCCAAAAAGTCAAACGGGAAGAGAGGGAGTAAAAGATATGTATTTTTGAAAATTGCACATACAAAAGTTCTAATTACTCCAGACTCCAGAGCAAAGCGAACAGTGTACAAGATTATTTAAGAGACAATATATGAGGAACTAGTATGGACACCTAGCTCCGGTGGAATTTTATAATAAAAGAAAAGACTGAATTTGTTGCACAAGCAATAATCATGATGCAAACATGACATCAGCAGAGTATTTAGCCCATCATTAAGCAATAATAAAAAGCAATGTCTAATTACATCTTACTATTGCTACTAATTGGTCACCAGATGTGTTAGGAAAAAGATAAATCCTAAAAATTTTCACAAAAATCAGCCGTCCTAGCATATAGCTTTAATAACTAGTAGCAATTAGATCTATTATATTTTAAAAAAATACTTACTATGGCATTATGAAAGATGAAATAAAATAACCCTCTAGATAAATTTATAAAAATTACTCACTAAAACATTATGAAATACGAAATAAAATATTCTCCTAAATTTGCTTAAAAATTATCCACAATACCATTACGAAAGATGAATTAAAATAACACTTCTAATATTACTAAGAATTAAATCTATATCTCCTAAAACTCTAACCTGTATGATAGCACGGGATTGATAGACTAGTTTACTAAATTATTGTGACAACGACTTGGACTTTCAATACTCCTTTTTGAGGATTATTTTTTTAAAATGAATCTTGAAGCAGGTCAGAAATCCATCAAACATTTCTAAACTATTATTTTCCGTCCATTCGAATAGTCCGAGCCTTGACCTGTGCCCAGCCTACGCTCACGCCATCACCGAATCCTCCACGGAGCATTGCATTTCCCTAGTCCACTTGTTTCGGCGTGATGGCCCCCTCTATTATTCTGCCCGTGCGCCAGGAATTCTGCACGTGGAGGCCCACCGGCACCATTCCATTTTTCATGGAGTAGGCCTGCCGCGGCAACATTCACATGCACGAGTCTGTCCTGCAGCGGGTGTAGGCAAAGTGTCATTTTTTCTGGAATTTGCATGAACTGGCAGCATTGTGCTTCTAATTGTCTGGAATAAACTACAGGGAAGCCCAAGCTCAAACGGACTACCAATGCAAGACAGGCCTCATGTAGTTGACCTTGAATAAAATTCCCGAAATACCTCCCAATCCCAAACATACGGAGCCTTGTGAAATTCTCATCGTGCCAAATTGGATAAAATAAAAAATAATGGCGCAAGAAATCTCCATCTGACCACAACCATGCATGCGCATTATTCACTCTATTTATCAAATCTACGTTCCTGAAGAAATGTGGCCTAGCTGCGTAGCTGGTTTGCCTTTGTTGTTGGCATAGTGAAATTTATATATTGGGCAGGATGGTGGTAAGAGTTGGCAACGGATGCTATATAGTACGCGCAGAAGGACAATTGGTTGGTTGATGATTTAATACTACGGCAAACTAATGATGTCTAACCAGAGATGAAATACTAATATACACACCCTACTACTACGGTGAGGGGCATTTTCAACTACGTACACGGTCACTAAATTTTTTTTTTAGAGTGGGTCAAAGTTGGTATCCAAAAAGTCAAATGGAACAGAGGGAGCGGTAAAATGTATGAAATGTTGAAAATTGCAAAGACAAAAGTGATACTAATTACTCTAGAGAAAAGCGAACAGTGGGCAAGAATTTTTTTTAAAAACAAAAGAAATGAGGAATTAACACACGGACAACTAGCTAGTACACTGGAATTTTGTAATAAAAGGAAAATACTGAATTTGTTGCATAATCATGATGCAAACATGACAGTAGCGGAGTATTTAGCCCATTTTTAAGCAATAAAGCAATTAAGTAATAAAGGTGCAGCTAAACGTCAATCGTTGACTGTCCTGTGTCGTTCATGACCGACACAGCTGCATGCTTGCTTTCGATGCTAGGACATAGCCTTTGCTCAAGAAAGGATGGAGGAACGCTCGGCAAGGGCAGAGAACGACGTACTTAGAGCGATGTTGATCAACTTGAATCAGGGGTGGAGCTAGTATTGATGCCCCGGTATTCCCGGGAATACCCTACGGCTGCACAATTGAATCACTTATATATATAAGTATAGGTGTATAATGAATGTATATTGTTGTTTTTTTGGTTGGGCTACGTAGTATTTCAAGCAATCAGGCCACATTTCATAGCCTAAACTGTCAACTCTTGACCAGCTGACCTCCTGTATGGTTATGGGTGTCAGGCTATCATTCCTCGGTCCGTCCATCTCACTGCTTATATTTCAAATTACTTTCCATTTACAGGTACGCATATAGTGTTTTGAGCATCCATTTGGACAACACCAATAAGTATAGTCTCAGTGTGTACATCCAATCCTCGAGGCCATCCACACCATCTAGCCATCCAGAACCGGCGAGCGGCCAAGCATGGAAGGTCATGACTCACTAGTCCTGCACCATGCCGCCGCCAGCCTGTCGACGCCCACCCAATACTGCCACTTTACCTCCGTGAGTCCATGCGTCGGCATGCCGCACTCCCACAACAATCGCATGTGGCTGGCCCCTCATGCGGCGCACTGAATCTGCTGCCGCTCGCTGCTTCCACAACGTCACCGCCGCTCCACTGCCCTTTCCTCCACCCGTCCGAAGCATAGATTTCTAAAAAAATTGCAATTTTCTTGCAATATTTTGTAATTCTCCTTAGGATTATAGAATATTTTTCGGTTAGGACGTTTTATTTATGCTATCATTTTTTTTATCTTTGATGAAGGGTAATTTTTTTAACTTAGAAATACCCTACTTTGAAAACCTGGCTCCGCGACTGACTTGAATTGCTTACTGCGGCAATAACGTAGGGACTCCTGCTGCATGCCACAGCATGACGCACTGGCCGGCACGGTGATGAAGGAGAGTAGCAGAGGCGGGAATATAAACTCGTTTATGTGCTAATCGATGACAGAAAGTTAAGACATGGTCTTTTACAGCATTGCAGTGAAAGAACATGCAATCATCTCGGACCGGCGTCCTTGGCACCGTCAGGTTGGTTCCTCAGCAACTTTAGTCAGGTTACCAAGGCAAGTTCAGTACGCGAATCCGAAACTGCACGTCCCGACATCGTGGTGACTGCATTTCCCAAAGAGCCATCCCACCTGGCCGGGGGGCGATGCTAGTCTTCAAGGAGCATGTCGTGCTCTTGAAACTCTGAATAACACCTCCTCTGATGTCTCCCAATCCCAAACATTTGCAAACTTTGTCATGCGTATCACTCTGTTGCATTGGATAAACTCATCAAATGACAAGAACGGCGATCTGCGCACTTGCATGTACCTATATATTATTGCAGCTAAAGAAAACGATTTCCCTATTGTCGGAACGGTGTAGGTACCAGGAAAATAAATAGCACCTTTTCTGTCGGTGCCTGTACCAAAAAATATTAGATTGACGTTCTGATGATTTCCTAGTGGTGAAACGATACGAGGAAATATTACGTTGACAGTAAATTAACAACCTAGAATTGCCAGCTGCAACCTAGAGCCCAGTTTCTTCTCTGAACCTCTTCCCCCAAAACAGCCTTGCATTGCGTTCCTTTCTTTCATATCTGCCAAGCATTGCAACAAGAGCAAAAAGGTTGTTGAATCTTTTCTGAAGAGGACCAGCGTAAAGTTGCCATAGCTAAGCTCACCAATCTCAAAACGATGGAGATCCTCACTGGTGGCTGAGTCATTTTTGCCGAGCGGAGAAATTGCAGCACCAAACGTCCAAGCCTACATAGAGAACGAGCAACCAACGAGGAGGTACTCCTCTGTGTCATCTTCTTAACCACACAACAAGCACTGGGCATGGGCGTTTAGGCCAAGCTTCACTCTTCGATCAGCCGTCGAATGATGGTTTCTTGAATGTGAGACAGGGGAAGAGCTTCACTTTCAGAGGTGCCCATGTTTTCTAGGTGAACTTGATATGTCGGATGCGTTTGGCGCTTTGATGGAGGCTTCACTGAGAAAATCGTGCTGCTGCTCCATCGCCATACTGTTTTGTATTGGACTCCTCTTCGGAGCTCGACGCTAGAGATCACAACCCAAAGCTGCCGGTATTCCGAGATAGCCAGAAGTGATAATCCACCAATAATCCCCACGGATCCAGAGCCCGGTGATGAGTGCTGCCGATCTCTGATGTTTCCCAGTCCCACTGCTATTGTCGCTTGTATATATGCTTGTGTCCATGACTATATGAGCTAGCATTTGGCAACATAGATCAACCTAGATACATATTTACCATGCCTGAGGTAACCGGAATATGGTTCTCTTCTCTTATTCTGCCTGCCAGCCCCGGCAGGGTCGAGCTAGCAATATATCTACCATCAATCATTTGTGCGCACTTAGATTTATAAAACTAGCCTATCAACTCGTGCTCTCACACGTGCTAGAGTTTTAGGGAATATAGATTTAATCCGTAATAATATTAAAGCTGATGGTTTTAATTTATCTTTTGTAATGTCATTGTGGGTAATGTGTATGCAAATTTAGAAATTATTTTAATTTATATTAATGGTGGCATATTGGTTAATTTATATGCAGATTTAGGACTTATTTTAATGCATATTTTATAATGGCATGTTGAGTAATTTATATGCAAATTTAAAGAGTTATTTAAATCGTATTTTATAATGGTATGGTGGGTAATTTTATGAAAATTTAAGAGGTTATTTAATTCATATTTCATAATAGCATGATAGATAATTTTTATACAAATTTAAGAGATTGTTTTATTTCATCTTTCTATAAACTACAATAGATCTAATGGCTATTATTATTATAGCAGCATGATGCATGACGGAATGTTTCTGATTTTTGTGAAAATTTTTAATATTTATCTTTTTCTTAGAAAATAGATCTATTATTAGAGACGGATGATGGGATGTTAATTACATAGAAAAAAGATTTAGTGGTTATTAAAATTTCAATATGCAATCGATAATAGGATGTTTCTGATTATTGTGAGAATTTATATGATTTTATTTTTTATGTAGCACATCTTATGAGGATTAATAAAGGACGCTCCAATTAGTAATAGCAAGATTAGGCAGATGTTTCTAATTATTGTTAGAATTTCTATGATTTTATTTTTTATTTAGCGCATCTTATGAGGAATAATAGGAGGCTCCAAAAGCAGTATCCAATTAGTAATAGCAAGATTAAGCACAAAATATCTATTTCATAGAAATGTTTCTAGCATTTTTATGAAAAACAATTACGGGATCATTTAGTAGTGTAAATTTGTAAATAGAAAAAAAATTGACAAAAAACTGAGAGTAAATTTGTAAATAGAAAAAATCTGCCAAAAATAAAAGAAATTTGCTTTCGTTGAGAGTTGAACTCAAAACCTTTCATAATGGCAGAGGTGCATAATTACTTTGAAAATAAATTGAAAATTGAAAAATCTGTCAAAAAAGAAAAAATGTGATTTTATTTTTTTATTTAGCGTATCTTATGAGAATTAATAGGAGGCTCCAAAAGCAGTCTCCAATTAGTAATAGCAAGAATAGGCATAAAATATCTGTTTCATAGAAAGGTTTCTAGCATTTTTATGGAAAACAATTACGGGATCATTTAGTAGTGTAAATTTGTAAATAGAAAAAAATTGACAAAAATCTGACAGTAAATTTGTAAATGGAGAAAATCTGCTAAAAATAAAAGAAATTTGCTTTCGTTGAGAGTTGAACTCGAAACCTTTCATAATGGCAGAAGTGGTTAATCGCTTAGAAAATAAATTGAAAATGGAAAATTTTGAAAAAAAAAATTGTTTTCGTTGGGAGTTGAACTCAAAACCTTTCGTAATGGCAGAGTTAGGTAATTACTTAGAAAATAGATCTAATGGCTATTAATATTTTAATATGCCAATTGATGGTTGGATGTTTCTGATTTTTGTAGAAATTTCTAGAATTTATCTTTTTTTCTAGCGTGCTTCGCAATTCGTGCTCTTTTGTAATCTCTAATCAGTAATAGTAAGAAAGATGGAAATGATAATGTGATGAGTTCATTAAGACCACCGTCCTTATGATGTAGTATTCTGATATAATTTTGTGGTGTCTCATAGTACTTACCGACAAAAAAGGACGGTTGTTTGGTGGGTCATTTAAGACGAATTCACATGCTAAGGTTGTATCCGACAAATTACACCGATGCCTAATGAAGTACGGTTAGGACCAACTAAAACAATGGAGTCGAGTGATTGTTAAGTGCTTTTTTGTTGAGTTTGTGCTCGGAGCTTGGTTTTGACTAACTAGAGGTGAACTGGTGGTTGGAGAAAACATATCCCTTGGTTCGTGCTGTGTCTGCATTGGATGCGACGTGGTGGCCGATAGCAAAATATCCCTAATCCTAATGAAAAACAAGTAACAATAAAATAAATCATAAATAATGAAATTTTTAATAAGATGAAGTATGAAAAGTTTTGAAAAAAATCAACTTCGCCAAACAAAAAGAACGAATGGAGTAATAGCTAATTTATATGTAGATTCACTGGGTTACTTTAGGTTATTTTAATAACAATAATAATAGCAATAATGTATATATAGTACTTATTAGATGCAAACTTAAAACTTTATTTTAGATGATTTTTCATAATGACATAGCTTGCGTAATTTGTATAAGTATTGTTATTTTAGTTTTGTATTTCTACAGGATAGAGGTTTGTAATTTAAATACAGTTTTAGAGGTTAATTTACTATTTTTATAATGGTATATTGGCATACAGTTTTTTTTTTTTGAGCAAGATTTTGGCAGGTGTTCTGCCTTTTCATTGAAAAAGAAAGAGCATTTACAAATTACAGATTACAAGGCCGCAGCCCAGTAGGTGACAACAGAAAGAAATCAACTACTGAAAATCCAGGAAGGACCCTGGTATAAGCACTACTAAGTATTTACAGTAAGATACAGTTGCGACGCCGTTGCCGTGTGGAGGAGGGAGATGTCTTGCCTCACCAGGTTGGCAACCTTTACTAAACTGGTGTGCGGATGCTTTTTTGCATTTTATAAATTTGATCTCTTTTTTCAAGCGTCGTTTATGAGATTGACATCGGAGATTCAAAAGAGTAGTAGTATATAGTTAATTGTATTAGGGATAATAAATTGGCATTGTTAACGGGAGACTGCTCGGAGCATTCAGTTTCATCTTTAGCTGATGCACAGTTCAGTTTCATTCATTTATGCCAGGTGCTTTGCTTCCATTCCAGTTGCGAGAGCAAGGTCGATCAATTGGCCGTGCTCGCGTGAACTCCAAGCACACCTTCTGATCCCGCTGCCAGGATTCGATATGGTGTTGTCCTCCCCGTCGAACACAGGTGCACGAGCGCCGCCGCGCGGTCGGTCATGTTCGTTTTAGATCAGGGTTTAAGGTAGAACACAGCCTTTCCATCCCTGACTAATACAAGTAAGCAATTAAGAGCCTCCGACCTTGCTCTCTGCACACTGTGCGCGGCCACCGTCGAACTATTCTTGATCATCCGGCCTCTATGAGAACATCAAGTTCAATTCCCTTCCCGTCAGCTCCCTCTCGTGGCTTTTCCTGCTGCGCAACGTGAGCCAATGGAACCAGGAACTTCATGACCGATGGACAGTTCTTTCACTGCAGCACCGCAAATCCTGACGTCGCGGCGAGTGCAGCTCCCAAATAGCCATTCCACGACGTGCTTGGCGCCGGTGATGCATCCTCTCATGCCTCCCAATCCCAAACATCTGCATATATACTTGAGTTTTCAGCTGGCATTTCACTATGTTGCATGGATCGATAAGCTCATCAAATGAGGACATGACTCTCGATATGTCCACAGTCACATCCGCACTCACGCTCTATATATTTCCATGCACGTACCTATCATACCCGAAGAAAATGTAACATACCGTGTTTTGCCTTTGTATATGCGTAGCCACACATTTATAAACTACCTACCTGTACCTCTCGTACTTACAATTATTACAGTAATTTTACAGTGCGAGTAATTCTCCGGTACTAAACGTCGCCTTTGTTTATATCTCTGCTTATAAGGAACCATCATTGTGTTTCCGGTGTTTAAAACTGGCCGGCTCATGGCGCTTCCTGACTTCCTGTGTGTCAATATCAGGCCTCAGATCAATATTCTGCTCTAGTTGTCTGGAATAAACTAGACGGACGCCATAGCCCCTAGCTCAAACGGATGGCCAAGACAGGCTCCTCGTGCAGCTGGCCTTGGATAAAATTCCCAAAATGCTTCCCTCCCAAACATATGCTGGCTTGTGAAGCATCTCATCCTGCCGCATCATACCGTTACTAGTTAGAGATTCTTTTTACGGTCTCCACGTTAATCCTCACGAAACGTACCAGAAAAAAGATAAATCCTAGAGATTCTCATAAAAATCAGAAATATCCAACCATCAATTGACAGATTGAAATATTAATAACAATTAAATCTGTTTTCTAAGTAAGTACCCACATCTGACATTATAAAAGGTTTTGAGTTTAATTCTCAACGAAACTAAATTTCTTTCTTTTGGCAGATTTCTCCATCTGTTTTCTAAGTAATTACCCACCTCTGCCATTATAACGGTTTTGAGTTCAACTCTCAACAAAAGCAAATTTCTTCTTTTTAGCAGATTTTTCTATTTTCAAATTTTACTCTCAGTTTTTTGTTAATTTTTTTCCATTTACAAATTTACACTATTAAGTGATCCCGTAACTTTTTTTTATAAAGATGCTTGAAACCATTCTATGAAACAGATATTTTGTGCCTAATCTTCTATTACTAATTCGGGGATTACTTTTGGAGCCTCTTATTAATCCTCACAAGATGGGCTAAATAAAAAATAAAATCATATAAATTCTCACAAACACTTATCATCAATTGCAGATTGAAATCTTAATAGCCTATTAGATTTTTTCTATGTAATTAACATTCCGTTATCCATCATGTAGATCTAATAATAGATCTGTTTTCTAAGAAAAAAAGATAAATATTAAGAATTCTCACAAAAATCAGAAACTATCCTATCATCCATCGTATAGCTCTAATAATAATAATCATTAGATATATTATAGCTTGTAAAAATTTACCCACCATGACATTATGAAAAGATGAAATAAAATAATCGCCTAAATTTGTATAAAAATTGACCATCATGCCATTATGAAATGTGAATTAAATAGCCTCTTAAATTTGCATAAAATTACCCACCATGCCATTATGAAATACGAATTAAAATAACCCCTTAAATTTTCATATAAATTACTCAACATGCCATTATAAAAGATGAATTAAAATAATCCCTAAATCTGCATATAAATTACCCAATATACTATCATAAAATATAAATTAAATTAATTTTAAATTTGTATATGCATTATCCACAATGACATTACAAAAGATGAATTAAAGCAATTAGCTCTAATATTCTTACGGATTAAATTTATATCCCAAAACTCTAGCCCATACGAGAGCACGGGTTGATGGACTAGTTGGATAAATTCAAATGGCGCAAGAAATCTCCATCTGACCACAACCATATGCGCAGTATATATCCACTCTGTATATATTTTATCTACATTCCTGAAGAATTGTGGTTTAGCTAAGCGGCTGTTTTGCCTACGTACATACTGATTTTAATTTGTTGGCATAGTGAAATTTATATATTGGGCTGTAGGGTGGAAAGAGGCGCTATATATAGTACGGGCAGAAGGATAGTTCTTTGGTTGACGATTTAATACTACGGCAAATTAATGATGTCTGAAATAATATACACATCCAAAGGTGAGGGGACATTTTCTACTGCGGTCACTAAAAAATTTGCAAACAAGATCGGTGGGCCAAAGTTGCTATTGGAAAATTCAAACGGGAACAGAGGGAGTAAAAGATATGAAATTTTCAAAATTGCAAAGACGAAAGTGTTGTATTAATTATAATTACTCCAGAGCAAAGCAAACAGAAATGAGGAATTAACATGTACAACATGCTACGTTGGAATTTTATAGCAAATGAAAACACTAAATTTATGCACAATCAATCATGATGGTGCAGCTAAACGTCAATCGTTGACGGTCTTGGGTCGTTCATGACGAGCAGCTGCACGCTTGCTTGCGATGCTAGGACATAGCTTTGCTCAAGAAAGGATGGAGGATCGGAACGATCGGCAAGGGCAGAGAATAATGCACGTAGAGCGATGTTGATCAATTAACTTGCTTAATTACTGCGGCAAAAACACAGGAGGGGTGCAGAGTAGCAGATGGGAATACACTTGTTGCGGTGTTAACCGATGACAGAGAGTGGACATGGCCGCCGGGACACATCACGAATGGCAACGGGATAGTTTTCTCGACCTAACATTGGCCGCCGACCACCAGGTATCCGCACGCAACCACTTCACCCTGGCAGTACCGCACCGGGACTCATTCTTTTTGGACCGGCCTCCTTTTCACCACCAGGTTCATTCCTCGGCAACTTCAGTCAGGTTGCTAAGCAGGTTCAGCAGATGAATGCAGAACTGCAGGTTCCGACATTGTGGTGACAGCTTTTCCTAGAGGGCCATCCCACCCACTCCATGGCACCGACGCTAGTCTTCAAAAAACGTGTGGTGCTCCCCTTCATAACACCTCCACAGATGCCTCCCAATCCTAAACAGTTGCAAAACGTTGTCATACGTATCACCCTGCTGCATTGGATAAACGACTCATCAAACGATAAAAACTGCAATATGCGCACAACCATCGGCACTCGGGCTCTAGATCCCTATATATGAACGGTAACCATATAGGAAGAAAATGTAACGATGTGTTTTACTCTCTCCGTCCATGAATGATTTTCATATTTATAGATGACATCAAAACCAAGATAAAATGAACATCTATTTATATTTTCATTAAATATGCATCATAGGAAGGATTATTAAATGTATAGAGTTGCATGCAACCAATGTCACTTACATGCATGGGCACAGTGGCTAAATACGAGGTGCATTAAGAAGCTCTTCTGCAAATACGTAGATCATTTTTAGACATCTTTTTTCCTCTAAATATGTAGATCATTTGTGGACGGAGGGAGTAGCTTTGTACATGTACCCACATGTTTATTGCCTCCTACCTACGTGTGTGTACTCACCTTGCACGTGCTATACATTTATAAACAGTGGCAGAGGACGGAAAAAAAATTAGGTGTGTCACGATGGCGCCTAGTATATTTGACCACCGGAAAATTTAAGGCAACAGAATTATAAAAACCTACCGTCACATAAGCACATAAATAGTAAAAGAACTTGATTTAACATTACCATGAAAGATTTTTTTGGCAATATTCATATATTCTTCAATCAATTTGTCATGCAATGGTAAAATTGAATAACCAGTCAACTAATAGATATGCGAGCCTTCAAAGACATGAGTTTGATTGATACAATTTGGTAAATAGGGAGTGGTTCTGAGAGAAAATCGCAAGAAAATCTAGCAAACACCATATAAGCTGACTGTTTAAAGGATGAAGAAATATTTTCAAGCTTCCAAAAATCCTAGAGTTAATTACAACATGAATACCATACTATGTGCTGAGTACCATAGGGAGAAAGAAGAACACGCTCGCTGTCTCGTCGTCATCGGACGCAGGTTGCGGTGTTATCGGATATCTATTTGATTTGATAATAATAAATACCAATTTATTTTGTTAACTGTTTTAGTAAAACAAAATCATCAGACAAGTAGAGATAAAGATGAGTATACAATACATGTTTAGGAGAATAGCTGATAAAATCAATAATAAATAAATATTTCAATAACTATTAAAGTCAGTATAGCTAGTCATTTGTCATGTAGATAATTTGACAATTTGCATATAGTATAAATTATGTACAATATTAATAATATTAACGTTAATATACTTTGTCATAGTGATTAGTCATAGAAATAACATTAGATGGCTTTATATCATATACTTTATAATTCACAGAATGGACAGCACCAGATATTATTCTACATTTCCGAAATTTACCTCGTTCAACTATCCGTTCAGCCGGAGTTTTCTCTTTGAACTCTAATATATACAACATGAGTTCCAAGATAATAAGCTGACATACTACAAACTTCGAAAACTGTCCACAAATTATGTCCCTGCCTCAATTAAAAATAATTGAGTCACAACATCTTTTTCAGTTAAGAAACACAATTATAGATTTTTAGAACTTGCCTATTTATTGGAATTACCGTACATTATATGTGATGTAAAAATAAAGTTTAAATTAGAAAAACCATATATGTGGGTTCACAAACAAAAAAAAAAGTCAACACCAGGTGCAAATGTTTGTATACTTTGAGGATTGTTAGGATGATTGATCGGTACTTTCCATAAAATCGAAAAATATTGTTAGTACTTTTGGATTACTATGATCTGAAATTTAGGTTATTAAATAAAAAAACATCAAGGTTAACATAGGAATTGCACAAGATGAGAAAAACAGCTTAGACCAAGCGAAGTTGATTAACAGCAAGCAAATTTTTACGTGGGCAGTTAACTTTTGCGTGTTGCTTGATTTTGATTATGTCGTCGTCGCACATCATCCATGAGCGTGTTTTCCTTAGTGTTTTCTTGACGAAGAAGACGCAGGTTACGGCAAGAACAAAAGAGTGGAGGGCCGTCATGTCATTGCCACCGGCGTCAGCCACGTCGTGCGTGCCGCACCGCCCGTGCTCCCACGCGTCGTCGTTGGGTCGTCTAGGCCGCGCGGCGGCCACAGCCACGAGAAGGGGGCCCACCTCACCATCGTCGGGGGCTCTCTCTCCCTCTCCCTCTCCCTGTTGCCACTTGCCGCCGTGAGCGCGAGGCGCTGCCTGGCTTCTGCCGTTGGACCCAGCGCCGGGCAGCTGGTATCGCCAGACGGGGCAGGAGTTGTGGAGGCAGAGCCACGGTACGATGCATTCGCAGTGGTAGACATGATTGCCGCAGGGCAGCTGCCGCGCGGCCTCCCTGAGCTCGAAGTCCTTGTAGATGGGGCACTGCGAGCTGTCCGACAGGTGCGCCCCGGTGATCCGCACGGTCGGGAGCGAGTCGATGGCCGACGGCGTCGACGGCGACGGCGCCGTCCCCGGCCGGTCATAGGTCGTTCTGGGTGAGGTCCTCGATGAGGTCGCCGCGGCACCGGCGCTGGTGCCGGTGGGGAGGGCACGCGCCGGAACTTGTGGCGGTGCCCGTGGCGCAGGAGACGGCTCGGCCTAGCACCGCTGCCGGCTCCCCGCCGTATACGACCCAGCGGCGCGCAGGGAGATGAAGGGGTCCTCCTCTCTGCTTTGCTTCTGGATTACTCGCCGACGGTTTTAACTTTGACGGGAGCTAGGGATCGGCTACAGGGAAATTCCCTTTGTACCCTTGGAATTATGAAAAATGAAAACACGTTTTAGTACTGGTTCCACCTCCATTTGGTACTGGTCCCACTTGCACTTAGTACTGGTCCCACCTCCTCTTAGTATTTTTCCACTAATTTGTATTTTTTTATTAGTACTTTATATTTTTTAAACCATTAGATCTTTATGAATGGAGGACTCACATTAATGCCAATCACTTTAAAACTTGCAGTATACTTTACGTTCTATTTTTTTGGTCATTTTCTAGTTCTAATTCATTGTTCTGTATGGCATCACACATCATGTGTGCAAAGTTCAGTTTCATTCATTCATGACAGGTGCATGCTTCCGTTCAAGTTGAGACAGCAAGCTAAGGACAGTTCGGCGTGCTCATGTGAACTTCAAGTACACCTTCTGATCCCGCTGCAGGGATTCGATATGGTGTTGTCCTCCACATCGAACACATGAACGCCGCCGGCCGGTCATGTTCATTTCAGTTCAGGATTTAACGTGTAGAAGACAGCCATCTTTCCCTTCCCTAACTTAACAGATATAAACAATTAAGAGCCTCCGGGCTTGCTCGCTACACAGTGTGCTACCACCGTCGAACTCTTCATGATCATCTAGTCTCCATGAGAACACATCAAGTTCAATTCCCTTCCCGCTTCATGAATCATGAGACAATGGAAACAGGAGCTTGATGAGAGTCTGACGGGTCAGTCACTGCAACACTGCACTTCCTGACGATGTGGTGAGTAAAGCTGCTCCCAAATAGCCATCCCACGACTTGCATGGCGCTGGTGACTCATCCTCTGATGCCTCCCAATCCCAAACATTCACATACTTCGTCGCACATCTCACTATGTTGCATAGATAAGCTCATCAGAAGACATGAATCTAGCTCGATCTGTCCACACCCACATACGCACTCACGCTCTCTATATTTCCATGCGCCAACCGCACTTGAAGAAAATGTAACGTGTCTGTGTTTTGCCTTTGTGGGTGTATAATATATAGCCACACATTTGTATGCATGCTATCTACCGATATTAACTCTCGTTTTTAAAGTTACATTTTATAGTGATAGTAATTCTCTGGTACTAAAACAAAAAAAAAACGTCTCAATGTTTGTTTTCGGCATCTCGTTGCTTCCAGCCATTTCCATGATCTCGCAGCGCGTGGATGCATATGCGTACGTGGGTGAAAGGTGACGATTGGTATTGCCACCGCCATCTCTTTTTTGATCTGCAGGCTGGATTGGCACTTCATGTAGGTCATTATTTGTCCTCAGGCCTCAGATAAACATTGTGCATCTAGTGCAGCTGGCCAAGACACGAAAGCCCTAGCTCAAACGGATGGCCAAGGCATCTGACCTTGAATAAAATTCCCAAAATGCTTCCCAATCCTAACATATGCAGACTTGTCAAGCATCTCACATCCTGCCGCGTGCATTGGATAAACTCAAATGGCTCAAGAAATCTCCATCTGACCACAGTCATGTGCATTATCCACACTCTCTGTATATACTGAATTTACATTCCTGATCGAAGAAATGTGGCTTAGCTTTGTGGACGTGTTTTTGCCTTTGTGTATATGCTGACGTTTTATATTCCTCCTCTCTTGGCATAGTGAAGTTTATATGTGTTGGGCTGGATGGTGGAAAGAGTTAGCAAGCGATGCTGTAGACAGCACAGAAGGACAGTTGTTTGGTTGATGATTCAATACTGCGACAACAAATTAATTAATGATGCCTAATAAGAGATAAAATATACACATCCTACGGTGAGGGATGTCCAGTAAGAGATAAAAGATATACTAAATGAAACAAAAATGTAAGATGACGCTTTAGATAAATCTATACAATATGATTGAAACGTTTTTATAATATGTCTTTATTCATAGTTTAATTGTAACCATTTTATTTTTACTTAATGTAAATGCTAAATTTATCCACAAACTTCTATATATACTTCTATTTCTAAGATTCTAGCCTATATAGGACCACATGTTGACAATAAAGATCTTTTACAAATCTTACTATTACTAATCAGATGTTAAAAAAGAAGTACGGATTGTGAAACACGCGCTCCCACAAAAATCAGAAACACCTACTGGTCCATCATGTAGTCTCCAATAATACTAGTCATTGGATCTATTATATTTTAAAAAAAATACCCACCATGGCATTATAACAAAGATTAAAATAACCCCTAACTTTGCATATAAATTATCCACCATATGCTATTATGAAAGACCATTACGGTAACCCTTAAATTTGCATATAAATTACCCATATGAAATTAATCTTTTTTTCTAAATGATAGATGTGGATAGTCTAAATACACATTTTACACTATTTCTTATAATGGCATACACTGTACTGAATCGATGCATGGATGCTTTTCTGGTCACAGCCAATGCAAGGAACTCAGCGAATAGTGGGAACACTGGAACACTGTATTTTTTGGCGCGGTACGGTGCTGCATACATCTGACCAGCGTTTTCCCTTCTTGTATATGAAATAAGTAAACGGTTACAAGCTAATGGTCAGAGTCGTGCCCTCAGATATATGCACGCCACGAATCTACCTCAACTAGTGCCATCCCGCTCGTCTCAATCGTTGCCCACAACATTCTCTCCGGTCATGCGGACTTGGCGCACGTCAGAGCTCAACTGGGCACAGCCGTCTATCAGCCATGCGCCACTACTGCACAACAGAACAAAACGAAGAAGTCTAACAAACTAGATGACATGCACAGAATCATCCAATAGTGGCGGCATTTCCAAAAGCTGTGTTGGGTCAACACTAGTCTTCAAGAAGCATGTGGTGCTCTTGATACCCCGCATAACACCTCCTCTGATGCCTCCCAATCGCAACGATTTGCAAACTTTGTCACTCTTTTGCATTGGATAAAGTCATCGAGGGACAAAAACCATGATCTGCCACAGCCATCAGCACCCGATTGTCTCTCTCTCTCTATATATATATCCATGCAGCAATCATATATGAAGAAAATGTAACGACATGTATTAACTTTGTATGCATGCGCCCACGCATTTATATGCGCCTTCGACCTGTAGGTATTGTCTATACTCGTAGTGCATGTACTATACATTTCTAGACAATGGCAGCGAGGATGGACAAAAAAATAGGTGTGTGGCGGTGGCCCCTAGTATATTTGACCAGAAGAATGTTTAAAATGACAGAATTATTAAAACTTACCGTCACATATATAAGCACATAAATAGTAAAAGAACGAGAGAGTAGTGTGGAGATTTTAATATTACCATGAAGGATTTTCTGTGATATTAATATAGTCTTCAATCAATTTGTAGACTTGTGTGTGTGTGAGAGAGAGAGAGAGCAGTGGTAAAAATGAATAATCAGTCTAATAGATGTGTGAGCCTCGAAAGACATGAGCTTGATTGATACGATTTGGTACATATAGTGTGGTTCTGAGAGAAAATTGCAAGAAAAATCATGTGGTCATGATGGCGTTGGTGTGTCTATATAAAGAACAAAATCCTCAATTACTGATTCATGCATTCTAAGGTGCCCTCATTTCAGCAGGTTGGAAACCGCACTGCAGAGAAATAGTAGAAGGCATGGTTCGATAGCATCTCGGATTATACGGATGTAGCGTCAGGAAGGTTACGTTATAGTCCCGGTTCTAATTGCGTTGCAGCTGTCTTCCCGCTGAAAAAAAGGCCTTAATCTAGCAGACATATTTGCGAGGCGGGGTTTGGGCGTGGCCAGGCATAGGCAAAACCCGTGCTCTCCCAAACAACTATTTGATTTGAACAAGTAGTATATCAATCCGTGCTGAATAGAGTTTGACATATAGATTTAATTCTCAGTAATATTATAGGTGATTATTTTAATTTATCTTTTGTAATGACATTGCGTCTAATTTACGAGATTTTTTTATGGTACTTGGACAGAACTAAGGTTCCTTCCATGTTGTTTTGAGTTTCGGTCTACCACTTTTGGATTTCTAGCCCATTATTTTTATGTTTCCGGACCACCAATTTTAAATTCCGGCCCACCACTTATGCTCCTTTCAATTGGTTCCTCTTTATTTATAACTATTAGATCATCACTAATGAATGCCTATCATTAATTCCAATCATTATAAAATGCCTCGAATATTACTGAGAATTAAATCTAGCAATTATTTTAATTTAGCTTTCTAGTGGGATTAAACCCAACGCTTACTCGCCCCCGACCCACAGCCATTAATGCAATTATCCCACCCCAACCCTATCCAAAAATCGATTTAATAGCCCACCCCGACCCGCCGCATGGGTAATGGGCAACCCATATCTTTTGCCATGCAGTCTCCAAGCAGCGCGGAAAGATATGGCATTTTGAGCAGATTTCCATTTTAACTAGAGATTGCACTCATCCGTAACCATAATTATTCATTGGATTGAAGTTTTGGGATTTGAAAAACGGCAACTGCATCCGAGAAACACCCCAGGACCCCCGCGGATCAGGATCACAGTCAATTTCGTGGCCGCTCGCCAGTCTTGCCGTCCACCATGGAGTGCGCTAGCGCGGGGCCTAGGTGCCGCCGCAGACACCGGCGACCTCTCGAGCCTCGCCGGCCGCCGGCGCCAAGGTTAGCGGAGAGCACGTCCAGGCGGCCCATGGCGCGGGATCGAGCCGGGCCTGTGGAAGAAGGGAGGCTTAGAGCAGGAAGCGGTTGCTTGGACGCTTTGGCTTCGCACAATTCGACGCATTTGCAGGTATAGCACAGGCGCCTGACCGCGCCGACGCCGGCACCCACCATCCACTGGAGGTCGACATCGCTGCAGATCTTGTTGTCGGACAAGTCGATGGCGGCAAAACCGGAACCGCCGCCGCCGCCTTAGAGGTTCAGCACGCCTGCGGCAAATCCAGAGCCTCTGCTGCACGTCAGAGACGAAGCCCCGCAGGCCGGCATTCCTGGACTGGTCCAGCGCCTGCATCTTGGCCCCGCACCTCGGCACCGCGGCCAGCTGAGCGTCTCGATGCTGCCTAGCTGCAGCATGGTGGCCACGAGCCCTCGATGGCCCGGAAGTCGGCATTGAGCTGCACACCGGCGAGCGAAAGCGACGTGAAAAGGCTGGCCTTGCACCCCGCGCACCTATCCACCGGTCGTCGGACGCCGGCGTCGAGCAGGAGTCACGGAGCTCGGGGAGTCGGGGAGTCACGGAGCTCGGGGAGTCAGGGCTGGGGCAGCAGCCGAGTGAAGCAAAGAGCGAGTCTCCGCTCCAACCTTCCCCAACCTGCGCTAGCCCTAACCCTGCCCCGCTCCGCCCCACTAGCTAGTAAGACCCGCCTCCACCCATCCAAACGGAGCCCATATGAGATCCCAACCCACAAAACCCACTGGAATCCGCTCCATTAGCAGGGCTATTTCATGATCTCATATTGGGTTTTATACGCAGATTTATGATTTATTTTAATTCATCTTTTATAATGGCATGTTGAGTAATTTATACGCAAATTAGTGGATAATTTAATTCATATTTTATAATGGCACGATGAGAAATTTTTATGCAAATTTAGGGTTTATCTTTAATTCGTATTTATAATGATATGGTGGATAATTTTTATATAAAATTATGAGGTTATTTTATTTCATCTTTCGTAATAGCATGGTGGGTAATTTATATATTAATTTTGGGGTTATTTTATCTCATCTTTTATAATGGTATAGGTGGATAATTTTTTTGAAAATATAATGAATCTAATGGCTATTATTATTAGACCTACATGATGGACGGCCGGATGTTTCTGATTTTTGTAAGAATTTCTAGGATTTATCTTTTTTTTCTTAGCGTATCTGGTGAGTATTAATGTGCAGGCTCCAAAAGAGTCTCCAATTAGCGCATCTGATAAGTATTAACGTGGAGACTTCTGAAAAAGATTCTCCAATTAATTACAGTAAGATAAAGATGTACCACCATCCGCATTGATTACTAGCATGAAGTAAAATCTGAAGCAGGCTTTATATTATGCTCTCGATCTTCAGCTGATTCGACCTGTGTTATCCCCACCCTCATCACGATTGTCTGTCAAATTAGCAAATGCGTCTCACAAATTTGGTTGAGATTGCAGCGTGATCAAAGTCCGAGTGCAAGCAGTGCCAGCGCAGGGTC
Organism: Paspalum vaginatum; assembly: GCA_030272315.1. Classification (NCBI taxonomy): domain Eukaryota; kingdom Viridiplantae; phylum Streptophyta; class Magnoliopsida; order Poales; family Poaceae; genus Paspalum; species Paspalum vaginatum. Next base: position 43,899,270 of record CM059013.1, read on the forward strand.
CAGACGACCAGACCTCGGCACCGTGTTGCCAGTTGCCACGCGCGACTAGGCAGGATTAATAAGGATATGAGAAGCACAAGTGTGAGTGAGATCTTTTGCATGCAGCAGGATTTCAGCATGCATGATGTGCTAGAACAGTTATGCCTAATCTCGGCTGAGTAAACTGAATATGCTCACACAGAAAGAGGACAATTCGATTACCCAATTCATCAGGATACAAGCACGCCACTTCCATTAATTCCACCACAAGCATCCGCGACAGATGCAACGGTGTGGTGCCGGCATCGACGTAATCTGTGGGTTGTTTTCGTGCCGGGATCGACGCCATGATAATATCATCCACGGAGCATTTCCTTAATCCAATTGTTTTGGCGTGACGGCGCCCCTCTATTATTTACCGGCACCATTACATTTAGCATGAGTGGTCCTGCCGGCGCCGTCCAGATGCACGTAGTCTGCCGTCGGGTGCTGCCGGTGTACAAGCAAAGTGTGTCAATATGTGCCCTGAAGCCTCATCGTATCAACATTGTGCTTCTAGTTGACTGGAATAAACTAGACGGTAGCCCAAGCTCAAACGGATGGCCAAGACATATCGAGCAGCTGGCCTTGAATAAAAATCCTAAAATGCTTCCCAATCCCAAACATGAATGTGCAGATCTTGTGAAATGCTCATCCTGACGCATTGGATAATATAACTCAAATGACGCAAGAAATCTCGATCGGACCACAGCTATGCCCAATATTATCCACTCCATCTGTATATATTAAATAAATCTGCATTCCTGAAGGAATGTGTCTTAGCTACATGCGTGGCTGTTTTTGCCCTTTGTATATATACTGATATTTTGTTGACATAGTGAAATTTATGTATTGCATTGGCATGGAGGGCGGAAAGTGTTAGCAATGGAATATGCTATATAGTACGCGCAGAACTGAAGGACAGTCGTTTGGTTGACGATTTAATACTACGGCGAATTAATGATGTCTAACCAGAGATCAAATAATGTATCCAAAAAGTCAAACAGGAAGAGAGGGACTAAAAGATATGTATGTATTTTTGAAAATTGAACGTGTACAAGATTTTTCTAAAAAACAAAATGAATGAGGAATTGGTATGGACAACTAGCTCCAGTGGAATTTTGTAATAAAAGAAAAGACTGAATTTATTGCACAATCAATAATCATGATGCAAAACATGACAACAACGGAGTATTTAGCCCATTATTAAGCAATAATAAAAGCAACTAATTACATCTTACTATTACTAATTAGAGGTTTTTTTTTCTAACTTCCACATTAATCCTCACGAAACGCACCAGAAAAAAGATAAATCCTAGAAATTCTCACAAAAATCAGAAACATCCGATCATCAATTAGCAAATAGGAATATTAATAGCCATTAGATCAGGTTTTCTAAGCAATTACCCGCCTATGCCATTACGAAAGGTTTCGAGTTCAACTCTTAACGAAAGCAAATTTTTTTTCTTTTTTGGCAGATTTTTCCTATTTTCTAAGTAATTATCCACATTTGCCATTATGAAATATTTTGAGTTCAACTCTTCAACGAACGCAAAGTTTCTTCTTTTTCTGGCTAGATTTTTCCAATTTTCAAATTTACTCTCGTATTTTTGTCAAAATTTTTCTCATTTATAAATTTACACTACTAAATGATCTCATAACTTTTTTCATAAAGACGCTAGAAATATTTCTATGAAACAGATATTTTGTGCCTAATCTTGTTATTACTGCTCCTTTTAGAACCTTCCTTATTAATCCTCACAAGATGAGCTAAATAAAAGATAAAATCATAGGAATTCTCACAATAATCAGAAGCATCGTATTATTGATTGTATACTGAAATCTTAATAGCCATTAGATCTGTTTTCTATGTAATTAACATATCATCATCCATCATGTAGCTCTAATAATGAATTAATTTTCTAGGAAAAAGATAAATCCTAAAATTTAAAAAAAAATCCTGAAACCTCATGTAACTCTAATAATAGCAGTGATGAGATCAATTATAGTTTCTAAAAAATTACTCACCATGCCATTATGTAAGAGAAAATAAAATAATATTGTAAATTTGTATAAAATTTGCCCACCATGCTATTATAAAATATGAATTAAATAACCCCTTAAATTTGCATAAAAATTACTCACCATGCTATTGTAAAATATGAATTAAATAACTATCTAAATTTGCATATAAATTACTCACCGTACCATTATAAAAGATGAATTAAGATAAACCTTAAATTTGCATATAAGTTACCAATATACAATCATAAAAGATGAATTAAAATAATTTCTAAATTTGCTTATACATTACCCATAATTCTGTTATGAAAGATAAATTAAAATATCACCTATAATATTACTAAAGATTAAATGTATATCTCCTAAACTCCAATACACATGAGATCACAGACTGATGAAGAGATCACGGACTGATGAACTAGACTATTCCAATTGTAAGATTTGTTTTGAATGTGGATCGTTGACCTGGCATGCTTATATGTATGGTCAGAACGCTAAACGCGTTTACATAAGTAAAATAGGACTATGCATCAATAATACGAATAGAACTCTGAAGCTAATACGACAAGACTATGATTTGCTAGGCATGCAAATTATATATCTTAATATTAAGGCTCCACATTAATCCTCATTGGACGCACTAAGAAAAATAATAAATTCCTAGAAATTCTCACAAAAATTAAAAACTATTCGGTCGTCCTTCATATCTAATAATAGTAGCCATATGATGTATTATTTTTTCTAAACAATTACCAACTATGCTATTATGAAACATGAATTCAAAATAAGCCTCTAAATTTATATAAAAATATTACTAATTTGAGGGTTTTTTTTGGAGCTTCCTACGTTAATCCTTACCGGACGCTGCTAGAAAATAGATAAATCCTAGAAATGCTAAAAAAATCAGAAATATCCGATCGTCCATGATGTAGCTCTAATAATAGTAACCACGTGATCTATTTTATTTTCTAAAAAGTTATCCCACCATTCCATTATTAAAGATGAAACAAAATAACCTCATAAATTTATATAAAAATTATCCACCATACCATTAGAAAAGATAGGGATAAAATAACTCCATAAATTTATTTAAAAATTACCACCCACACTATCATAAGATACGAATGAAAATAACCTCCATAAATTTGTATAAAAATTACCCTCCACGCCATCATATTATACATATAAGATTTATTGACAAATAATATATATTGTGATGTATTCCTTATTTCTCCTATTGGATTTTGAAGGAATATTCATAGTATATCGATAATTTTTCTCTTCCTACAGGAACTTTAGGAGAATTATCAATATGCCGTATCGTCTACTTTTCCCACGAGGTTTTTAGAGGACGACATTATGCATATCATATTTATGGATAAAATATTCCAAGATGATCTCATAATATGGATTCGATCGAAGGAGAGTGTTGCGAAACATTATGAAGCAAGGTGATCTCATCCATTACGGGGCACCCATTCATCAGACAACATTGCGACTCTTCACTGATGGACATCTCTACGCGAGGAGACACGTCGGCAGCCGGACACGGGTGAACGGACAGCATAAACAGACATGAGCAGTCCTAAGTAGAGTAGTGATAGGACCCTGTGTATATATATGTTTGATCATTAATTAGTTCGATTACGAGATTCTTATATCAATCACTCTCGTTTTCTACTTTTGCTTTAACAACGCCAACTGATTCGGATCCGGAGCGAATACGCTGTAGCTGAGTGGAAAAGAGAAAATAGGAGACAGAAATATAAGCCGATGGACTCATCTTTAATAAACAAAAAACAGGCAAGAGTGGGTCCTACTCCTACGGTGACCAACGACGAAGACCACGCCGCACCTTCCTTCACACAGAACGCATTTATTTCATCTGCTTGGGGAAGTTGAAGTCAACTCCGCTGGGCGGCCCATTTGATATGCTGGTACGCAGTATCCCTTTGCTCGGATCCGGATCTCCTCTCCTACTAGTCCTGGTTTGGGACTCGGTCAACTCATCTAACAGCGTCCCATTTCTGACTTCGCCGATATCCCTCTCCCCTCGCAGCCAGTGGGTCATTTAGCCCCTTTCTTCCCATCTAATCCAGAACCAGAAGGCAGCTCCAGGATCTCTTCATCTTGGAGAAGACTGGAGCCTTGTACTGACAATCAGGTAGAGTAATTTACACTTTCTACGCTATATTGTTTTCGTTTCGTAACCTAGCTTCAAGTCACAGTTCATCGCATCCAAGGTCTTGTTGCAAGAAAGTGCGAAACTATTTATATCTAGATTTTCTGGCCACAGTAATGTCGTCTCCGCTTGAGACCGTTTCTCGTTGATAAACGAGCATATACATGATAATTCGTTGTTTTACTTCTGCAAATCTGGAGTCCTATGTCTATACTTTACACACTCCTTTTAGTTGTGGACTGTGGTAGAATTGAAGTGCACTCTGTTGCATGGGGTGGTAATGGGCTCATAAATTTTGCCTACAAAATTTAAGGATCGGGCCCTATTAGGGCCGGGCTCTATTTCTATTCATTTTTGAACTAAAATTGGTTGAGGGCCTAAACGAATCGTGAAGAATCATTTGGATCATGACCCATTACCATCCCTTGCATCATGCTCATTCGTGGGATTTGACAATCAGAGAAATCAGAAATGGAGAGGGTCAGAGCATCAGACACGAAGACACTTTTTTTTTAGAAGCCAAACACTATCAATTTTATGACAAAATACTGAAAGCTGTCCTTTCTCGAACTCTTGGAAGTTTTGGGGTTGAGCCACATTTCTTGTCTTTTATTTTCATCTGTTGGTGCTGAACATTAAGTTCAAGAGTTCAGGGATATTGGTCTTGAAAATACTGGAATCCAAATTGGTAACTAGAGTGATCTAGCGAAAAATCTTTAGTTATGTTGCATTCACTGTAATCATGTAACATTAACAACTTGCAATGTTTGTGTTCACTAAATTTGATGTTTTGTGGTGAAACAAAGCAACATAACTATCCTCATGTTGTCAATCGTCTCACAACCTCACATTCCTTGGCAATCAGCACCATAGCAATACCACCTCCATGATCCACACCATGCACCTGTGTGCTAGCACTGCATACCAGGGTAACCGGGCTTGGTTTTCAGAGTGGATTTAGGAGGAGGTGGCCACTAGGGTTTCAGTGTGATGGAATTATGATGGCTGCAGCCCTGCCTCTACATATGCATATAGCCCACTAATAGGCTATGGCTGTCACATTACACAAGGCTCGAGCCCAATCCAAATTATCCTTGATTGCATATTGGGCACATTGCCAACAAAAAGCTTGAGAATTGGGAGTGTTGTTACCAGAATGGAAATTGAGAACTAGCACTGCGCATCCAGGAATTTGTATTTTCGTCTCCATTCTATCTTACATTATATCCAGGATTCCAAGTTCACCTTTTGGTCCACATTTGCAAAAAATCTATAAACTTGTTGAATTTTGAAGATGAACTGCACGTCTGTTTTACTTTTATACATGTACACATTCATTATATTCTCCTTTCTGGTGTATATTGTTATGTTTCGTCTAGCATACCATTAGACCAAGGTCACCAGGGCGTGAATTTGTACTGTCTACATTGCGCAAACAGTGTTTTTTCACTCTGTGTACAGTGCATAAACAGTGTTTTTCCACATCCATATCCACTCTCTGGTGACCTTAGTCTTAGTTATTTGGGGTAAAAAGCTCCTTCTTGCCAATGTTTAATCTAGTCGTTTTTTAATTTGCCACTATTAATTATTAATTAACCATTACGTTGTACAGGAATATACTTGATTTTCATGGCTGCAGTATCAAGCGCTGCTGCTGTCGGATGGTTTGTTTCACCTATCATAAGAAGCATGGTTTCTGTGGTGCAGTCCTATATGTCAAGTCAGTACAGCTGGAAGTCTGAGATGGTATCTGACCTCAAGAATTTGGAGGCTACTTTAACGGAAGTACTCCTGGTAGTTGGTGCAGCTGAAAGACGACATGTAGTGGATAGAAATCAGATTATGTTGCTGCGTAAATTGAAAGTAGCAGTTTGTGATGCAGAAGATGTGTTAGACAAGTTTAACTATGTACTTATAAGAGAAACAATTGAGCAACAACGAGGAATGGTTAGGCGCATAGGCTCCGCCTCAGTTTCCGTTGCTAAGCGTTTAGTTGGCCTTGACAAATTAAGATCAGAACTACAGAAGGTTATCAAAAGCATGACCGGAGTTAGAAATTGTGCAGATATGTTTGTGAGAGTTATGGAAGCTGAGAGCACGGACTCTATTCCACGTCTTGAATGTGTTTCAACAAGAGCCACTGGATCTCTTTTGCACGAAGATTCCATCTTTGGACGAAAGGAGGAGGTTGAGGAACTAGTCAGTGTATTGCTGAAGCAAAATGGTGTATCTTTGCCAGATTATAAAGGATCATTAGCTCCGGAGGTGCATGCTGTAATTGGTATTGGAGGCATTGGCAAAACTACACTAGCTCAACTAATCTATAATGATAAGAGAATAGTGGATAGTTTTGATCTGAGGATGTGGGTTTGTGTCTCTCGGAACTTCGACAAAGTCATTCTAAGTAAAGAGATCATAGCACACACAAGTGATGAAAAGAACATTAAATTGGATGGTTTCAGTTTCAGTATGCTCCAAAGTGAACTTTTTTGGAAAGTTAGAAATAAGAAATTTTTTTTAGTGCTGGATGATGTGTGGTATGATGAGAATTTCGGGGAGCACATTAACAAAGAGAGGTGGAGGGAATTACTAGCGCCCATGAAAAATGCATTGGCTGGAAGCAAGGTACTGGTGACAACCCGGATGGAACTAGTAGCAAAAATGCTGAACTCCCAAAGTTCATTCTTCTTACAGGGCCTTGCAGAAGATGCTAGCTGGTCGCTCTTCAGAAGTTGTTTTTATAGTCCGTACTGCAATAATCTTTATCCAGATCTAAAGGGAATTGGAAAAGAAATTGTTCAGAGACTTAACGGTTTGCCTCTAGCCCTAAAGGTGATAGGAGGGCATTTAAATGGAAAATACATGGCGGCAGAATGGAACGAAGTTCTTCGTGGTAATACCCTCAATCCAAATGACATTCTGACAACGTTACGGTTAAGCTATGATGGTTTGCCATATCATCTCCGGCATAGCTTTGCCTATTGCAGTTTATTTCCCAAAGGTTTTCATATTGATCCGAAAAAGCTGATACATATGTGGATAGCTCATGGTTTTGTTGAGATCGAGGGAAGTACAAACAAGACTTTGGAGGATGTGGGAAGAAGTTACTTCAATGAGTTGCTTACTAGATCATTTTTCCAAATGATTAGATGTGGAAACCAAACATTCTATGTTATGCATGATATAATGAATGACCTTGCGCTTCATGTTTCTGAAGGTGAATGTGTTAGGGTTGAGCATGAGTCTATGGAGGAGATACCAATTTATACTAGGCATTTATCTGTTAGTAGTGACAACATGGGGAATCTCATGAATTATGATCTGACTGCATTGCGCTCATTAATAATTCTGAGCAAATCGTGGTTTTGCCCCAAAGTCTGTCTGAACCATGATATACTTGAACGTCTCAAGAGTGTGCGGGTGCTTGACATAAGTGGCTGCTGTTTAGAAACATTACCTAATGCAGTGAATAAGCTCATTCACCTGCGATACCTAGGTATACAACGGACTTATTACCCGCTGCCAAAAAAAATATTGATGTATAATTTGCAGGCCCTTTTTGTGCAATACCACTCATGTTATTCCTCAAAGGCATATGGCAGTTCTTGGGGACAACCACAAAAGACTGTCAGTAAACATTTTCATCTCCCTGAAAGTATCAACAAACTTCCTAATTTGTTGCATGTTGATGTAGAGAAGGCATATGTGCTTATGTTATCTTGCACACATAAAATTCCATATGTTGAGTGTGCTGGGGAATTCCATATTGGCAATGAGGGAAGTTTACTAGGCCTGAAGGACCTAAACAATCTCCAAGGACAACTCACAATTATGTCCCTGGACAAAGCAAAAGGCAGGGAGGAAGCTTCAAAGGCTCATCTACACCTAAAGGGGCACATAACCAAGCTGGAGCTACAATGGGGATCAGATGACGTAGCTAGTGTTACCAACAACGGTTTTGAGGTGCTTGATGTCTTAAAACCACACCCTGGTCTTGAGGAGCTAACTATAAGTGGGTACCCTGGTGCTTTGTCTCCTTCTTGGCTGGAGTTTGGTTGGCTGAGCAGAGTGCAATTTATTTGCCTACGTGATTGTAAAATATGGGAGGTACTTCCACCTTTAGGAAATCTGTTGTTGCTCAAAACTCTTGAAATACGGCGAATGGAAGAGCTTAAAACCCTTGGTCAGGAGTTCTTTGGTTGTGCAGGATTCCCCTCATTGGAGAGGTTGCTACTGGAACGCTTACCAAATTTGGAATTGTTTCTTCCTGATAACAATCAAGTGTTTCATAATCTGAGACACCTTTCAGTTGCTGGCTGTCCGAAGTTAAGATCATATCCCACACATCCTCGTACACTTGGACATATAGCTATACTGGACCAGGAACACATTCAAGTTAAGACTTATATAGACAGCGTTGAAATATCAAGATCGTTTTGCTGCCTGGTATCCAGCTTCTTCCATGTCCTTCGTGCTCATCACCTAGAGTTTGTTGAAAATATGGAGATTTATGTTAACTATGTGGGAGGTGTGTCCAGGACAGTCTTTGAAAATCTTAAATCTCTTAAGAAGTTGAAAATATATGGCATATATCCGGAAAATACTTGCTCAGTAATTACTACACTGTGGGATGAGAATGGGTTTACAGTGCTGCCTTCATCTCTTTGGTGCCTTGAGTTAGAGCGGTGCTACTTGCAGCCATCCTCTCTGTCCAAGTTGCTGAATAACCTCTCATCGCTTAATGCTCTACGCCTAAGTAAATGTTACACAGTTGAGATTCCCTGTCCACCACTAAGCCTGAGCCACCTCAGAATGCTGAAAACGTTGCACATTTGTAGATGTGATTGGATCACATCTTTTGAGGGATCAGATGCATTGGTTTCCCTGGAAGAAATGGAGTTAGATGAATGCTATGACTTGGAATATGTGCCGGATTTAGATGGCATGCCGTCTCTTCAGAAATTACAGTTGCAAAGGTGCCCTCAAGTAATGCGTTTGTCCAATGCTGGCCACCATACGGCGTTGAAGGAATTGGATATATATTATTGCGTTGGACTATCTTCACTGGGAGAGTTGCGTGGCCTTGTTTCCCTAACTAAGTTGAAAGTTGCAAGGTGCTCTGATTTGGTATTGCTGCCTGATATGAGTTCCTTTCATTCACTTGAGATTCTAATAATCGCTGATTGTCCTCGGCTGAGGTCACTGCCAAGGAGAGGCCACCTTAGAATGCTGAAAAAGTTGAATATTTATCAATGTGATCTGATCACATCTTTTGAGGGATCAGAACCATTAGTTTCCCTGGAAGAATTGACTATAAATCATTGTTACGGTTTGGAGCATGTGCCAGTCATAAATGAAATGGCGTCTCTTCAGAAATTACATTTGAATCGTTGCCCTCAAGTGATCTGTTTGTCCAATGTTGGCCACCAGACAGCACTGAAGGAACTGGTCATAAAATCTTGTGATGCACTATCTTCACTAGGAGAGTTGCATGGCCTTGTTTCCCTTGCTGAGATGAGGATCACAAGATGCCCTAGCTTGATATCGTTGCCTGCTATGGATTCTTTTCATTCATTAAGGCTTGTGGTTATTGATAATTGCCCACGGCTGAGGTCACTGCCAAGGAGTGGTCTTCCTGTATTGCTTGAAGCGCTGCACTTGCATGGATGCCATCCAGCATTGGAGCTACAATTTCAGCAGAAGGTCGGTCCTGATTGGAACACGGTTGCTGTGCTTCCAGGATGCATGTGCTGTACCGACTCTTCTGAACAACAGTGTAAGTTATCCTTCTGTTACCGACTATGAAATAGTCTCTATTGTTCTTGTGGGGAGAATCCCATTCTTATTTTGCCATAACTGAACTTATTTTATAAAAGGGGCGTGCACGGCAAAGACCTTCGATAGGAATTGTGTTTATTTACGTTTGCTGTGGGATACCATACCAAATGAATGTGTGTAAACTTCTAATTGATTTGGGCATGCTTTTTTCATTCTTTTCATTGCTTTACCTTGTCTCCTGCAGGCAAAGAGAGAGATGATGAAGCTAAATACAAGGAGACAAGAAAGGGACAGAAGAAGTGATATTCCACTTCTTCTCTTTGCTGCTAGGTCCCTCTTTTGATCTATCTTTTTCTGCAACTCTGGGAACCCTTTTTCATAATGGTCTTTGTGTACTTAAACATACTAGGACTCTCTGGCCCTTGTGTTTGGTGCCATTCTAATTGCTTTGCTTCACCTCATTTATGGATAATTCGCATGTTAAATTCTGCTGGAAGGTGCTTTGCTGGAATGTCAGAAGTTTAAGTTTATATTCTGATAAAAAATGTTGCCTCTCGCATCGAACCCATGCATCAATTGGTGTGGTAGATCCATCGCTCCCCATATTGATGGGCCATGGATGCCGCACACTGAGCGTACGTAGCATCCAATAAAATGACTGAGATCTTGCTGCGGCAAACACACCGCTCCCCTTTATGCCTCTCAGACATTGCTTGAAACCCTGAATTGAGCTTCCCTTGATGCCTCCCAATCCCTGAGTATCTAGACTTGTCATGCCATGCTGCTGCATGCATTGGGTGGGTACGTAATCTCATTTGGCAAGAATCTTTGTCGGACCACAGCCAGGCGCATTCTCTTAATGTATTGATCTATGCGGCAGCTGTACAGGGCTCGAAAATGAAGCTTATATTATTAGCTACACTAGTCCATCTGCACGGGTTAGAGTTTTAAGGGATATAGATTTAATTCGTAATAATATTAGAACTGATTGTTTTAATTCCTCTTTTGTAATAATGTCATTATGGGTAATGTATATGCAAATTTAAAATTATTTTTATTTATATTTTATGATAGAATATTTGGTAATTTATATACATATTTAGTACTTATTTTAATTCATCTTTTATAATGGCATGTTGGGTAATTTATATGCAAATTTAGAGAGTTATTTTAATTTGTATTTCAAAATGGCATGGTGGGTAATTTTATGCAAATTTAAGGTGTTATTGAATTCATATTTCATAATGGCATGATAGGCAATTTTTATACAAATTTTTGGGATTATTCTATTTTCAACTTTCATAATGTCATGTTGGGTAATTTTTTAGAAACTATAATAGATCTAATGACTACTTTTATTAGAGCCACGTGATGGATGACAAGATGTTTTTTATTTTTATAAGAATTTTTAAGATTTTTTTTTCCTATAAAACAGATATATTATTAAATCTACATGATGGATGATAGGATGTTAATTACATAGAAAACATATCTAATGGCTATTAAGATTTCAATCTGCATTCGATGACACGATGTTTCTGATTATTGTAAGAATTTATATAATTTTATCTTTTACTTAGCGCATCATGTGAGGATTAATAAGGAGACTCCAAAAGAAATCTCCAATTAGTAATAGCAAGATTAGACACAAAATATCTATTTAATATAAAGGTTACGGGATCATTTAGTAGTGTAAATTTGTAAATGGAAAAAAATTTGACAAAAAACTGGAATGGAAAAAATCTGCTAAAAAAAGAAGAAATTTGCTTTCGCTGAGAGTTGAACTCAAAACTTTTCATAATGGCAGATGTGGGTAATTACTTAAAAAATAAATTGATAATTGAAAAATCTGAAAGAAAAGAAGAAATTTGCTTTCGTTGAGAATTGAACTCAAAACCTATCATAATGATAGAGGTGGGTAATTATTTAGAAAATAGATCTAATGTCTATTAATATTCCAATCTGTCAATTGATGGTTGGATGTTTCTGATTTTTTTGAGAATTAACATGGAAACCTTAAAAAGAGTCTATAATTAGTTTTATAGTAAGATGTGAAGTTTTGCCATATATATATATGCTGTTCAACTCCCAACGCGCTGAATAGCTGTTCAACGCGATGGACGCAGCCCTAGTCACATAAGTACAAAATCAACCCGCAACTATATAATTTAGTGCCGCAACCGTAAAATGAATGAACCAGCCAATCCAACCTCATCAAACCAAACGTAATCGTAAATAACCACCCCACAACCTTAAAAGACCACCCCACAACAGTAATTGTTGGTTTCTTTAACCATAATGTTATGCACAAGTCTTGTATAATTGTAAAAATGTGTATTAAACAAAAAATTGTTATGGATAATTATGTATGAAATGATGTACGTATGAATGAAGATAATTATAGATAAGAGAAGCATTTTTTATTTAGTTGACAAGGTGTTACTCTCTTCTACTGGATGACGTTTTCAAAATTTTTTGAGTTCACAAAGATTTACGGTTGTGAGCGTGTACACAAGGTGTTCTTTCAAGCATACCTAGATTTTATGGTCAAGAAAAATGGTATTTCAAGGTATACCTAGATTTTACGGTAAGAGGAAATGGTATTTTATAGTTGAATAATAGGTTCTACAGGTATGGGTTTAGAAGCACCAAGGTGTACCTGGATTTTATAGTTGGAGGACTTGTTATTTTACGTTTGAGAGATAGGTTTTACGGTTGTATGTATAGGTTTAGAAGCTAGTTACGAGCTAGTGTTTAATGGTATGAGCAAAGTTTTACAATTGCAGACTAGATGAATAATAAAATAAGAAATACAAAATTAATATTTATTTATTTAGTGCCAGATTATCGACCATTGTTGATGTTTGAACATGTTAATATTTATTAAATCATGCGACAATTGGTATGTACACTAAGATTATAAGATGTGATTTCCTTGTTTGTCGTATTATTTGTGTATAAGTTGAGATATAATTTGATCTTTACGAATATAATACTATACTCAATTGTAAATACTATACTCCAGCAATTAATCTGGTAGTAAAACGCTTACTACTGTGAGCCCAGAACACCCTCCAAACTGTACAATGACCATCTGTCGGAGCGGACGTGCTCCTGGTCAGGTGGCGGAGTGCACCCGGCCGAGATCCTAAGTACTGAGAGTAGTTAGGGGGAGCAATCGTTGTTAGCTAAGTTGGTGGTGGCACGATGGTGGCGAGAGGATTTAGAGTGGTTCGGGCCGCCGTAGCGTAATACCCTACGTCCACTGTGGGTGTGTTCTTGTATTTCGTGGGCCTTCAGAGGAGTCTCTGAGCCTGTCTGGGTCTGTCTGGGTCCGTCTGGGTCGCGTATGCCTCCCCTTTTATAGCCCAAGGGGGGCATGTATATGGTGGCCGGGCCCCGACAGGTGGTCCCGGCCATTTCCTCTATGCTACAGTTCTATCCTGTGCCTGATGTCCAACGCTCCCATGCTTTGCGCCTGTACCACCGTCGTGACCTGGTATGGCCTGGAGATCCGCCATATCGTCCTGTCGTCTGGATACGGCGCCGCGCCGTCCTACCTTACGCCGTCCTGTCCCATCGGCTGCTAAACCCGCTGAGAGGCTTCAGAGGCCGAGGGGCAGTCGATGCGCACGCGTGATAGGACAGGGCGCTCGTAGTAGCGTTGTAGCGCCGCTGCCTAGTATTAGGCTGAGCGTGGCCGCCACGCGTGGCGCGGCTCATGATGAGTACAGCGTACTTGTTTACTCAATATAGACCCCAGTGTAGCTGGGGAAATCAACTGTAGTGCCCTGTTATCGCCGCCTTACCCGCCGCCTGCCAGCGGCGGTGCCAGCGGCGATGGGGCACGCCCGTCTGACAGCGGCGGCGTCGGCGGGCAACGGGGGCACGCCCGTCTGACACTCGTGGTGTCAGCAGCATCGGGGCGTGCCAGCCTGACAGCGGCGGTGTCAGCGGCATCGGGCACGCCCACCTGCCCGCAATAAATGCGGCAGGTGGGCGAGGCGCCCGCCTGAAGGCCCCGCCACGCGCCCTGTGGGCACGTGGCAACGCGAGACCTTCCCGTGCCCTGTGGGCACGTGGCGGCCCCGGACCACCGAGGGTGCTGGCTCCGGACCTCCACGTGCTCTGCGGGCACGTGGCGCCCCCGGACCTTCGAGGGCGCTGGCTCCGGACCTCCTCGTGCTCTGAGGGCTCGTGGCGGCCCCGGACCACCGAGGGCGCCGGCTCCGGACCTCCCCGTGCTCTGTGGGCACGAGGCGGCCCCGGGCCACCGAAGGTACGGGCTCCGGACCGAGAGGTCCGGACCTCTCCTCGCGTGGCTGGGGGAGGCTCGGTCCTCGAAGGAGGTCCGGGGCCTCCCCTGTGGGCCGGGTGCGTGGCCCAGCTTTTCTAAGGAGTAGGCCGGGCCCATCTGTATGCGGCCTTGGGCCCTACTTGTACTGCAGTAGTTACCTCCCTTAGTGATCTTCGTCTAGTGTAAGCGGGTACCCGGTTAGCTGGGTACCGACACCATCCTATCCATTATATTTTTAAAAAACTTGTAGCGATGGATTGTGTCAAAATAAAACTTGTGGCTGTGGGTTTGGTTTTGGACAAACACACTAGATTGTTTGAAGAAATACTCGTGTATGCATTTTATCTGTGATGTAAAATTTTATATATTCTTGCTTCTTGGTGTGATTGTATGAGTAAAATAATTCTATTTTGCTACTCCCTAGGGATTCAAATGTCCCTATTGTTCATGAAGTCTAACAACTATTACTGCATTTAGAAAATTTAATTCACTTATTGTAGTTGCAAAAATCAAATAAATACTATTTGAGGATTGTCTCAAATATTTTTACTATTTAAATAATATATTTAACTTTCATATATGACGCTTTGTGAATGGTTACAATGCCAAATGCAAGCCTTTTACTGATTAGGATGGTTGATTTATTTACTACCCTAAATGATGATTTCATGAAAATATCTAATTTTGGGTTTACGAGAATCATCGTTACTCCATCGAGGGGGTATTTTACTATCATGGAAGTAGGGGTGGGCTAAAACTTTGATTTTTTTTTTGATACAAGGAAAAATAAAAGAGTTGTGAGTCTGTGGCAGAGTGTACTTGGATCTTACAGTTAAAAAAACTATTTTACCATTGCACTTTTGGTTCTATAGTTGAGGATAAGCGTTGAATACCTTGAATTTACGGGAGAATGAAACATAGTTTTTTCGATTACTGACTGAGAACCAATGTTCGACGATTTGGATAAAAATTTTACGGTTGCGAGTTGCACTTTTACGGCCACCGGATGGAGATAGCTAGCTTTTTGTTGATTTTTACTGTTACGACTACAGATGTTACGCGGCGGGATATAGATTGCTGGGTTTTTGTTGATTTTTACGGTTACGACCGGAGATTTTACGGGTACGGATGAGAAATAGTCCGAGGCTCTGGGCCAGAGAGAGAGTTTTACGATTGCGGGAGAAATTTTACGATTGTGGATGGAGATTGAGTTGTTTCACAGCATTTTACGCTTGTGGGACGGATTTTACTGTTGCGGGTGATGTTTTTACGATCACGGAGATTGGATGGGCTAGACGCGTTGAATAGCTATTTGTAGCGCAGCGCTACAAATAACGCCACCCTATATATATATATATATATATATATATATATATATATATATATATATATATATATATATATATATATATATATATATATATATAGGAAAATTCCTTTCTACATGCGCATGTAGCTACACTCACATGCGTATCTCAACATTTTGAGGGTATCTGGTCGAACGAAAGGTATGTACACGAAGTATGCAATGATACTAGGCCATCTGTGGTGGTATGTGCATGAGGTATGCGAGTATACCTGAGGTATGTGGACATACCACATTATATGTATTAATATAAATGTATTATCATAATAAATTAAAATTAGGGGCTGATTTGTAATTTTTGCGTGTGGTGACATTTGAAATATCTTAAAATAAATATGTAAACATACTCAAACTGATAAATGAGTATTCTGACATACCCTTGTTAATTTATTGAAAATGAGTGTATCTACATGCGCATGTAGATAAAACTCTTTCATATATTGTACAGAGGACAAGCTGGGCTGGCGGAGGTGTGGACGATGCTCAAAGGGCAGGACCACGTCTGCCTTCTCCTCTGCAGCTCTGTTTGATATTTTTGTCGATCGAAACGTCCGATTTTTTTAATCAGCGTCGGATGACTGATTCGCAGATTTTTTTTTAGATCAAAGGGCAGTCCCCGCTTTATTATCGCAAGCAGAGTAACGTAGCAGCAAAGTTTACAGCGCAAGCATATTCAAGGCGTGTCCGCCAGAAGGTTTATCTTTTAAGATCTAACTCAACATCAAACTCATTAACCAAAAAAAAAAAATTCCTACTCCTATTTCTTAGACAAACTGTTCTGAAAAGCCTGTAAATTTCAAACCATTCCTCATTTTTTTATAACTAAGAGGGGGTGTTTGGATACACTCAAATAATGTTTAGTTAGCTAATTTTAGCTAAGACAGAATCTATTAAATAGCTAGGAGCATTTATATATTTTGTAGCTAATTTTGAACAGCTAATTTTTAGTTGAGAGTATCAAATACCCCCTAAATCCTCAATTATCTAGATCCTGGCAGCAGGATCGTCACCCCTTCCCGAGTCACGAGTAAGGCTCTCGAATCTGCTACGTGAGGCTGCCACTCTATTCTCAGCAACTCTTTGAACTTGAGTTCCAAAGCACCAAATATGTAGTGCACCATTTCCTGCCCCATACCCTGCTCGAGTATCGGTTTCCAGCTCTTACTGTAATCGGTAATCTGTCTCTGCACTCCCTGATGTTTCCCAACTCCAATATTATGGTGTCTGTGTGTGTCTCCACTATATATACGATAAACCAATTTTGCAACATCGATCGACCTGGGCTATTTTAATTTCCTGCACGCTATGTGATCAAAGGAAATGTGGCTCTCTTGGTTCTAACTTCTAACCAGCCAGCTGCGGGTTTCGCATATTTTCTAGGAGGTTGGGACTATCGCTCTCTTATACATAGAGCATAAGGCGTCTTATGGCCGTGGCAAAAGTACTCAGCGGTACAAGAGGTACAAATCCCATTAATTTTTTACTAGCTGTTACCAGCAATAATGATTTTTCCTAAATTTAAAAAAATAGATTTATATGGGTACCACTTTTTTAGTACCGGTCCCACCTAGTAATTTAAGAGATAAATCATTAAAAGTTTATGGATAAATGTGTTCATATGGTATTACATTTCATATAGATAGTTTGCAGTTTTTCTTAACTAGTTTATAATAGAACACACTGCTGACTTAGATACAGGTTTGACTGTTTTTGTTTATCAATAGGTTAGATTTAAATTTGATGTAGTTTTTTTTCAGTATTATATATTAGAATATCAAACATATATGATTTAGATACAAATAATAGTCTAATTTAGATACAAATAAGGGCCTATTTTATATTATTTGTGATACAAATGAGAAAAGACTCTTCGGCATGAGTTGCATTTCATGAGTTCATCGACATTGGAAACCGTGCGAGCCAATAATGCAAGTCGATCGATCCTAACTACTAGAGTTAACCTTCAGTTGCGCATCTAGCTTGTAGTCTAGATTACACTGCATTGCAAGAATATAAGGTGTGTCACGTAGGTACAAGGAACAACCACGTCTTGGTAGAGAATGGCCTCCCAACGAGTTGGCTGCGTAAAATGCGTCTTAGTCTTGAAACCCTAAATGAAACTTCCCTTGATGCCTCCCAATCCAAATATATCTTTGTAGACATGTGTCATGTCATGCTGCTTCGTGCATTGGGCTTATAATAAGCCATACATGTGTGTTCTCTTTATATATTGATCCGTGGCACAGCCGTATATGTATGGATGTACCTCAAGAACTATGGCTTAACTATGTGTGATACTTTTCCTTTGTTTATATATAGTGACATCAGTGCCTCCTCAGGTTGGCGTCGAGAAATTTACAATTATTGGGGAGGACATGAGGAGCTAGTAAGCGACGCCATAACTTTCCCTAGCAGAGCTGATGTTTGGTTGATTATTCAATACAAAACAGTACTATGATAAGTTAGTGACCTCTAATAAGAGACGAAATATACACATCCTAGGAACAATTCCTACCACAATCACTATCTCAACGAGAATTTTAAGTGGTAATTAAAGATCTATTCTTTTAGGAGCTTATAAGAAATACTGCAATAGTATGTGTTTTAGCAGCAAATTCAAACAAAACTAGTTGCATGATTAGATTACACAGTTGCACTGTGCTTCATGCATGCAATTCTGAAAGTACAAAATCCCGTGCACAGTATTTTTGTTTAGAGATATGCTCCAATGGACCTCTTTCTCAACTTGCACGAATTTTAAGGTAACCTAAATAATTAAAATCAATTAATCCCGCTTGGGTAATTAGGGCCCAACCCTACCCTTGTCCAGCCCTAGCTCAGCCCCCCAAATCTTCCCTTGCGGGTGTGGATCAGAAACTCACGGTTCGTTCCTTCCTCTCCGCGTCCCCGCGTATCGTTCCTCTCGGCCAGGGCGGAACAAGAGCCGAGCAAGGGTAACCGGCGGCGGCACAACAAATCGACCCAGTAGATCGAGGCGGGGAGGGAGAGCATCATTTCAAAGAAGCAAAGGTCTGTATATGATGGGTCAGGTCATAACCAGAAACAAATCGAACTTATCATTTTACTATGGCCTCAGTTTGTGATCCTCTTGTTTTTACAAACGACAAAAGGTGCACCTAGGAAAAAATGGGAAGAGTCCAAGTAAACTGGACACAGATGGCAAGAGCATTAAAGCATTTAACTAAACACTGAAAATTACTTGCAGTATATGCAGCAAAGCCCTACAGGCGTACTTGTCCATGGAGGGTATGTTCGTTTATGTACTTAACCAGTATGTTCTATCATGTTTTGTTGTCATATATCTGAATGTATATATGTTTCAACTTCGTGTAGGGGTTCAACAGATCCTGCAGGTTGTGTGACCAACTAGCTTGGAGTGACCAAATAAACACATCCTTCTTTATTTATCGCTGCATGGTGCATGCTAGTTAATCCCGTGCAATGCAATATACAAAATGTACAGCGCTATATATACAGACTTGAGTTCATTCGTTATCACACGCACGATGGCTTGGTTAGACTCGGCGTCGGCGGCATCACATCCCAGTTCCCAGATCATGTCGATATGAAGCCTACAGTGTGCAGACTGCTGACAACAGAGGACTAAACACGATGAGTGAGCAGCCGCTGGCTGAATGCAGGAGCTGATCATCAGGTGTCCTCTCTTCTCTCCTCTGTGTCTGCCGATTCCTCGTCGCTCTCCAGCTCGGCCACCTCGGCGAGCAGCGCCGGGTGGTTCATGTCGCCGTGGGTCTTGCCTCCTGGACAATTCGCATGATCTATTCCATGGCCCGCGGCCCTGCGCCGGGAGAATTCCATTGAAAAGAGTTATATTTACAGTGCATATCACTTGAACGGAGAATTGTTTGTTTCTTGCCAGGGGGTTCAGAATGTCAATCAGGATAGTAGACAGACTTAGACGAAAAATGCATGTCATCAAAAAAAAAAGTGATGAAACTACCACCTAAGGTTCAGATAATCCCCTGCTTATTTTGCTGATACAGAAACACTGAAGGCATATGCCTCCCCTTCAGGTCCTCTCCGCCTCGATCCACTACATGAGCCGCCGGTGCTCAGCGTCGATTTCCCACATCGATTCGTTGTGACGCCGCCGGTTACCCTTGCTCGGCTCCTGTTCCGCCCCGGCCGAGAACGATGCTTCTCCGTTCCTTGCCGGCGGAGAGGAAGGAACGAACCATGAGGTTCTGATCCACACCGCCAAGGGAAGCGGATAGAATGGACTGGATCTGGTCTGGGCAAGGGTAGCGTTGGGCCCTAATTACCTAGGCGAAATTAATTAATTTAATTATCTAAGTTGCTTCAAGATTCGTGCAGATTGAGAAAGAGGTCCATTGAAGCATTTCCCTTTTGTTTATTGTTCTTGGTGGATTGAGTACAATTCGGGAATTCATGGGGACGTTTGGATTGACAAGTACACTTATATATATGTCCACCAACTCCTCATATTTTTGTCTTTTTTGATTGGTTTGAGAGTTGGGATGAGTTGATCCAACATCAGCTTTGTCCCTCGCAATCATATAATTCATGTGTTGTTTGTGGTAAGAGCGGGGCTCTACCCAAAATTCGTGAACAAGGGATTTGGGAAATCAGTGACTGCAACATTACAATATAGCAGCTGAAACATTACAAAAGTACAACGGCAACAACGAACCACAAGGGATTTGGAAAATCATAAACGACCAGATGTAAATAAAGGTGACTGCAGCTCGCCCTTTTTTTTTTGATAATTCTGCAGCTCGCCCTTGAGATCCAGTGGGTTCATCAAAGCCCTCCACCACCAGCTGCATTGGCTCTCTCATTGACCACATGCATATCCACCGGTGCGGTAGATCCATCACTTCCGAGAGTGTGATGCATGCATGGACGCCACAAATCGAGTGAAGAACGTAGCATATCCAATCCGATGCCTGAGACCTTGCTGCAGCTAACACTGAAACACACCGCTCCCTTTGATGTCTAGCTCCCACATGTCAGCAAAGTAGAACCATGTGGTACTCTTGAAAGCTGAATTGAACTTCCCTTGACGCCTCCCACCAATCCCAAATACTGCGTATATCTGTAGACTTAACTTGTCGTTCCATGCTGCTGCATGCATTGGGTCGATAATCTCACTTGGCGATCTGACCATGCAGCCATGCGCATTCTCTTTATATATTGATCTATTCGCCAGCTATACATGGCTCAAGAAATGTTGCTTAGCTACGTGTGATGTTTTGCCTTTATATATTGACATATATGCATCCTAAGGTTGGGATTAATTGTTAGAGTTACATGTTGGGGAGGATCGGAGGCTGGTGCACAAAGTTAGTAAGAGACGTGTGATAGGTTCGTGATGTCTAAGAAACGAACTATATAAATCCTAGGAACAATTTCGACCGTGGTCGCTATCTTATTGAGAGTTTTTTAGACAATGAGCCTGTAGGAGAGTCCCTTGCCTAACCATTTTTTAAACTATAAATTATAAATTATTGATTATGTTGAGATTTTCCTAATCAAATAGTTTTGTTTCCGCTCCTGTAATACGGGCACCATATTCATTTCCAGCGATATGGTTTTTTATTGAATATTTCAGGCAAAAAAGAAACTAAAACACTGCAGATATTCTGGCCTTCTTCTAATTGTCTCTGGCCATTTTCATCCCTATCTGTGCTGCCACAGAGGAGAGGCTGTGATATATTAATGGAATTTTCATGTGGAAAATTGTGATTATGGGCCAACACTCGCTTACTGATTGGTTCCATTAATTTGCTTGTTTCCGTTATTAGCACAGGCCAGACATTCTTTCCATGAAGGTTCTCCACTATTTTGCTTCTTCATTCCAAACTGCCGGTGAGTGTACGGTGTAGGGGTGTAATCAGATCGAATACGGACGGATATTGTTGATACCGTATTTGTTTTCATATATTTTTTTCGGATTCGGATCAGATACGGATATTGATCAAATGTGTCGGATAATACTTGAATGATTATCGACATCATATTTATGCAACTTTGAGTACTCGGATACAGATACGGATCGAATATTAAATGTCTGGATTCGAATACGGATTGGATTTTAATCCTTCTAAACGGATCGGAACTCGAATACGGACAGATAATATCCGTACTATCCCTATCCCTAGTACGGTGTACCGTCAAGTTCTCCCTTGAGAGTGCATTTGGCATTGGAAGAAGGCATTGACTGGTGTTGCAGCGCGCTCAGGCTCGTCTGCACGCGCCGTTAAGGTGTGCTGACTGCTGGGACTGGGAGCTCATGTATGTGCACAGGCATGCAGAGGAGAGACAAGCTAAGTGGAGTGGTGCAGCAGGGGAGGACAAGCTGGACTAGCGGAGGCGTGGACGATGTTCAAAGGCCTGTACCACATCTGCCCTCCTCTCGTCTGTTTGATATTTATGTTGATCCAAGCGTTTTATCTTACTATTATTAATTAGAGATTTTTTTAGTCTTCACGTTAATCTTTACAAAACGCATCAGAAAAAAGATAATTCCTAAAATTTCTCATAAAAATCGGAAACATCTGACCATTGATTGGTAAATTAGAATATTAATAGTCATTAGATCTGTTCTCTAAGTAATTATCTAGCTCTGCTATTATGAAATGTTTTAAGTTCAACTCTCAACAAAAGCAAATTTCTTCTTTTTCTACCAGATTTTTTCTATTTTCAATTTATTTTCTAAGTAAACACCCATTTCAGGTCGTTACGAGAGGTTTGAGTTCAACTCTCAATGAAAACAAATTTCTTCTTTTTTTGGGATTTTTTTCCATTTTCAAAATTACTCTCAGATCAATTTTTTCCCATTTGCAAATTTACACTACTAAATGATTCCTTAACTTTTTTTATAAAGATGTTAGAAACATTTTTATGAAATAGATATTCTGTGCCAAATATTGCTATTACTAATTGAAGGCTCTTTTTTTAACCTCATTTTTAATCCTCGCAAGATGCGTTAAATAAAAGATAAAGTCATAAAAATTTTCATATAATCAGAAACAACATCCTATCATTAATATTAGAAAATCATAATAGCCATTAGATATGTTTTCTATGTAATGAATATCCTGTCATCCATCATGTAGCTCTTGTAAAAATAGTCATTCGATCTATTATAGTTTCTAAACAATTACCCACCATGATATTATGAAAGATAAAATAAAGAGTAAAATCCATCTCCGATCCCTAAATTTGTCTTGGTGTGTCAATCCGGTCCCTAAAGATTCAAAGTGACCATCTCGATCCCTAAATTTGTCTTGGTGTGTTAACCGGGTCCCTAAAGTCTCGAAGTGACCATTCCAGTCCCTAAAATTGTCTCGGTGTGTCAATCCGGTCCCTAAAAAGTCTCAAAGTGACCATTTGGACTGGGACCGGGTTGACAAAACAAGACAAGTTTAGAGACCGGGTTGAGATACCAAGACAAATTTAGGGATCGGTTTGACACACTCAGACAAATTTAGGGATCGGGATAGTCACTTCGAGACTTTAGAGACCTGGTTGACACACAAAGATAAGATTAGGGACTGGGATGATCACTTTAAAACTTTAGGGACCGGGTTGACATACCAAAACAAGTTTAGAGACCGAAGATGGATTTTACTCTAAAATAAAATAATCCCCTAAATTTGTATAAAAATTGCGCATCGTGGTATTATGAAATATGAATTAAACAACCCCTTAAATTTGCATAAAATTATCCACCATGCCATTATGAAATACGAATTAAAATAACTCTCTAAATTTGCATATAAATTACTCAATGTGCCATCATAAAAAGTAAATTAAAATAAATTCTAAATCTGCATATAAATTACCCAATATGTTATCATAAAATATAAATTAAAATAACAGATTGGAAAATTAATAGCCATTAGATCTGTTTTTCAAGTAATTACTGACCTCTGTCATTGTGAAAGGTTTGAGTTCAACTCTCAACGAAAGCAAATTTCTTCTTTTTGGCAGATTTTTTCTATTTTCAATTTATTTCTAAGGAATCACCCACCTCTGCCATTACGAGAGGTTTTAGTTCAACTCTCAATGAAATTTTTTTTCTTTTTTGTTGGATTTTTTTCTATTTTCAAATTTATTCTTAGTTTGTTGTCAATTTTTTCTATTTGTAAATTTACACTACTAAATGGTCACGTAACTTTTTTTTCATAAAGACGCTAGAAACTTTTTTATGAAACAGATATTCCGTGCCAAATATTGCTATTACTAATTGGAAAATTTTTTTGGAGCCTCATTTTTAATCCTCGCAAGATGCGTTAAATAAAAGATAAAGTCATAGATATTTTCATCTAATCAGAAACATCATCCTATCATCGATATTAGAAATCTTAAAAACCATTAGATATGTTTTCTATGTAATTAATATCCATCATGTAACTATAACAATAGATATATTTTCTAAAAAAAGATAGATAATAAAATTCTCAGAGAATCAGAAACATCATGCCATCCATCATGTAGCTCTAATAAAAGCAGTCATTCGATCTATTATAGTTTCTAAACAATTACCCACCATGACATTATGAACGATAAAATAAAATAATATCTTAAATTTGTATAAAAATTGCCCATCATGCTATTATAAAATATGAATTAAATAACCTCTTAAATTTGCAAAAATTACTCACCATGCTGTTATGAAATGCGAATTAAAATAACCCTCTAAATTTGTATATAACTTACTCAACATACCATTATAAAAGATAAAATAAAATAAGTTCTAAATCTGCATATAAATTACCCAATAATGGTGTCATAAAATATAAATTAAAATAATTTCTAAATTTGCATATACATCGTCCACAATGACATTACAAAAGATAAATTAAAACAACCAGCTCTAACATTATTATGGATTAAATCTATATTTTTTAAAACTCTAATCCGTACGATAGCATGAGTTGATGGACTAATTTTTCTAATCAGCGAATCGGACCTGTGATTCATTGCATCTTTTT
This sequence comes from Paspalum vaginatum, assembly GCA_030272315.1. NCBI lineage: Eukaryota > Viridiplantae > Streptophyta > Magnoliopsida > Poales > Poaceae > Paspalum > Paspalum vaginatum. Next base: position 43,923,935 of record CM059013.1, read on the forward strand.
AGATCAAAGGGCAGTTCCCACTTTGTTATCACTAGCAAAGCGTATCATAGCAGCCAAGTTTACAACGCAAACGTATTCAAGGCGCATTTGTCACGAGGTTCATTTCGAGGATCTTATTATTACTTATTAGAGGTTTTTTTTAGAGCCTTCACGTTAATCCTCACGAAACGCACTAAAAAAATTTTTAAAAATTCTCAAAAAATCAGAAAGATCCAACCATCAATTGACAGATTAGAATATTAATAGCCATTAGATCCGTTTTCTAAGTAATTACTCATCTCTCAACGTTAATCCTCACGAAACGCAAAAAAAAAAAAAAATTCTAGAAAATCTCACAAAAATCAGAAACATCTAACCAGCAAGTGACAAATTGAAATATAATAGCAATTAGATATGTTTTCTAAGTAATTTTCCACCTCTGCCATTATAAAAGGTTTTGAATTCAATTCTCAACGAAAACAAATTTCTTCTTTTTGGAAAATTTTTCCATCTATTTTCTAAGTAATTACTCACCTGTGCCATTATAACGGTTTTGAGTTCACCACTCAACAAAAGCAAATTTCTTCTTTTTTGGCAGATTTTTCTATTTTCAAATTTAATCTCAGTTTTTTGTTAATTTTTTTTTCATTTATAAATTTACACTACTAAGTGATTCCGTAACTTTTTTTCATAAAGATGCTAAAAACCATTCTATTAAACAGATATTTTGTGCCTAATTTTACTATTACTAATTGGGGATTCCTTTTGGAGCCTCTTATTAATCCTCACAAGATGCGCTAAATAAAAAATTCAATCTTATAAATTCTCACAAAGAAAATTGAAATCTCAATAGATATTAGATTTTTTTCCTATATAATTAACATCCCGTCATCCATCATGCTCTAATAATACATCTGTTGTCTAAGGAAAAAATTAAAATATTAAGAATTTCCACAAAAATCAGAAACATTCTATCATCCACCATATAGCTCTAATAATAATAATCGTTAGATATATTATAGCTTCTAAAAAATTTACCCACCATGACATTATGAAAGATGAAATAAAATAATTTCCTAAATTTGTATAAATATTGACCATCATGGCATTATGAAATATGAATTAAATAACCCCTTTAATTTGCATAAAATTACCCACCATACCATTATGAAATACGAATTAAAATTACCCCTTAAATTGTCATATAAATTACTCAACATGCCATTATAAAAGATGAACTAAAATAAACCCTAAATCTGCATATAAATTACCCAATATGCCATCATAAAATATTAATTAAAATAATTTCTAAATTTGCATACGCAAAGATAAATTTTCAAAATTCTCACAAAAATCAAAACATCCCGGCATCCATCATATAGCTCTATTAATAGTAATCATAGGACTATTATAGTTACTAAAAAAAATTACCCACCATGACATTATGAAAGATGAAATAAAACGATGCCCTAAATTTGTATAAAAATTGATCATCATGCCATTATGAAGTATGAATTAAATAGCCCCTTAAATTTGCAAAAAATTACCCACCATGCCATTATGAAATACGAATTAAAATAACTCCTTAAATTTTCGTATAAATTACGCAACATGCCATTATAAAAGATGAATTAAAATAATACTTAAATCTGCATAGAAATTACCTAATATGCTATCATAAAATATAAATTAAATTAATTTCTAAATTTGCATATGCATTACCCACAATAATATTACAAAAGATGAATTAAAACAATTAGCTGTAATATTCTTACGGATTAAATTTAAATCCCCAAAACTCTAGCCCATGCGAGAGTACGGGTTGATGGACTGGTTTAACTCAACAACAAACTCATTGACCAAAAAAACCGCTGCCCCTATTTCTCAGACAAACAGTTCTCAAAAGACAAAAGCCTTTCACTTTCATACTCTTCCACTTTCATACTTTTTCTATCCTCATTACAAACTCCTCAATTGTCAAGTCTTTCGCAGGATCGTAATCCCTTCCCAAATCCTGAGTCCACTACAAGAAACTTGTCGATTTATAACGAATTCCTCATGACAATTGATCATTTCGTCATTATTTTATGACGTTTTGTATATTGAATATGACTTAGTGACAAAAATATGGTGTTCATCACTAACATGAATGAGAAATAGTCATAAACCAACACACTATCATATTTATGACGAAACCTCTCCAAATTTAGTGACAATTAGCAATCGTCACAAATTTATGAAAAAAAAACGTTATAAGTTTTCTTGTGCATCACAAATAATAGGTCCACTCCTAGTAATGAAATAACTTGTAATTTAAATAAAGTTTGAACAAAATACATTTAAGTTTGTAAACCCGAGATGTGCTCATGCTCTCTTGATTTTAAAATCAATTTTGAATAGAATTAAAACTAGTCAATTCAAAAAAAAGTAAAATGGTAAATCTTTTTTCATCTTGCTAGTCATAAGTTTCTTGTGCACTACGAGATTTATTTATGTTTTTCTTGATTTTATTGGATCAAGTTTGATTGGAATTCAAAGTAGTTTTGAATTTTTAGAAATAGAATAGTACATAAATTTGTTGGCTAATCTAAATTCGTTTTGGGCCAAATCTTCATCGGGGTAGCTCACCCCTCCTCCTCCCCGAGTTGGGCCCCCAATAGCCGCTTGAAAACAAGTGGGTCCCACATGTCATTTTTTTTTTGGAAAAGAAAGGAAAATAGCAAAGATAGAGACACAAAAGAGTGCAACGCTTGGATTCGAACCCGCGACCAGCAATTCTGCACAAACACACTCAACCACTGCACTAGAATCACTGTTTTGTCTTGATTACATATTGCCTGCTATTTCTAGAGTTATAGGTGGAGATAGTATTAATTTTGAAATAAGTGTACACCACACGTTTCTGGCTATTTCTAGAGTTATAGGTGGAGATAGACCTGATCATTCCTCGGGCCGGGCCGAGCCGGGTTCGGGTCAAGCCATGGAAAACCCGACTCAAAAAAATATGGCCCGAGCCCGCCCATGGCCTGACAGAAATCTCATAATCCTGGCCCGGACCCACCCATGACCCGACCCGGCAACCCACGGGCTAACCCGATGGCCCGTCAATGCACATCCCACATGCAAATTACAGAAATGCGTATGAAACACAGGTCGATAAAATTCAGATTAGAGAAACATTCAACACCAAAGCACACAACTTCATCACGTCACACAGCAAACAAGTCAAGTCACTCCTAGAGGGGGCAGCTGTGTGGCCTATTGGTTGAGTCAGCTCCTGCCACGCTCATCTGCTACTGCAGCGGCCAAGCAGTCAAGCGCCCTCTAGGTTCTACCTTCATCCAACAGTCGACAAGCGCTCTTCAGGTCGCCACTCAGAGGATCCCAAACTGCCAGGCTCACCTCGTTGCGCAGTGCAGGAGATCTGAGCAACTGAAGGTTGTACCACAGCTTGCCACTCTCCTGCAGGGCGTCCGGCGCCGGAGATCTGGCATCACGCAGCCGTGCGCCTAGGTGGCCAGCTAGTCGCCTGTTTGTTCGCCCTGGTGGCTGGTGGCGGCTGAGGAGAGGAGGGAGAAGGTGATAGATTTTTAGGGTTGGAGCAGAGTGAAGCTTATATATTGATGTTTGTTGGGCTGGACCGCATACTAAACAATTCGACTGGCCAGTGGTGCATGTTTAATTGTTTTTGTCGGGCTGTCGGGCCGGCCCGCGGGCTAAAAATCAGGCCCGCGCCCGACCCAATATTTGCTGCGGGTCAAAAATAGTAGCCCGCGCCCAGCCGATGTGCAGACCGGGTCGGGTCGGACTGGGTTTTTTTTGGGCGGGTCAGATCGGGTTCGTCGGGTCGGGTGGCCCATAATCAGGTCTAGGTGGAGATAGTATTAATTTTGAAATAAGTGTACACCACACGTTTCTCCTTTATTCCAAGTCTTAAAAGGTATTGATCATCAAAGTGTGGGTCCCTCTTTATATTAAAAAGTTTTATTTTTCTCTCATATTTTTATGAGTACAGGCCACGTTTAATACGCTCGTAGCATATGGCCAAAGTCTATCAAATCACCAAGTTTCATGGGGACCCAAAGTTCACTTTGCCCTTTTCACATGATACTTGAGATTATCTTCATATAGTATGTTTATTTGAATAGGTAACTTAATCACAATTTTCAAACATCACTTGATTATTTTTAGGATATAATTGCATTTTTGATGATTTACTATAGAAAAAATTTAATAATACACAAACAACCTAAGAAAACCATGAGATTTGGCCTGGGGGCCAAAATATATACATATAGCATATGTAAAAAAGTTTGGTCATGAAAATCAATTGGGTGCTAGCATTTCCTTCATATAGTCAAGCTCGTTGCTTATGTCTCGTATCAAGTCGATCTATCAAATCAATCAAGTTTCAATGTGATCCAAAGTTCAGTTTGCCCTTTTCACGTGAGGACTTGAGGTTACCTTCATATATTATGTTTATTTGTCTAGGTAACTTAATCACAATTTTTGAACATCACTTGATTATTTTTAGGATATAATTGCATTTTTGGTGATTTACTATAGAAAAATTAATAATACACAAACAACCTCAGAAAATCATGAGATTTAGAAGGAGGGAAACATTATGTACATATAGCGTCCTCAAAAAAGTTTGGTCATAAAAATCATCGGGTGCTAGCGTTTCCTTCATATAGTCACAGTCGTTGCTTATGTCTCATATGAAGTCTATTAAATCAACTAAGTTTCAAGGTGATCCAAAGTTCACTTCGCCCTTTTCACGTAAGGACTTGAGGTTATCTTCACACAATATGTTTATGTGTCTAGGTAATTTGAATGACATATTGCAAACAAAACTCGATTGGGTAGTAAATGATAAAGGACAAACTAAGTTTTTTTGGGGAAATGAGAAACTAATTGTGAAAATGAAACACACACTCAATTTTAGCCCAACAGTCTAAAGCTCAGCCCACTTAAAGTTCCAGCCCAGACGCGAGTGAGAATAGCCGTTGGATCATCTAGATGGTTCAGATTCACTGTCTACGGATATAAAATCTATGAAACCTACCCTCTCCCACTTTCCCTCCCCTGCCGGCCTCCACAGGTCCGCGCCGCCTCCCCGCGACCCCGCCTGGAGGTCCACCGCCACCAAACCACCTCTGTCCCTCACCTGCACACCGCCGAGCCACCTGGAGGGCCACCGCCTCTGCCTCCGCCTCCACCTCCTTTCCACGGAAGCCGCCGAGACGACTCTACCCCTCCACTGCTCGCGCCTGGCGCCGCCTGGAGGGCCGTCGCCGCCGGCCGCTGGATCCACGCTGCCGCCATGGATCTGCCTCGTCTTGCCCGCGCCGGGGGCCAGCGGCAGCCAGATCCACACCGTCGCCATAGATTCGCCTCCTCCCCCTTGCTCGCCGGTCCACTGCCGTCTCCCTCCACTCTGATCATCCCCACCTTCTTCGTTTGCTCCGGACAGCCTCCGCTATCAGCCGCCGCAAGGGGCCCCTGTCTCCTGCTCACCCCTCCATGCCTCTGCTCTAAGCGCCGGTGGCCTCTTCATCGACTTCTGAGAGAAAGGTTATGGGATTTTACCATGGCTTGCGCAGTCCACAACTACATGGTTTCTTACTGCATATCTCACTGCATCTCATATTGTGTACCTTTTACAATGGTGAGTGCGGATGGCCTTAGACCTAGACGGAGGCGATTTCTACGTTGGTGAAACTGGCGGTATAACAATAAATGATTACCATGTGAGTTATAAGTTTCTTTATTGGCCACATGCTAAATGCTTGAAATTTGTGGTGACATGCAGGGACAACACCAAACTTTCTGGTTAATGCACATAGTAGGAAGATATTTGTAGCCACTATGAGTTTTTCTTACCTCTCTTTACTATAATTCATGCTGCCTTAGTACCTTTCTGGTATAATGAATGATTAAAGGATAGAGCTGCCCTCATTTGTGCAGGAGTTTGCTGTGCATATCTAGATAGGATCACCCATGCTATCATGGATTGATGATGATGTGAGCACCAAGGATCGAAAAGAAAATGGCCATGAGCAAGAAGGGGTAGACTGAGGCCATGCAATTTTAGTTTGCAGCCATTTCACTATAAATATAGTTGGTAAGTTAATTAGATTTTTTTGGTGCCTGTGATGTAATCCTTTTGGTTCTAGTGCTTGTAAATTTGGTTATGTGATCTATACAATTATTTATGTCAACATGTGAGTGGAAGGGATTGCAGAAGTTAAATGGGTCGTAAAGGGCCATGAGGCTGATATAGTTTCTATAACTGAAATGGGCTGTAAAATGTTGAGGGAGGAGATATAGACTTTTACGACTGAAATGGGCCCCTTGAATAGTTTGTGACGAAACAAAAACGTCATAAAACTAGTGACATGTAGGATCCTAGTCATCGCCATGTCACCCAACCGGAGTTGTTTATGATGTTTCCTCTGCAAGATAATGACGAAAATTGCTGTCATAAAATTAATGAAGAAAGAAGGATCGTCATAATGTTAGTGACGAAAATGCTTAGTTTTGTCACAGATCGAAATAAAGACGCATGATCAGTGACAAACGTCCTTTTGTCACGCGATTGTCACAAATCATGAATTATGACGTAATTTCTAATGTTTGTGATATAAATTAATTATCATTATATAGCAAATCTCTTGTAGTGGTCAAAACTCCCGAATCTGATACATGAGGCCGACACTCGATTCGCGGCAACTCGTTTGACTTCAGCTCCAAATCACCAACAGTGATCCATTTCGCCGGGCATACCCCCGGCTTGAGTATCATTTTCCAGCTCTTCTGTGGCACCAGGGTTGTCTCTACAATACCTGATGTTTCCCAACCCCAATTTATTGGTGTCTATCTGTTTATTGCCTTCACCATATATATGATAATACATCGATCGACCTGAGCTATATATATTAATTTCTACCATGCTACGAGATCAAGGGAATATGGCTCTCTTGGTTCCAACTTCTACCTAGCCAGCTGCGGGTTCAGCAGGTTTTCTAGGAGGATGGGACTATCTCTCCCTCATATATAGAACGTATTTATGGAGTCCCGTAACCATAGCTGTGAACAAAGTAAGCTTTCAATAAAAGCTGGACCCTCTTATAAGGGTCTTGGTTCTAGAACAAATTCTTTCCCATGGATAAACGTCCCTAGAGATGACGGCATGCAGTCAAATTCTGAAACGTAGTGCAGGACCTGCATTCCAAAGATGGCCTTGAAACTTGCATTGGGGCGAAACAATCTTCCTTTCAAGATATGTAGATGCTGCAGATCTCCTCGATTTGCACACTCATGACACTCTTCCACTTCTACAGCCCGAAGCTAGCAGCCGCTGCTTCAGCGACGAATTCTGGAGTGGAGATGTCCCACCTGCTCCGCAATTATCTCCTCATTGACGGATTACTCGGGATCATAGTGGCTCAAAGCCTTGATGTTTTAGATCATCAGTTCAATCCTGTGAAGTCGCTTTGGCCATACCGTCACGACGGTAATCGCAGATGTAGCAAAGATTGAACTTCTCAGCAGCCTGTAAGGATCCACCTCCTCGTTGACAGAGCCTGAGCCTCCTCCGCGATTGTGTAGTTGTTGGCTACTTGGCTTCTTGGACACAAGTCCCACCTAGTATACGCTGTGAGCGTCCTGATGCAATGCATGCGCCAGGTCATCTATTATATACACTGCACGCCATAGCTTCATTCGGAGTTCAGATCCCTTCACTGATGTTTCCCAATCCTGCTAACATTGGCTGGATGTTTGTGGCCTTTACTAGTAGTGTATGATTGTTTGGCAAGATTGATGGGCCTAGCTGTCTATGTATCTAGCACGCTCAACTGCTCAGGCCCAGACCATGCCTCTCCTCTACCCGGTCGGCCAGCTAGGTATAGGATGATCGAGTTCGGCTTCTATATATGCACCACAGATAGAGCATTATTTACTGAACATGAGTTAATTGGCATTGTTAATGGATCACCTACTATGAGGACACAGAAGCGGAGCCTACTTCACTAGTACATATATATTCAGTTCATCTCTCACTGATCTTCAGCTTCATTCATCATCCATTCATTAGGGTAGTAGCTTTTGCTTCTTCAACACAAAAAAGGTTGCATACATGCCATGCTAAATAACAATTAATGGACACTATTAATGGAACCAAACGGTTCATGCATGGTTCATTTCATTCATAAATGGAAAACTCGAATGTTCCAAATAGGCCCTCAAGTGTAAAAAAAAACTCTTATAACAATATGTTGTTTTATATACCTCCTTTTGTACTGCCCTGAACTGAATTGTCGTTTGCCCATCTGCATATCATGCAGCCCGGTTAGCGCCTCAATCACCAAACCTGTTCCATCATCCTAGCATCCTCCATTGACAGGAGTGCGTCACGTTGTCGGAGGGTTTACATGCGATTGATGCGTATTGTCGATCTGACAAGGCAACGTTTTGAGTCTTTGAATCCACCACCGCAGTGATCAACTCACTGACTTGACACTCAATACTCTGAGTGCCAAGTTTCGCCCAATTTGACGCCGTCTTGCTTTGGTTTTCCCGTTCACTTGAAGCAATGACGACGCACATGAAACTTTGTGTAACAGCTGAAACTCTTAACTAGGTTTCTGTCAACCTGTTCCGGTATGCCGCTGGACATGCAACACCCGGGTTGCTGGCCGCATCCAAATCCTGCACAGGGTATGGTCTATATGGTTGTTCTTAATTTAATCATGGCTGCATATATAATTGATTTAGTTGGTGGAGCGGCGAGCTAGTGATGGGACCAGACAACAGCTAGAGGGTGATGGTGTTGCTCTGATCATTGGTAACAAACCAGGACGACTCAGCACGCGCGTTGCAAACAGATAGTAACATCCCCGTCTCCGCTCATTTGTAATTGTTGGAATAAACGCGTCACGAGCGCGTGTGTACGTGCCAAGAGCCGGCGTGTGTGTGCGCCGGGCACGGGAACACGGGAGTGAGCGCAGCGCATGCGTGAACACCGTGTGATCGACGGGTACGCGCCGGATCTACATGGCGTGCGTGGATCGGGGGTGGAGTCCGTGTGCGTGGTTGGACCGAGTCTAGAGTTTGTTGGGGGCTTGGGCGTGAAGATATAGGAGTAGATACAAGATGGGAACGTGGAGCCGATCGCGCGGAACGCGGCCGGGTGAAGTTGTTTTGGCCATACCGTCATCACGACGGTCATCGCAGATGTAGCCAAGAATGTGAACCTCTCAGCAGCCTGCGCTGATCCTCGCAATCACTGACAACGTCTGAGCCTCCACCATTGTGTAGGTTTTATCTTCTTGGACACTGTCCCCACCTAGTATACGCCGCGAGCGTCCTGATGTAACGCATGTGCGAGACAATCACCTGCACACGACAGTTGCACTCAGAGTTCAGGTCCTCACTGATGCTTCCCAATCCTGCTAACATTGTCTGAATGTTTGTACTTTGTAGCCTTGACTAGTAGCGTATGATTTGTTTGGCAAGATTGATGGCCCTAGCTAGCTATATATATCTAGCACGCTCAACTGCTCGAGGCCCAGACCATGCATGCCTCTCCTCTACACGGCCAGCTATATGATGATGGAGTCCGGCTTAATTGGCATTGTTCATGGGTTCACCTACCATGAGGACAGAAGCGATGCCTGCCTACTTCACGATGTACATATTTTTTTGGTGGTTGCGGTGTGGCCCATCTGGTTTTGGTGGGTGGAAATTGATTAATAAAAATGTTAATTCATTACTAGCTTGCATTAGGATCGATCTATAAAATTTTTTAGCGAGATATATATTAGGGCTAGTTTGGCAACCCCATTTCCTCGAGGGATTCGGAGGGATTCAGGGGAATTAGTTCATTTTTTCCTCCATTCCCCTAAATCTTTTGAGAGAATGGAGTTGCCAAACTAGACCATAGGAAGCATTTTCCGTTTCCACCAATATTTTTAATCGTTCAAATGTACTTGATTTTTTATTTTCTCATGTAAGGTAATAAGTTTATCAATAATTAGCCGGTAAATAAATAATTTTCCACCAATATTTAACTTGCAGTTTGCACAATAACTTATTCCATTGCGGGTTAGCTCAACGTGCCTTTCCACCCTCCCATCCAAAGGAGCCTTTTAATGTAGACAGTGAATAAACAGTTAAGCTTTCAATTTAAAAATAAATAAATGGACCCTTTTTAAGGCATCTTGGATCTAAAAATCATGGACTGAGCGTCGCCAGAGAAGGCAGTGAAACTTCCGGAGGCCGTAAAGGTACCTTGCAAGGACAGCCGCGTGAATTTCGCGTTGGACGATCACTGATTCACTGGGACAATCTTTCCTTGCTGGACTGCCTTGGTTTGCTGCGATCTAGAAAAAAAATCCCTTTATTTTGGAAACCTGAGCACAGAATTTGGAGCACATCAGTTCAATTCGTGAATTTGCTATGGTTGTATCGCTGCATTAGCTGCCACTGCCATTGCCACAGCCCAAGACTAATTACCACGTACTCAGACGTCTGCACAGATCTTCATCGTCGTTCATGGTGTCTGAGCTTCCACGTCAACCTCCTCATTTCTTGGATCCATAGCTTTCCCAGTATCCACCTCAAATTTTAAGAGGCACCCCCCAAGTTTGCCTGTGTTTTTCTTTCTTCAAGAAGTGAAGGAGGGGTTCTGGTACTGTCCAAGCCGACGATGCAGGCACACATGTATCACCCATTGAACTTCCATTCCCTAATGCATCCCAGTCCTCTATAGTCTTGCTTTTAACTGGAGCAGCATGCATGTAAGCTTAACCTATGGCAGCACTTGCAAACCAATACAAACACTATACATTGAGTAAGCATTCAGTTGGCTCCAATATGTATATATATATATATATGACTCAGAAATTTGCGTACTCATACTGAGTATTGATGATCCAGCTAGCTCCCTCAAGGGACAATGGTCCCTCCCATGCTCATGTGTTGATCATCACTCACTAGTCCTTTATTAGAGAAGATGAGATATTGCGCAATTATTATCTTATTTACATCGGATGGGAAAATGATTCCCCTATTAAATCTCCAGAAAATAAAGTCTGGACATTTACACCGTAGAAAGAAAAGTTATGTGTAGAGCAACAAGACCTTTTTTTTTTTCTGTTTTGCAAAGTGCACACATGGAGATTGTTTGCACAGTTGAAGTTATGTATGTAAGATATTTTCTAGAGAAAACAATTTCAGAGCACCAACACATTCTATGGAACCTTCAGTTTCTATAGCCTTTAAACACGACTTTAGGAACTGAAGAAATGAACTTATGGACACATCTTACCAATCTCAATTTTCAAGGTGACAAAGCTGTGTGAAAGAAGTCAGCATTACAACATGAGGTGCATTTGTTTTAGATAAATAATGCCCGTAGTGAGTATGGCTAGAATAAGGATGATTGTAGTGAGTACTGCTAGAATAGACAAGGAAGTACTCGCATGGATTTCTTCTTCGCTGGCGGATCCACTTGCAAAGAACATGAACGGCCTTATGTGATGTATGCCAGGAGTGATTAGTTTTGGTTGCTTACATAAATAGTGTATACACTGCAACAATTGCGATCAACACTCAAATGACATTCTGATGTTTCCCAATCCCTGAATCCCGCTAACGTTAATTGTCTGAATGTTAATTTTTATGGCCTTGACTGTAAGCAGCCTATTTGGATTGGCAGGACTGATAGCCCTAGCTAGCTATTTATCTAGCACCCGCAAAGCCGGAAGACCATAGCTCTCTTTGACCTAGCCAGCTGCGCGTTCGGCTTCTATATATGCATTGTAGATCAAGGATTGTACTAAGCAAGAGTAACTGTTAACGGGACACCTACCATGAGGGAGAAGCGATGTCTACTTCACCTTTCACTGATGTGTCCAGTTTCATTCTCATTCACCAGATTTGATAGACAAAGCGGTGTCTATTTCACTACATGAGCTGAATGAACATACGTATCTTCTTCACTGCACTATAGTGTGTTTTTATTCCTTGTGAATGAACTTCTACCTTAAATCATACTCCCTCCGTATTTAAATATAAGTCGTGGTTGACTTTTTTTTCAAAACTTTGATCATTCGTCTTATTCAAAAAAATTGTGTAAACATATAAAAAACTAGTCATACTAAAACTCTATACAATTACAAAACAAATCACAAAAATATAATTATAATATTTTTAATGAGACGAGCGATTGAAGTTTTGGAAAAAAATCAACCGCGACTTATATTTTAATACGGAGGGAGTATTTCATTCTACCTGAATAGTCCTTGATAGGTTAGCACACATTTACATAGAACAATTTTTATCAACATATAAAAAGTTCTCATTTTTATATTAAAATGTGGGATATTTTCTCTTGATTAATTGATGTACAATATATATTTCTAAACCAAAAAACTTTTTTGAAGGTGGAATATCATCTTTTAAACTGAGAAAAATTTCTTCGCAAACCTAGAACATTATCCCACATAATATAAAAATTGTCCTACCTCTATTAAACATGTGCTTATTGTTAGATGAATGTAGCCGCATTCCGTCCTTTTTTAAATCCTTCTATTTTAACACTTACAATCATAGTTCTTTAACTTGCAAATTTTGAATATACACTATCTTCTATCCACGCTTCGCAGAGACACGAGACATTTTGGGCGTGTTGTGCTCTCCGGCCTAAACTCCAAACGCCGGCCCAAAAGGCCGAAAGCACGCGGTGGCAGGTGGACGCCCAAGCCCAACGCGACCACTCTCCCGTCGCCCCTCACCCCTCACCGGCTCAGCCCCGCACCGCCACCCCTTTCCTGGCGGCGCCGGCGACGGCTAGGCGAGCAGCCAAGCCTTCGTCGGGACGAGCGCCGGCGACTAGTATCCAACAGGTACGCCCGCGGCCCGCCCCTTCTCTTCCCTTCCCGCTGTGCGAAACCGAGCTGCCCAAACCCTAACGTAAGGTACTTGCTTTCGGATCCGATCCGCCTTAACTTCATTTTCATTTTGCCAGAAAACAACAAAACTACCGCATATACGTATGTAAGCCTATACTGGATATGCTCCTTGGTGCGCCGGAGCTGCAAATAAGATGGGTTTAGTGATCCAGGAACGGTTGGCTGATTGAATAAGTTGTTTGATAATAATATGATTAGTAGTAGAGTTTGTGCTAGTCATGAAGCATTGCCAGGAAGTTATAATGCTAACATTTCAGAACTAAGGATTTTGTAAATTTTGTTTCTCTGTTCGATGGAGCTTTTAGTGGCACTTTGTGCAGATGCAGCCCAAGGATAATTTCATACAGTGTAGTATATGGTCCTGCTCTCATGACATGGATTGCTTAATTACTGAGGATTAGTGCACATCTTTGTCTTGCTTGGCATCAGGTTATGATATTGTCAATAATCTAGACTACCTCATAAAAAATATGCTCAATAGGTCAGCTTATTCTGGTAGCCAGAATGCAAGTGACGCTAGGACTGCACTTGTCAGCAGATAATATACTGTACAAATTTGCTTGGCTCATTCATTGTCTTAATTTTGAGCTGCATCGCATTTCAAACATGGCAATTATTGACTTAGAGCCATGAATTTGGACTGAGAATTTGAAAAGTTTTGTTTCGTGTTTATTACAAAAATTCGTTTTCCTACTGACCTGTTGCTATGTTCTGCTCAGGTCTAAAACTAATGAATTGACTTTCACTGAATAAGTTGGTGCTTGTAATGCAATCTTTTGTTTAAATGACACGAGCAATCTTCTCTGTGTTTGTAGCTGGCAGTACTATGAATGAAGTTCTTTATGTCAGTTAGCAATGCAACTTACTACGCAACAAGAAGCCTCCTGTACTATCCATGATATTAATGTTGTTTGTCCCCTTCATTACCAGTCAGAAGAGCCGACCATGAATACTACTCAGAAAGTTGATCCAGTCTTACCAACTGCTAAGGTTTTTAAACAAGCCTCGCAGTTCAAAAGATGGGGGCGAAAACATCCATTTGTTCGGTATGGGTTACCACTCATTTCATTGACAGTGTTTGGTGCAGTTGGGCTTGCACATCTTATACAGGGCAGGTAAATCATTCAAGCTTGTCTGCACTCCCCTAAATTGTGCTAACTCGTCTGTGTTTATGGATTCCAATGGTTCACAAATCTGACGGTGCCTGTTCATTAATATTTTTGCAGCAAAGAAGTGACAAAGGAAAAGGAGGATATAGAATGGGAGGTTGTAGAAACAACAAAAGCTCTAAGCCGAACAGGGCCAGTGGAAGGCACCTATAAGCCTAAGAAGCTCTCTCTAGAGGATGAACTGAAGGTATGCTGCAGTTATATGTACAAAATGGACCTCTGCTTTGACTCTAACCTTAGCCATTTTCCATATTATATACAGGCTTTGCAGCAAAAGGTTGACATAAACAGCTACGACTACAAGCCAATTCCAAGACCCAATGAAAAATAAGTGTAGTTAGTATTGTTCACCAGTGAGGAGTGGATTTTTTCTTGATACTTTCTCTGACTAATCTTTTCACAAGTTTTGTATGAATGTATGGTGCAGACTCAATTTCGAAATTAGGAAAGGAATAGTCCAGCATTATCATCAGAAACTAGGCTTGTTAGCGACCATCTTTAGAGAATTAGCTGGAGGATCCTTGACAGTGTTTCATGGCTTGTCTATTGTTTCCTTTTTTTGAGATGCTCAGATACTTATATGTGTGAATAAATTGTAACAGACATATGACTCTAACAAGTGAATAATCATGTTGTGTAACATATTTCTTCTTGGAAGCCGTTACCGATTGTGCACATGAGTCTTTTACCCTTTTACTTTATCAATTGGGGTTGATGATCTTATCATCCCGCCCGGTGGGTGAAAAAAGCCAACCAATTCCAATGCTGCAGGTTTTGTACCTAGGACAGAAGTTGGTGACTTGTATTCTTGAGATTAAACTAACCATTTTCCCTCCAGCTATTTCCTATGTATCTTTTAAAAAATACCTTTGTATCATGTGAAAATTATGCACTGTTTGGTGTATTTTTTTCTCCACATTATGTTTCTCAAATTTCAGGGAAATGGAAGCGGAATATCATACCACATGATTTGAGGTAAATACATTACACCACATTATTAGTCTCCACAATCACTCATGGATCATTGACAATGTTTCATGGCATGTCTGTATTGTTACTTTTTTAGATGCTTGGACGCTGAGACGAGTGCATTATTTTTCCTTGGCCTGCTTTGTGCCAAAACAGAGGATGCCAAAGTTGAACTTGCATCTTATATTTGCTGAAAGTGCTATAAATGCTGCAGATAATGGTGTACAAGTTTGTGGCTCTCATTTGAAAGATTTTTGCAATTGTTGTTCCCCAGGCCAGCTAGCTGATCGTCCCTCATTGCTCTCAGCTGCACGGTCTGCGTTCTCCTTGGCACCCATAGAGGAGAGCAAGGAATATGGACTGTGTCAGGACTCGCCACAATGGAGGCACAAATGTCTTGCAAGTTGAACTCGAATTTCCTGGTGCGTCCCAATCACCCATGCCTATATGTGTTGCACGTAAAGCTTCCTTCCAACCCATGGCAGAGCTAGCATTTTGCAAACTAAAACGAAGTGATACATTCAGTCGGCTCCCCTGTATATGTTGCTATCGTCACTATTGATCCGGTGGCGACCGGCTAGCACTCTCAAAGGACACAATGGGCCCTCATACGCGATCATCTGCAACAGTGTATTGAAGATGAGATATTCCACCGCTATTATTTTTATTTTGTTCGTTTTGCGAATAAAGAGATATTTCCATTAATTCTTGAAAACGCCATTATATATAGCCCCAAGCAGCTGCTAGCTGATCAATACACATGGACTCGATTACACTGCACTGCACTATGGTTCATCAAAGATTATTCTCCAGGCAGACAGCACGTGCATGGTCTCCGAACACAACCCCAACGATTGTCGGCCTCCCAAGTCCCAACAGTTCTTGTCAAAAAAAAAAGTCCCAACAGTTCCCAAAATTAGTTGTCCAGGAATTTGACTCACTCAAACCAGCTACGAACACCTTTTTTGGCAGAATGTGTGATGATCTTGTGATCAAACCAAGCTTTCCACAATAGTAAAATTATACATCAAGCAACTGACTCACTGAGTCATAAGAACTAGCAATCGTGTTCATTAGGCAATCAAGGGCATCCGCTATGAACAACTACCGCAGACCGCACACTGGCATAGACTGCACGCTCATTGCGTTTTGAAGTTCCATTTTGAGATCACAGCATGAAATCCATCCTCCAGCTCCATCCCACATACACACACTTTTGGCATGTGTGGCCATGGCAACTCCTCTTGTAATGTTGTGGGCGGTTCTGGCTTGGTGTCTATGCCTTCTTTTGTCGAGTATGTAGGAGAACTGTGCATATTTGTATTAAGATCGAAAAAGAGTTGGCACTCAAACAACACCACGCTAAGCCACAGTCTACCCACACATACAACTCTCGAGGCTACAACTCGCTAAGCGGCTGCTGGCAGGACACCACATAAATGATTCACCTATAATAATCTAATATAAGAAATCAGTAAAATATTATGGGCTGGAGCAAACATGATCTGCATTTTTATCTGTTTTGCAAAGCGCATATATGGACATTGTTTGCACAATTGAATGCATATATATATATATATATATATATAAAGAGTTTTATCTACGTGCGTATGTAGCTACACTTACCTTCAAAAAATCAACAAAAGTATGTCCGAATACTCATTTATCAGTTTGAGTATGTTCACATACTTATTTTAAGATACCTCAAATGTCACCACACGAAAAAATTATAAATCAGCCCCTGATTTTAATTTATTATGATAATACATTTATATTAATACATATAATGTGGTATGCCCACATACCTCAGGTATACTCGCATACCTCATGCATATACCACCACAGATGGCCTAGTATCATTGCATACTCCGTGTACATACCTTTCGTTCGACCAGATACCCTCAAAATGTTGAGATACACGGGTGAGTGTAGCTACATGCGCATGTAGAAAGAAATTTTCCTATATATATCTCAACATTTTGAGGGTATCTGGTCGAACGAAAGGTATGTACACGGAGTATGCAATGATACTAGGCCATCTGTGGTGGTATATGCATGAGGTATGCGAGTATACCTGAGGTATGTGGGCATACCACATTATATGTATTAATATAAATGTATTATCATAATAAATTAAAATCAGGGGCTGATTTGTAATTTTTTCGTGTGGTGACATTTGAGGTATCTTAAAATAAGTATGTGAACATACTCAAACTGATAAATGAGTATTCGGACATACCCTTGTTGATTTCTTGAAGGTGAGTGTAGCTACATGCGCATGTAGATAAAACTCTTCCATATATATATATATATATATATATATATATATATATATATATATATATATAACAAGCTCGCCTAAGCACGGCATTGCTTACACCGAGCTAGGCATGATAGAGGCTTCGTGCCGCCGTGCTGTGTCAACCCACAGGCTTGCCTATCGGTCCAAGCAAAAATGAATAGGGATGAATCAAGCCGTAACACCCTGACGAGCACAAGGAGCATATGCAACAGCCTGTGTGCCTAGCTCATCCTCACCACCAACATCCACATCATCTGTAGCCGACAAAAGGAAAAACAAGCCAACAGGGAGTGTGCAGTCGAGGAGTAATGAATGTTGGGGCACTATAACTTGAGCTTGTCGTAGTTCGGTACTAGTGCGGAATGAGCCGTAGTGCATTGTGCTTGCTTGTGTGTTCCCTGATGTTCGGGTGCCTTTCGCTGATGTCTCCCAGTCCCTAAATCCTAATATGTTTGTTTGAATGTTCGCGGCCTCGACTATAAAAAGCAAAGATCATGGACCAAGCTAGTGATATACAATATATCTAGCACCCTCAGTGTCGTCTAAGGGGACCATGGTTAGTTCTCTTTTAGCTGGCCAGATGCTGGGATATATATGCACGCCACCGGGTCAAGGATGATAGAGTGAAGACAGGGTGATAGCTAGGCTGATAGCATTGAACAAGAGTTAAATGTTATTGTTATTTATGGGACACCTACCATGAGGACAAAAGGATACATACTTCAATTATATTCACTGATTTTCATTTTTCATTCGTTTAGGGAGTTAAGGCTTCTTATGTGCCTTTCACATTAGGAACACAGATCCTGTGCAGTGCCTACTGCTACTGCAAAGCAGTGGCTGTATCTCCTCCATCCAACATGCAAACAATGCTGAGGATGAGAGTCCTTCCTTCAGCTTAATACTATAATGCACCTTTTAATTTGTTATCAGACAGCCATTGCCCTGAGCCAAAATTTGATTATATCATGCATGGACCAAATTACTGTTGATCATGAGACAAATCCAAAAATAAATCTCAAGCATGGCAGGACACACATGGTAGCGAGAGAGGAAATATAATCAAATCATGCTGAATCACTTCTTAGGCATACAGAGCATGGGTACTGAATATCTTCGCTAGCAGCCACTACTTTATTCAACAAAAACTAAAATACTACATGTATTTTACTCTCAACTAAGATGTGTTTAACTTAAAACTGTCAGCCACAAAAGTTTAATACAAAAGCATATTTTGTTATGTCCCTAATTTCATATGCAAAAACTTGTACCACTCATTATTAGTAAGTTTGCCATGCCTTGTGACAGTACATAGCCTGGAACACAAAAATATTAGAGATTATGTTTTCTTGATTCAATTCAACAGTTAATCATGATTTTTCTAGAATTACATTTAAGATTAAAAATCAATATTTCATCTTGGTTCTCTGTCTCAACATCCACCACTAATTCCTTTTTCCATTCTCAATTAGTTGCCAAACAAGCTGGGACTTTCGCCCTTTTCCAGATTCAGATGTTCTAGAGGATGATCACCGTCTGAACTGTGGACCAGATCGAGTTTGGGAGTGACATTGCCCACACCAGGGACCATAGCTCGTCAGCTTCTGCATGGCCACCTGAGTAACCAAACCCCCCACCCTGCATGTCAAGAAGAGGCGCTCGCTCCTGGTCGCCATCAAGACCAAAATTTTCACAGGTAGGCGACACAGCGATATTCCTATAGATGGTGGAGTGCTGTGGTTGGCAGCTGACCAAAATTTTACACTGCGGCATTGCCGCCTAGATATTCTCTCATTCTCCTTGATTAGGGGAACAAAGTGCTTCACGGCGAGGCCACGGATCTTCGTCTGGCACAGGGTGATAGCAGTAACACATGTGACAGAATCTATCTAAACTCCAATTCTGCGGCCGTCAGAGACACAGGGGCACAGATGCCTCGCGAGTTCCTATTTCCCGATGCTTCTCAATCACTCATGGATGTATATATGTGATCCACATAAAGCTTCCTTCCACCCCATGCATGGCAGTGGTTACAAACTGAAACAAAGTGACCAGCATTCAGTGGGCTCTGCTACATATATGGGTATCAGGTATCGTCAGTATTGATCCGGTTAGCATCCTCAAGGGACAGTGGGTCCCTGTCAGTGATCATTATCAGTAAATGTATAACGAAGATGAGATTAGGCCCGTTCAATCACGTACTGTTACAGCCGGGTTAGTGCCAAAAAATGCACCAAACCAACACAGATGCAGTCAGGTTTTCCTGGTTTGGTTCCGGTGGTTCCAGCAGGTTCACAATAGCAGCACGTGTCATCTTCCTCTGCCTCCTCCTGAGAATACTTGTGCGGTGCTGGGGTAGAGTGCCACCCTGCGACCCTGCTCGCACCTCAGGGATCCATGCAGCCGATCGTTGCGGTGGCGCTTGGCGACGACCTCAGTGGGTTGGGTGTCGAAACCAACCTAGTGGAAACTGCTGAGTCTGGTTTCTATGGTCTGGTTTAACAGGTTGAATGGGATGCAACCAAAGCGTGAACATGGCTAGATGTTTAGATGAGATATTCCACCTTTATTATCGTTTTTTCTTTTCATAAAGAAAGTGATATCTTCATTAATTAGTTGTTCAAAACACCACTACAGTCCCAAGCAGCTAGCTGCCTGACACACAGAGACTCTGATTACGCTGCACTGCACTATGGTTCAGGCATTTCGCTATTTGAGCTAGTTCATTTCCTACTCTATTTTGATCTGTTTTCACATGGCACCACACTATTCTTGGCAGGCCACTGGCAGCTTCTTTTGCCTCTTCCATGAGAATCACATATAAGCAAGACAAGATCGGCGTGCTGGTATTAGTTGTTCCAATTCCAGCCCCAATGCATGAAATCCCCAAAATAAATCTATTGTCTGGACTTGCTACCTAAGATAAGGCTAGGGTAATTAGGGATCAAGCTTCGGGCATCATGGTTTCTGCCCACCTTTACCAAAATAGGGCCTTCCCATTTGGAATTTGGAGTACTGGATGATTTGTTTTTTCCACACTGCCTAGATATCGCCAACCTTTATCACTAACTCTATGCATTCATGTGCCAACCTGCTGTCTGAAGAAATTTGACAAAGCCTGATTTTCCTTTCTATATACTATATACTAGTCCATCAACCCGTGCTCTCATACGGGTTAGAATTTTAAGGATATAAATTTAATCTCTAATAATATTAGAGCTGATTGTTTTAATTCATCTTTTGTAATGTCATTGTGGATAATGTATATGCAAATTTAGAAATTATTTTAATTTATATTTTATGATGGCATATTGGGTAATTTATATGCAGATTTAGAGATTGTTTTAATTCATCTTTTATAATGGTATGTTGAGTAATTTATATATAAATTTAAAGGGTTATTTTAATTCGTATTTCATAATGGCATTGTGCGTATTTTATGTAAATTTAAGGAGTTATTTAATTCATATTTCATAATAGCATGATGAGCAAATTTTTATACAAATTTAAGGGATTATCTTATTTCATCTTTTATAATGTCATAGTGGGTAATGTTTTAGAAAATATAATAGATCTAATGACTACAATAATTAGAGCTATATGATAGATGACGTGATGTTAATTACATAGAAAATAGATCTAACTGCTATTAAAATTTCAATATGTAATTGATAATCGGATGTTTCTGATTATTGTGGGAATTTCTATGATTTTATTTTTACTTATTGCATCTTGTGAGGATTAATAAGGAGGCTCCAAAAAAAGTCCCCAATTAGTAATATCAAGATTAGGCACAAAATATCTGTTTCATAGAAATATTTCTATCATCTTTATGAAAAAAGTTACGAGATCATCTATTAGTGTAAATTTGTAAATGGGAAAAAATTTGACAAATAAACTGAGAGTTAATTTGAAAATAGAAAAAATCTGTCAAAAATAAGAAATTTGTTTTCGTCGAAAGTTGAACTCAAAACCTTTCATAATGATAGATGTGGATAATTACTTAGAAAACAGATCTAAAATATGAAAAAATTTGCCAAAAAAGAATAAATTTGTTTTCGTTGAGAGATGAACTCAAAACCTTTCATAATGGCAAAGGTGGATAATTACTTAGAAAACATATCTAATGACTATTAATATTCCAATTTGTCAATTGATGATTGGATGTTTCTGATTTTTGTGAGAATTTATAGAATGTATCTTTTTTCTGGTGCGTTTCGTGAGGATTAATGTGGAGGTTTCAAAAAAAACCTCTAATTAGTAATAGTAAGATTATAGTTTCTAAACAATTACACAACATGACATTATGAAAGATGAAATAAAATAATCCTCTAAATTTGAATAAAATTACCCACCATGCCATTATGAAATTCGAATTAAAATAACTCCCTAAATTTGCATATAAATTACTCAAAATGCCATTATAAACGATAAATTAAAATAAATCCTAAATCTGCATATAAATTACCAATATGGTATCTTATAATGTAAATTAAAATAATTTCTAAATTTGCATATACATTACCCACAATGAGATTACAAAAATGAATTAAAATAATCATCTATAATATTATTACAGATTAAATCTATATCCCCTAAAACTCTAACCCGTGTGAGAGCACGGGTTGATAGACTAGTTATTACTAATTTTTAAAGATTAAACACATTAAGAAAAAAATTGATAAAATTCTAGAAATTATTTATACATCCATCTGGTAACCTCTGCCAATAATAATAACTATCAAATCTATTCTGTTTTCAAAATAAATAACCTACTCTATCACTATAAAAAAATGGTTTAAAGAACCCTCTAAAATTGTATCATTTAAATTACCGGCTCTCTCATTATAAAAGATATTCCAAAATTAATCGGCGTATTTGGATGGCAGCAACGCTTCATTCGCACGCAAGCATCATGCAACGATAGTTGTTGCTTCTTGCTTATTGGTTGTTGTTCACCAGTCACCATGGTCAGCTCTATATTTTTTAGGTCCCTGAGCAAATATAACACTATAGGCCCTTCAAACGTAAATATATATTTATTGTAACATGATGAAGAAAAAGCAGATATGAGTAGCTTCAAAACAAATTGGATACTACTATAAACCAAAAGAGCAGTATGGTAAAACACTATGCCACCAATACTATGCCACTTCCAGGCCTCCAATTGGCGGCGAGGGAGTGGGGGAACAAGAGCAGAGTGGGCCACCAATACTATGTCCAAATATATCCTGGTTTTGAGAAATGCCGTGAATTTACTGTAGTATAGGAATATTGTAGTATTGATGTCATTGACAAATCGAAACTATAGTATTTGAAAATCAAAGTCTTTCAAATCTCTGTTGCCAAACAGGCCTGACTGTGTCTTCGTAGGAACTGTGTTCAGAGATCACGTAGGTAATGTCTCCAACTGTGTCTGCCTAGGGTATAATCTTTGAGCAACAGCGGCTGGAGAGGTGGAAACCTTGGTGTGCGCAAGGAGGGATTAACACACCGGCTGCGTAATTATGGACATTTATTAGGCCGGCGATTCTTTGTATTGCATTGTGCGATGATACCTCAAAAAACATGAAGAGGATGCTGTCATGCATCTATGATATGCTCCCTCTGTCTAAATAATAATAGTTCCTTTAAGTTTCAAATATATGAATCCATTTTTTTATATATACGTCTAGATTCATCAGCATCTATCTTACTATTACTGGTTGGAGATTCCTTTTAGAGTCTCTACGTTAATCCTCACCTAGACGTGCTAAGAAAAAAAATTAATCCTAGAAATTCTCAAAATCAGAAACATCCGGCCGTCTACCCCGTAGATTTAATAATAATAGCCATTAGATTCATTTTATTTTCTAAAAAATTACCGACTATGCCATTACGAAAAATAAATAACCCCCTAAATTAATATAAAAATTATCCACCATGCCATTATGAAAGATGAAATAAAATAATCCTTTAATTTTTTATAAAAATTACCCACCACGCCATTATGAATACGAATTAAGATAACTCTCTATATTTGCATAAAATTTATCTATCGTGCCATTATAAAATATGAATTAAATTATACACTAATTTGTATATAAATTATTCACCATGCCATTATAAAAGTGTTGCACCCAAATACCAGCGGAGAGGTTCAGGGCGCAGAGCACATCGGGAGCCGGGAATCGTGTTGCTGTTGCACTCGTCTCCCTGTCGTGTGGCTCCGATCGGCTTTCAGCGGGGAAACCGATCCTGGTCAGTGCATAGTGATACAGGGCATACCACCTGACTTGACCTTGCAGCCAAGAAGGTCTGATGTTCGCGGCTGTTGGCTCTTGTTTTCCCTATAAAGCGTACACAACAGTTTTAAATGTCAAGTTCCTATCTGATCACTATGATCGGCAACCACCAGATGTCGTGTACTTCAGTCGGCCGATACAAAAACATCGGGTAGCCCATTCGAGCAGTGAATGAGTAATTAGAGTAGAAGCCAAAACCGCGTCCAAAGATGAGTAAATATAAAGCCTTAACTAGAAACATGATATAACAGATCTGCATATATAGTTAAATCGGCTTCAAACGAGGATCCTCAAAAAAAATCCATCTAACTAAACAGATACAAATTACGACATGTATAGCTAGTGTGCTCGAGCTACGCTAATGTGTCGGCAGATCGCGTGGACACGCTGCAGCGGCATGTCGTGGATTGTGACCAGCGATTAGGTACGTAACACGAGCTACATGAAGATTGTTCTGGTACGTGAAGCATAGATACATAAACAGATCGATAAACATAAGAAGTTAAAGACGGATCTCGCAGCCGAGCAAAGCTTGCCGCGAGATTCATCGAGATAGCTAATGGGTCTCGTGTCGAGCTAGACTTGATACGGGATCCATCGAGATAAATAACGAACCGTGTCATAAAAAATAGTTTAGTACACGGTTCACCATATGGCTCACAGCCCTAATGCCCTAACGGATCTAAGAACCATTAGAGCGGCATCACGATTACCTTGAAAAACCAACACCTGCTTGTTAGGGGTGGACGATGCGTCGAGAGATATTGGAGACACGAGTTGCTGGAAACGTATGTCGTCAATTCATTACGTAGAACATAGGATACATATTTGTAGTCCAGTAGACTTGGACAATAAATCCGACCCTTTCTATAAAAAAACCCTACCTTAAACTGAACTATACCTCATTTGAATCAAAAATAAAAAATACATGGCCAACTGGCCTCTGGAATCGCCTTTTTGCTAGGTGACCAAATTCAGCCCATCAGGCCGATCCGGTCCGAATACCTATCGACTAAATTTTGGTGATAACAAAAGGATAAATTAAAATAAACCCTAAATCTGCATATAAATTACCCAATATATCATCACGAAAGATAAATTAAAATAATTACCAAATTTATATATAAATTACACACAATGTCATTAAAAAATGAATTAAAATAATCACCTCTAATATTACTAAGGATTAAATTTATATGTCAAACTCTAATCATGCAAGAACACGAGTTGATGGACTAGTTATTCAATATCAATAGATAGAAAAAAAAGGCTAAAACTATATGATTTGGGACGAAAGAGTATATCAATGCATAGACTAAGTAGGCTGCTAGTAAACTACCAAGAGTAGTGCAGATCCATGCGAAGTGAGATCAAAATATATTGGATAGGAATTGAACTAGTTCAAGTATCGAAATGCCTGAACCATATAGTGCAGTGTGGCGTAATCGAGATCCTGTGTGCTGGACATCTGTTTGCTAAGGATCTTAAAGTTGTTTTCAGCTATTAATTTGGATATATATTTACACACAAAAAGGAAAAAATGTATCTCTTCTCTCCTACTTAAAAAATACCAAGTGTTTCCCTACTCTGCCTCCTTTCGCGTTCCGCTCTCCGTTTCGCCCGCTCGCCTCCCGGCCACCTCACTCCCCGCCCCCGCGACCGCCATTGCCGCGCCGCGGTGAGTGCCCACCGCCCAATCGCCCACCGCGTTTCTCGCCCCGGCCTCGCCGCCCACGCCGCCATTCCAGCGCGCCCGGCGGCCTCGTGCCCCCACTCAGCCTCGCTTGCCTCCTGCGTCCCCGCATCATGATTCCCCACCGCCTCCGCCACGCCTTCACCAGCACGCATCCGTTTCCCTGCCGGCGCCGTCCGGCACACGCATCTGGCACTGCACGCCCCCTCCCCTGCTGGCGCCCTCCCGCCCGCACGGCACCCCGCACGGCCGCTCCTCCTCCGCCGCCCTCCCTTCCGCGCGGCTGCCCCTCGCAAGCCGGCTCCTCCGCCGGGGCCATCCCTCCCGCGAGGCTGCTCCCACGCGCCGCTCCTCCGCTTATGCCCTCCCGCGCAACGCACGCTTCCACCGCCGGCACCCTCCGCGGCTGACGGGCCCTGGGCCCTGCCACAGCCCGCCGCCGGACCTATCACCAAAAGATCCGGCTGCCCTGCAGGACGAACAGCTCCGCGCCAAACCAGAGACATCATCCGGCTTCATCATTCTCCGCCCTGACGCCCCCCGCTCATGAGTGCGGATCCCTCGATGGTCGCCATGGTTCAACCCTAGATCCCTCCGACTGTAAGCTGTGTCTGTTTGGCAATTTCGTAAAATTTTACAGCCGGATTAAAAGAGCAGTGTAAATCGTTGTGCACAAGAAAAACCGATGTATCTTATTTCGCTTGTAATTCACTGTTTGGGTCACATGGAAACATGTGTCTATGCTATCTGCTTCTCACGCCGAAAATTGCATTGATATTGAAGCAAACCCGGTGCCAATTAGTAGATCACAAAAGGCCAAAACAATTCAAATCAGAGCAACAGTTTGGAGCCGCACCGGAGGGAAATTTGATCATTACCACAACATCAGAGTGAAGTGAAAAACAGAGCTTCAAATTGGGGCAAAACGATTCCACATCAGAGCAACAAAAATGAATGTTTGGAGCTCAAAGCATTCAGATCGAGTATCAAATTTCATATCATAATAAATTGCACTATTGCAGGCAGTGGAGGCCAACTTGTGAGAAGCACCTCTTCTTGAGCTCACCGGTGGACAAGCAGCAACCAGGTTTGGCGGAACTAGGCCATGCACGATGCTGAAGTAGCGGATGTGCTGGTCCGAGCAGCCGGTGGCGACAACCAATTGGCGCAGGCATCTCCACGCATGCATCCTCGCCCGCTCAGATGGTCAGACCTTGCTTGCGCAGCACCTTCTCGACCTCAGGGAGCTTCAGCCATGTGCGCCGCCGCCGGCAGCCATGAGAGCGAAGTGCCAAAGGAGGAGGAGAAGAGGTGCTGCGCCCCCGCCCCGCGGCACCAAATCGTACGGCGGGAGCATGGAGAGGAGGTGCGGCGACAGGCGCCACCGGCCTGCAGCTCCAAATCATATGGCGGAGAGCATTGGCGACGGTGGAGGGGACGAGGGATGCCGATAGAGTAAATCCCTTTTATGCCATTGAAAATTATACCGTTCCCTTATATGCCACAAAAAATTATAGATTCTTTTATATGCCATCAGTTTTAATTTTTGATCCCTTATACGCCATCGCCGTCAACTTCAAAGCGACGGCGTTAGCGGCCAGCGGCGCGTCCTCCCTGTGCTGCTACGGCCCTCGTCCATGACCAGCAGCCGGTCCCCTGACCCATCCCCATCCCCGCTGGCCGCCTTCTTGTGTCGCGTGGCCTCCCGCGACACCGCCTTGAGCGCCATGGCCGTGGCATCCCAGGCCTTGCCCTTCGGATCCTTCCCGCCGGCAGTACTCCGCGAGGTGCGCTGGCAGCGGGTGCAATGCACAGGTGACCTGCGGCGGGCGCGCCATGGCGGAAGCCGGA
Organism: Paspalum vaginatum; assembly: GCA_030272315.1. Taxonomy (NCBI): domain Eukaryota; kingdom Viridiplantae; phylum Streptophyta; class Magnoliopsida; order Poales; family Poaceae; genus Paspalum; species Paspalum vaginatum. Next base: position 43,951,162 of record CM059013.1, read on the forward strand.
CGCGGGCGAGGGTGCGCCGCGCGGGTGGACTGCGACGGCAGCTAGCCTACGACCTGCGGCGGGAGCAGCGGTGCGCCGACTGGAGGGCGGCGCGTGGGTAGGGGCCGGGCGCCTTAGGGAACTACAGGCGGGGGTGGGGAGTAGCCGGGGCGTGGGGGTGGGCCAGCGGCTAGGGATGGTGGCGGTCGGTGTGCAGGCGTGTGTAGTTCGGGCCACGGGGCAGGGCTGGGAGGAGAGGTGGACACGCGGGTTGTGCGAGGGTGGGGCGGTGCTGGGCTTGGACGCCGTCACCCAAAAATTGACGGCGATGGTGTATAAGGGATCAAAAATTAAAACCGATGGCATACAAAAGAAGCTGTAATTTCCAGTGCCATGTAAGGGATCGGTATAATTTTCAATGGCATAGAAGGAATATACTCATGCCGATATGCAGCGAAGAACTTTCGCAACCTGATGGAACGAGAGCCCGATATGGCGATATCCGTCAGAAAAAAAAATTGGCCTCAGGGGGGGATTTTTTATTTCCGCCTGTAACACCGTAATTTGGTTGTAAACTTGATAGATACACTTGCCATCCAAACAACAATTTTGCATTTCAGTCGGAAAAGTTTTTGGACATGTAATTTACAACGGTTTTGGGGCAAAAACCGGTTATCCAAACAGCCTCTTAATTGTTCTCCAGGATGGTTTTGATGCCTGCAGGATGGAGGAGGAATTTCTTGTTTTACATGAAATTCGTTTATATCATTCCATTCATGCCTATAGCTTTTCCATGTAATGATCAGTTGTTTTCTTGGCCATATGATGGATTTTTGTTCTTTTTTTCCTTAACTAATTTTAAAAAGTTTCTGATGTGGGCCATTGTTGCTGGAACCTGGGAAGGCAGACTTGGCCAAGGATTACAGGGCACAACTCTTGTCGTCATTGGTGGTGTAGCTGATGCTGTTCATACTTCACACAGGTGATTTGATCCTTCCATGTCCCTTTTGGCATAGCCGATGCTGTTCACACAGGTGCTTTGATCCTTCCCTGTCCCTTTCAATAGACTGTACCCTTGCTCTCGGTAATGCTTATTTTTCTGATAACTTTCCAACAAAATATTGAAGCTAAGAAAATTTGGACCGTGGCACAGACCACATGGTCGACAAAATGTCTAGAAACATATGTCACATCTCTACTCCTTTAAAAGTTTCTATGGTTCTTGACTTCACCTCCCTGTACTCCATTCACCCCTGCGGCTCCGCCCCCTCCCGTGCACAGCCCCATGGCCCCACCACGCGCGCCCCCACCCCCAGTGAGCCGGCACGCCCCGGGCCACACGCCCCACACCCACGGCGCTCCTAACCCTAGCGCGAGCGCCTGCATCCACCCCGGCCACAAGCCCTCTCGCCGCAGATCACCCACCTGCCACCGTCCCGCTTAGTAGCCGCCTTGCGCCCCCACCTACGGCAGCCGCAAACCCGACGTGTACACCTGCACCCACCGCCGTGCATCCCCAGCCCTCCTCGCAATATACCGCCCCAACAGACACCGTTCCGGCGCCACCTGCTCTGTTTCCCCGTCGCCGCCTTGATTTGCACCACCTCTACGACCGCCTTGTGTGTGCTGTGAGCCAAAGGTGATCTAAGTTCCCGTTGTCCATTTCTGTTGTATGATATTGGGTCACATATGGCGATAATACAATGCGGCACATGTATGCTGGCAAGTGCAGATTCATACAAAAATCAATGCAAATTGTTTCTTGGTTTTCTGGACTAATGAATATGTTGTCTAATAACCATGGTATTAAGAAGTAGAATAAGTCCTTTATTTTTCCTTTTTTAATGTAAGATTGGCTCCTGGGATGCTGCCTTTATACATATTCTTAAGTCATCAATAGGATCACTATCAATATCCTTCAGCCTCAATTACGTACCTATCATCTGATTTCAAACCTATTAATTTTTATCAGTATTTATGAAGTTGCCTTCACCACTGGCTTAACATATTGACATGTTGTCTTGCTAATAGTCTTCTGAAGATGCCAAGAGGGAATACCACATATTATGAAATAGGAATATTTTTTGGCTCTATATCTCTTGCTGCAATGCAAGAGAAAATGGCTAAAAAGAATCCTGAGGAAGTTGATATGAAGTTATTAGCTACTATAGATTTTAGAAGCAAGAGGTGCAGCTCATAGTCACAAAGGTACTAGGTCGACTGGGGTCGAGGTATGGGGTCAGCGGGTCGAGGATCGACACTTGAAAAAAAACATGGTATGAGGGGGGTATACCTCTTTGAGATGGATCCAAGGATTGGTACGCGACCCAATAGAATGTGGATTGATGACCCTTGGTACGAAGGTTTGGGTCGAAGACATTCAAAACACGTAGCAGCAGAAGTAAAGAAAAAAAAAGGAAAGACAAAAAAGAAAACGCCAAAGAAAAAGAAAGAAAATGGCCCGGCCCACCTCTTCTTCTAGGTTACAGGAGGGACGGTCATCTGCATCCCTCGTGCCCTACTTTCTCCCTCTCCCCTCTGCAGCCACCTCTCCTCTCCCCTTCCTCCACTCTCTCCCTCAGCCTCCTCTCTCTCCTCACTCCATCTCCCTTCGCCGCCGCCGCTCCTCTCCCCTTCCTCCACTTTCTCCCTCGGCCTCCTCCCTCTCCTCACTGCATCTCCCTCCATCGCCGCCCTTCCTCTCCCTTCCTCCGCTGCTGGCTGCTGCCCGAAGCTCCTCCACCTCCCACACCAGTCGAGAGGAGAAGTGAGGGGATTTGCGCCGCGCCGCGCAGCGACAGCTCCCCTCCTCCACACCGGTGAAGGGGACACGGCTCGGTGTGTCTGAGCCGCACTGTGATAGGTAATCTCCTTGATGCGACCCTTTCTGGTCTCCTCCTGGAGTGGGTCATCAAACCATAGAGATTTGGGTCGTCAACCCACATCGACCCCGATCCACTACCCGGGACGACGAATCGGGGTCGCGGTTCCACGCCATGGAACCGAAACCCTCTGACTATGGTGCAGCTCAGTGGGTTGGAAAAGGATAAAGCCTTTTAAACCATGGGTTGGAAAAGGATAAAGCCTTTTAAACCTGCTACTCCTATTGCTGCTTGTTTTAGTGTTGAATGCTCCGTACCATAGAGTAGTCTAATAAACTGGGTAAAAAAGCTTTGGAATTTGTTACATGCTACTTTCCTTGGGTGAAGTATGCACCAATTTGTTTCGCTAGGAGGTAATAACAGCTATTTTACTTGCTGCTACAAAACAGTTGCAAAATAGCTCTAGCACAAAACAGTTGATGATTACTTTTTGTTACAAAACAGTGGAAGTGAAAATCGACGGCCATGGCTAGAAAAGAAAGTGGCTTGGGCCTTGGGCAGAGCCAAAAGATATAGCACAACATTCAGCCAAAGGTCCAGCACAACAACTTGTCACTTGCACCCTATCGATGTGCCTGCAGCCACATCAAGATGCAGAATAAGTGTATGGTGTTTTTTTTCGTATTGCCAATATAAACGGTCAACTTTTAAGAAAAGTTTGGATCTTGCAGATCATCAAATAAGAAAAAGGTGAAAGTAGTTTTCCAACTGGCATTTGATACATTTGCTTGGGTTGCCTCTATATAATTTGCTTTGGCTCCTGATTTTTTTGACCTGGTAGTTAATTTGCTGCTGTAGATATCTAAAATCTAGGAGCATGGGCTTTAGTCTTGATGGAGCTTGGGCGATCTGATGGCCTGAAAGCAGCTGTGAACCCAGTGGCGGAGCCAGCACAAAATTGTAGGTAGGGCAGAAATCCATGGCAAATATGAGTTGCTTGATACACTGGCCACAAATCAACTGCATTTAACCCTCCACAAAGCGAACCAACATGAAAGCATGCAAATTACGTCCTTTTTCTTGATATTTTGTTTGTTTCCCACATCATTCCTCCATTAAATCACTGTTTGCATGTGTTCTTGCACCAAAGACAAGGTAGAAGCGGTGCCATGCTGCAAATTTTCTGCAAATTTTAGATAGGGCGGCTGCCTAACCTTGCTCTGCTGGAAGATCCGCCCCTGTGTGAACCTGTGACTAGGAGCTGATTGTCCCAAAAAATATATGAAGTTGTGGTTGCATAGTAATTTTGCGACATCTGCCGCAAGTCAGAGGGACTTCAACTTCTATCGGTTTGGAGTACAGAGGAAGTGGTGCTTGGCTTTGAGATAGACTTGTTGTACCATGAGTTTGATATGTTAAAAAATATCCCCTAGATTCTCTATGGAGAGGCTATGGTTGGTACCATCAGGATGAGATGAAGCATCTGTGAGACATGTTTTATTACTCTTAGCAAAGTAACTGCTAAATCTCTTCCAGCATGTCTACAACTGACTCACTTAGCAAAAGTACTGGTAAAGGTAGGTAAGGTAAGTTACTGGTCAGGAAGCTGATGATGTGAAATAACATGTACTTCTATTAGATGTGGACTAGAGTCTGTGTTGCATTATGCACCACTATTATAATGTAGATTTCTTTGTATAGGTATCTCGAAATTAAATTTTGCATTTGTATGGACAGCCTTTAACTAATTTAGTTTCTACGAGAAATGATTGTCCACAAACTATATGTTTTTTTCAAAGGATATTCGTTAGAATAATAATTATTTCATCAAATATAAAATATCCGTAGCAACGCATGGGTCAATTCCTAGCAATGGTGCAATATCTCATCTTCATTATTATATTACTAGTACGTCAACCCCAGTGCAAAGCACGAGCCTGTAAGAAACATAACTATTTAACATTTGTGTATAAATTTGAGATCCACAATTAATCAAAATTAGAATTATATTCAGTATCTCACATATGTTCATACTTTAATCTAGACCTAATTAATATTTATATCTACAATGACATAGTGGCAATTTATATGCAGTTTCATATGGTTATTTTAAATTATCTTTCATAATAACACAATAAGTAATTTACATGTAAATTAGGGATAGTTTTAATTCATTTTTATAATAGTAAATTATGTGCAAATTTATATATTTTAATTCATCTTTCACAATGGCAACTTGGGTAATTTATATTCAAATTTCAGGAGTTATTTTTAATTCATTTTTCATAATGGCATGGTGATAATTTATACTGTAAATTTAGGGGTTATTTTAATTGATTCTTCATAATGGCATGATGTGTAATTTAAATACAAATTTGATAATTTTAATGGTCTTTCATAATGGCATGATGGGTAATTTTTTAGATAATATAACATATCCAGTGATTAATATCATAGAGACTACTTTATAGACGGCTAGATATTTTTGATTTTTTTTGGAAACTTTTTCCTAAGCGCGGATCGTAATTCGTGTTTTTTAACTTCTGATTAGTAATAGTAAAATTGCTGATATGAGATAAAGCCCATCATTAATTGTCCCTTCATAGCCGGATCAATAATGACCATAGCCATACATATATCAGCGCCCCCTGAATGCTCATCCACTTCGTTTTAGTTTGCAAAATGCGATGGATTATTGGTGAAACACATACAGGTACGAGTGATTGGGACGCATCAGGGAATAAGAAATCAACTTGCAAGGCACCAAGGGCTCTGTCACCGACTCGCCACGGACAGTCAGCAGTCATCGGTCTCCTCCCTGAGTGGCATGTAGAACGCACAACTTGGAGCTGACAACGGCAAATGAGTGAAGAACCAGCTACTTGTCAGTCCTTCGCCAGAAAGGAATCCATTATTTATATTCAAACTTTTCTCTGTGTATCTATAACATAATTTTCGGATTATGGACGACCTATATAAACGATCTGCTAGGATTTAGTCTAATAATTTCAGTTTGGCACAAAGATTGGACCTAGAGTGAATTAAGAATTGAAAGTTAATGAATCTAAATGGTCACTTTGAAAAGTGAAAAGATCCAAACGATCATTTTAGGGGTTCGTAGACTAGATGGTGTCACATTATAAATTTAAGGACTTAGGGAGCAAAGAAAAATTATCGCTGTCTCCGCTAGAGTAAACAGAATATGCTCAAAGCAGATGCGACGGAAAATTAGGGATGCCGGGCGATGGTGCATTGGTGCATATATTCTGGTTAGATGGGTGCTAAAATGACGTTCCGATTTAACTTGCCAGTTGACTAGATGTGAACACAGGGATTGCTGCTTGACGATGAATGGTCCTAGGAAGTTCTGCGAAGAGTAAAATTCATACCCGGTCTTTAAAACTTACACGAGTGTGTCATCTCAATCCACAAACTCACAAAGTGTGTCATACCGGTCTACGGACTTTATTTCGGGTCTTACTTTGGTCCAAACAGGTTGTGTTCTCAGCCATCCGACATGTGAGGTCCACATGTCATCCTCCCCTCTCTCTGCTCTCTCTCATCCCCACCTCTTCTCCTTGCTCGAGAGCATGTTCCTCGGCGGCGGCTGCTCATGCTCATTGCCGGGAGCGTCAGGGTCAAGGGCTACACCCTCCGCGGCCACCACCCGGCTGCCATTTTCTGCCTCCCGCTCCGCGGCGATGCGTGCGACATCGTCGCGCGCCTACTACGTTCACCTCCAAGCCGACACCATCCATGACCGCCTCTCCGCCTCCTCCGTCCTTGTCAGCGGCGCCGGGGCAGAGACGGACATGAGCGGCATGCCCATGACGCCGAGGAGGAGGAATGGGTCGGGACGCACACGGAGGAGGATGGGGGCAGCAGGGGTGCCGCGCGGCCGAGGTGGGTGGGAGCGGGGGTGCCGCGCGGCGGAGGAGGGCGGGAGCGGGGGTGGCGCCGCCCGGACGAGGTCGGTGGGAGCGGGAGCACCGCCGCGCGGACGAGGTGGGTTGGAGTGGGGGCACCGTGGCGGAGGTTGGAGGGAGTCGCTCTGGCTCCGCTCCGCTCAGCTCGACCAGGGAGAAGAGGTGGGGATGAGAGAGAGCAGAGAGAGGGGAGTCTGACATGTGGACCCAACATGTCGGATGGGTGATGAGACCCGAAACAAGTTCATGTATCGGTATGACACACTTTGTGAGTTTGTGGACCGGAATGACACATCCGTACAAGTTTAAGGACCGAGTATAAATTTTACTCTTCTGCAAAACCTGAATGCTCTGACGCTGAAGTAGCCTGCACTAGCCAATCAAGGCGTGGTATACATAAGCACTTCACACCCACATTAGCATTCGTGCGTGAGTGTGTGAAATGTCGAGTTGGATCTTTCCTTGAGAAACCTGGGGTCTAGTACATCTACGAGTTCAAGGTGACCCCTTTACATGCTGCATGCGGTGCCTCTTTAGTTGGGTGAGATGGCCTATATGTAAGCCAATGAAGTTATAATCCAAAGTAATTTTTATGGTCCATTGCCCGCTAAGTCTAAATGTCTAGGCTACAATCTGTACTGATGGTGCATTGCCTTCTGTCTTGTTTCGTGCACTCAGCAAAGCATTCAACAGCTTGGTTGCTATTCTTGAAATCACTGGATATATAGTGGCTTAAGCCTCCATGGTGTACCTGAATTCACGTGTTTGTTCCCTTGATGGCGTTAACAAGAGTTTGTTCATGACAATGGGCGAAGAAAGTGGTATGTAATCTTTGCCGCAAGACCAATGCAAAAGGCTTCTCCCTGAATCACATCAGCAACATGCACGCCCTATTTTAGCCCTGATGTGGATTATTATGTGGCTGTTCTGGGACCATGAACAAACTTGTGCGGCTTCCCTACTCTGTCTACAGCAAGGCAGCGTGCATTGTGCTTGCTTTATGCTCAGATCTCATCCGCTGATGTCTACGGCGCAGCGAAGCATGGCACTCCCGACGCCAGTAGTGCAAGATAGCCACCCGGCGTAGCACCGCCACCTCGGCGACCTGGCTCGGCGCTCGGAGGCGCCACTCGGCCGCCGTTCAATAGATCCACCAAGCTTCTTTGACCTCCTTGGGGTAACACGAGTGATGAGCCGATCCAGGATTGGTAAGCCTATGCGGGCGGGCCACAACGAGCGGTTGTGCATCCATGGTTAGCTTGTGCATTCCCTGATGTTTCCCAATCCCTGCATGATCGCCCAATATCATCGGTCGTCACCTTGAGGACTCTAAACACTATTGGCTGAGATTGATCATCCATATATAGGTAGGCAGGTAGCTATGTACGATATCTGGCAAAGGGACGACCAGCATGGCTCTCTTCTACTCGCCCAGCTCTGATATATATGCACAACATATTGGGGGAGGATAGGCTGAAGACATATGCGCGTATGCAACAGGGGTGAAAATCAGTACTGAACATAACTGTATTAACTTGGTCGAATATGACCAAACTAACAGCTGTAACCAACAACCACTGATGAACCATCCAGTGGGTTGTGACGATGTGTGAATTATTATGTTTGTTTATGTTGGACATACTCCAACATTGAATGGACAATCCTAATATGGCTATGTCATTTTCATGGTTGGACATATTTAAATTTGAACTGCTGTGTTTGAAAGTGTATATCTGAATACGGTTCAATACTATGCATACGAATAACGGAAAACTATTGGATGGACACCACCTCATCGATGGAAACCCCCATTCAAAAATTAACATAGTTAAATGATTCCAAAAACTATGAAGCTTTGCACATCTATAGTGAAATCGTATATGTACCATGTTGCATTTTTTCCTCATCTAATTAAAATCGTGCCATGTTGCCAAAAAAAAAAAAAAAAGGATGCGCCCCCGCCGCCATTTTATAAAAAACTGTATGAAAATGACAATGTTAATTTGTGAAGTGCACTAGAAAACAAGGATTTTTGTTGCGAGGTCTCTTTAAACCTGAAGCCATCTCAGACTTCGGGGGCACCCCATCAAGCAGGCACATGACACAACAAGTCACTCTAGATCGATATGATCACCCCTAGAGTATTGCAATACACGCCATGGGATGAAAAACAAGCTACAAATTTTGGTTTAAGGACAAGAATGAGATAATAGATATGTTGAACGATTAGCGTGTTCAAAAGGCTGTCACACATTACTCTCATACTCTCTTCCAACATTGGGGTCGTGACCTAGCGTTTTAGACATGTTACAACTTACAACTTGATCCAAAACTGAATAGAAATCAAATTATTTAGGGCGCCCTTTCAGTTATCTAGATATTAGCTTGTTCTGTTAGAAAGCTATGGAATGGTGCGGTAGAATCGGACGTGGGCGCGTCCGGATCATGTGCCCGCATTGCCTGTAATCGGATCAAATAAAAAGAGAAGAAGAAAACAGAAAATGCTGCAACGTTGTACACAGCACCAACTCTCGTGTCCTGCTCGCTTTGAGTTCCTGATTCTCACGAATATCGTTCCGAGCCTCACACCATGAACAAACTTGTGTGGGTTCTCTACTATCTTGGATGATTGACAGAATGACAGCCCCGTCGTAGTACAGCAACATGAGTTGGTCCTGGTTTGGTGTCTACGCGGAATGGGAGTGTGGTTGTGCATTTTGCTTGCTGGCGACGGCTGCTGTGCAAGCAGCAGTTCTGTGCAAGCATGCAAGCATGTAATGAGGTCCGCCAGATTCCCATCCAATGCTGGCTTCACTCTTTGCACATAAGCCCTCGTCACAAAGCAAATATTCCAATAACCCCTCTCGAATAGACCATGTGACCCATCGGTCTCCTTCTTTCTTCCCGACCACATATCGCGTCGCGAGTGATCGGCAGCGTTCCTGCGTGACAAGCCGTCGAGCCGGCATCACTGTTCCTTCGATCATGTGCCACCGCGTGCGCAAGACAGCCATGGACTCCAGGCACTCCTCTGGCGAAGCCACCGTTCTCTCTCTGCAATCTGTTCTGCCATTCCAGAATCCAGATCAGGACGGAGGCAGCGCGGGGGACAGGGACATCGTGTCCGAAAGAGATGTACGTCATCAGGGCCGCGTAGGGTGCAGCTCGGTTACCACGTCCATCGGTCCATCTCTCGTGGTTGCGGGCAATGAGGAGGCAGTGGTGCCGTGGAGACCCCTCCAGCGACTGAGTTCCGGCGAGTGGCGGCGGCGCTCGAATGGAGGTGATGACGAATGGAGCCAGCAGCGGCGGCCGAACGAGTGGACACCGACTAGGGATTGATCTTTCTAGAGGGTTTTTTATTGTTTTTCTTGCCCATTAGATGGTGTGGTGGGAGGGTTTATGTGTAAAAAGGTACCCACCGTTGGATGTCTATTGGATACATCAGAAACAACAACCGTTTGCACGTTTGCACAAATGGCCTGATTGCACCCAAGTCGCCGCCTTGCTTGCTTGCGCATATTCTCTGATCACTACCGGAGAAATGGCTTTCGATCCCAACAATAAGAACCGAACAAATTGCAACCGGTACAGATAAAAGATTTAGTTTCGGTTGAAAATGTCCTACCCCTGGAGAGGCTTTAGTATGGGTCCGGTACTGAAAGGTACCATTTAGTACCGGTTGGTAACACAACACGTAATAAATTCTGTACTAATGGGTAGCATTTTGTACCAAGCCTTCCAGGCACTTACAATAAAAGAAAAACATCCTTTATGTAGTTAAATATGATATTGAGTTGTAGTGGTTAGATGGATCTCGTGCGATGTCGTTGGTCTTGATTTCAACCCCAATTGAAGACATACTTAGCTTTTTTTTTTTACGAACTATCAGTACTTCTCTCCGGTAGTGGATGTTTCCTATTTGTGGCCTTGAGTATTATTAAACATTGTTTGTCAAGATCAATGAACATATAGCTAGTAGGACCCTCAATGTCAAGGAACCAAAGGCCTCTTTTTTTAACCCAGTCGGCTGTGAATTCGCGATACATATGCACAACTAATGGAACGGCTGGGATAGGACAAAGATTGAAAGATTGACAGTGCTAGGCACGAGTTAATTTCCATTCTTAACGAGACATCTACCATGCAGAATGAATGGGTGGTTGCGCATTTGTGTCCTCATGATGGAAGTCAAAACCTTCTGGCACAAGGGCTCTAGGAGGCTGTCCACACCTCTACAAGGTTGAGCATCGCGAATTGAAGATCAACATGCAACTAATAGTAATAGCTTTGTAGCCTCGTCGTGAAGAAGACACAGCAGCCAAGGAGGTGCATGCATGGTGCCTGTTGGGGTTATCATGGTGATGACGCAAGCAGCAGCACGTCCACTCCCACAGCAACTTGCTCAAGTCCTGTGAAACATGGCACTCCCGACACCAGTATTGCAAGATAGCCACCCAGCATAGTACCATCATCACGCGCGGTGATCTCACTGGGCACTCGCAGGCGCCACTCGACAGCCATTCCATAGATCCACGTAGCTTCTTTGGCTCACTTGGGGAAACATGACTGATGAGCCGGTCCAGCTGGTTGGGTGCACCAGTGCGGATCGGCCTGAACGAGCGGTTGTGCATTCGTGCTTAGCTTTTGTATTCCCTTCCCTGATGTTTCCCAATCCCTGCATCCTATAATATTATCTGTCACCTTATTGACTATAAAAACTGCGGGGCAAGATTGATCCATAGGTGGCTATATATACGATATCTAGATAGCAACCTCTCAAGGTGAAGGGATCCACGACCATGGCTCTCTTCTACTACTCGGCCAGCTCCGATATATATGCACAGCAGATTGAGGAGGATAGGTTGAAGACACACGTACGTAACATACTGGTGACAATCGGTACCGAACATCGGTGCTAACTGCCATTATCTATCTAAACTATAAAAGTTCGAGTTAACGAAAAAATAATTTCCACCTAATACTACAGCTGAATCTAGTAGCTTTCTCGTTCCTCTCTTTTCTGTCACTGTTCTAACTACTCATCTCTGTTGTAATAGTACGGCATTTAATTTGGGATTTCCATATAAGGTACCCGCTGGTTTCAGCCTAACTATCCATCTTAACCTTCACCGTTAGATCACAAAATTGATGTGGGCCAATCTCATGTTATAAAAGCCCATCGAGTTATAAGATAGTCTCTATAATGTTACAGCATTAATTACCATTAGATCAAAACAAGATTGATATTTAAGTGTCAACTTTGTGTGGGCTCGACAAGCTCCATGGCAGAACGCGTTCCTGCCGCCAGATTATTGGGTTACTCAATTTTTTTTCACCGTACGGGTTCGTACCCGCCGACAGCCTGTGTATGCAAATGACTCTTGCAGGTATACCAGCACAAATAAAATATGAAAATCGTATGCAAGCTCAACAATCTCTATGGATGGGATCCATCGTGGCCCATAAATCAGAAGCAATAAAATCGCACGATATATACAATGACGTAATCCCAAATCGCTTTTGGAACATTGTACAAAGCTATTCTTAATCCACACTTCGGCTGCGATCAAACGTGATGCGAGTAAATAATCAGTACAACGAAGGCCAAGTCAGAAAAGAAAAGGGAAGAGAAGAGGGAAAGTAATAAAGGATCCAGCGCCACCGTTGTCGCCGGCCTCGAGAACTGAGAGAATCAAGAACAGATCCAATGCGAGAGGAGGAAAGGAGCCCCGCTAGCTCAGGGAGCCTGCATGCGAATGCCTGCACGAGAACGTCCACGGAGAGAAATCAGGAACAAAGAAAAAGGGCAGCAAGGAAAATCCAAACAAGAGAATCTAAAGAACCTAGGACCGGCGAATGGCTGCGTGCGGTGAATGCCACCAGCTGATTGTGTCCTGCCGCGAGACAGAGAGCCACTTAGGGTTTGCTCGCCACTATATATATTTACGTCGGATTAAGGTAAATCTTCGACCATCCACACCATCCAACGGCTCAGAGGTTTGCTGTCTTCTAAGTTGGGCCGCAATCGGGCTGTGAAAAAATTTAGTCATTGGAATTACCTTGACATGCTGACTAATTTTTACTCATTTTTTCAGTATTGTGGTCACTCGCATGCTCGATTTCCGTTCTAAATGTATCCCACGGTTGTTTTTTTCCATAAATTGGACAATCCATATTATTCATTTTTCTGTGTGTAAACATATAAACATACAAATGCTCGAACTCCCTTTAATGATAAAACAACTTGCAATAAAATAAATAATAATGAGTAAAATGTATCGTTAGTCCATTATTTTTTTCTAGGTTGTATAGTATATTTTAAAGACCATTAACTTTAAATAATTCACCACTGATCCATACCCTTCATTTTAATTTTTTCATTTAGCTCCATTGAATTCTTTTCATCATGTCACATGTATCCTTATTCCTCTCCTGACTCGCCGCCACCTCCTTGTCACCCCCGCGTCCAACTGCCTCTACCAACAGTGTCCGTTGTCGCCTTGCCACTCGCCTTCGTGGAGGTCTCCATGGGCCCCGCCTTTGTGTGCAGCCTGCAATCCAACAGTGCCGTGCTCTTATGCCGGCCGTCGTCGCCTGCGCTGCATTGGGACCAAGTCCTCCGTCGTCGCCGCTCTATCCAAAGTCGTTGTCGGCTTCTCCTCTCTGCGTTGCTAGACGCCAACACCTTCATCCAATGCTAGGGGGCCGAGTGGGCAGCCTGAGTGCATTGCTGCCCTCGAAACTCAGGGTTGACGCTGGTGCGGCCGCTGGCTATTGTCGCCTGCGCCACATTGGGACCAGGTCCTCCGTCGTCGCCGCTCTATCCAAAGTCGTTGTCGGCTTCTCCTCTCTGCGTTGCTGGACACCAACACCTTCATCCAATGCTAGGGGGCCGAGTGGGCAGCCTGAGCGCATTGCTGCCCTCGAAACTCAGGGTTGACGCTGGTGCGGCCGGAGAGGTTGTAGCAGGTGTCGAAGACCACGACATGCCACGGACGAAGGCGTCACGGAGGGCGGCATAAGCGGAGGCCTGCAGCCACGTGACGGCGGTAGTGGTGTCAGCGGCATTGGTGAAGAACCAAAGTGTGGAAGTGGCAGGGGAGTCACGGTTGATGAGGCAGTAGGAGAGGGCGGGCGCGGAGATCTTGTATGGGAAGGAAGAGGCCCGCCGCCGAGCGCTAGCAGGCTCGCGGCGGGGCCACCCACCCCCACGCGCGACACCAACATGCCTTAGATCGCAGGTTAATATAACGATACAAAATAAAATATATATATAGAATATACATAATTTTCCTTGGCAAGCCAACTAAGTTTTTTTTTCCAATGATCTATGGTGTAGATGGGTATAGAGCACAAATCACTTTTCTCAAAACACTTTCACCGTTTCTCTTATTCAAATACTTACAAAAAACAGTTATTATTACATCTTAAAGAAACATGAAAACAAAATTTATGACATATACCCATATTCAATTAAAACATTAAATAAACATTATGTATTATAATAAAATACATGACAATATTTTCGTACGTGCAGGACGCACGTGCATTTTTACTGGTTGTTATTAATAACTAACACCAACCATGAGGAAAAACTGATTTCTCCTCCTTCAGACCTCCGCAGACGCCACGCCTTCTCCTCCGCGCCCGCCACCGTGGAGGATGCAGCCCCGGCGGAGCCGACGGCGAGCTGCGCCTCCCCCTCCGCTGGGCCAGCGGCACCCGCCGGTGACTCGGCGCGAGCTGCTTCCCAGGCCACTCACCGGCGGATCCGCCGCTAGGCCGAGCCAAGGCCCAAGGGGCCGCCGCCGCGTTCGCACCGCCGGGTAGGGAATGCTTCCTCGCTTCCTCTGTCCTCTCCTCCCTCTCATCGTTTTTAGAATTTTTTTTCCTTTTTTGTCTCTGTTTCAACAAGATCCATCGGGTCTTTCTTTTCTGGTCAAAGAAGTTTTTAGAATTTCTTTTTTCCTTTTTGGTCTCTGTTTCAACAAGATCCATCGGGTCTTTTTTTTTTTCTGGTCAAAGATTTGTGCAGAATCGTTTCATGCCTGAGACCAAATTCCTCTTCGAGTGTTGTTGCGGTGCTGTTTGTCCAGATGAACGATGGTCATATGTACATGCTAGTTCATAGATCAGATTCCGATTTGGGATTATATATTTCTGTGAATGTTTTTGATAATTTCGTTGCATGATGGGCCCTTTATTTTAGTCCAAAATCTTTTCTACGATGGGCCGTGTATTTGATAATGTGCGAAATCCAAATCTCGTACGCCATGGGTGAAAGAATTGGTACGATCTGAGAGGTGGTGCGCGGGTACGAACGGTGAAAAAAAATGTCGAAGTAACCTAATAATTGCTGCAGGAGCATGAATCTGCCATCGAGTCTAATAAGCCCCATCACTTATATTTGTATTGTAGTATTGTTGTTCAGAAACCCATGGCAACTCCATGAAGTGATTGCGTATTTACACTGCTCGCAACACCATGCGTGCTCGAGGAAATAAAAATACCATCTGCCCTACAAGTTCACCAAACCTTATTCTCTGATGTCTCTCAATCCCTCGATCCCACTTATCATCGTCTGAGTGTTTGTAATGCTGCTAGCTACTGTAGGACTGGCAAGATTCATGAATGTGTGTGTATAGCACCCTCAAGGCCAAGGCCTCAAGGCCAAGTGGATCGGACCCTGCATGGCTCTCTCTACCTGGCCGGCATCGGCGGTATATGTAATGAGTGATAGAGCGAAGACATACCAAAAAAGATAAATTCTAAAAGTTTTCATTGTAATTGAAATCATCTTTCCACCAATTCGATTGTAGACATGGCCACGTGGACGGAGCATGCCATAAACGAGTCTCTTCCATGGTCCCATGGAGGAGAAAAGATCATCGCCATGAGCTCGTCAACCCACTAGATCTAGGTGTACATTGGGGCTAACACAAGCAAATATAGGCGCAGTGCGACACGTGGTGCGTTGACAGCCTAGACATTGATGTACGTGGGTGTATCGGTTTCAGTTGGGGTGGATGCCCAACAAATAGGGCTTGCGAATTGTGAGCGAGGGATGAAAACGGTCAAAATGGTGTTACAATATGGAAATGGAACCAGTTAGTACGTGATTTTACCATAGTTAAAAAATTATCAAAAACAAAAAAAAGATAAGAAATGATGCGTAATAATTAGAAATATAATGGCCTTAATGTTTTGCTAAAATTAAAAACATGTTGAGGACAATATCATAAATCCAGAAATAATCTCTAAAGATAGTACTACTGTTAGTTTTTTTATATGTCAACCAACTTACAAAAATGACTTCAATTGCGTCATATAAAAAATATGGAGGAAGTACATGAATTTTTTTTTTACCATTCTCGCCACGGGGAGGGCTTGGGATGCCATGGTTATTGGATCCCAAGAGCCAAGTTAAGTAATAGGTTAACAATCGCTAAGTGGGTTGGGCTGCCAATGTGTAGCACGTAGTGGGCTTTTATCTATGTTCAGCCCATTATATGAAACTTGCAAAACAAATTAGACACCAGACTTCTACCTGATAGGTTCAGATTTTTTTTAATACGCAGGAGAGTTGCGCATCTTTGTTAATAGAAAAAGAGTTTGATTACAATGACCGGACGAGCCGGTTCTGAACACACAAGCTGACTACTCACGAATGATACAACCGAGGGCTCTCACGCCTGCCCTCACCCACTCGCCAGCACCGTTCGTAATAGAGGAAACAATGCACTCGACAGTGGAAATCTCGCCTCGGAAGCACTTGGCATTGCGCTCCTTCCATACCTGCCATGTCACCAGTGCGAATAAGGAGTCACCGCCTCGTCTAACGCTCGCTGGCCAAAGCTCTCTCAGGCGCTGCCACCACTCTAGAACGGAGCCGCAACCCGTCGTCGACGACGTGTCTAGTCTCATCAGCGCCAGGATCCTATTCCAAACATGCTGAGTGAAGCTGCACTCGAACAGGAGGTGGTCGCAAGATTCTTCCGCCGCGTTGCATAGGTAACAGGCAGCCCTTGCGTCGAGGCCATGGCGCCGTCTTCTGTCTGCGGTCCAAATCCGTCGCTGCCAAGGCAACCATAAGAAGATCTTGACTCTTAATGGCGCCCAAGTCTTCCAAACGATGGCGATCTCGGACCGGTGAAGGGAGCCCTCATGGAGCAGCTGATAAGCCGAGTGCACACTGAAACGGCCATCGGACGACCACTGCCACCGCAGCTTATCTTGAGCTGACAGGCATTAAATTGACATCTTGGATCAAGTCCCACAACCTCAAGAAATGGGTGATTACCTGAACAGATAGGCCGCCCCTCAGCTCCCTGATCCATTGGCCGCCGGACAGAGCCGCGGCGACTGTTTGGGATGATCTCGCTCGCTTGGACACCAGCCCAAGCAGCGACGGTGCCACATCCTCTACCGACTTGCCGTCGATCTAGCGGTCTTTCCAGAAGAGCGTTCGCCGCCCGTCGCCTACCTCGAAGGTCACAGGAAGCCTGGAACAAGCACTAAACCTCGGGGCCGATCTTGAGTGGGAGCTCCGCCCAGGTATGGTCGCCATCCCCTGGGCTCCTTTGAAGCCAGAGCCACCGCACTTGCAATGCCATGCACATGAGACGCATGTCCAGGACTCCAAGGCCACTGAACTCGAACAGTCTCGCTAGCACCGGCCAAGCGACGGCGCACTTGCCACGGACCGATGCGTCCGCGCTCGCCCAGAAGAAGCGCATGCAGCAAGCCTCGATGTCCTCTCTCACCCTAGGCCGGGAGGCCAATTGCCATCATAGTGTAGATGGGAACCGCCATCATTACTGACTTGATCCTAACCAGACGTCCGCTCCTAGCCATCATCGAACCTCGCCAAGCTGGCAACCTAGCCGCCACCTTGTCAACCAAGCTCTGCACGCAACTCTTGGGAACAGCCCCGTGATGTAGCGGGAGGCCCGAGGTAGGTGATGGGCAACTCAATGACCTGGCAACCCAATATCGTCACGACGCCGGAAAAATCCGGCTCCCTTTCGGAAAAGGGGTGACAGAGAGCACTTCCCCAAGTTGATGTTCAGGCCTGCGACGTCCCCAAAGAGCTATAGTGGTGCCTTGATAGCCTTTGCCTCACCCATGTCCGGGTCCATGAACATAAGTCACGTCGTCCGCGTAAAGGCTACATCTTGATTTGACGGCCGCTAATCCCAGAGGTCTCAGTGTCCCAGCATCAGCCGCTCTGCAGAACAGCCTGCTGAGAATCTCCATGGCGATAATGAATAGCAAGGGGAAAAGAGCGTCCCCTTGGCGCACTCCCCTCCGGTGCATGATCAGAGGCCCGGGAATTCCATTGAGTAGGATCTTGGAGGACGCCGTGGACAATAGTATGGATATCCAGTTGCACCATCTAGTGCTAAACCCAAACCTCCGCAGGACCTCAAGCAGAAAGTTCCAGGCTAAGGAGTCGAACGCCTTGGAGATGTCTAATTTGAGCAAGAGCTTCAGAATCTTCCTCCTGCGAAAGGCCGTGGCGGCGCACTTCACATACTTGTAACTGTCGAGGATGGATCTCCTGCATACGTATGCGGTCTGATTCGAGGAGATTAGGTTGTGCATAAAAGGAGCGAGCCTCAACGCTAGAATCTTAGACACTAGCTTTCCAAACCCGTGGACCATGGCGATGGGTCTAAAGTCCCCAGGCGCCGCCGCATTTGGCTTCTTCGGTAGTAGCACAATCAGCCCGTTGTTCAGCTTCTCAAACCCGCGCTTGCGGCTGGAGTGAAACACGTTCAGAGCAGCGAGCACATCGGCCTCGATAATGAGACAGGCGGCCTTGTAGAACGCACCCATGAAACCATCCGGGCCAAGCGCTGCGGTCGGCAGGCAGCTGCTCGATGGCGACCCGAACTTCCTCCTCCGAGAATGGGGCGTCAAGGGCCGAGAGGTCCGCGGTGCTGAGCCCTAGGGCTTCTAGGTTGATCGCTCACTCGTGCATCGCCGTGGCTCCGAATATGTTGCCAAAGAATTGCTGCACCACTGAAGACATATCATCGTGTGACACTGCAATCTAGCCCTCTGATCGCAGCTCCTGGATGACCAGTTGCTTCTTCCTTCCTCTCGCCATTGTGTGGAAGTACCTGGTGTTCACATTACCGTCGGAGAGCTAGCGCACCCTGGATCGCAGTCGGGCGATTGTGCGCTCCAGCGACGATCGACCCAAACACTTGAGCTTGACATTGGCACGAAGGCGGAATTCATCCGCCGAGAGCCGACGTGAGTCTTGCGCCCGATCTAGCCTCAGTATCACCTCCCGAGCAGCCAACAACTGGTCCCTGACGCAGCCCACTTTCTTTGCCGACCAACTTTGAAGGACACTAACAAGATTGTGGAAGAGCTGGTCGAGCCGGTTGTAGGGATCGACGATGGGGTCGTTGCACTGCCACCCGGTGCCGCAGCGCGTCCTCAAAGCCCTCCAGCTTAGGCCAAAAACTCTCAAAATGAAACCGAGGCTTGCCTCCGCGGTCTATGTCTCTGCTGGTGTGGAGCAGTAGCGGGCAGTGATCCGATACGTCGGATGAGAGCGCTTGGAGGAAGCAATCCGGGAAGCGTCCCTCCCAGTCGAGCGACACCAACGCCCTATCTAGGCGAACCAACGTGGGCGTCTCCCTCTCGTTGCTCCAAGTGAAGGAGCTCCCATGCAAATGCAAGTCCTGGAGCTCCAGATCGCTCACGTATCGCCGGAACTCCCTCATGAAGCGCCGACGGATGTTGCCATTGTTCTTGTCGGTCTCATCGAGTATGAGGTTGAAGTCACCCACAATAGCCCAAGGACCGTTGCAGGCATCGCGCACCGCGGCGATCTCCTCTAGGAACAGCTCTTTCTCGGCGTCACCCTGTGGCCCATAGATTGTAGTGATCCACCATGGATCCCTGACCCTAGGACCCGAGAGCTGGACAGTAACTGAGTAGCAACCAGCCTGCACGTCGGTGATGGAGATATCGGGTCCGCGAATAGCAACGAGCAACCCGCCCCTGGAACCATTTGCGGGGATGAAGGTGTAATCCGAAAAACACATTCCTAGCATTGAGATTACAACGTCGCATTGAACGGTACGCAACTTACCTCTTGGACACACACAACGTCCGCTACCACATCATCTACTAGGGTGCGAACAACGTCGCGCCTAGCACGAGTGCCCAGCTCGCGCACATTCCAGGATAGAATCTTGAGGTTATCCATGTGAGTGAGCAACCATGGCGGGCTGCCGACCTTCACACCGTGTCCTCCAGTGCCGATGCCCCGTCCTCGGACGGAGCATCAACAACGTCCTCAGACCGAACGTCGACGCCGAACCCATGAGCGGGAAACAGCTCTCGAATAGCGCTGATGTGCTCGGGCCTGAGCTCCGACTGGTACAAGCTGTCGTACTGGTCCTTGGCCTCCGCGGTCATTGGAGCACTGTCCTTGAGGATACCAAACCACCGGATGAGTAGAATTTCGCCTCGCTTGGAGACCGGAACTCGAGGCAATGCGCTAGCTCCGTAGAGGAAGGTTGGGCCGTCCACCTTCGGGTCATCTCAGACTCACAGCAGCGGTTGTGGCCGGGACCGCCACTGGCGACGCCTGCCAGCAGCGGATGCGGCATGGCCTGAACTGACTCGATGAATGACCTGTAGGGCATCGACTCCAACCGGTGCGGCGTCAGGTACCACAGGCCTTGGTGAACCTAGGGGGACAGACGTGATCCTGCCAACGCCACTGCCCTAGGGACTTCGGCAGCAGCGTTCCCCACGAGACCAGTAGCAATGCCAGTGCTGAGGCACGGCTCAAGCAGGGGAAGCCAACGGCTCCTCGACATTTGGAGACAACCCGTGGGACTGCGTCCTCGAGAAGATAGGCAGCGCGCGCGGTCACGTGCCCCAGCTCGGCTTCATCCAGCATGGGGTCCGACTAGTAGACCAGCTTGACCAACCCCAGAACCCAGTGGAGGCGAGCTAGAAGAGGAAAGGGAGGCCAAGCCTTCAAGGAACTCAGCTTCCCACGAATCACCAGGAAGGAAACTTGGACCGCCCAGAGGGGTCCCCTCGCCCGGAGGGCTAGGGATAGGGCAATAGCCTTTGACCCCTGCCCCACCGGCACCCCTGACACTGAATGCTCACAGGCCCTGTTCGCGACCGTGCCCGCGCTACCACCGGCTGAGGAACCATGACCGCCGCTCGACGAGCCTTTGTCTGGCACCCCACAGCGGCAGGGGAAGCGCCAAAGCTAGGAGCTCCAGCCTCCTGATGAACGGGAACCATTGACCGGGGTTCTCCTCGAGATCATCGTCGTCGCCGGAGCTTGGCGGAGAGGGCGACGAAGACGACGGAGAGGAACGTGGTGTGAGGTCCTTCACCTCCCGCAGATGGATCACAACGCCGTACTTAAGCGTGACCTTCCTCAGATACGGCGGTGGTCGAAGATACGATGTAGAACCTTGTTCGAATGCATCACGCGTAGCTCGTTTTCTGCAATGAGTAGAGAAACAGACCGAGGGATGGTACTAGGGTCGTTCGTCCAAGCAGTGGCGCCGAAAAACGACAGATCCATCTTGCCGGCCGACTGCCGTATCCACCTTCTCAATCCAACACGCCGGCGCCAGAATCTTGGAGGCGGTGTCACGTGACCACGCTTGGGGAGGGACACCCATGATCTCTAGCTTCACCTTGAACAGCAGCTCAATGCGAACTGCGTGTGTGAGCTGCGTCCATGGCTGGATGTACCAGAGTGGTACCATCCACCACCACAGGTCTGGGCTCCAAGCAGCAGATCGCGGACACCCATCGAGGCAGGGGAGGATGATGAAGTTGTCCGGGTGAGAAGGCTTGATGTCGAAGTCGCCCTCGCGCACCCCGGGTAGCGCCAGGAACTGCCCGCCTCACAGCTACTGATGGAGATGTCACGCCGAACATTCCCTCGCATCGCACCAACAAAGAGGTAGGCCAGGGAGTCCTCCTCACCCGAAATGTCGTCGCTTCGGTCGATGATGCACACTGCCTCGGAGGAGCGCAACAGATGGTGGACGGGCAATAGGCCCACAGGTCTCGCAGTCACCAGCCACCCGAGGGGGAAGCCTAGGCGGCGAAGGAGGAGTGGACCCTCACGCGCTGGAGCCACTGGGGGTTGAGGAGCTATCGCGTCGAGCACGCACGAACCTCCTTGGCTCCCCAGCACGGCTCGCATTCCCAGCGGAGGTGCCGGGCGCCCGATGCGGCCTCTTGCAGTCCCGAGCCAGGTGGCGGAACCCGTGGCAGCGGAGGCAGCGAGGCGGCAGCCGACGGGTGGCGACACGGTGGGAGAAGGAGAGGCAGTTCAGGCACTGATCCTTGAGGCACACCAGCAGGGGCGCCGGCCTAGGGGCGGTGAAGGATCCACCACACCTGGCCGGAGAGGTACAACGCTGCTGCGGCAGCACGCGCCGCCACCCGTCGTGGTCAGGAAGGGAGACCCGGGTGCGGCAAAAGCTTCGACGGGGCCCGCGAGGCGCAGCAGTGCGCAAACAGCTCCGCTCACGGGCAGGACGGATGACAATGGAGCGTAGCCTCTGCGCTGCACCTGGGGGAGAAGACGGAGCCGGCGCCGTGGAAGTCCCAGCTTCCCAGTCGTTCTTGGCAGGAGCTCAACGGCGAGTCCACCTCCTCCTCAACCACATCCGCCCAACACAGTGGCTTGGAGCGCCCAGAGAGACCGACCCGGGCGGGGAAGAAGGGAGCTGCAGCAGAGGAAAGGGAGGACCCAAACTTACCGGCGGAGGACTGTGACGGGAGGGTGGCCGCCGGGGCAGAGTGGCACCCTGCGGGCTGGCTGGGGGGCTAGGGGCGGGGCTGGTGCTCTCGCTAGGAGCCATTTCCCGTCCCCAATGCTACAATGTAGAAGTGATAGGTCCAGATAATTCAGCATCAGCCTTTTCGGGTGTTTTTTACCCCACCCCTACCAAAAGAGGACCCGCCCGTTTTGGGGGAGCTTGATTATTTGAATTTGATTTATCCAAAACACCTATATGTTGCCAACTTTTTGTCGCTAACGATCTGTATTCATGCGGCAACCATATGGTATACCCAGCCATATATATGCTCGACGAAATGCGGTAGGTTTGTTCTTTTTCCTTTCTCTGTATATATGTGCCCAGATCTATGTCTTATGCTCTCCTCGTCAGAATCTGGGAACACTTAGCTCACACGTACATATGCAAAACAAGGGGCGAGCCAGCACTCGAGCATAGAGGGACAGGCTACTTCTTTTCTTTGCAAAAATCATAAGGTTACCATGATTATTAGAGATTTCGTTAGGAAAATCACACTCAATTGGGGGAGCTTGCCCCAACCCCCCCCCCACCCCTCCACCCACTTCCATCGCTCCTGAGATTGCATTTCTAAGTACAAGAAATGCGCGCCTCGGCGCTAGCTGAGCGTGGCCACGACAGCAAAATTATTTCACTGCGTCCGATGGTAAATCCAAGGTCACTGTTCCACCTCTGTATTTACCGTGTCAAATAAATACTGGCTTCGAAACCCTAGCTTCGCTTCGCTCCGCGGCCGCCGCCTCCCAGAGCCCATCCCTCCCCACCACACCCCCTCCCCTCCCGCCGCTCCACCCAGCGCCGGCACCCGCCCCTCCAGCTCCGCGCCGGCGAGCCCCGGGATGGCATGACGCGGCTGGCAGCGCCGGCGAGCGCCTCCGCCACGGCAGCCCGCCTCTCCCAACCCTCCCGCTCCTCCGCGGGAGCGAGCGGCGGCCCGACATGTCACTACCGGCGCAGGCGAGCGTCGGTGGCTGACCACGCGAGGCGTCCCCTCTCTCCTAGCCTCTTTCCGTTCCCCCGCGCACCATCCCGACCGGATCTCCTATCCGCTCGGCGTCCATCGATCTTTTTTCATGTCGCGTGTGGCTGTGGTGGCCGGTGAGAGGGCTCGTCGCTGGCCGGCCCCAGTGCCTCCGCATCAGATCCAGTGCCTCCCTTCGTAAGAATTCCGCCCCCATTATTGCTTCGCCTCCTTTGACCACCTGAGCTTGGCTGCACCACCTCCCTCCGTGCTCTTCCTCTTTAACCTCTTTTGCGCAACCCTGATCTGTGCACGGAGGAGGAACGGAGGCTCTGTGTGCGCGTCCCGGCGACGTCCTAGCCCGCGTGGCCCCTCCGCTCGTCTCCGTCCTGTCGGATTGACCGACGGTCGCCCGTCACAGCGGGGCCAGTGCACATATCACACGGTGGGGCAGCGGTGGTGTGGCGGCCCTGTTGTGGCCCTGCACGGCTCGCTGCGGCTCACACATGTACTGCCTCAAGCACCTGCTAGCACCCTGCGAGGGAGGTCTGGCAGCGCCATGGCGTGGTGCGTGGCTTGAAGGAAACCAGAGATCTGAGTTGGGTTGCCCCTAAAGTGCTTTGCCGTTATTGCTCCATGCCACTATTATGATTGAGCACATGCCGTGAAGACTCAGGTGATTGCTTTAGCTCTGATTCTGTCTCGTACCCATCACTCCATCAGTGCCTCTTTCATGGACTATGCACACCATGTGCTCGATAGCTTGTCTCTGCAGCTTTTTCCACTTACAAATAACCATGCCCATGTTTCTCCAGAAAAAAGAATGGAAATGGCGTATGCAGATGATAAAGAAGTATACCTCCACTTCGGGTGAAATATGGATCGCTGATTTACCATTGGGTGCTGTAGAATTTTCTCTTAATGCAGGTAAAACGGCGATGGGGTCATTGGGTGCACCTACTCCGCGCTCGTGACATCCTTCTGCTCATTCAGAGTTCTTCACTTTGCATAGGCGAATCCTTAGATTGGCTGTTGTCGATTTTGCAGGGGCCAGCCATTAGATTCATAGGCAGAGGGCCTATCCTTTTGCCTTGCTTCACTACCACTCCATGCTGCTCGGCCACGTTCATGTGAGGTGCTATCATTTTTCCACACGATCTTGCAGTAGCATTATTTAATTTGCTGCTGGGTAGTGGCATCTGATTGTTGTTTATCAGTAGCCATTTATTTAGTACCTGAAATTTATGTCATTTACTTTGCTTCAGTCACAGCTACCTGTTGAAATGCGATTGGGTAGTAATATTTAGATATGTGCTTTCTGATGAAACATAAGTATTGGATTATTACCGTTCATAATGTTCTGCATGCTGTGAAAAACATGACTACCAGTTTTGTAATTAGGCATCACTATGCTTTAAATAGTAATTTGCTTTCTTTTCTGTGGTTTATTCTTTACATTATCTGGAATTGCATGTGAAAATTATTAGATATGTGCCTTCTGAGAAACAGAAGTATTGGATTCTTACAGTTCATAATGTTCCGCATGCTGGGAAAAACATGACTACCAGTTTTGTAGCTAGGCATTACTATGCTTTTAAGTAGTAATTTGCTTTCTTTTCTGTGGCTTTGTTCTTTACATCATCTGGAGTTACCTGTTGTTTTCGCGTGAGAAAAAATGCACTCGGATTCTCTCGGCGTAATGGCGTATAACATATTGCTTGCTGGGCTTGCCAGTATACGATTGTATACAAATAAATGAATAGACACATCACACAGACACACAATAAAATAGGAAACTTGCATCTTTATTCATTTTGATGACCTTTTTACAAGTTTTCTCTCTTTTATACATATCCTGTACAACGCCATAATTCACAGGCGATTGCATAATTCCTGAATCCTAGAGTCTCGCAAGAACTCTAGTTAATTACATCTGTAGTGGCAAGCCTACAGAATACCTCCAATTAAGCGTTGTCATACTGTCGCTTTGGTCGACTTGTCCTGCACTCCATAAATGTGTACTGTATAAAGAATGATAAGAAAAAGGAATTGCCGGATGACTCAATGCTATAATATGTAATACACGGAATTTAGCCAAAAGCTCAGTGTATGTGCGTGTGTTCGGCCTCGTCGGTCACACGAACGTGGTGTCCAGCCTCGTCGGTCAGGACACAAATGATTTTCTCCGTCTTGTCGGTGTCAGAGAATAATAGGTGAATTTTGTTCGGCCTCTCGGTCACGAACAAGCCTTGTCGGTCAGGACGTTCCGGCCTCGTCGGTCCGGAAATAAGGAAGATAAATCTGTGAGTTGAAACTTTTGGCCAAATCACTGGCATCACAAAATATAGCATTTCATCTAGTCTAGCTATCCTCCTATAGCACCACAGCAGGACTTAGATCATCTGCGACAGAAATTAATCTCCTGGAAACGGCTTTTAGATCTGCAAAATAAATATGTACGTGCCATTGGGACGGCGACTTTAAACATCTCTGGACCTGCAAAATATTCATTTGTACCGGCGTTGGTTTTGTAGATTTATCACAATTATTTTTTAAGACACATTAAGTGTCGTTGCCGGTATTTCTCTCTCATGTTAATGTGTACCTGCAAGATAATTACGACATATGCGGCTGCCTTGATCTCATCGTTATTTATATGATCTGCATTTCATATGAGCGATACGGCACTGCCCGGAAGTGATATGTTCCCTGCGAAGAAGAAGAATCGGCCCACATGCCTTTTTTCCAATGATTTTTAAAGACGTATGAACGTCATAGGCACAGATCACAGATCGATGCATGGCACTCGTCGTATTACCGGCGCTGCCACGGTGTATGTTCCTGCAAAGAGAAGAAGACGAGGGGAAACGCCGGCCACGATGCCATGCAAATCACTCACCATGAAACAGTGCCGTGAGCGCTGCAGAGTGAAGAATCGCTTGCCGGTGAAGTTGATCGCGGAGGAGACGCACTTCCTTGCCTGCGCTAGGGAAGAAGAAATCTCCAAACAATGGAGTATGTGTATGTGGTGGTGGATGGAAGGTGTTGGAGTCGTCGAACTGGAGTCGGACGGGCGGCCGGCTGAAGTCGAACGGATGGAATGGAACTGGAACCCCTTCACCTGCGAGATGGAAGTGAATATATATAGGGAGTAGCTGACCCAGGAGAGCGAATGCCGTCGTTCCGTTGGATCAGGCCGAAATAGCAGCATCGGTTTCCTTCCTGGCGCCCAACCGACTTGTTCAAAATAATTCAAAACGCTATACACCTTTAGTACTTAGTCTGCTTGAGAGCTCCTTACTCTAGTCCATGACACGTGGGGACCCAAACACATGTTGGTTCCACCATTAAGAGGTATGACCACGCATACAGGTGCCTTCTCGTATCACCAAGGGTTATCAACATCATCTTCAAATTAATGAACGGCATGGTTATTGATCTGTTGCCCAACGTGACGCTTAAAGTGGACCTCGGCGCGGAGAAAGCTCCCTGATCATCACCAAGGCGCCAACCATGCATACATGTTACCTGGGACATGTGCCATACGGCATTCGGCCGCGTATCTCGTATACGTATATTAGAATAAATAAAATATCATGACACGCTAGATGGATCATGGGCCATTGGAAAGCCTAATTACTGACCATACTTTTTACGAAGCCCATTAGTAAATCACGGCTGGCAAATAAATTGTATGCCCAAATAAACTAATATCTGATTAATAATGAGCCCATTGATTTAACTGTATGTCTCATCGTATAATTATTTGGGATATTTTGATCCAATAATACTGCCTCCATTGATTAATCCACATGCTTCTCATAGTGGCCGGCATGCTCCCAATACACATTTGCACGCTATTTATAATCTGACAACGCCCCTAGTTTTGTGTAGGTAGGCGCCGTAATCGTTCCAATTGGTACAACAACTGTGTGCCCTATACTATTGTACCCTATTTAAAGAGTGAAATCTGTATATTTGAGAAATATAAGAACGCTTAAAGAGTTAATAAGCGATTCTAGCTTCCATAGAAGGACAGTTGTTTGGTCGATGATTGAAGCCGGAATACTACGGTGAAGCTGGACTAAATTATTGATATATAAGTACAACTAGTAAGTTAAATATGTATACGTGGTCTTTGCTTTTAGGATCTTAAGACTTGCACCATAAACTGGTTGCGTGATTTGATTGCATTCGCACCGATCTTGATGCAATTTGAGGGAATGCACATGTATTTTTATTACGTTCTTATTCCTGGTGTATTGGGTACAATAGCTTTTGGAGATTAAATAAAGGGCCAAGGATAATAGATACATTCACACACACTGGTTGTTGTTTTATACTCCCTCGGATCATTAATGTATATGACGTTTTTTTAGTGCAATTTGAACTAAAAAATGTCAAATATATTAGTGATCGGAGGGAGTATAACTTAAGAAGGAAAAAAGCTGAGCAGACCTCAGGTTTTCAACTAATAGTGGGAGACACAGCCGGTTAAGACCAGCGCATACTGGTATCACGTGGATCTTGGCATCTTGCATTGCAATCACACCTCTTCCATCCGACAGGTGTGTTCTACTTGACATCCTAGAAGAAACTGGAGGAGCAGCAAGAGGAGCAGCGCTGCGTTGAACTGTTCGAGATGCGGATGGAAACGTGTTCAGACATGTAAATTGCTAATTGAATTTCCATTTCCTGATGCGTCCCAGTCCGATCCTGCTATACTGTGATTGTTATCTGGAGCACATAAAAGGCTTTCTTCTAGCTCATGGTCACAAACCCGTACATTGAGCATGCTATACAGACGACAATCATCACCTACTATTCGATCGTACTCATACTGAACATTGATGCAGCTAGCTATAGCTCCAACTCACACCTATGACCATCATCAATGAAGACGAGTTATTGCACTATTTTTATCTAACAAACAAATTAATAAAACTTTGAGATGTATAAAAATCTCGATGCAGTCTGAGAAAAATTTCAAAAAGGTTGTACATTTATGTCGTGGAAAGAAAAGCATTATCTCCTGATGAGCAAACAACGACCTGCTTTTTATAATTTGTTTTGCAATAACTGCACATGATGGGGACATTATTGTTAGCACAACGGAAGCTACACACCATGAATAATTTTGGGAACATTTTCCATGCACGCAAGTCCTCTCTGCGATGGCCCACGTCCATCACTTCTTTCTCTTGTAGTACATAGTTGATCAAAACATATGTTACAATGCTGCTTTGCATTTTGGAAATTGGCACCGCTCAGATTCAAGTCCCCTTCTAAGAAGTCCATGAACTCTTGAATGCCAACTTCATGAAGTGCTTGCGTATATACACTGCTCGCAACATCATGCGTGCTTGAGAAAATAGAAACGCCATCTGGCCTACAAGTTCATCAAACCCCATTCCCTGATGTCTCTCAATCCCTGAATCCCATGTATCGTTGTCTGAATGCTTCTGGTGCTACTAGGGGACTGGCAAGATTCACCGATGTAGCTATCTACTACTACGTACGAGTTAGTGTGTGTATATATAGCACCTAAGGCCTCAAGGCCAAGGAGATACTAGGTAATACCTCGGCACGCGTTGCTCTAGAAATTTTTAAACTTTTATAGGTTGAAATATGCTGTGATTATATCACAAAATTTTTAGAGAAATTATATTTGATAATATATTTATTTTGGTTGAGAGAGATTAACTTTTAAAAAATTGATCCTTGGTGTTTTTATGCTGCACCAATTTTGTAGATAAGTATTCAAAATGACTAATAGTTAGATATATGGATGATATTAGTAATAGAAAAGTGATGGAAGACAACAAAAGAAGGTCTTCGTGGATGGTGATGTAGCTTCTAATATAGTGGGCTTATGGATAACATCGATAGCTTGTATGTTGAGATAAATAGAGTTAATGATCTTTAATGAATCGTACTCATATAGGTTATATAGATTAGTAAGCGCTAACTCTAACGGTTTTTCATCCCTCATTTCAAACTCCACTCTAAAATGCGAAACAATTTTGTTATAGTGCGATATTCTCCATTTTAGGGAACCGTTGGAGCCAGCATAACTCCAACGATTCTCCATCTTTTATTTTTAAACTCTAGTGTATAAAGTGTTGTAATAGTGTGAATGTGAGATCCTCCATTTTGAAGAACCGCCGGAGCCAGCCTAATATGGCTAACGTTTCATTTCGTAACATGTGAGTTCATTCAGTACTGACTACGGAACAGCACCGCGATGCATGCTTGTACATATATTTAGCAATCATTTTAATTCAGTAATTCATCGACAGATAACCGATACGGCTATACCGATCGGATCCGTGTCATCGATGGCCTGCCCACCATCTGAATCCATGCCGTCGACCTGTTGGCAGTTTGCACCATGCCCCTTATTTCCGTACCCGCGACTCGCGTGACTCCGTGACTCCCCTACCCTGGGGGCGGCCGTGAAGTGCACGGCGAGGTCGTCGGCCGAGCGGAGCACAGGTCACCACCGGTCGCCTTCGCATCCATCCCAACTGGAGGGAGCTAGCTTCGCCCGCAGTGCCAACTGCCAAGCCGCAGCAATGCAACTTCAGACCAGTTCTATTCTGCGCATTCATGCGTATCATACATTGATCTATGCTGAGGCCATTTTCACTGGAAATTTTAATTAAGTTTTATTTTTATTAAATGTTACGATACATCAGCATGTTTGGTGATATGACAATATATTTAAGAGAAAAGAGATAGCTAGTTTCATAAGAGAGAAAGATGATTTTATCTGGATGAAACTCAGAATACACAGATACCTACATGTTAAAAGAAGCAAAGAAAACTTCACTAATATTGTTACCATGCACCAAAGAAGACAAGGTTCTAGAATCTTTTACAAACAACCATGGCAAACCATGAAGGAATATATTTGTTGCCATGGCAAACTTAAGAGTATTCTAGAACCTTCTACAATAAACATGAGTAACCATGAAACCTTAGATATTTGGTTTCATGGCAACTCTTAGAATTATCTAGACTTAGATATTTGTTAGGAGTTCTCTAAAAGGGTGACACTTGGCACTCATCCATGAGGCCTTTGATGCCTATATAAGGAGGATGCCATCCCCCACCATGCTATCACACAACCACACCATCCAAGGGTATGGTAGAGTGTGCTAGGTTAGCCACCTCAAAAGTGTGAGTGTGAGTCCTTGTGTAATCACACTGTGTTGCAATAAAGAGTTCTTTGTTATAAGTGTTAGTCTCCCGGTTAGACCGCATAGTTTCTAATTACTTAGTGCATAATTGTGATCTATCTGAAGGTAGGCTCTGCCTCCCGGGATCACAAGAGTCTGGGCTTCATCTGAAGGTTGGCACTGCCACCCGGAAGTCAGCTTCATCTGTAGGTTGGCTCTGCCACCCGGAAGCGAGAAGGCCGGCTCTGCCGCCAAAGACTCAAGTGCACTAAGTAACTAAAAACTAGAAATGACTAACCGACTCAAGTGTGAGTTGGTGTTGCGTATAGGTCCTCATTAGGTGGGTGTCTAGGGCCATCCCGTTTTCATCAATTGGTATCAGAGCCTGGCGGTCTGGGACCGTCATCAGGAGGAGGAGTTGGTAAGCAGAGGGTGCTTGCTGTGTCCACAACTAAGGAGGCGCTAAGGGGAGATTCTGCCGGTGCACAGTCTGGGACTGTGAAGCTTATTGGTCTGGGACCAGAGAAGCTTACTTGACGCCGGGCGTCGGTCACTATGGCAGATCTTGGCGCAAGTTGTGGAATCAAGAAGCTCAGTAGCCATAACTATGGCTATTGGAAGACCTGCATCGAGTCATACCTGCAAGGTCAGGATTTGTGGGAGGTCGTTGCAGGGGGTGAGACCGTGCCTCCTGAGAAGGAGAAGGATGGTGCTGAGGCCTTACGGAAATGGAAGATCAAAGCTGGTAAGGCTATGTTCGTGCTAAAAACCACAATTGAGCAGGACCTACTAGAGCACATCAGGGATGCGGAGACTCCAAAGGCGGCCTGAGAGACTCTGGAGAAATTATTCTCCAAGAAGAATGAAGCACGCCTCCAGCTCTTGGAAAATGAGCTATCAGGTATCTCTCAAGGATCTATGACCATCAGTCAATATTTTACAAGGGTGAAGTCTATTTGTCGAGAGATATCTCAACTTGAGCCAGAAGAGAAAATCAGTGAGGCTCGTATGAAGAGAATAATAATCCACGGCCTTAGACCCGAATACAATGGGTTTATTGCCGCGATGAGAGGGTGGCCTACTCAACCATCTCTGGTGGAGCTGGAAAATCTATTGACTAACCAAGAGGAGCTAGCCAAGCAGATGGGAGGTGTCACTGTGAAGGAAGAAGAGGAGGCGCTCTTCACGAGTAAGAAGAAGGGCCAGGGGCCATCTCAAGGACAAGGGAGATCCAAGCCAAGGTGGACAGAAGGTGGCAAGCATCATCCAATAGAGAGGAGGTATTCTAGTAGTAAGTATCATCCAACAGAAAGGAGGTGCTCTTCAGGGGGAGCTAAAGGAAGAGAAGATCAACATAACCCGGTAAGGAAGCAAAATGGAGGATGCTTCAATTGTGGTAAGATGGGCCACTTTGCTCGAGAGTGTCGGTTTCCAATAAGACGTTTTGAAGGAAATGTGGCTACCACCATAAAGGAGGAGAAAAGAGAGGGGGCATGCAGCAGTGAAGAAGAATGGGATATTAAAGCTGGGTTTTCTCAAGAAGTTGAAGAAAATGAGTTGGAGGAGGACATGGAGGCACCTGCTTTTGCAGCAACAACTGATTCAAGAATCAACTACAAGGAGGATTGGATCATTGATTCTGTGTGCTCAAACCACATGACCAATGATGACAAAAGGTTGGAGGATATGACCGACTACAAGGGAGCGAGAGAAGTATTGATGGCTGACAATTCAAGGTTAACCATCTCTCATGTTGGGAAGGCGGTCATTCCAAGGTATGGTCCTCAACAGCTTCAGCTCGATAAAGTATATCATGTCCCTGGTTTGAGGAAGAATCTGCTGTCAGTCTCTCAGTTGACAGCAGAAGGTAAACATGTGCTCTTTGGGCCAGATGGTGTGGCTATATTTAGAAGAGTAAAGGTGATTGGCACACCTATAATGGAGGGAAGGAGGAGACAGTCAGTATATGTGCTCTCCGCTGAGTCTGCTTATGTGGACAAGACACGGAAGAATGAGACAGGGGATCTCTGGCATGCGCGCCTTGGACATGTCAATTATAGCAAGTTGAGGGAGATGGTGCAGAAGCAAGTATTGAAGGGACTTCCTCAAATGGATATCCGGACAAACACAGTTTGTGCTGGTTGTCAGTATGGCAAGGCTCATCAACTGCCATACAAGGAGTCCGATTATAGGTCCAAGACGCCGTTGGAGCTCATACACTCAGATGTTTTTGGCCCAGTGAAACAAATATCTCTTGGAGGTATGAGGTACATGGTGACTTTCATTGATGATTTCTCAAGGTACGTTTGGGTCTTCTTTATGAAAGAGAAATCTGAGACATTTTCAAAGTTCAAAGAGTTTAAGGAGAAGGTAGAAGGTGAACTCAACATGAAAATCAAATGTATGAGAATTGATAATGGAAGAGAATACTTATCACATGAGTTCACTAAGTATCTAAAGGAGCATAAGATTAGGAAGCAATTAACATGTCCAAATACCCCACAACAAAATGGAGTAGCAGAACACAAGAATCGGCATCTTGCTGAAACTTGCCGAAGTATGCTCCACGCTAAAAATATACCTGGAAGGTTTTGGGCTGAGTGTATGAGGACGGCAGCCTACATCATCAATAGGCTACCTCAACCCAAATTGGGATTCAAGTCTCCTCATGAGATGCTATGGAAGTTGAAGCCAGCAATCAGCCATCTGAAGGTATTTGGCTGTATTTGCTATGTGTTTGTGCCAGATCACCTAAGAAGCAAATTTGAGAAGAAGGCTATCCGATGCATATTTGTCGGATATGATGATGCAAGAAAAGGATGGAGGTGCTGTGATCCAACCACAGGAAAGTGCCATACTTCAAGGAATGTGGTGTTTGATGAAGCTTCTTCATGGTGGTCATCTGAAAGGATCGAGATACCAGAATCTCATCACTTGGAAGAGGCTACTGAGGAGAACTTGAAGGAAGAAGAGGTTCAAACACCAACTATAAGCACAGATCAAGAAGGATCACCAAGCAAAGTTAAGAGCCCGATGAAGACTAAGAGTCCTTGGAAAACTGGGATACATCAACCAATTGTGGAGGAGATTCAGCCACAACAAATTGTGGTCAAGAAGCCCATACAGGAACTAAGGAGGTCGACAAGGAAATTCATTCCTAACCGTAAGTATGCAAATGCTGCTCTTGTTCATGAGTCTATACCTATTGAGCCATCATCATATGAAGAAGCAGCTCAAGGCCATGTGTGGTGCAAAGCAATGGAGGAGGAGATCGAGGCACTAAATGAAAACCAAACATGGGATTTAGTGCCAAGGCCTAAAGAAGTGAAACCAATCTCCTGCAAGTGGGTTTACAAGGTAAAAACCCGTCCCGATGGCACAATTGAGAGGTATAAGGCTCGACTTGTTGCTCGGGGTTTTTCTCAACAGTATAGGCTGGACTATGAAGAAACATTTAGTCTAGTTGCCAAGATTACAACTGTTTGAGTCTTACTCACACTAGCTGCACACAAGTCTTGGAGGCTATGGCAGATGGATGTCAAGAATGCATTTCTACATGGTGAACTTGACAAGGAAATCTATATGGAGCAGCCAAAAGGATTTCAGAGTAAGACTCATACAGAGTATGTTTGTAAATTAAAGAAGGCATTATATAGATTGAAGCAGGCCCCAAGAGCATGGTACGGGAAAATTGGTGAGTTCCTTATACAAAATGGTTTTAAAGTTGCTCCATCTGATTCTAGTTTATTCGTAAAGTTTAAAGAAGGAAGACTAGCAATAGTTCTAGTCTATGTTGATGATTTGATTATTACCGGAGACAACACCGAGAAGATACAGAGCATTAGAGAGAATCTCTCCATTCGATTCCAAATGAAGGAGCTTGGAGAATTAAGGCATTTCCTCGGACTTGAGGTGGAGCGTACAAAAGATGGGATATTTTTAGGGCAACAAAAATATGCCAAGGATCTTCTTCTAAGGTATGGCATGCTTGACTGCAAACCTATTACTACACCCATGGATCCCAATATGAAGTTTCAAGAAGATGAAGGGAAGAACTTGGAGGATGTGACAATGTATCAAAGAATGGTTGGAAGTCTTATCTATCTATCTAACATTAACCTGACCAGACATATCCTACTCAGTTGGTGTGGTAAGCCGATACATGAGTAAACCGAAGAAGCCTCACCTTGATGCAATCAGGCGTATTCTCAGGTATGTCAAAGGCACCATCAATTTTGGTATTCTATACAAGAAGACAAAAGAATACCAGATGGTTGGATATTGTGATGCCGATTATGCTGGAGACTATGGCACACGAAGATCAACCACAGGATACTCCTTCAGTCTCGGATCAGGAGCCATATCATGGTG
Source organism: Paspalum vaginatum (assembly GCA_030272315.1). Lineage (NCBI taxonomy): Eukaryota > Viridiplantae > Streptophyta > Magnoliopsida > Poales > Poaceae > Paspalum > Paspalum vaginatum. Next base: position 43,986,235 of record CM059013.1, read on the forward strand.
CAGCAAGAGACAACCTACTGTAGCTTTATCTAGCACTGAAGCGGAGTATCGGTCAGCAGCAATGGCTGCTCAAGAAAGCACTTGGCTCAAGCAATTATTGAAGGATCTTCACCAGCCTACGGAGTACCAAGTAAGGATTTTCTGTGATAATCTATCTTCTATTCGATTGGTAGAAAATCCAGTTTTTCATGCAAGGACCAAGCATATAGAAGTCCACTGTCACTATATAAGAGAAAAGTTCCTTGAAGGAGAGATTGAAATGGTGCCCACAAATACCGATGACCAAAACGCAGACATTCTTACAAAGGGTCTTGACAAGGCAAAATTCAAGAAGTTTCGAGAAGCTCTCGGCATGGTTTGCAAGACAACTCTTCGGAGAAGTTTTCCTTGAGGGAGAGTGTTAAAAGAAGCAAGGAAAACTTCACTAATATTGTTACCATGCACCAAAGAAGACAAGGTTCTAGAATCTTCTACAAACAACCATGGCAAACCATGAAGGAATATATTTGTTGCCATGGTAAACTTAAGAGTATTCTAGAACCTTCTACAATAAATATGAGTAACCATGAAACCTTAGATATTTGGTTTCATGGCAACTCTTAGAATTATCTAGACTTAGATATTTGTTAGGAGTTCTCTAGAAGGGTGACACTTGGCACTCATCCATGAGGCCTTTGATGCCTATATAAGGATGGTGCCATCCCCCACCATGCTATTACACAACCACACCATCCAAAGGTATGGTAGAGTGTGCTAGGTTAGCCACCTCAAAAGTGTGAGTGTGAGTCCTTGTGTAATCACACTGTGTTGCAATAAAGAGTTCTTTGTTATAAGTGTTAGTCTCCCGGTTAGACCACATAGTTTCTAATTACTTAGTGCATAATTGTGATCTATCTGAAGGTAGGCTCTGCCTTCCGGGATCACAAGAGTCTGGGCTTCATCTGAAGGTTGGCACTGCCACCCGGAAGTCAGCTTCATCTGTAGGTTGGCTCTGCCACCCGGAAGCGAGAAAGCCGGCTCTGCCGCCAAAGACTCAAGTGCACTAAGTAACTAGAAAGTAGAAATGACTAACCGACTCAAGTGTGAGTTGGTGTTGCGTATAGGTCCTCATTAGGTGGGTGTCTAGGGACATCCCGTTTTCATCACTATATAAAATTTGACGTGACACTGTTGGTAACTATGCCATGAACCCTTGAGAATGGCCTGATGTCTGCTCACTGTCATCATCTTCATCAGATTAATTAATTCTATACTAGTACTACTGTACATACACGATGTGCTGTGCAGTTTCAATTGGAGTGGGAGTGGAAGCAGCAGAGAGCTGGAGGTAGACTAGCAATGTTGACTGCTGAGCACGAAGCAGAGCGCACACGCATTGAGCGCAAGTAAACGACCCACTCTTGTGCACTTGATAACTTAATGAATCTGACTTTCTTTCTTCCCGGGGCAGTTTGGGACTTTAGAGTGCCAACACATACCCTGACCCTGCTGAAACACTTTTTTTTTTGCATTCCTTTGATCCAGATTTCCAAATAGCCCCTTAAGTAGATGAGCTATATAGGGCTATAGTTTTCTTTGACATGTCCAATGAACTTTGATGATCGCATATAATACTCTACACAAAGGAATATTATAAAGACTAAAGAATTAAAGATATATTATTCTCAATGGATAGGCATCCACCCACCCCTTCTTCCTTCTCTATCACATACATCATTCCAGCCCAACAAGGCCTAAGCCCACGAACCACACTGTGCTGCCTACTTCTTTGCCATCAGCGCCACCACCAGTTCGGGACTAAGGTTGAGGGTGCTGGGATCTTCCTCATCGTTGGCTGTAAAGGGAAAGCAAGGGGCAATGTCTCGTCCCGATGACAGCAGCGGAGAGACCGGTGGTGTGAGCGGTGCTGGTGGGAAAGTGGTGGGGAGGGTTGGCGGCGAGGGTGAGGGGGTGCCGGCAAGGAAAGAGAGAAGAGAAGGTGAGGGGAAGGGTGGGTGACTGGGTGGACAAAAACCGCGTTCACCCAGATGAAAGCGAAAACTCACCCTAACATTTCCTCTTCCTTAAAAGAAAGAAAAGACAGCGTTCCCTCATGGCTATGGATGTAGACATGGATGTTTGCGTGAGAACGTGCTCTTGTTTATTTGTTTGTTCCAAAAGGACGTCAAAAAGCTTTGATATGGGTTTTTGTAAGAGCAGATACACATATAACGGGGTGGTGGGTGGGTGCATCAAATGGATGCTCCCCGTGGGGCTAGCTCCCCTGGCCTCTACATTAAAAAAAAAGGTCATTCATTATGCAAAATATGTCTTTAACAACTAGTGTGATGATGTACATTGTTGTGCACTAAAAAAGGTTCCTCATTATGCAAATATATGTGGGAAAAAGTGGTTGAATTGTTTTAGTTTTTCTGTCAATGAGCATTGGAATAATGCCTTTTTCTTTCTGCACTACATGTTGGATACTTGGACTCCCTCCATTTCTAGATATTTTCGCCATTGATTTTTTTTCTATACTTTTAAGTATTCATCTTATTCAAAAAATTATGTAAACATATCAAAATATGGATCATGCTCAGACCATTTTTAATAACAAAGTATATATAAAAATGATAAATTATGACCTTTTTAAAAATAAGACAAATGATTAAAGTTGTGAAAAGATTCAATTGCGATAAATATTTAAAAATAGGGAGCAGTTTTTAAAAAAACTTAAGAATATTAATAATATCTTGAGTTTTGGAGGTTCTTTTATTTCATTTGGAATGCCACTTGAACTCCGGGCTTTACTTGCACACCTTTCACATGATAGAAGAAAATTTATGTTGCCCAGTACCCACCTCATTCAAATGGGTACCGCTGTACCGCATTGCAACATGTGCGGCCCAACAAACTTCACTGCTGCAGGTTTTATCTCCAGGACAGAAGTTGGTGAGCTCTGTATTCGTGAGATTGCATTAACAATTTTTACTACGGTTATATTCCAAGCTATCTTAAGGAAAAAAAACTACAGTATCTTTTGTTTCATGTGAAAGTTATGTGCTGCATGGTGTATTTATCACCATGATGTGAGCTAAATACCTTGCAACACATTGTTTAAAAAAATCTGAGGGAAATTAAAAGGGGATATCATTTTCCCAAGAAAATAAGTACGGGGTATTTTATTTCTGCGGTGCTAGTGGCTCCGTGGAAGTCACACTTGTTGTGCTCACATTATTTTCCAAGCTAAAAATGGCCAAAATGGATGCTTCGAGGCCAAGTGGGTTGACTGAATTGACTTGTCAATGCGAGAGGCGACCATCAAGTTTGACTGACAGTATGGAAGAAGGACATCATAATCATCCTTTGGGCGAGAGAGAGAGACAGTAAACGAGATGGACTAAATTCTTCTATTATCAGTTCGGGTAGTAAATCTACTAGACTTTTTTTTTCACATTGGTCTAGTGCGTATAAACAGAGAGACTTTTCACGTTTCTACAAAAGTCATGGTTTCCGTGTGATGTATTATAATGATATCATCATTTTTTATATAAAATCAATGATATTATAAACATAGGATAAAATTATACCATCTCCATTTTCGAATATTTATTGCCATCTAGTTTTATTTTAAACTAAAATGCGACACATACAAAATAAAGAGGTATTAATTAATACAATAATACAGGATATACTTTAGTATAGAAGATAAACGCACATTGTCGTAGTCATGGACCATGGTAAGTTGAAAACCCGGTTAGTTAACTAAAAATCATAGTTGGATTATGTTCCAATAAACGCAGGAACTTTGGAGCATCTTTTAATTCCTTTTGAAGAAAAATCCATCACTGATTACTAATAAAAAACACAAAAAGAAAACTGAGAAACAGGAAAGGGTTAACAATAATAAAAGGCTACTAATAATGATAATAAGGTAAGGGCGATCAGATCTGGGCCGCTAATTATTTAAGAGCGCCCTCTCGGTTCCCTCCCTCTCTTTTCCCTCCTCCCCATCTTGCCCCCCACCCAAACCCTAGCAAGCCTCCCACCATGGCCGCCGCCGCCGCCGCCGCCGCCGCCGACCGTATCCTTAAACCCTACTCGGATTCCTCTGTTTCACCGCCGCTCTTTCGTGTTTCTCGGTTCGGGGTTCCTGAGGCTCGAGCGGATCTCGCGGCCCCTGGCTCCTGCGCCTCTCTTCGCTCTCCTCGGTGTTTTTCAGGGGTTTTGCTCGTGGAAAGTTCGAATCTTGTGGGCTCTGTTCATCGTTCTGTTGGGGCGGGGTGTCTGGGGACCTTTGATCCTCTGGTTCTTGTGTTCCTGCGCGTATCTTGCCGTGGAGATTGAGTTCGGATGGATGTTTTGCATGTTCGGTGGAAAAAATGGATTTTTTTTTCGTTTGATGTTTGGCTCTCTTGCTATTTCGCTGATGTGTTTCGTTGGTTGGAGCCTGTGTTGAGAAATGAAAACCATTTCCCGGTTTGTGGGCTGGTTTCCCTTGACCTTTGTTTCTCCAGAGGCTACGGATTTGCTGCAGAAGCTGACTCTGGACCCGACGGGCGACGGCGGCGATGTTTTGGCGACCAAGGAGAAGGTGAGCCCAAGCCAGTTTCTCCGATCACCAAGGGATCCTTTGAGTTGTATGTGTGTGTGGAGTGTGGACTGGAATTTAGGCCGGGTATTCTGATGCCATGTTTGCTCTTGCTATTGGTTCAGGTTCCAGCCAAGAGCGGGGTGGCTGCTGTAGGGAGCTTGCAGCCGGGGATGGAGACTCTACAGGCGCAAGATTGCAAGGACGCAGGCATGTACTATGGTGCCTACCCTGCTTATCCCTATGGAGGTAATGATCTGCTCTTTTCTGGGTGTTAGATGCTTGAATTCGTAGTGTAATATTTTCTCCTTTTTTTTTAACTCAGTGTAATGTTATGCGAACAGTTTATTCAGTTTCCCTGGTTTCGTGAAAATGTGCAGCTTATGGTGGCTGGGGGGATTACTCCACATATTTGAGCCATGATGGAGCACAGACACCGACTGTGAGTGATTCTTCTTCGTTTGATGTGTTGTTTTGTGGGCCTGAGGATAATATTATTCATGTTTTTCATTGTTTCAACTTCTGAATGGGTTCGGATTGAACATTTGTCCTAATGAGGACTTCGTTTCTTGTTTTTTTGCTGGAGCATAATTGGAGTGGTAGTAATGCTACATTCGTTGGATTATTCAGGGTGCCTATGCTGACATGTATTATGGCTATGCTCCATATGGTGTTGCCACTGTGGGTCATGATGGTCAACTTTATGGTTCTCAGAACTACCAGTACCCATCAACGTACAACAAGCAACAGAATTCCACTGCCAAGCTGTCATCCAATGGTAAAGGTGAAAAATTGGCTCCATCGCCGCAAGGGGATATCTCCGATATTGGTGTTGATGGGGTGAAAGGTCTGAAAAATTCAAACCCATCCCTGAAGGCAGACCGGAATGTGCCAGGTTCTAATGGGTCATATGGCCGATCTGGTGGGCGTTCTGGTAACTACCACAACCAAACCAATTGGTCAGCCTATCCATATTATAGTAGTGAGATGTTCTCTGACAAGCAGCAGAAACTTCCCATCAATCACAATTCGACTGCTTCAAATGCTAAAACCAAGGGTCAGTCTAGGAACCAAAACACAAGACAGTACCCTCATCTCATGGTAAGCTTTTTTTATCTTGATGTTTCCTAAAATTGTTTTAGACTTTTATTTAGTTCAGTCCATCCAGGATAGAGTTATTGTTGTGCAACATGCTGACTTTACTTTGGTCCAAATTTTATTTGGTATATTCTAGTTAAAATCTTACTCATGAGCTTCACTGTTGTGTGGTAAATGACCTGTTATTTTTTGAGGGGTGATGTTTTTCCATGTGTCTGTTAATTATCACTATGGGCCTGTTACATTTAGGTTATGTATATTTTCCTGACCCCAGTAGCTAAGGGGGTTTACTTCGTTGCACTGTACGCCTTTTTAACCATGAGACTATTTCTTGAAGGGTCTGCAAACGCCAACTTCACCAATGGGATCCCCATCGATTTACTCAGCTAATGGTATATATGGGTATGATGGGAGCTCATATGGACCTGGCCTTTGGTATGGATCACACATGTATAGTTCTGGGTTGTATGGTGGATGGAATACACTGTATGATGGAAAGTACAGGCCCAGAGGAAGAGGCAATGGGTATTATCTTTATGGCAATGGATACCTAGATGGCTTTAATGAGCTGAAAAGAGGCCCAAGAAGTGGTCTGTACAAAAATCAGCAGGGGCCTGTATCTACTACTGAAGTACCAGCAAAAGAGAAGGACCTTTCGGCCACTGAAATACATGCTGCCATGAAGGATCAGTATAATCAGGCTGACTTTCCAGAAACATACTCAGAGGCTAAATTCTTTATTATTAAATCATACAGTGAAGATGATGTTCACAAGAGCATCAAGTACAATGTGTGGGCTAGCACTCCCAATGGTAATAAGAAGCTCGATGCTGCCTATCAAGAGGCTAAAGAAAAATCATGTGAATCTCCTGTCTTCCTTCTTTTCTCCGTAAGTTTTATGTTTCTCCTTTTCGAGGTTCACTTTCTTTATTGCTGCTCTTATATTTGAAATTATTCCCTGTGCTTAGACTGATACCTGTTCTCATTTTCCAGGTGAATGCAAGTGGCCAGTTTGTTGGCCTCGCTGAGATGGTGGGCCGTGTTGATTTTAACAAGACAGTGGAGCATTGGCAGCAGGACAAGTGGACTGGCTGTTTCCCTGTAAAGTGGCACATTGTGAAGGATGTTCCAAACAGTTTGCTGAAGCACATCACTCTTGAGAACAACGAAAATAAGCCAGTTACAAACAGCAGAGACACACATGAGGTTAGAAGAATCACTGGCTGGTTGGTGTTTTGTCTTTTTACCATGTACATTGCCTGTAGAACTTCATCACCGAAATGGTATAGGCAAACCAGTATTTACCAATTTAAATGCTGGACGGCAATGAAGTGTATGGCTTCTTGATTTACATGTTTGACTACTTAAATGAAGGGCTCATTGGGTTCCATATATGATTTGTGGTCACAGGTGAAGCTTGAGCAAGGCCTGCAAGTGCTTAAGATTTTCAAGGATCATGTCTGCAAGACATCCATAATGGATGACTTTGGCTTTTATGATAATCGTGAGAAGATGATGCAAGAGAGGAAAGCAAAGCAGCAGCAGTCACTGAAAAAGGTATGGGGTATCTTGGCTTGCTTTGGTTGACTGCTCTTTGTTCTTATCTGAAATCCCACACTGAGTCTTGTAATTGTTTCACATTTCTTGTAACTGCATATGCTCAGATGCTTCATTGACAAACAAGTCATGCAAATGTAATAACTTTGTAATGCAGATAACCAATTGGTTCTTTTTTTTAAATGGCTTGATCTTTATAACTCAACTGTGAATGCCTTTGCTGACACTAATGAGTGGCACTGTAGGTCATTGATGTGAAGCTGCCTAATGCTGCTGACGCAGAGAAGAAACATCTCGAAGAGGAGACTGGATCAGCAGAACTAACTGAGATTGAGGTTGAGATCTTGAACAAAGAACTTTCACTTGACAAAGCAGGAGAGAAAAATGATGTGAAAGGAAATGTTGTCGCGCCACAAGACTTGAAATCTTCAATTGAGAAGTCGGCTGGTGCAAATGGCTGCTAATTTTTTGTCATCAGCTCAGCCAGTGACGGGGTGTAACCTAAGGTTGTGGGTTATGGTTTGAGGCAATTCGAGATCCCATTTCTTGTTCCTGTTTCCTAGTTCCCCATAGCTTGCAGCAGTTAGGAGTATAGTTCATAGGAGAGAGGATTAGCTAGTTGCTTGTGTTTGGTGCTTTGGTGATAGTTGCGGTCTGTGTTCTAGTGTATCAGGTATCTAGGAATAGAAGGATGATTAACTGGGTTTTCCAATGACGGATCGTGGGTTTGAGGAGGTATTTCATTTACTTGCCTTTTTCTGAATTCTATTTCCTGTCTTTCTAAATTCTGGACAAGTGTAGCTTGGTTTAAGAACCTTAAATGAACCTGGAATTCAATCTAGCAATTTACATATTTTGCCTTCTTTCACTAAATGGTTGGTTGTACTTGCCTTGTCCTCTATTCGCTGTCATGTTAACTACCGGCAAATTTTCTTTATACGGGCATATATCTGAGCTAAATGCTTGCAAAACTAATGAATGATGTCTGGGGATGAACAGATGAAGCATGTTCTCTGGTGACTGTTTTCACTCTCTTGAGTTAGGCTACTTTCTGCGCCAGCTTGCTGCAATTTCTTGAAGAAAGTTCATTGATTTAGTCTTTGCTGAGGTCTGAGGACTAATTTCGTTTACAGAACTTGTCATAAAATCGTACTAGAGTCAGCTTGATGTTTTATTACCCAGAATTATTGGCATGTACAGAATTTGTGATACAATGGACAGTCTTTGGCTGTGCAGAGCCTAGAAATATACAATGAGTTGGCTGGCTGGTAAAAAGGGTCAGGAGGCTCTTGATCACGGAGATGGCCTGGAAAGGTACTGCAGCCACTCCTCAGGCAGCCCTTGGTCCCTCTTAAGCGTCCTGAATGCAGATTTTGTCAAGGGCACAGCCATAATATCGTACTCCTTCGGCGCCTGCATTGTGATTGTGCAATAATTCTTTGATTGATGAGGATCACAACTTGGAGCATAAAAAACGTTCAGGAAGAGGGAATGCCACATTACTCTGGGCATCTTGCGCAACTTCATGTTTGCCTGCTCCAGTGTCTTCTGACCTTTCCTGGAGTTGCATCTCGCACAGGCAGCAACCTGCACGATTCAAATATGAATACAAAACGACCAGATTCAGAACCCATTTAAATGAGTAGATATGAGCACTATATTGGCGTACCAAATTCTCCCATTCCCATTTGCCACCACGTGAAATCGGAATAACATGGTCAATTGTCAAGTTCTCTCCAGAAGAACAATATCTGCAGGTAATGCAGCAAATAAATTTCTGACGAGCTGAAAAATTCCAACCCTAATATCTCTCCATTGAAAAATAACACCAGATCATAGAAATCTAGGAAACTAACAAAGTACTTGAAAATTGAGCAAAAAGGGAAGGTTCATTGTTTCAGGAAAAGATGAGAAAAAAAAATCTGTCAACGGCCGCAAATATGTAGACAGAAAAACACTATAAACCTTACACATACAAGTACACAAGGGGAGATAAAAAACTTGAGCAGTAATGCAGTACTTACTGACAGGTGAATTCATCCCTGTAAAGAATGTTTTTACGGCTAAGGCTCTGCTTGACCCTTCTTCTCTTCACTACTTGCAGCAGCTGTGGAACCTGAACAGCAGCAGAGGAGTAGCACCGTAAGAATATCATGCCATTTGCCAATAACTCAATAAACAGAAGCAACTATATATCTCGTGCATACCCTTAAAACTGCAGGGATATAGAAGGATCCGCTAGGCGAAGAGACCGTCTGATCATAGTACTCCAACACATGGGCCTGCATAGCTAAAACGATCATCACATTATGTGTCCAAAAAAGCAAATGTAGAGTTCCATCAGCATAGGTCACGACTGATGATGAACTTGAAAGAAATATGAAGTGTTCGGTTGGAATCTGGTAAGCTAACCTTCCCAATGAATTCCAGACAAATTGCGCGCTTCCAGCACACAACATTGACAGGCCTGCAGTGTACAGTTTCAGTTCAGCACACTTGGATCAAATCCAGGCAGTACATCAAAAATTTGATAACAACAGTGCCTTCTGAAATTCGAAATGTCATACAGAGACTCCGTGATTGCTGGTGACACTGGAATAAGAAAAGGTCCCTTGGAGGCTCAAGGTGTGTAAGAGATGATCAGTTTATCAACTGTAACTCTGTAAACTACAGTAATGTCCAACCATGCATGTAAGCATGTTGTTACTTGATACATGTGCACTCACATATCCCACAATTTTTATTCTCTACCTTTAATAACAAGTCAAAAGTATTTTAGATGTTCGTGTTCAAGAACAAAAAAAGGAACATTCGATGTTAAATTTCCAAAAAAAAATCTTATGCAACGGAAAATGTTTTTTTATAAGAATCAGAAAATGTTTGAGATCGGCATGTCTATTATATGTGGACCGAGAGGCTAATGCCCATAAACCATGAACTATGTTGCTTTTAGAGAGACCCATCACGTCCATGGTTGTTCAGATTTGAAACCTCACTGATGATGCACGATGAAGAAGCACCCCCCAAAGCAAGATCATCACAGAGAAGGGAAAAAAAAAACAAAGCAGCTTTGCACACCTGTAGGAGAGATCAAGAACCAGGCCCCTGAAGCCGGACAGCTCGTCAGCGGCGAACTCCTCCTCGTCCGCTGCGTCGACGATCACCACCTCGGCCTCCTCGTCCTCCTCCGCCTCGTCCTTGGTCGCGCGCCGCCCGCCGCCGCCGCCGGACCTGTTCTTCCAGCGCGCCCGCGCCGTGAGCCTGCTGCTGCCGCCACCGGAGCCGCCGTTCCAGTACAGCAGCCCCGGCTGCAGCCCGGTCTCGCTCCGGCGGCCGCCCGCCCGAGGCCGACCGAGCGGGGCGCGCACGTCGCGGCGGAACGCGAGCGGCGCCGCCACCTTGGCCGCCATTGGTCTCCGGCGCTAGCTCGAGCGCGATCGCGCGGGCGGGAGGCGGTCGAGTGGGTCGTCGTTGGGCGAGATCGCGTGGTGGGATCTTTCGTTGCGGTTTTGTTCGTTTGCTGGGTTGGAAGGTGGGGGAGGGAGAAGGAGAGCTTGGAATGGAGTGTGGGGGAGGTAGAATGCCCAGAGCCACTGGTTCTTGCGAGACCATGGCAGAAATATCTGTTTCTCTGCTCTCCTAATATTTTTACTCTGCTTTGTGGCATTTGGCATTTTCATAGAGGAAAAGGCGCGGTTTTTCTTCTCGCTCAAACCGGGGGATTTATTTGGGTGTACAAAAATGAGGCGAAAACTACTGAATTTTGGCATTTCATTGGTCGCATAGATTCCTCCAGGCTTCCGTGCGTGCATGACAGCATGTCCCATTTATTTTTTCTCACAAAAAAAAAATCGTTGCTCACCGGACCGGTTATGCTTACAAAACTATGTTCTCAAGCTTTGTTTTAATCAGCTCCTTTGAATTGCGGAAAACGTTTCCAAGTCATATATTTTTTTCTACAAAATTAAAATGTTTCTGTACAATTCATGTGTTCCAAAAGAGCACCTACGTATTCAAAAAAAAAAAAAAACAGCTCATGAGTTTTAGTGAATAGCAATTGCATATACTTCCTCGCTCCTTCCTATATTACAGTACTCCCTGCCTCCCTCCGTATTTCGATATAGGTTATGATTGTCTTTTCTCTACAACTTCAATCGTTCGGCATATTCAAAAATTTTATATAAACATATAAGAAAACAAGACATGCTCAAACCCTCTACAATGATAAAACAAATCGCAATAAAATAAATAATAATTATTAATTTTTAATAAGAAATAGGACCACAAAAGTTTATTGGACAATATTTTCTTGAAACCAATCTCATTATAGTAAATTCTTATAGATGCATTATTAATTGCCTATTCTTTTCAAAGGCATGCTTACTAGTTTAAAAAAACATTTTGCATAACTAAGTTGAATAGATAAACTATTGGTGTCAATGTAGGGTTTATGATGGTTTTGTATTGAGAATTTTGATGCTAGGATTTATCGTGTTTTCTTGATTTTGGCAGAAAATCAAGTACTTTTCAATTAGGTTAGTCTAGCATTTTCTTGCTTTGGTGTAAGAAAATTTATATTTATAAGAAATATGTAAAAACAGCGTATGTAAAATAAGCAATATGGATTATGTTTTGTCAGTAAGCATTCAATGGTAACTAAATACGTTTAGGCCTTTTTTGTAGGATTCCGGCTCCTACTAAAATGGCTTTGCTATCTATGGTGAGACAACTTATCTGAGCTGAAGCTCTTTAGGAAAAAAAATGTTAGGTAAAACTCCTCTTAAATATCAATTTTATAAATTTAGGACACTGAATACATTGGGAGGTAGGAGAAACCAGTTGGCTAAAATGGCTTTACCCAAAATAGAAAAGCAAGTTTTTTAAAGCTATCTAATTACTTTCTATTTATGCTTATGCAAGTATTTTACATAACAAGTTTTAGTAATGTCAATCTTGTGTCACCAACCTATATAATTTTTTTTATGTGTTGCTACAATAGTTGGAGTTACAAAATTTTGATTTAGGGGATTAACTTATATATATAGACTTGTATTTACGATGACAGAAAGTAGACTTTTAAACATATATAACATTGTAGAGGTATTGTAAATACATCGTAAACATAGTAGAGTTTAAAAGACCAGTCAAGTTAGGCATAGTACAGCAACAATGCAGGCACATGGTTACGCAGGCATGAATCAAAAGTTGAACTCGATGAATCAAACCACCACACATCAGTACATCACCCAACGCAAAGCACATGAGCCATTTCCCTACTCGGACCCACCAACATGCGGTCGCTAGTTTAGACCAACGCTTTTTTTCATTTAATTTTACCAAAGTCTGTCACTTTTTCGGGCAGTTCTAATTAGTCAGAAAATTGAACAACCAAAGAATCTCAGCAACTTTCTATTTTTGAATAAACTATTTCAAAACTTTATCTTTGAAAAGTTACGAACTTAATATAACCTATGCAAAAACTTATTATGGTAACTTGTGAAACAGGTTACTTGCGAAACAAAACATCTCAACTTTAGTTGTTTTTAAAATTGTTTATATAACCTTTCATTTTATAAAGTTGCAAATATATGTACATAAGTACACAGCTAATACAATGATTTTTTTCATTGTAACAATTTATGCAAGGAGTATATTAAATGTGTAATAGAAAAGAAAAGGAAACAAAGAGAAAAGAAAGCCGAGGGGAAGATCATTCCTTAGGGAAAAAAATCTAATGAGCAATCACTTTTTAGAGTTTTTGCACTTTTCTACCCAGCGTCATTGGCACCTGTGCAGGGCACATTTAGTCTAGGAAGCCACATCTCTCTTGCTCTCTCCTTTACGTGGCATCTGAGCCATGGTTTTATGAAACTACAAGCCAAACCATATTGATTCGTTAAGGTTGCTATTTGTCACGGTGAACCGAAGAATGAAATAACGACATCAAATAAAAATCCAAAAAACAAGTTATTCTTGTTTGTTTTATAATCTTTTGTGTAATTTTACCGGCATATCTACTATAAAGTTGACTTAACCACCTAAGCATTACTCAAAAAAAGGAATAAGCAACGCCCCAAAAAATTATAAGACTAGTTATGAAACTTAATTTTTAACCGTGTAAGAATCTCACAACACACATCTATGAACCCACGAGGTATTAACACCCGTCTTATTGGCTGGTAGGCCTCTAGCTTTGCCACTGGAAATAAGAAGCTACCGGTGACCTGAGCTTAACCATCCGGGCGCTCATATTCCTTCAAGTAAATTATACGTGGACGTGTTCGGTGGTAGGTGTCTTGATTTTTTTAAACAGAAAAAGGTACGACCTCCAGTCGTCCAGTGGTTAAGATACCCCATGACATTTCAGATGAGCAAACCAGGCATATATATAATAATAAGCTGTTTCTTTGTCCAAAACGGCAAAACGTCATCTTTTGTGGCAACGCAGGCAAACGTGACTAGTCGAGGAATAGAAACATAGAAACGTGCTTCGTCTGAACTGCGTTTCAGAAATAAAACGAAGAAACACAAAAACGTGACGACGTTATTATCGAGTAAAGAAATCTACAGCTCAAAAGGAAGTTGAGCAGCCCGCGCGTTTGCTCAGGGTCACTTCTCTTCCCTGGGACGGAGACTGGGAGAGAGGCTGCAAACAACACGGAAGCGAGCGAGCAGGCATGGGCGCGAGCGCGAGCTTATCCCTCCACGTCAGACGCAGCACCGGCAGTGCCGTGAGCTCGTGAGCTGCTGCCCAGGAATTGCTCCCACTCCCGGTAGTCGGGAGAGCCCACACAGCCCAGTTCTGCTCTGCTCAGCTTGGGGAGCTCGGTTCTTGGAGTTGGAGATCGATGGCCGCGAGGGCGTTGAGGGAGGCGGGGAGGAGGAGGAGGGGCTGGGCGGCGGAGGTCGGGCGCCGGTGCTTCTCCGGCGGGAGCGCTGGGGCGGCGGTGGCGGAGACGAAGGAGGGGGCAGCGGGAGGAGGGAAGGCCGTGAACCTCTTCACGGCCGTCAACCAGGCGCTCCACATCGCCCTCGACACCGACCCCCGGTGAGCGCGGCGCCGGCTTTCCCCATCCGCTTCGTCTCTGTTCGTCTTGCGGTTTCAGCTCATATGCTCTTGGATGGAATCCCTCTGTTGCAAAATTGATTTTTTTTTCTCAATTGAGGGTAACTATAATTTTGACAGTGCTTACGTCTTCGGAGAGGATGTGGGTTTCGGTGGCGTCTTTCGCTGCACCACGGGGCTCGCCGATCGGTTCGGAAAGAACAGAGTGTTCAACACTCCGCTATGTGAGCAGGTGAAACCTTTTACTCGGCGTATTCGCTGACCCTATGGTATCAGGCTGAGAAGCCCACCACCAACAAAAATGATATTCTTGGTTTTGAAATACTTTACTGAACTTTTATCAGTTTCAGTGATAGGGGTCTGCATTAGCATAGTTATTACCTTTGCTGTTGCCCCTTGATTTGCCTGATCTGTTCTGCTTAACAGGGTATTGCTGGATTTGCTATTGGCCTAGCAGCGATGGTGAGTTATACAGTACAATGTTTTGCTCCTGTATGTAATGGTTTTATTTTTATGAGAACTGTATGAGGAACCCAGATGAAATGCTAAATTGATTGTATTTGTAAATTTATTACTCCGTACAACTTATAGCACATAGGAAAGTACGATAAGATCCGATGATCCTTGATCTGAACAAAATATAAATGAAATTAATTTATCCAAAACAGATGGTCCATGGTAGGTTTGTGACATCACACAGTTTCAAAACGAACATCTTGGTAGCATTTTTGGTGTATAACGTGGTGCAGCCTGACTATTTTTTAATCTAGGAGATCGTTCTAGTTTATTATCGCACTCTACTCAGGCTTGAGCGAACTTTATAACTGGTTTACCATAAACTGTTACAAATCACTTCTTCTAATATCTTTGCATTCATACGAACAGATAAGCTTGTAAGTTGTAACCATCCTAGACAAGCTTAATATATTCAACCTCTTTCATGCAGGGTAATCGAGCTATTGCAGAAATCCAGTTTGCAGACTACATATTTCCAGCCTTCGATCAGGCATGTCTCTGATTTCATTCAGTATTGGCTTACCAATCGTAGTTATTTTTGTCCTTCTTGATGGTTACTACTTGCTCTGCTGGGCCACATTGTATTATCTCTGTCTCAGGAAGTGTCTATTTCTTTGTTCCAAGCGATTGTTGGTCCTTTTTTCACAGTGAAATCCTTCTTCTGCAGAAATTCTTCATTTCTTCAGATATTTATTGTTTATTCGAGCAAATTGAATGCATATATATGTTTTATTGTGTTTTGTGCCATCCTCATTCTCACAGCTTGTTTTGCAGATTGTCAATGAAGCAGCTAAGTTCAGATATCGGAGTGGAAATGAATTTAACTGTGGAGGTATTACTTTTCTGTCTACATTTTGAATGACCTATCATCTTTGCAGAATGGGATGGACTACAATTGGTTTCATCTTTTCTAGGCTTAACAATTCGAACTCCTTATGGAGCTGTTGGGCATGGTGGTCACTACCATTCACAGTCACCAGAGGCTTTCTTCTGTCATGTTCCTGGGCTCAAGGTTAAGTTCATGGCTCTAGTATACTCCCTTCTTGAACTATTATCCATTTCCAGGAAAATGTCAAATCGCAATTGTCCTGAATATATGTCCTTGGTATTCTTCTGAAAGATCTCTTCAACTATAGCAGCAAGACTTGTTTGATGCAGTTAAATGTGGATGTTACTATAACCTACACCTCACCTGTGTATTCAGCATGAAAAATACAATGTCATATTGGCTATTTAGTATTTACCACCTTTTGAGTATACTTAGGAATATATTTCACTATATTCCTGCCTACTAACAAGATGAAGTCTTTCAGGTTGTCATACCTCGAAGTCCACGTGAGGCTAAGGGTCTGCTGTTGGCTAGCATTCGAGATCCTAACCCAGTTGTATTTTTTGAGCCAAAGGTGGAGCAAGTTCAAAAATTCCAAGACCTAGAAAAGCTGCATCAATCCCTGCTGTATTGCGCTGAGACTAAATCTGCCTTTTCTCTCTTTACCTAGTGGTTGTATCGTTTGGCGGTTGAAGAAGTTCCTGAGGAGGATTATATGCTGCCCTTATCTCAGGCAGAAGTGAGTATATATCCAGTTAATTGACTTAGTGCCACTGTTTTTTAACTCCCTTGTGTCATTGTGTGTCATTGGGTCCACATGTCATAGACATAACCAGGCCATACACACGGGATGGCACAAAAGGAGCGAAAAGTTCAGTGGCACTGACAGACTTATCTCGTATATATTGCATTATTGTATTGGCCATTGTCAGATTAAACTACTTATACTATACAACTATGCACTTTAGGTGATTAGGAAAGGAAGTGATATAACACTTATTGGCTGGGGGGCTCAACTTGGAGTGCTGAAAGAAGCTTGTGAAGATGCTGCAAAGGTCAGTTGTTTCCACACTTTCCTAGACTCACAATTCATCAACATTGCCAATCTGGCATATATGGCAAAACCTACCTTATTACAGTTTAGGTGAACCACATCCAAAAGAATTGGATATTCTGCTTTATCTTGTCCTGAATAGATGTTGACAGCAAATGTACTACTTGATTATATATGAACTAAATACTGTCAACTCATTAAGAAAATACTGTGGATATAGCACTGGACAAAACATTCAGTTGAAAATGCACATTGCTCATCTAGAGGGAGACCTTTTTTTTAAGTACTAATTCAGTCATGTATAGAACCTGAACTTGTGTGTAGAAATGGCCATCGGCCATCCTGGCATAGTCAAATTACTTTCAGTGGGAAAAAAGGACAAGTAATTGCAAATATTACTTTTGTTTTTCACATCATTTCTTGATTGTTTCAGTAAATTTTGAAACCCATCTCTCCATGATATTCCTCAGATTTCCTTGAAATACGTACAGCTGACACTAGTAAATGGCAGGATGGCGTATCTTGTGAGCTCATTGATCTGAAAACTCTGATACCGTGGGACAAGGAAACAGTAGAGGCCTCGGTAAAGAAGACCGGAAAGCTCCTTGTAAGTATTATATCGCCATGTTTATACTCACCAGTTATTATTGATGTACATGCAAGATGTTATTATTCTCACAAACTTACTATAACAGGTTAGCCATGAGGCTCCAATCACTGGGGGTTTTGGTGCAGAAATTGCTGCATCCATTGCGGAGCGTTGCTTCCAGAGGGTAGTAAATCTTAACCTTTTGTAAATAGAAAACATAAAAACTGTGGGTGTCTGGTTGACGACAAAATCCTAAATTCATCTGATCACATGCCTGGATTGATCTGTTCCAGCTAGAAGCACCAGTGGCAAGAGTTTGTGGCCTCGACACTCCTTTTCCTCTCGTTTACGAACCATTTTATATGCCCACAAAGAACAAGGTAGGATCCTGATCGGTAACTTGCCATCATTTGCCATGTAGTTGTAATGTTTAACCTCAGGTGCACTGCAGGTCCTGGACGCTATAAAAGCAACTGTAAATTACTGAAGTGCAGGACCCAGCTGCTGGCTTACTTGTTCCTTATCAGTACATAGTAGTAGATACCTAGTAAAATTTATCCTCACCATATGTTGATATGCACTCTGCATACATTGCTGGTCTGTAGCAGTATCACGAGAATGAATCCACAGACCATTTTATCAATAATACAGCAATAAATTACAGTTTATTAGGGCAGGCTTTTACCAGGCAATGCATTTGAACTGGTTCCAGTTCCAGCGAAATTCATACACGACTGTCGCTTTGATCAATCAGTGTTAGCTGGACCCATGCCACCGTGCTCTATGACAGCAACCCCAAACAGAAACTCAGAGGCTTTGGCAGCACGGCGTCCAGTGGGCGGACCACGGCTCACGGGACTCCGCCAGCGTCGCCCTGTCGTGCTCTAGATGGCGCGGGGTAGCGACAAGCGCGCAGCAGATAACGCTGGATGCACGCACGCGCGCAGATTACAATGGCAGACTCCGCTGGCGATGTTACCGCCGCGGCGGCCTCGGCGCCGAAACCGGCGGTCAGTGCTCATCAGCCGCTGGCCGGGCGCGTGGCCATCGTGACCGGCGCGTCGCGGGGCATCGGGCGAGCCATCACGGCGCACCTGTCCTCCCTGGGCGCGAGCGTCGTGCTGGGCTACGCGTCGCGGGCCGACAAGGCCGACGAGCTCGCGGCGTCGCTCCCGCGCGCCGTGGCCGTGAAGGCGGACGTCTCCGACGAGGCCGGCGTGCGCTCGCTCTTCGACGCGGCCGAGTCCGCGTTCGGC
Organism: Paspalum vaginatum; assembly: GCA_030272315.1. NCBI lineage: Eukaryota > Viridiplantae > Streptophyta > Magnoliopsida > Poales > Poaceae > Paspalum > Paspalum vaginatum. The sequence goes on from CM059013.1 coordinate 44,004,770, forward strand.
GCCGCGGCGCACATCCTGGTGGCCAACGCCGGGGTGCTCGACGCCAGGTACCCGTCCGTGGGGGACACCTCCACCGAGTCGTTTGACCGCATCGATGGCCGTGAACCTGCGCGGCGCGTTCCTGTGCCTGCGCGAGGCGGCCAACCGGCTGCCCCACGGCGGCGGGGGTCGCATCGTGGCAGTGACGTCGTCGGTGGTGGCGAACTTCCCGACGGGGAACGCCGCCTACACGGCGTCCAAGGCGGGCGTGGAGGCGATGGTGCGGACGATGGCGAGGGAGCTCAAGGGCACCCGCGTCACGGCCAACTGCGTCGCGCCGGGGCCCACGGCCACGGACATGTTCTTCGCTGGGAAGGAGAATGACGAGGCCATGGTGCAGCGCAACGTGGAGGACAACCCGATGGAGAGGCTCGGGCAGCCCGGCGACATCGCGGCGGTCGTCGGGTTCCTCTGCACCGACGCCGCCGAGTGGGTGAACGGCCAGGTCATCCGCGCCAACGGCGGCTACGTGTGATGTGATGATGGTCTAATGGATCGACAGTCGATGCTTGTCGTCAAATTCTTAGTAGATTTAGCTTCGACTTGGTGTTTCGCCATCTTCTAATTCAAAGGGAAGGTTGTAGTAGTAGCTCCTGCGGTCATGCCTTTCGGTAATTTGCTTGAACATGCCGATGACATAAAAATATTGATTTCTAGTAAGAGAGACAATAAAACTTATATAATGCCCTTGACCCCATAGTCAGCCTCTTCTCCCTCTCCCGGCGCAATGAAACTAAAAAAAAATGATTTCTATCCTTTGGGTCAAGCCACTAGTCCCTTTCGCCTCCAAATGGACACATCACCATCACCCCGAGCTTCCTCTCACACTATCACCGCCGTTGCCTGCAACTCACCGTACACCTCTATCACCACCACCGAGATTGCTTTGCTTCACCACGGAGACCCGGCGCCCTCGACGCGCGGTTTCCTTCCCCCTCGGTCGTCTTCCTCCTTTCACCCCCGCCCGCACCCTGGTGTCTCCCCGGCGCCTCGCTGCTCCACTCACCGCCGCCCACCGCTAACCTAGGCGCCACCTCGCCCCTAGCCGCTGGCCCTCCCCTACAGCCATCCCCCATCGCCTGACGCCGCCGGTCTCTCCGCCGCCCACCGCCCGCCACCTCCGCCGGTCCGGCCAGTCGCCCCGGCTCCCCCCTTTACCGCCGACAGTGGAAGGAGAAAGGTCATCGTCGGCCTCTAATCCCAAACCCTAACCCTAACCGCCACTGCCGCCCCCTTCCCACGTCGCCATCCTGACAGCGCCACGCAAACTAAGGATTTGGGTGCCGCGGTGGTAGCAGTGGCACACTCTCGACTCGGTAAAGGAAAGGTCGACACAATGGATCAACGAGGAGAGGCCAACGATGGCCACACTGTGTGGGCCTCGACATGCGCGTGGGGAAGGGAGATAGGGTGGCGGTGAGACACAATCCTTGGGGTGCCGGCGGGACATCGAACATGGCACACGTGCAGGGGTTGAACAGCTATGGCGGCCGACAGGGGGAGAGATTAAAGCTAAGGAGAGGGACGAACAAGAAGATATGATGTGTACCACTAGAGCCATTCTAGACATTTGATCACTTTCATCTCTCCTCTTGACTAGAAATGTATCCGATAACCGCTCGATATTGTTCTAGATGCCCCACGGCAACGGAGTTGCAAGATGTGGGGTATATATCAGGCTTTTATCAGGCGATGCAATTGAAATGATTGACAGCAGCTCCATAGACAAACGCCAGCCACAGATCGAGCCGACCAAGAGTCCAGTACGAGGACCACAACCCACGGGAGTTGCCGGTCCCCAGCGTCGGCCCGTCGTGCTCTGGACGCAAGCGCCGAGACGTGGATGGCGCGAGCGCCGCACGCACGTCGCGGCAGTGACACGCGCGTGCTTACTACTCCTACTTAGTAGATAGCGCTGGACGCTGGCGCGGTCGAGGCGCAACAAACCCAAGAACGATGGCAGACGCAGCCGGTGATGTTGCCGCCGTAGCCGCCGCCGCCGCCCAGGCCTCGGCGTCGGCGCCGAAACCGGCGAGTAGTGCTCATCAGCCGCTGGCCGGGCGCGTGGCGGTCGTGACCGGCGCGTCGCGGGGCATCGGGCGCGCCATCGCGGCGCACCTGTCGTCCCTGGGCGCGAGCGTGGTGCTGGGCTACGCGTCGCACGGCGACGAGGCCGGCGCGCTCGCGGCGTCGCTGCCGCGCGCCGTGGCCGTGCGCGCGGACGTCTCGGACGAGGCCGGCGTGCGCTCGCTCTTCGACGCGGCCGAGTCCGCGTTCGGCGCCGGGGCGCACATCCTGGTGGCCAACGCCGGGGTGCTCGACGCCAGGTACCCGTCCGTGGCGGACACCTCCACCGAGTCCTTCGACCGCGTCGTGGCCGTGAACCTGCGCGGCGCGTTCCTGTGCCTGCGCGAGGCGGCCAACCGGCTGCCCCGCGGCGGCGGCGGGCGGATCGTCGCCGTGACGTCGTCCGTGACGGCCAGCCTCCCGACGGGGTACGCGGCGTACACGGCGTCCAAGGCGGCCGTGGAGGCCATGGTGCGGACCATGGCCAAGGAGCTCAAGGGCACCCGCGTCACGGCCAACTGCGTCGCGCCGGGGGCCACGGCCACCGACATGTTCTTCGCCGGCAAGTCCGAGGCCATGGTGCGACGCAACGTGGAGATCAACCCGATGGAGAGGCTCGGGCAGCCCGGCGACATCGCGCCGGTGGTCGGGTTCCTCTGCACCGACGCCGGCGAGTGGGTGAACGGACAGGTCATTCCCGCCAACGGCGGCTACGTGTGATGGATCGATGGTGCTCCGGACGAGTTGATCATCACTCGATGCCAGGTCTCGTTGTAGCTTCACTCATGTGTTGAACTGTTGATCATCGATCTTGCTTCTGCTACGTTGTTGTTCAGGTGATTTTCTGTTTGAGTCATGAAACTGTATGGATCAACGAATATGATTTTCTGTTTGAGTCACGAAAATGTATGGATCAACGAATGTGAGTATCTAGACAATCATTCACGAACTGATCCGCCATTCTATTTCTCTCATCACAACAATCTACCAAGTACTCCACCGTTTGATGTCGTTGGCTCGTTGCACTGCTTGGTTTCCGCCTTTCAGGATTCAGGAGGGGCAGCACGGGCCCTCTCTCTCAGCTATCCACCGACATTGGAGACTAGGTCCATTTCCAACAGGAATTTCACAAAAAATATGTAGAAATGTCACAATAAACAGATTCATTTCATGTGAAAACGCAGGCATCCTGCGGTTTGACTTCTCAAAAGACTACATGCGCATATATATAACAAGAGAAATTATTGGTCAAAATTTACGAGGTTTGACTTTCCAAAACACTTGCACATGTATTTATGGAAATAGCCCAAGACAGTAATTCAAGACCTGGTGTGCCATTCTATTTCACAGCCGGTTCTTCGTATTTATCAAAAGAAAAAGAAAAAGAAAAGGCCGCTCTTCACATAATTAACAGCCAGAGAAACTAACCAGTTTTGAAATCTGAACTCTACATTTATAGAGGAGACAACAGGCAACTTCAATCACTAACCCGCCTAATCGGGTGCTCCAAGCATGGTCCCGCGTGGTTGCAAATATCCACTGGTTTTGGTCTGGATTAGTTGCTTGGCGGGGTGAGCTGGGTTTGTGCTGTGAAAGTTGCCCCCCATATGAGAAGGGGCTCCGGGTTTATGCCCTCGTTTTGAAGTATAATGGCGATTTTATCTTTTTTCTTTTACTTTGTGAATGCCTTTGTCTTTTCAAATCGAAGAAAGGGTTTGCCCCTACTCCGTTAAGTGCTCTTAATAGTGTCAATTTCATACAAGCAGACGGTCGTGCCCATGTGGATTGCCCCCTTTTTTTTAGTAAATGTTTGTGATCTACCTTCATAGTTGAATATGCTCAAAATTCACTCCGAATATACTCATAATTCAATCGAATTGTTACATTGTGTGCTTTGCTCAAATGTTGCGTAGGAATGTAGAGCATATCATATCCATTGCTTTTCTCTCAATAATGTTGGAGCCTTCTTAATTTGCAAGTATTTCCAAGACTTCATCACTATTAGGTCCTAGAATCCTCTAGAGAACTTTTACCCTTTTTTGAAAATTGTAATTCTTATGTCATTGAGCATATTGGTTAACAATGAATGGTTTAATCATCTTTAGGTACCAAACAGTCTATGTTGGCACATGCAAATCTTCTTTCAAACATAAGTCTACCATGGGTTTCCATAGGGAAAATAAGAGCTACTCCCTATCTATCATCCAATGGCTCACTTGTATAATCTCTTGTTATTGTATTACTTCCAAGAATCTTTTATTTTTACCAATATATAAATAGTAGTGGCTTTTATCTTTTCTTTTTACCAATATATAACTAGCGGTGGCTTTTACCCCTCATGTTTCCTAGAAAAAGCAACACAAGTGGGTATCCAAATAGGCATCTCATTGAAAATTTACCATATAACAACACTAGTGGTAGCAATGGAAGTAGCTAGTGATGTTCCTATGCCATCCATGGAGACAAGGATGGAGCCAAGGGAGTGTTGGCAAGTTTTATAAGAAACTAAAGAAAGTTGAATGGTAGCCATAAAAGATGGGTAGTGTATGATAGTAGGTGTAGAACATGATTAGATGTCAATGGTGACAATGTCGGCGGCTGCAGTTTTGGGTTTTCAACACCCTTTTACCTTATGGCTCTGGATATTGGAAAATAGAGTGTGGTGTCATAAGACCGATATCATCCATTGTACTGTACAGGAAATCACTGACATGTGGAACAATTAGGAGACAAGTTCTACATGGACTATTATAAAGATGCTCTTTTGCCCTTTCATGATGGCTTCATGAACATCTTTGGTTCATTGGAGTTGCCATATAATGGCAGCTGAGGGGCCCTCCTTCATCCTCCACAATGTGAGACCCCATCAGCCATGGCACATGTGGACCCCGCTCAACGATGTGCTACGTACACTTCGATAATGACACGGTCATCTTCTACGCCATGGGGTACAGAATGTGTGCATGTCCATTTACCGTGCATGGTCTTGGGATTTCTATGGGCGTACTCGTAATCTGAACCCTTTTACAAGGTCTTGATTGTAACTTTTGTACTATTTGAATATATAACGAGTTTTTTTTTTGGTAAAAATACAATGTGGCCCTAAACTAATTCGGATCCAAATCTTGAGATATTATGCTCCTCTATTTTTTTCCAGCGCGATACATCTCGTCTGGAAAAAATAGAGACAATAATTTACTCCCACCGTCTTCAAACATACCAAAAAAAGAGTAAGGCGTTATAAATTTGGCCAATTTATAGAAAAGAGTACTAACATACTAGTACATCACATAAAAAATAATTATAAAAATAATTGTTGCATAATTGATTTGATAATGATTCCTTTATATTTTAGGACACAGGGATTAGTATTTGTTCAAAAAGATAAAGAACTCTCCAAAAAGAGTAGGGCACTATAAATTTGACCAATTTATAGAAAAAAGAGTACTAACATACTAGTATATCACATCAAAGAATAACTATAAATATATATATTGTTGCATAATTGATCTAATAATAATGATCCCTTTATGTTTTAGGACACATGGATCAGTATTTGTTCAAACAAAGAAAGAACTCTGCCTCGCAAAAAGAAAGAAACTCTCGTACGTCGAAATTAGACTCCGGTACCGTACTAATCCGACACGTAAAAACCCGGCCGAGCGCACAGCATATATATCCGACCGCCAGCGCGCGTTTCCCTACCAACCCGACCGATCAGGTCAGACCGGCGATCCTTTTCTCGCGCGCGCCGCCTCTCAATCAAGATCTCGCGCCGGCGGCGGCGGCTGGCAGAGAACGCAGGACTCGGCGATGTGCGGCGCGCCTGTTCTTTCCCGCGGTCACGATGCGCTACTACTTCATGGACACGGCGACGGAGGCGATGTGCGGCGGGCCTGTTCTTTCCCCGGTCACGATGGGCTACGCACACATGGCGGCGGCGGCGGAAGCGATGGACATGGGTTCACCGGCCCCTTGCACGTCCTCGGGCTCCTTGTCACCGGGGACGAGCCCGCCGCCTGGCGACACGCTCTCCTCTTGCTTCACGGGGTCGCCGCCGCCGCCGTGCGCGCCGCTGCCGTGGCAGCAGCTGCTGGCGAAAGCCGAGCGCGGGATGCCGAAGACGGCGCCGCATGTGGCGGAGTCGCCGGCGCCGTCGTGGCAGCGGCTGCTGGCGAAAGCCGAGCGCGGGATGCCCAAGACGGCGCCGCAGGTGGCGGAGTCGCCGGCGCCGTCGTGGCAGCGGCTGCTGGCGAAAGCCGAGCGCGGGCTGCCGCCGACGACGGCGCGGCTGGTGGCGAAGGCCGAGTGCGGGCTGCCGCCGTCGTGGCAGGCGGCGCGGCCGAACCGCAAGGGCAAGGTCACCAAGGCGAAGTGCGGCGCTCCTCTCCCTCCTCCTCCGATGAAGATGCCCATCGTCGCCCCCGAGCCGGTGCCACCGGCGGATGTTCTCGACGTGGGCTCCTCCGCGCCCTCGACGCCGCCGTCGGACTGCTCGTGGGATCCAACGCCCTCGCCACGCGGGCCGCTGCCCGGTCTCTCCCTTGACTCTGAGTCTGACGCGCTGCCGTGCCTGAACCTGATGCCGGGCGCGGCCTGTGGGCCGGCGACGGCGTCGCAGGTGCTGACGCCGCCGTTCGCGCCGGCGCCGCCGGTCGAGGTGCGGCAGGTGTGGGTGCATAACCTGGACCAGGAGTCCAGGCTGATCGAGTCGCTGCTGCCCAAGTTCCCGTACATGGCGGTGGACACGGAGTTCCCGGGGACGGTGCACCGGCCGGCGGGGCCGGTGTACGGTCTCACGGTGGAGGAGCGGTACGACCTCCTAAAGCGAAACGTCGACGACCTGCAGCTCATCCAAATCGGCCTCACGCTGTTCGACTCCGGCGGCCGGCTCCCGGGCCTCGGCGCGACGCGGTACGTGTGGGAGTTCAGCCTGCGCGAGTTCGACGTGCGGAGCCACCTCCACGCGCCGGAGTCCATCGCCATGCTGCGCGACAAAGGCGTCGACTTTGACCGGACGCGCGAGCACGGCGTCGACGCGGCGGCGCTCGGCCCGCGGCTGCGCAAGTGGCTGCGCGCCGGCCTCGGCCGCGCCGGCGTCGTCACGTTCAGCGGCGGCTACGACATCGCCTACCTGGTGAAGATGATGTTCGGGGCCGGGTATAAGATGCCCAAGAAGGCGGAGGAGTTCGAGGGCATAGCCAAGGCGCTGCTCCGACGGCGGAGGCTGTTCGACGTCAAGGAGATGGCCGGCCATTGCCCGAGCGACCTCCGCGGCGGGCTGAGCAGCGTCGCCGTCAAGCTCAATGTGGAGCGGGCCGTCGGCGAGGCGCACAAGGCCGGCTCCGACAGCCTGCTAACCTGTCACGTGTTCATGAAAATGAAGGAATGTTTCTTCGACGATGACGACGAGCTCACGAGGCTCGCTGGTGTCATCACCGGGATAACGGCTTGATGATGTTTATTCGACGACGGCCACAAGCTCACCAGGGTTGTTGGTATCCCGACCGGGAGAGCGGCTTGTGTAATTGTCGTGTAAATGTTTTTGGTTTAAGGTTAATAGAAGTTAGTCAGGATTTTGGGAGATCTTTAAAACATTTGATTCTTCAAACATAAGAATTCTTCATCATAATTTGAAGTTTTTTTTCTCTAACCCAATTTACAACCTTAAATTATCAAGGTCATCTGGTTTGCAACCCTAAGTTATGACACCCCTGGCCCGTTGTTTTCTATTTTCTATTAAAAGAATATAAAACGGTGTTTAATACTTAAAAATCATAATTAATTTATTTTAGATAAAAATATGTAACGTGTACCAATTTTTTTTAAAAAAATTAATCTATCTACTGGTCCTCTATTTGGAGATATTTAAAAGTTATTTTTCCTACCTAATGCTCTATTTGGAGTAAAAATGTAGTAGATGTATAAATAAATAAACTCTAAACAACTTCAAATAAAGCACCAATAGACAAAATCATACTACATTTCGGTATATATTTTTGGTTACTAGAACATAGTCAGGATTTAGGAAGATCTTTAAAAAATTTTATTTTCAAGCATCATTCAGAATACTACGAAGCTTTTTTCCCTTTTGTCTAACGCACTTTCATACCTTGAAAGTGCTCCCGATATTGTCACGTTTGTCGCTATTATCAATCAACTCAGTAAAAGAGCAAGTTTTTCTAAGGATTTCGCCGTAAGGTTTTGTAACTACATTTGCGCGGGAACGTTTCTTTGGACTCTATCGATCAACTCAGTAAAAGAGCGAGTTTTTCTAAGGATTTCGCCGTAAGATTTTGTAACTACATTTGCGCGGCAACGTTTCTTTGGACTCTCGCATTTTCTCTTAGTTTTTATGGATCCGCTCTTTTTTAGAAACCAATCATACGGAATTAGGATTCTCAACCTTACTCTGTCTCTGTATGGTTGATCAGTGAATTAAGCTAATAATTATTTCAATTAAAACATTAGATAAACAAAAATAACACACCAAATTTTTACTAGTGTCACGTGAGGGATGTATGTGTATTTTTACTGGTGTTTTGTTACAATGTTCTAATTACTCTAGCCTCTCCGTGGGATATCTATGCTTTTGCTACATTTGCGAGTGGGTACTCTTTACTTTACAATTTAACAATGAACCCAATATATTTGACACACGAAAGAGAAAATTTCTTATATTTTTGCCACTTTTGATTACATGGCATAGCACCTCGGGCAGCCACGGTGGAGGAAGCACACAAAATGTTGTAACTGCTCCTTTCATTTGACTCCTCTCCTCATGACAGCCTAGCCCCACATTTCATCCCTAACCTCACACCAGTTTTCTCTTCTCCGTGTTCTTCTCCCCAAGAATCCCATCGCCCCCATGTCCTTCCTTGCATCCATGGCACCCTCTCTTGCTGTTGTCCCCCTTGATCGTCCATGGCACATCTCACTTTGCATAATCATTGCACACGTGAGGTTCACCGTTGGGTAGAGAAAAGCGGTGTTACCTGGATAGGTAGGGCTTGGATGCCTCTGCGGATCCCACGCGCCATCGTCTATAGAAGACGCACATGCGCAACGTCGGAGTTCTGCGGTGGCAGCGCCACTGGCAGCATGAATCGGAGGAAGGCGGGACGGAGGCCACCACACGTGCGGCCGAGCAGGGTACAGCCACCCGCGACAACACAAGGCCATAGGCGACGACCATGGTGCGGGCAGCCGGAGATCTTGCAGCAGCGAAGGCATCGACTAGGTGAGACAGGGATGCGGGGTGGAGGAGGTGGAAGTCACTATTATTTGGGGGCTGGCGGAAGCGAAGGGAAAGTGGTAGCGGCGAGCAAGACATGCAAGGGGGAAGGGGGAGATATAGAGGCAGCTACTATGGGATAGGTGGGTAGCGATGGGAACGGTGGGCATTGATGGAGAGCACTAGCTATGGGGAGACAGGGAAGAAGGATAGTATAGGGAGAAGAACCATGAGGAAAGAGATGACATGCGGGGCCCATATGTCATAGGGGAGAGGAGAGGCATAGCAAGGGGATTTTGGTCTTTTTGTGTGCACGGCATGCACCTTTGCCTCCTGTGGCGGTCTAATTTGGCATGCCACGTCCGTAAAAATGGCAAATATGTAGGGATACCATTGTCTATGTGGCAAATATGTTACATACATTGTATGTATCTATCAAATAGAGAGTAGCCACTCGTAAAATGTGACAAAAACTTAAATATCCCTCACTTAGTAAGCCTAGACGCTATTTTATCGTGGCTACTTTAATATTCTAGTATTGCCGGAAGTATCACTATCAGTTATCTGCCTATTTGAAAAAAAAAAAACAAAAGCGTGTTGGTTATTGGCATGAACCATGGTATTTGTCACTGTCGGTTCATGATACAAATTACATATAAAAATAGTTCACATGTGAATAAATTCAAATCTTAATTTGTACTTCCTCCGTATTTAAATATAAGTCGTTGTTAATTTTTTAAGAAAAAACTTCAATCACTCGTTTTATTAAAAAATATAATTTATTATTGATCCGGTTACTATTTATTTTATTGTTGTAGAAAGTTTAAGTATCTTGTTTACTGATGTGCACGCGTTTTTTCTGAATAAGGCAGACGCGCGATTCCTTTATGATAATTATAAATTTTTTGAATAAGACAGGTAAGTCAAAGTTGAAATTTATAAAGTCAAACTACCTATAATTTATAATGGAGTAGCTAATAAAGAAACAAGAGACAAGTTTCGGTTTCGACGTTTCATTTGAGTGGAGGGTATAAAAGCAACGAAACAGACAAACCTAAGCTTTGATTTATGTGTTAGCACGGTGATACGTGGTGAAAAATGTTCAAGCCCATGTCTTTGGACTCCGACTTATATGTATGAACTAGAAGATCAACAAAAGTGTAAATATTAAGTCTATTAAATCTTTCGTGTAAATAGGTTGATGACTCTTAGGTGAAAAAAGAGCCTGAGGAGAGTGACACGTGGAGACTAGAGACATATATTACATGCTAAGACACCAACAACACACAATGCTAAGTGCAAAGTGCAATACATGCATCCCACACGTTGTGGCTATATTATATCTGTAGCAACGTAGGTACGGGCCTTTTTTTCAAGTATATGTTAATACGTAAAGAGCAGTTCGGAAGGAGACTGTTACCCGTGCGCTCCGACGATGACAGCGGCGACGGCATCGCTGCCAAGCCTGGGGCCTCGACTACCGCACCGGCTGGAGCCCTCGCCGCTACGCCGGCCACACACTCCGGCGGCGCGCCGCACGCGCGTTCCTCCGTTGGATGCTGGCGAGTGGCGACGCAGAGCCTAGAAATGCGGCTTCCACATCGAGGCCGCCACCAGCACCAGATAGCCTTTGGCAGGACCGAGCAGTTGGGCCGATGCAGCCGACAAGGAGGCCTAGAGAGGTGGAACAGCCCAAGGGCCATCACAGGCCTGTGGGAGAAACGGACCAGATTTCGTAATGGGCCAGAATTTCAGGAAAATCTAGAATTTCACAAAAAAATACGAAAAACCCATGATAAATACTCCCTCCGTATTTAAATACAAGTCGCGGTTGAAATTTTTCAAAAATTTTAATTGTTCGTCTTATTCAAAAAAATATAAGTTATTATTTATTTTGTTGTGATTTCTTTTATCATAGTATAGAGTTTGAGTATGGTTGTTTCTTTGTATGTTTTCATAATTTTTTAAATAAGACAAAGGATTGAAGTTTAAAAAAGGTCAACCACGACTTATATTTAAATATGGAGCGAGTATTACATTGGAAGTCTAAAAAAATATTACATTGGATAAGACCCATCAAAAACCTCTTTGAGATCTGCATTCTAGAAGAATTCAATTGTTTTCTTTTGCAACTTTAGTGTACTTTATTATATGAGTTTTACTCTGCTACAGTGCTTAGCATGTATATAACAGTTAATCTGACATTTAATTGTTATTAACAATAGTACAGGAACATGGATTTCTTCTTTTGATACAGAGTTCAATTGGTCATTTGACTGGTTAACCAGTCAAAATGTATGAGGATTATTTTTGCATTACCATTCGTACGACTTCCTAATTAACAAATTTAATTAAAAAGGAACTAATTTTTCTTGAGCATCAAGATGCCTATATGCTTCCTCATATAGCATTGGGTGGCTAGCCCTGGCCTGCCTCCCACGCAGCCCCAGTGTCTCTCTAGTTTTGACACAGCCCTTCCAACCGCCCCTACCACTACCACCACCACCACCACCATCTGGAATTGTTGTTGACTGCCGCCTCACCACACCATTCACCCCACAAAACCCATCGTCGCCCTTGACCTAAGCCTCCCCAAACCACTCTAGCCATGGCACTTAGCACCCACAGTTGAGGCAATCTAGCTACTACCTCCCTTTGGCTATTACACCAAAGTGAAAGGGTTAGCTAGAACTTTGATGTAATAGCCACAAACGCTGGTTGAGAGAGAGGATGGAGAAGGTGATGCTAGCATCAAAGGGGGTTTTCCATATACTAAAAAGAAGAGAGAAACATCTCTAAATATACTTTATGTTACTCCCTCCATCCTGAATCGTACGTAAAGGGTTTTAGATCTCTTTTTGTCCATCCACATTCATATGGATGTCTATGAATCTAGATAAATATTGGATATACAAACATTGAGTAATGAATGCATCTAGTACATACCTAGAACCCCTTACAATTTAGGATGGATGGAGTAGTTTTTGAAGAAGGACTCTACTGTTGTCTAGGCACCAGCACAAGGTCTGTTTGGATCTCTTGACAGTTACTATGTAGCCTGGCTAGACAAGGAGAGAAGAAAAAGTATCGTATTTGGATGGGAGGCCAGCTTACCTCAGGGTCTATGCAGACATGCACTACAGAAATCACGAAAACATTCGACGGCCAAAACAATTTTCGGTGGCTAAAGGTAGCCACCGAAAATAATAAGCCTTTTTCGGCAGCCTAGTCAAGCCGACGAAAATAACTTGCTTATTTTCGATGACATGTCTGCCGCCGAAAATAAGAGCTTATTCGCCAATACTATTATTTTCGGCGGCCCATGGAATTGCCAAAAGTAAAGCCCACCCACACCCTAAAAATCCTATCCACCCCGCCCTACCTAGCCAGCCCCAGTCCCCACCCACGCACACACTCCACTGGCCACAGCCCCGTGTGCCGCTGTCGAACCCGGCTGCCACCCCCGTGCCGCCCGGACGCCACCACCCCACGATGGAGTTGCATGACTCTAGGTGAGAGGAACTGCGGCGGGAGGCGCGCTCCTCTAGATCCACCCCGGCCACCGGCCTGAGCTGCCGCCGACCCGGACGCCACCCGCGCCACCCAACCGCACCTGACACCCTGTGCCGCCTGATAGCGCTGCTCGGATGCAAACACCCCACGCTGAAGCTATAGGAGTCTAGATCTGCCTCGGGAGTCGCCTCCCCCATCGCCGACCGCTCCTCCTAGAAGTCCATGGAGTTTGAGATCCAGTCGCTGCTCGCCAAGATGCTGGACGTCAATGACGCCATGAGCCGCAGCTGCCGCCCCCACCACGTCCTTCACCCAGAAGCTAGCGTGCAACCGTGAAATCCTCCACGAGTTCACGCAGGTCTCAAATTGTGGTATTCTTTTTCATGTAGCCGAAATCCTACAACTGTAGCCAAATTGTATTGTGTGCTAATGCTTTTGGATCCATGCTTGATTGTAGTTGAATCCGCTATTTGTGATAAATTTCGCGGCTTCATATCCAACATTCCCTTGTCCTGGATCCGTGCATGTGTACTTAACAACTCATGATACCCAAATTTTGTGCTTGGATCTGTAGTTTATTCGCTTTCTTGATAAATTTGTTTTGGTCGACTAATTTTCAGCGGCGGCCAGGTCTCCGACGCCTTCGATGGTTTGGGCTGACTGCCAAAAAATACTGAGCCCTAGATAATTTTAGGCACCCTGCCTCAAACCGCCGAAAAATAAGCTTATTTTCGGCGTTCGGATGTCGAGAATAAGCTTATTTTCGGCGTTTATCTTTCGACGGCCAGGTACTACCGAAATCTAAACCATTTACCGCCAAAATAGCTATTTTCGGACAGTAAGTGGTTTATCGTCGGCAATATTTGGCTTCCGAAAGTTAACCCGATTCCTGTAGTGAAGTTTTGCCTTGCTTCGCTGTTAATCTTGGTAATGGTCTAGGGCTGCAACTAGTTCTAATAGTTTGGTCCTCACTCTGGTTGTTTTTGGTTCGGTGGAAAGAGGGCTAATGCTTTAAGCAGTTTGGGCTGGTCTAGTTCTGATAGAGAAATGATTTTGTTCAGTTCGGACTGGGCTTGGAACTAGGAATGACGGTGGCGCCAACACGCCTATCAAAAGATAGAGAAGCGCCGCAAGTTGAGCGCAAGAGAATCTAGCAGTGTAAGAACCCAGATTCCTGGTCCTTGAGCTCGTCGTTTAACCCTAATGCTGAGTGCCGAGGCCAAAGGGAGGACCATGGCACACCCTAATTCAAACTCTATTTTATATGCAATATTATTACAGTGCAGATTCCTTCATTTATTTGGTCATTTTGTTGAATACAGGCTGACAGCTGTGTCAAAGTGCCGCTGTGTGTTGAAGTTACCTATATTTAGAATTTTTATGCAAATGGTAATATGTTCCTTTGTTGTCCAAGCAAATAATTTTGAAATCTGTCCGTTGAAGTGCTTGATGTGAAATCATATGTGGTCAAAGTCCTCATACTAATAAGGTTGCCTAATCCGCAATCATTCTCCTTAGTATTACACTTTGGACCAAGTTCCTTAAGGACTATTTCCTCTATATCATTTTCCTATACCGTGTGTCCTCAAAGTGTTTTTGGACCTTTTTTTCTACATATTTTTTTGTTATGATGGTAGCTGCCATGGTTATTAATCTTGCTCAATTTATTGTGCAAAACATGAAAAATAAACATTGGAGAGAAGAGATGACTTATATAAGGTCCAATAAGTGGTGTACTCGATTTCGAACCAGCCAAATCTGAAAACAAGTAACCATAGACTATGGAGAGCCCTTAATCCTTGCATGGATTATGAAGGAGCTAGGCCCTGTGCATGGGTGATTCAACCGGGACTAGTGAAGAGTTATCCAATCTCTTTCTTCTTTATCTTTCCTCGTTTGCCTTTTATCGCTAGCATTTTTGCAAAGGATTGAAATGTTAGACTAGGATTACCGGAACCCAGGGGCAGATCCACCAGTAGGGCAAGGCTTGGCAGCCGCGCCCTACCTAGCTCCGTGAATTTACATATTTGCTTGTAGTCTATACATTTTAGATGAAGGTGTAGCTGCCAGAAACAAGGTAATATGTTGATTTTTGCCCTACCTAAATTTCTAAAGTGGCTCCACCACTGTCACAACCCCGGCCACCTACAATATCTTCTTGTGTTAAGCACCTTGTCCTTCAGGTTCGGGCAAGCAAATATAAAGGATGAAATTTTCTAAGTGATAGGTTTAGTTTGGTGTTAGAGAAGCCCAACTATGGCATATATATAATTTGTACATGTTATAGAGAGCCAGTGATATTCAATTATGTATGCACACACCACACAGACACTTGGTTGCCTTGACATGGTACAGAATTTTGATGGTAGAAAATGACCTGGGCAATGTTCCATCAGTTTGTCTGACGTAAATAACGTGATACCTGTCATTCTGCTTGTACCCTGTGTTGGGCTTTTTTGAGCCACGCACCAACTGCACGCCTGCACCCTCTGCTTACCGAGCGTGCATGGCGGATTGGCACTGGCAGCGCTGTAGGCGAGCCGTCGCCGGGCTGGTCTGACGCTCGGCCTGGCGTACGGGTGGCGAGGCAGAGTTGCAGGCTTTCATGCAGGGCTGGAAAAACAACTCGTGGCTCGAGTCGAGCCAGCATTTCAGCTCATTTCCTTAACGAGACAGCTTCGAGCCAGCTAGCCGCGCGAGCCAAATGAGCCGAGCAGTCATGTCTATAAATAGACAAATAAGCTAGCTCGCATCTCAAAACGTAACATATTTACTTATTTGAGGGGTCGGCGTGATCAAGATAGAAGCTTTTGGAAGCATGAAGATAGAGCTCTAGAGTGCGGCTCAAGTGTTTCGTGATCTTCTTGTTTTCTTTTAGTGTTACTTTACTGTTATGGTGATGTAGTGCTGCGTAATACTCTTTTGCTTGTGCGAGGTAGGAGAGGGGAGTTTTTTAAACTTTACTTTGGGTGGCTGATGCTAGTTGGAAGATGCCTGGTAGGCTTTTGCGGTGCGTTTTCTCTGTAAGCTGGTTTCCTCAGCATGGACAAAAAACTCTGTTTATTTGCTTTCAATAGAAGCTGGGCCATAGGCCTCCGATCTAAAAAATATTTACTTATTTGATTCAATAATGGAAGTTAGAACTACCAATAGAAGTGAATCGAGATATATTATTAATATATAGGTGTAAAGGTAATGTTTTTTATATTAGATGGTTTACATGAAAGTATGTATTGTTCTATTCGCTCGCGAGCTTAACGAGCTGGCACGAGCCTGGCAAACAAGCCGAGCCGAGCCGAGTCTGACTTTCAAGTTGTTAGTATAACAAGCCGAGCTGCACTCGATATCCACCCCTAGTTTGCATGCAACTGGTGTCGTGGGAAAGGATCATAAGCTTCGACAGAGGGAGAAGAGTTTCCATGTGTCACGCAGGCTGCTGGCCTGCTGGGTTTATTTTGTCATCTCGAGCTTGAAGAGAGGCAGCCCAATTTAGTGCCCAAACGATGTATTATGATTTT
The DNA here is from genome assembly GCA_030272315.1 of Paspalum vaginatum. Taxonomy (NCBI): domain Eukaryota; kingdom Viridiplantae; phylum Streptophyta; class Magnoliopsida; order Poales; family Poaceae; genus Paspalum; species Paspalum vaginatum. The sequence continues at coordinate 44,021,141 of CM059013.1, forward strand.
TTAGAGACAAGGTTCCCGCTTTATTTCGCAGAAACAAAGCGAAAGTCCTTTAGTCTAAAAAAGTGTGTAACAGTTTATTCACACTTTAGACGTATTCGAGTTGCGCCCACCATAGACTACTACCTGCAGGAGCAGAAAAAAACAAAACTTCATCACATATAGCTATATCACTCACTTCATGTCTCCAGACTCCTCATTGCAGAACCACAACCCCAGTGTTGCTCCTCTACCAAAGACACCAAATTTGATCCTGTTCCCAACGAATTCCTGCCGGCATACGTGCTCTTGACTACCTCCAAAGTTCCAATGTGCAGCTCTATCTCCTCTAGGCAACTCTGTTTGAACAATGCATGAATTCCATCTTCTCAGCATCCTTTTGCCACCCTTGCAAGCACCTTCTGCATTCCTGAACTGCCTAGTTCTCTATGTGGTGTACACTAGAAACAAAGAGAACTACGTGGTTTCCAAATACACCACATTGTTGCCGCATAAGCAACATTCTTTCTCATAGTCTTTTTATTGCTAATCCAGAAATGGGCCATTGATTCAAAACCCTGCCCCAAATTCCATTGTAAAAGACCATTTAACTCTTTCTGGATCTAGGAAGCCACACAACATTCAAAAAGGAGGTGACAAATATATTCATTCTCCACACAGAAAAGGTAGGACATATCGTCAACAGTTTTTGTCTTTGCAACATTATCTAGCGTTAAGATTTTGTTATTGGCAACCAGCCACAAGAACACTTGCACTCTAGGTGGAATATTCAATTTCCAGATAGATGGCACAAAAACAGGGTGGATATCTCTAAAGCTAATAACAACATATAACGATTGCAACATAAGTCTTCCATTCAAACAAAAGGACCAATAACTTGATCATTCTCATTAGTGAACTCTATACTTTTAGTAATAGCAATAAATTCATCCCACAACTCCATATTTTGAGCAGAGACAGCACTTTTGAAGGTTAGTTTCAACTCCACACCATTCCAAGCCTCTAGAATGGTAGCCCCTTTTTCATTACTAATGATATATATCCCAATATTGTATTGATAGGCTAGAATAGCCAAACTAGTGATCATCCTAAAAATGGATCCAGTTTTCCATTAGCCACCTTCCACATCACACCCATATGGGTTGTTTGTGCGGCCCAAAGAATCCCTCTCCAAAAAGGGGAGGCACCAAATTTTGGGCAGCAAAACAAATTTGGTTTCTTAGTCCTATATTTCAAGTTTATAATCCTGGACCAAAGCGCATTTGTGTTTAGGTGGTATCGAAAAATCGAGGCTAACAAGCAAAGATTTAGACTCCTTAGATCAGGAATTCCCAAGCCACCAAACTACTCCTTTTGGACAATCAGCTGCCAATTCACCTGATGATACTCCCTCCGTTCCTTTTATTTGATGCGATTGAATTTTTTTTCCAAATTTTTGATCCGTCTGTCAGCTTATTCAAAAATTTTCATTGCTTATCATTTTTTTTGTTCTTACTTGTTTTATTATTAGGGATAGTTTGAGTATGAATTACGTTTTCATATGTTTGCATAAATTTTTTAATAAGATAAATGATTAAAGTTTTGAAAAAATATCAACCGCGTCAAATAAAAAGAACTGATGGAAGTATTTCCTATTGGAATCAGTCCAAAAAAAATTGCTAATCTGAGAGCTAATCAAGTCTATAGCCTATCTAGAAAACTTTATAATTTACGTCGTCAAAATATCAAATAGGATCGGTATGCTAGCTAAACATGATGGATTACGATTAATTAGTTGCAGGGAGGAAGGATCACTAATTCATGGGAACACCAGCCAAAATAGTACGTCCAGCAGGATCATTACTGTCTCGTTGCCCGTACGTGCGTCTTGTCAGGTAGCTATCAGCAATATAATGCAGGATTCTGGTCTCGGCTGGAACCCAAGCTAGATTTTTTTTACCTCATGTGTTTTGGCCGTATCCCTGCGTCGTCTTTTTTACAGATAAATTAACACCGTTAAGTTATCTTAACAAAATAAGAAATATTTGATTTTATAGAGGGCACAAGGTAGAAAAAGAAGGGCACAACTACACTTGCGCTCGAGGAGTGGGACGACTTCCTGGAAGCGGTTCCACCGCAGTGCTGCAGCGGGAATTGCTGCCACTGCATTGTGGGTCCCACGCAGGACAGGCCCACTTGGCAGGGAGCGGAATCTGGCTACAGTACTGCAGCCGAGACTCATCGCGAGTTCTTTGGGAGTTAACTTCACTGCGCAGTCGTCGCTGACACATGTGCTTGGTTCTATGTGTCAATGATCAGGTGTGATTGTAGAGGATATCATCTCCGAGGAAAAGGAGAACATATCCGTCAAAAAAAATCTAAACTCTGTCTGTAAAGTTAAACTAGATGAACAACATATACGTTGTTGTTACGTGACAAGTCATAATCAAATGACTTACAAGAAAGGCCAAAAAGAATTAAAGAACGCCATTCTAAACTCAATTATTTGAACGACACACATGACAGATCTCTCCTGGCTGAACATGGGCTACTGTGCTAGCGCAAATTATTATTTCCATATGCCAGGCTTACGTAAATCTAAGAGTTCTTTTTTTGCGAGGATGTAAATATGAGAGTCAGGGAGAATATGGTTTGGAATGACAATCAAATGGCTACTAGATTTGTTGGGAGGTAATTGCTATGGTATCACAGACTTTGTAATCAATGCATGTTATTCGGGATGTTTTTTATAATAGCAAGGTTAATAATGTAGCCTATTGCTGGTTGTATGCACATGCCAAGTCATTGGGCGGGACCGAGTGGGGGATTTGACGTACATGTATGCTCCGCCTCTCCAACACTCTGCCGCGGCGCGCCGGGGAGTGCCGGCGCCTCCGTCCCTGCGCCCCTACCCACGACACAAGGAACCCAGGGTGCGCGGCGCATCCCTCGCCTGGCCCTGTGCTGGTGGCGAGTGGTGTCCTACCGCTGGACGCCAGGGGGACCCGGGGTGGGGAAAGGGCGGCGGATGACGCCGAACTTGAAGTAGGCGAGATCCCTGCTGAGGTCGAACTTGCTGGGTATGGAGGGACTGCCAGCATCTCTACGAGAAGCCTACAACCGTGCAGCTCATCTCCGGCCGTGGGGAGCCTCACAGCAAGAGAAGACAACAGTGCCTCCCCGGTGCAGTCAACATGCTCGACGTTTCGCCGCACCGTGCAAAGTTCTACACAGGTGGTTGGCGAGAAGGACGCTGACCCCAGCACTGGCGGTCGATCCAGGGAAGACATCGCAGAGAATGCCATTTGCAATGTAAGTTTGCCCCTCGACCTTACTTGCTCCTTTGATTTGAGGGAGAATGCTCCAACATCGAGCTTGCTTGCTTTGAGGATGCTGGTAGCAGTGTTCTCCCGTGTGTCCCACCTGTTTTGGCTGATAAGCCGGTGTGTGATGATGTTCATATCATTGCGGGGGTTGGTTCTAGGCAAGAAAATCGAACCGAGATTGATGTTCTGTCATCACCTTGGGTGGAATCCGGTGTTTTGGCTGAACAATCTGTTCATATAGAAAATCACCTCGGAGGTCCAGCCGGCAATGACAATCTAGACATGGCAACAGGGCCAAACCATACTGCCCCATTATGGCCAAGTTCTAATGTAAGGAAGATGGAGAGCGCCCAGCGTATGGCCTTTGGCAAGCCCTTCCCGAGCCGGACGTGCACGATCCGCCCGTGGCGCGGACCGCTGCCGAGGCTGAGACCGGCGGCACAGCTGACGCTGGCGGCTTTCCTACCTCCTTCAACGTGGGCCCACAATTCTGTCTCATCTAATGACAACGAAGTAATTACGGGCGAAAGAGACTCGGGCGTGGCGTTCTCCACGATGGCGCGTGCGCCTTCCCCAGGAAACGGCCAGCCCGTCATTTTTGCACGAGAAACACAAGAGGTCGCCTCAAATCCTGCCACTGCCGTTCTAATCAAGAAGGCTAAGGCTTTTGGATGATCGAGACTCTGTTTGATTCGCCATAATCAGGGAAAGGGTGGGGGGGAGCTCTCCAAACTTAAGGAGGTCGATGCTAGGGGGTTCAGCACTCTGTGCGATCCCCTTCGTACGCTGAGATGGCCGCTCGTTCGCCACCACCTAACCAGAGGGCTGGCGATGCAGCTCGTCCACCTGCCCCAAACAACAAATATCCAAGGCAAGATGATGGGGGGCGCGGGCGTGCGCACCCGCGTCAGGGATATGGTTTTGGTGCGCTGCCATATCGTCAAGGTCCGGGGCGCGGAGGATTCCATTTCCGCGACAACCATAGGGACCCTGGCCGTGGCGCGGCAGGGTGTGGCGGGCGCTTCCCACCGCAGCCTCGCTACCAGCATGCATATGATACTATACTCTTCATGGATCACGATCTGGATAAAGCGCGCAATATGAAGCTTCTTCAATTTGCATTTGAGCAAGCTTCAGGCCTAAAAATCAATTTCTATAAGAGTGAATTGTTCTGCTTCGGGGATGCCCAGGAGAAGGCAGAGCTTTACACGGAACTCTTTGGGTACAAAGCCGGAAACTTTCCAATTAACTACCTTGGTATCCCAATCCATTTCAGAAAACTAAGAAATTGTGATTGGGTTAGAGTTGAAGAGCGATTTGAAAAGAGACTCAATAGCTGGAAAGGGAAACATCTCTCAATCGGAGGTTGCCTGACTTTGATCAATTCAGTGCTTAGCGGTCTTCCGATGTATATGATGTCTTTCTTCTCCATACCCAAAGGAGTGCTCAAGAAATTGGATTACTTCCGCTCGAGATTTTTTTGGCAGGGGATGAAAACAAGAAAAAATACAGGCTAGCTAAATGGTCCATTCTCTGTCAACCAAAGGACCAAGGAGGCCTTGGTATCTTAGACTTGAACGCTAAGAATAGCGCCCTACTTAGTAAATGGCTGTATAAACTACTAACCTCTGATGGAACGTGGCAACAATTACTCCGCAATAAATACATAGGTTCAAAACCTCGGGCTCAAGTGGAGTGGAAAATTGGGGACTCCCACTTTTGGTCTTGCCTAATGAAGGTAAAGTTAGATTTTCTACGCTTTGGAACCTTTTATGTAATGGACGGATCACAAGTAAGATTTTGGGAAGATATTTGGTTGGGTGGGACCCGGTTGAAAGATCAATATCCTTCCCTATATAACATCGTGAGGCCCAAATCAATAACAATAGCAGAGGCTATGAGTTCCTCCCCTCCCAGCATGTCTTGGCGGAGACAACTGTACGGAACCAACCTGGACAACCGGAACTGCTTAGTGTCACACCTTGAGGGTTTGGAATTGTCCCAGAAGCAAGATGATTTCTACTAGAACCTCACCCCAAATGGGAAGTTCTCGGTAAAATCGCATTATGCCGCTTTAATGCTTAGTAATACCCCTAATGTGAACAGAGATCTATGGAAACTGAAAGCCCCCCTAAAAATCAAAATCTTTTTATGGTATCTACGTAAGGGCGTAATCCTCACGAAAAATAATTTAGCTAAACGTAACTGGCAAGGAAGTTTAACTTGTGCCTTCTGCCACAAGTAAGAGACCATTAACCATCTTTTCTTTCAGTGCCGTTTAGCCCGATCCGTTTAGAGCATTTCACAAATGGCCACTGGCTTTAACCCACCGCAAAATGTGGAACATATGTTCGGGGGTTGGCTTCAGGGCTTTAATAAAATATTGAAACCTGTGTTTACTACTGGGAGCGGTGGTCTTGTGTTGGGCTCTTTGGATCTGTAGAAACGACTTAGTTTTTAAGAAAAAAACTCTCTTGTTCTCCTTTGCAGGTTATCCTTTCGGCGACACATTGGCTTTCGAGCTATGGTTATCCTCCAGCGGGAGGAGGTCGAGCCTTTAGTTGCAGCGGGGTCGCGGCACTTGGTGCGGGTGGCCATGGCAATTTTTTTTCCAGGCACATGGGTGGCGTTTTAGTCTTCGGATTGATTGTCACTGGTTCGGTGTTGGGGTGACGTTCCTTTTGTTCTGTAGTTTTGGCTGTGTGCCTTAGGCAGAAGCCGGAAGTTTATACCAAGGCTTTGTATCATCTCGATGTATCGTACTTAGTATTTTAATATATGCTTCCATTATAGAAGAACATGCCAAGTCATTTATAACTAAAAAAATCCACTCATACAATAGCTGGCCGTTTAGACAATCTATGTCATTAATGTATGGCTCACCTTATTCTCTCACAAAGATTATTGGTTTCTGTGTTTTAGCTGGCTATAAACTAGTGGACCACTTTGCTTCTCTCACCTCTTTTTTCTTCCACCTCATCACAAATCCAATATGGCATCTTATGCAGCCTATTTACATCATCTTATAATACTTGCTCTAAGAGTTAAGATATGTTGTCACGGTACCTTTCCTCTATTGCATTAGATTAAGAAAAGATCCTGGCATGGGGTTCAGGGTTAAATTGTATATAGAGAGCGAATAACGATCTCAAATTCCCTAAATAATTTGTATTGTGATGAGACCATACGCATCACGGATTCACGGATGCAAGATGCCTATGCAGCAGCACTACCACTCTAACATATATAGTCCATCCATCCTGCGATCGGATATACTAAGAGATTATGATTAATTTTGTCCTAAATCATTTTATCTAAGTGTGACCGAGTTTATCTACTCCGGAAAAAAACGAGTTCAGATAAAAAAAATTTATACTCTAATCTAATCTACCCAACAGCAATAGCCACCCATTAGATCCCCTTGTACCCTTTGATCTTGATCTAGCATCCGATTGAATTCGATTGGTCCCACAAAAATGATTAATATAATGCCCCTTGACGTGTGTCACTTGAACTCCATAACTCGGCATGGGAAAACAACTTGGATCCATATTTACATTACGCGTTCCTGCCTGAATGCTCGGTTTTTTTTCACCGGAGATTTTGCATACCCAGCTACCAATCCGTGTTAGTTCCGCCCAAAGATACATCCCCTCTGCCCCTCCGTTGTACTTGGGTCAGATTTGCATGGCCTTAATGGCCCAACTAAGAGCCGATTTAGAACCAAGAGTTGATTAGATTAGTAGAATACCACCGTATCGTTTATAAAGATTTGGTTAAGCTTACTCATAACTCCTGGCACGCCCATCAGAACACAATGTGGCAAGAACATAACTCAAAGATTATTGGAACAACAATCTAGGGGAAAAAGGACACTAGTTGACCACAGTAGAGGATGAGAGCCATGTACCATCAATCCTTGGCTGAGACTCTGAGAGTAAGGATCTTGGCCGCCCGAGATGATCGGATCCTTGCCGCCCAATGCATCCTACGACTTTGAATGCTCCCACGTGAGGCTAGAGTTTTTAATATAAATATTAATTATGAAATTATTTTAAGAAAACTGATGTTATTTCTTCATTTTAATGAATGAGGAATTTTTCAAAAAAAATCTTGAGAGTAAGGATCTTGGCCGACCAAGACGATGCTCCCACACGAGGCTAGAGTTTTTAACATAAATATTAAATATGAAATTATTTTAAAAAAAACTGTTGTTATTTCTTCATTTTTAATGAATGAGGAACTTTTCAAAAAAATTCCTGAGAGTAAGGATCCTGGCCGCTCGAGACGATCGGATCCATACCACCCGATGCATTCTACGATTTTGAATGCTCCCACACGAGGCTAGAGTTTTTAATATAAATATTAATTATGAAATTGTTTTTAATAAACTGTTGTTATTTCTTTATTTTAATGAATGAGGAGCTTTTTAAATTAATTGTTGCTATTTCTCCATTACAATAGAGGAAGGGGAGCCTTGCGTAGTGGTAAATAAGCTGCTATCTTATAATTAGGAGGGCATACATTCAAATTACAAAAACAAGTTGTCTACAAAAATACATAGAAAAAGTTCTTGCTATAAACCCCAAGTTGGTCCAATCCTTTCCAGGACCCACTCAAGTAGGACCACGAGTGGGACTTCCCTCATAGGGTTTCTTTTGTTTATGTTGTCTTTGACATGGTAATGCAAATTGATGCTTCTTTGACTCAACATGGCTCAAATTTTCTCTTAATTTTTATTCATGGATTTTTTCCAACCAATCATTAAAATTGATTACATGATATTTTATATTGTCATGTGCGGGACGCACGTGCATCTTTACTAGTGTATATATAATACTATAAACTATTTACAATCCCAAATAGCTTCATTAGATTTATCATAAAAAATATTTTCATAATTTATCCCTAAATTGTTTTATCTATGTTAGACGCCTACGCAAAATTGCATGAACAAAGGCCTCTGATCCGCGAATAAGTCCGCATGTCGATCTCGTGATCTAACAAGGTCAATTATTTGGAGTTGGTTCAGCTACTCCCTCCTATATATGAGATGTTTTATATTAATGAGAGGATGTAATAATGTTACTAAAAGGTCACTACAATTTGTCCGTCCATAGTCGGATCACGAGAATCGCCTCAATCACCAGATCGATCTCTTCATCGTCTCACCAAACAAAGATCGGGCACTGCTCATCCAACGCTACCGTACACAAGTTCAATAGTAGAAAATAACATTGGCAATGGTGGATCTATTTGTCTGACGTAATAACGTGATTCCTGCCATCATGCTTTGTACCCTATGTTGGGCCGGCTCTGCTTCGCAAGGAACATAGTTATAGCTGCCAGCCAAGCGGTGTCAGATCAAGGGTCTCCAGACGATCTCTTCGTCGTCCTCAAAACCCACCGGAACCACAAGCTACAAGAAGCAAGCACGGCGCCACGCCAATGTGCGCTACGTGGTAACGTACACTCGCACTGTGCCGTCACATGCTCACACACAGATGCATGCATATATGCAAGCATTCTGCTGCACACAACACCAACGCCAAGTCGACTACATTTATATTACAGGCAGTCAGGCACACGTACGCACCTTTTTTTCAGGATAAATGGTGGTTTTTTTTTCAGGATAAATGGTGATATTAGAGATAAAACTGCGAGCTTATGCTGTTCAATCGCGATCATCATGTATTATACTCCCTCCGGTCATTAATATATGACGTTAGTAATAATCGGAGGGAGTACAGCTATATATGCATCGTGCGATCCAGCATATCATACAGAGTTTCTTCATGCATACCTTCGTGGATATAAGTTGTAACGTGCAGCGGGCCATCATATTGTTGCATGACTGCTGTCGCTACTCTTTATAGCGAAATGATATGCCGGCCTCGCGTGATCGCATTCCCGTAGGGATGTCAGCTTTGAGAAGATCTTGACATGACCTGCAGCGGAAGGTGGTTTGAGAAGGGATTGATGCTCTAGTTTGTTGGGGCTTTTTTGTAGAAAAAAAGAAACCCAGCTGTTTTGCTTAAAGGGACGTTGTTGGTCATCAATTCACTTGTATCATTTGTCGTTACCAGTCATGAAATATTGGCTGGAAAATTGATGGATTTTGGAGACATGTGAGATGCTTCAGATGAATATAGATCAACTTCGTTTGCAAGAGGTCATGTGTTTGGTGGTTTGCATTGTAAATGAAGGAGTATGAACTAGTTTTACTCCCCTGAAGTTAATCATCACCTTATAAAGTGAAAGGGGGTACGTAAACTCTGGTAGGCGTTGTTTGGTTGCACAGTTATTGGAGGGGATCCAATCCCTTATATTATTACTCAAGTTTAACAGGGAGGGATTTCATCCCCCTCAATACCTTTTAATATTTGTCGAAATGGACAAGCCCTTAGGGAAGAACTTCCATAACATGCAATCATCATTATCTGCCAAGTTAATAATGGTTGATGCTATATGTAAAATCTCTCTCCAAAGAGACATCATTCTATCATCATAACATCTCCTAAAAGTGCATCTTGCATTCATTCCATCCTAGATGTCTGCCACTGAAATTTTTCTTCATTGGCTAGAACATGAATATCCCAAAATAGAATGGCTAAACTAGAACAACCTAACCATTTATCTTCCTAGAATTTGAATCTCGGTCATCTTCTTTCTTCCATTCAAAACCCATTTTAGCATCTTTAGCTGCCCACATCATTCCTTTAAAGAACAGGAATGCCCCGTCATCATCAAAGTAGGAAATTGCTAGTTCTCATCCCGGATAGTTCAACTCCTACCCTAAATTGATGGGGACAAACTCACTTTTATGAAAAGAGAGTTCTCATCCTGGATTGTTGTTCAAACCAAATCAACACGCATTTCAATTTTTTCAGATAAAACTCAAGGATCACCGCCACCATCATACCCCAGCGATATCGATCACTGCCGCCTCCACAGCTAAAAATCGAGGTTGAGCTTTCCAACTGACCTCCATTGTCGTCCAGCTCTGGTGGTGCCTCTGCCCCCGACACTGCACTGACAAAGTGATGCTCAACGTCCTTACCAGGCCGCCGCTACCTTAGCCCTACCGTTTATTTGCCATTGCCCATGGCGGCAGCGTAGGCTAACCGTCTAAACCACCACCATAGGTTACCTTGCCATTGTGGACCTCCTTCTAGCGCCGCAAAAAACAGTAACCCCCCTAACCCCTTAAAGCTCGCCGGAGCTCGGTAATGCTGGAGAAGAAGGGTCACATATATGGCATTCTTTCATTGGCCAAAAGATTCGGGTGCTAGCTAGTAAGAGGGGGAGGGGTGTTGAAATGGTCTATTATCACAGAGTGTTGTTTAACTTTTCTAAAAACAATGGACACTACAACCAATAATCATCACTTCTCCTCTAGCATCAGCATCTGCATTTGCATGTCGTCGTCGGACATGGCCCTTGATGGCCTGCCACACCGTACCACCGCCACCTCCACCACCCCCGCCACTAAAAATCGAGGTTGAGCTTTCCAGCTAACCTCCATTGTCACCCAGCTCTGGTGGTGTCTCTACCCTCGACACTACACTAACCAAGTGACGCCGGACGTCCTTACCAGGCCGCCACTACCTTAGCCCTACTGTTTATCTACCATTTCCCATGGCGCCAGCGCAGGCTAACCATCTAAACCACCACCACAGGATACCTTGCCATTGTGGACCTCCTTCTAGCGCCGCAAAAAAACAGTAAACATGGTGCCCTTAAAGCTCGTGGGAGCTCAGCAATGCTGGAGAAGAAGGGTCACATGGCATCCTTTCATTGGCCAAAAGATTCGGGTGCTGGTAGGAGGGAGTGTTAAAATAGACAATCCATAGAGTGTTGTTTAACTTTTCTGAAAACAATGAACACTACAACCAATAATCATCGCTTCTCCTCCCGCATCAGCATCAGCATCTGCATCTGCATGTCGCCGTCGGACATGGCCCCTGGCCTGCCACCGCCGTACCACCGCGCGAGGCGCGATCGATCCGAAGGCGTCCACGTCCATGCATGCATTGTCCTCGCGTCCGACCACCCTTCCTCTTGAACTCGAGGATCGGAGGTCGAAGGCCACGTGAAGTCCGGCCGGCCGGCTCGCCGCCACGCCATGCCAACACCTTTATCAGACAAAGAGCCAAAGCCTTCAGATCTCGTTTCATTCGTTTCATCTGTGACACTGACTGTGCTGTGCCATACTATGCTTGGCAGCTACTACGGAGTACTACATACTACTCTAGTATAGTGTCTAGAGGACGGCGCAGCAGCAGCTGTCAGATCATCTCAGGCGCCGGCCGGCCGGCCGGCCGGCCCCATCAAAAAGGCCGGCCGGCCCCATCAAAAAGGTCATCAGACGACGACGACCTTTTTGATTCACCTCGAACCACACAAAGTTAGCACGTTTGTCGTTTAGCTAGCTTGTCGTCACGGCGACGGCGAGCGAGCTACACGTACTCGCGCTGTGCCATCACATGCACGCATGACCAGCATCTGCATCATATCTCTCGATCGTCATCACCATCGCCATTAGCACGAGCGTCATCGAAGGTTATTTGCTAAAACTGCAAGCTTTATTCCACGCCATTCACAATTTCACATCCATGGCAGATCAGATCTCTAGAATGAAGTAGCTTGTTATACACATCAGTCCCATTCATTGTTCCAGCGTCGTCGTCCATGGATGCGCGCAGCATCGCCCCAACTCTCCGGCCGGGCAATGTTGCTGCTGCATGCCTATAATATGGGATGGGGCTACGACGACGGATCGATCGTCATCATCGCCCCCTCGCTCCAATTCCTGCCTGGCCGCCGGCACGTGGTCATCATCGTGGTCCCGGCCGCCGCGGCGGCGTCGTCCGGCGATCCACGACACGAAGGCGTCCATGGTGACGGCGTCCGAGCGGTAGCGCGTCTGCGTGAAGTGGAGGAACTCGCGCCAAGTGAAGTCCGGGTACGCGCGCGGGCGGCCGTCCGCGAGGAGCGCGGCGGGCGGGCGCACGGCGCGGTCCAGCGGCGGGTTGAGGAAGAAGGCGAGCGAGGTGCGCGCGGCGGCGCCGCTGACGACGGCGCGGTGGAGGCAACTGGCGTGGCGCCCGTCGGTGAGCGCCGCGAAGGTGTCGCCGATGTTGACGACGAAGCAGTCCGCGTGGGGCCGCACGGCGCGCCACTCGCCGCCGACGCGCACCTGCAGGCCGCCGACGCCGTCCTGGTGCAGCAGCGTCAGCGACGTGGGGTCCCGGTGCGGGCCCGTGCCCAGCGCCAGGTGCGGCTGCCGGCACGGCGGGTAGTGGTTCAGCCGCATGACGGAGTCGCCGCCCGCGAAGAAGCCCCGCAGCGCGCCGCGGCCCAGCCCCAGCGCCGCCGCCGGCACCTCCGTCACGTCCAGCGCCAGCCGCGCCATCGCGTCGCAGTACGCCTGGCACACCTCCCTGCGCGCATGCGTGCGTTTTTTATTATTATCTACTGTATATAATTTTAATTTGTTGGTTTCAGTAAGTAATATTCTATTCGATTCTGTTCTGTTCGTCGTGCATGCAACGTGACCACCAGACGAATGCAATGCAATGCAAGGTTGTGGTGGTTGTTACACTAGACGACAATGCATGGACGCGCGCGCGTGGGTTGGCAGGCACGGGCACGAGGGCCACGAGACGTACGTACATACCCCATGTGGCGGTACTCCTCGCCGAGGACGCCGACGAAGTAGTCGGCAACGGCGCGCTCGGCGCCCGGCGCGTCGGAGCAGTGGAACGACAGCGTCTCCTTCCACGGCAGCATGGAGCTGAAGCGGCCCGTGAAGCTGCTGGCGTAGCCGTGGATCTCCCCGAGGCGGCGCTGCGCGCGCTGCTTCTCGGCGAGCGGCCGCGCGTAGAAGGCGGCGCAGCAGCGGTACGCCTCGGCGAGCAGCGCCGGGTCCACGCCGTGGTTCACCACCAGGAAGAACCCGTGCCGCTCGCACGCCTCCGCCACGCCGCGCGGGAGCCCGCCGCCGCCGCGCAGGAACTCGCCGAGGTCCACCGCGGGGATGTCGATCTCCTCCACGCCGGCCAGCGGACGCTCCTCCGCGGGCCACACGAACTCCGCCGGGATGCGTTCCTCCCGGCTCATCGCCTCGGCGTCGAACACCACGGCGGCCATGGCGATCGCGATCCACCTGCGTGCTGTGGCTGTAGCTTTGCTTATGGACTGCGGCTACCTCGCCGCCGCCGGCGGCGGGCCGGCCATATATAGCGGCGACGCTGGCAGCTAGTGCGCGCGAGGCGCGTGATTGCAGGTACGGGTTCGCGCCACGTATATATAGAGAAGCGTGTTTCGGGGGTTGGCGTACGTTGGCGCGCGCGGCTTGTTTTGGCAAGGGTTAAAAGGGCGTCATCAGCTGCCTAAATACGGGGGGCTCTGCAACATCATATCGATCACCACCAAGATCTGCTCCTCCTGATACAAGGCAACAAGCCAAGCCACATTTGGATTTTGGGATGATGATGTGTGAGATCGATCGCTAATCATCATGCCGTGCTTATCCTATATACTGTATATATTAGCGGCATGATGCTGCCTCATACGCCTTGCCTTGTAACGTATGCCAGCTTTTAGCTTGCTGTATTTGACTGGAGATTTTGGACCATGGCAAATGTGAGACTGCAAGTGTACAGTCGTCATTCTTTGTTGCTTGAGGTGGTTGAGGATAAGCACGTAATTATACAGGGCATGAGTTCCAGATTGTGAAAGTATTTACTGTTCATAAAATATGGAGTGGTTGGACTCTTGCGGAAAATTATACTTTTCTAGATTCATTTTTAGAAAAAACATCGATAGCAAGTCAATCATCTGATTTTCAATCTCTAGAGTCATCGGCCCCATCTTTTCAGCTAAAAACAACACCCCGCTACATAAGCCATTTTTAGACACGCCTCATGTTGTAAGGATTAGAAGCGGAAGCGGCTAATGGACCGGTCTTGTAGATCAATTTCTAGGGCTGGTCCGTGGCATCAACGCCCCCTGAGCATATACACCATCAAAGGTGTTCGATGTTGCGAATTGCCCTTAATTAGAATTGAATTTATTTTTAGGAGCAGCACATAGCTTGGACCGTCCATGAAGATATATTTTCAGGAGCGGCTACATCTATGAGCCACCTCTACAAATGTTATATATGATTCTTTCTTCCTCCTTGCGACACAATAATAGCCCGAGGAGTCATAGCAGATCTCTGTAGTGGCGTCCAATAGTTGAAAATAAGAGGAGGTTCTCTCTCTCTCTTTTTTTTTGGAGATCCAAGCTCTAGCTAGGAGGTAAGGGAACACTATCTCTATGTCTATTTCTATGTTTGTTTGAAGTTTAATCATGTCATGCTCATCTCATTATACTGGTCTCTGTGTATAACTAAACATGAACTGAACCGGGTTGAGGGGAAACGCCTTGTAACGCACGTCAGCTTTTAGCTTACTGTATTTGACTGGGAGACGTGGAGTTGGGACAGTACAGGGCATGGGAAATGTGAGACCAGGTGTACGCATGTCATTCTTGATGCTTGACAATAAGCACGTACTTATTACTGTGCAGGAATTCCAGTCGTGAAAGTATTTACTGTGCATAAAATATAAAATATGGAGTGGTGCTACGAACGGTTTAGATTTACATTTTCGAGAAAAATCGTATTTCTGGATCTAAAAACGATGATAGTGAGCCGTCTTCGGTGATGATTTTGAATCTGAGTTAGTTATCGGCTCGATCTTTTCTCGTAGACACAATGTCTACAACAAATAATATAGCCACGTGTGGATAGACTTTGTTGCATTTCGTTCCAGATTTCTTTGATCGGATTCATTGGGGTCAGGTTGTGAACCACATTAGAGCATGCATCGCCATCAGTGGGCAGACCATGTTCTCATTTCCATGTGGATCAGGTGGGTGAAAGCTGGCTCCCGGTACCATCGATGTAGTCGGCGGCGCTAGCGTCTAGCACCACAACATTTGGAGTAGCTAGTTACTGGTTTTATTTATTCCATACATCTTTTGGTAGTATAAAAGTTGACACATTGTCAAAAATTTGTGTGTGGAGCCCGCATACAACACTCCATATGCACTATAGGAAACAGGACTGTGCATAGGTTTGAAAAATGTGCTATCTAGATGTTAAAGAAACTTTATTACCCTATCACAGCTACGTAGCTAACCATTACTAGACACCCCTACACACACACACCCACACACAATGTCAGAATCTGCAGGCAAAGGTGGAAAAGCCCCCCCTGCGGTTGGGAGACAAGAAGAGCATCCCTAGACGTGGTTGTTGGCTTTTCCATCCTCCCTCTGCATGTTCCTGAGCCATTGGGGAGAGAAGACCATGCGCATGGCAGCTGGAGCTCGACATACTCGTTGGAGTTGTCGTAGCAGTCGCGGTGGAGACTGGATAGTGATGGCCGTGGTGAAGGAAGATGAACAATCAAGTCCAAGTTGAAATCCAAGAGTTGTGACCGTAGTAGCCACGGCGAGGCCGTTGGCTATATCATGCGTGGACACAGCTACGAACAATTAGCTTTGTTGTTAGAGATGGTCTTTATTACTGTAACTCTTAAGTTGTTTCCAGCGCTCGCAGAGCGTGTACATATATGGACATACATCATGCAAAATGAATGAACGCTTAGCTGCATCTACGGTCAGAACGGAGTTTGAAAATATACGGTGACATAGACTCAACCTTATACTCGTGGCTCCGTGCTGCTTCGGGTGTCTCTTTTTACAAGTCAACTTTAAGTAGACTTCCACGCTCTAGTGAAGCTTGGCAGTGCCTGCAGATTTGACAAAGGGAACCATACCGACACAACAGCCCATATAGTCTTAGCAGGCCAGGCCGGTCCCAACTGGGCCTAAAGCCTACCGACACAACACCGCCTTCTCCGGGCCGGGCACCTCTGCCCGCGCGCACCATAACTGTTGACTTCCTCTTCTAAGAAAAAAAAACAAAACTGTTGGCTTTGACCAACACCAAATCGTGCGGCGCAGAACCCGCCTGGCTTGCCGCTCCCGAGAGCCGTCGGCGGCGCTTGGATCGAGCCGATTCCATTCCACCATGGCCATGTGTGATGCGATGTGTCGCTCACAAACACGTGGAGTAAACTAGCTTCAAATCGCGATGCAAACATCGAAATCCCACCGGAATTCAAACGAGCAGAGCAGCACTCTGATTTTATTTCTCGTAGTTGTTATACTTTCATACAGACACGCGATTTCCTCTTGGCAATTTTGGCAGCCAAACCGACGACAGGAGCTCTCTCGGCTCGCTCGCCGCGGCCGTCTGTCAGATCTTGAAGGCCTTCTCGACGCTCTCCCTGCGCGCGCCGACGGTCTTGTACACCCTCATGAACTCGCGGAACGTCACGGCGCGGTACCTCGGCGGGTCGCCGCCGCCGAGGAGCTCCGCGGCGGGGGCGACGAGGCAGTCGTCGGTGGGCATGATGAACGTGGCCACGGACGTGCGCGGCAGCGCCGCGTCCGGCACCGCGCGGTGCTCGACGCTCTTGAGCAGCCCGTTCGTCGCGATCTGCGCCAGCCATGCACCATCAAGCAATGAACGATCTATTCTGCATCAGTTCAGGACAGAGCAGCAGCGGACCTCGAGCTGGTGGCCGAAGTTGACGACGAAGGCGCCGGGCACGGGCCGGACGTGGATCCAGTCGCCGCGGTACGAGACCTGGAGCCCCGGGACGTGCCCCGGGAGCAGCAGCGTGATGAGGTTGCGGTCGCAGTGCGGCGGCAGGCCCAGCGTCCGCGCCGGGTCCGGGCACGGCGGGTAGTGGTTCACGTTCACCACCACGTCGCCGCCGCTGAGGTCGCCCTCGAAGTAGTCGGCGCGGAGCCCCACGCCCTCGCACAGCAGCCGCAGCAGCGCCATCCCCAGCGCCCGCGCCGGCGCCACGAACCCCGCCACCGCCTCCCTACAAACTGGCTGTCATCGGCGACGGACGACGACGTGCATGCGAAACTGGCCGCTGGTCGAGTCGGGCCCATTACCTGAGGCCGGGGGGCCTGTCGGGCCAGTCGGCGGCGGCGGCGGCGCCGTCCCGGGGCGGGAACGCGCAGGCCAGGCGGAGGCAGTCGCGCCAGTACCGCTCCCCCGCGGCGCCGTAGACGGTGCTGGAGAAGAGCCGGTTGGGCCTCCCCGCGTCCTCGGAGCAGAACGCGGCCTTGTCGCCCGCCGGCAGGCGGAAGAACTCCTCGCAGGCGGCCTCCATGCCCCGCACCGCCCCCTGCCGGCACGCCGTGGTTCACCACCTGGAAGAACCCCAGCTCCGCGCCCGCGCGCAGCACGGCGCGCCGCACCTCGTCGCGCGGCGCCGACAGGTCGATGACGGGCAGCGCCACGGACGCCGCCGACGCCGGCGGGCGCTGCTCCGGCGGCAGCTCGAAGCCCTCCGGCAGCGTCTCGTGCGGCCCCGCCGCCGAGGACAGCAGCCCCTCCATCGCGGCTGCCTCCCACGCGGCTGCGAGAGGCGAAGGGCTCGGGCAGGGAGGAGTGGAGGAACAAGGCGACTTGCGACTTGCGTCGAGTAGCGAGCGAGATCCGGGCGGGGAGATAAAAAGAAAAAGGAAAAATAAAATAAGGCCTGGCTTGTCCGGCGGTTTACGCTTCGCTGGCGCGCTATTTTCTTGATGGGCTGAGCTCAACTTGGGCCGCTTCGGTGGAGGTGGGCCGCATCGGCGGATGCACAAACAGCCCAGGGATGGGATTTGGCTCTTTTGTCATAAAATCATAAAAAAATTCATGTGGGGACTCGATTCTCAAAATAAATAAATTATGTGGGTTTCTATTTGCTCCACGTTGTTGGCGCCGTGTGAACGCGGGGCCTGCTTGGGTGGCGCCTCGTGACCTGGATCCACCGAATGGACTGCTCGCCTCGTCTCGCTCGGCTGCCGCTGCCGGCTTCACTTCACAGGGATTTTTTTTTCCCCATCCGAAATTCCGGGCAACCATTTCGGGAGCAGTTTAATTCATCGTAAATTTTCACAGAAACAGGCCGAACCCGAGGTTGGAGCCCGAACCCTGTCCCGGCCGCCCCCCACGCCCCAGTCCACGTCGCTGTAAAGCAGACACGCACAGTTCCACGGCGCGTCATCCACAGCGCCCCCGCCAAAAAGGTCAGCCGCCAAGTGGGCCCCCACAGGCCAGCCCCCGATGGCCCACCGCGGACGCGTTCGGCGCCGAACCACAGAACCCCGGCTGGCAAGCGGGCCCGGGCCCCACTACGGTACCAGGCCCAGGCCGCGTCCGCACGGGCGCCAGTGCCAGCCTTGCCTCCGTCCCCGCGCGCCTAGAAGGGTCCGCGGCTCTAATCCAGGGGCATTAACATAAACTCATCACGCTACCACCGTATAATCATTAAACTAATCTCATCTCATCTAACCCAGGGGTATTAACATAAACTGCCGCTAATCCCACCGGCGAATTGGGAAAGCGTCGGCCTTTATAAGCCGCACCGAAATAAGCCGGCCGACGACGCCTTCTTCTCCCCCTCCTCCTCTTCTTCTTCGCCCACCTCTCTTCTCCACGACGCGCCCCAAAAAAGAAAAAAAAAAACTTCCCTCCGCGTGGAAAAGTCGCGTGCCGTCTCGCCCACAGGTTGGTGCCGCCGCTCGCGTCCGCTCCCCGCTTCCCCCTCCTCCTCCGCTTGCTCGGCAGGCCCAGATCCGATCCCCCGCGGCGGGGCCGACGCCGATCTGGGCGGCGCCCGCTCGAGGTCCGTCGTGGGCGGGCCCGTGGCGCTCGCGCCGAATCAGGCCGGCCCGTGCTCTCGGCGGCTGGATCGGCGCGTCGCGCGCGGATCGGATCTGCTCCGCCGGCGGTTGCCCGCGCCGTGGCCCGCGCATCTCCCCGCTCTTCGTTTCGGGAGAGAGGAGAGGAGATTTGGGGGATTTCTGTGTTTTGCTTCGCGTCAGCGAGCCCTCGGCCCCTTTGGGACCGGAGCGGCACGGGGGGCGAGGTGAGCCAGCGGAGGATACGTCGATTATCGAATCGGTCGGCGTTGCCGGCGTGCTTGGCGATGCCGGACAGGCCCGGCGGTCGCCGCCCGATGTGGGGAGAGACACGCGCTGGTGCGATTTGCTTGTGGAGGGGGGGGGGGGGGGGGGGCTCTTCTGTCCCTCGCATCACATGCGAGCGAGGACCCTGGACTCATGAGGTATACGCCGAGTCGCCGATCAGCCAGGTCTCTTGCATCCCATCCCACGGCCTGGCGTGGGTGAGGCGGGCAAGCTTCCTTGCCGTGCCTGGCGCGCCAAGCCCGGGGGCGATGAGCCATGGATTGGGGCGAGCGAGAGGTTTTGTGGCGACCGAGGTCCGTGGGGAGGCCACTTGCTTCCTTGGACATGTGGCTGGCTGGGACGAAGCCTGACTGCGTCAACGGTGTGTGCGTCTGGGCGACTGCAAATTCCAGGCGTAGTTTGCTTCAGCCGTTGCCTTGCGATGGTGGTGCACTAGCAATCTTTACTTGCAGACCAACCGGATGGCCCTGGCTTCGCTTCAATGGTTGTGTGAGGCAGATGGTAACCCGAGGGTGTCAGAGCTTCTGTCGTTTATAAATCCAGTACTCGTCGATAAGGATGGCATAGAGCGCCGGGTGCAGCGTGATTAAATCAGCCGATATAGAAGACCTGTGGGCTGGGGCGCTGGTTATATGCTAACAATTCCATTGCTGACCTGCAGGTTCGGTGTTCTTGTCCCTTTTTCCCTGCTATAGATATAGAGAAGCTGACAAACACCTTAATGTTTCCAACTGTTTCCAGTGTTACAGCGATATGCAACTTTTGGTGTGTGCTAGTAGAAAGTAGTCTGCTTAGGAAGAAAGAATCATAGGTAGCAACTCTTGTTGTTTGAATGGATTTGGCATATGATGCTAATTGTTAACATGCCCTTTGCCTGTTGCCACTGCTTATCTGAATAAATCAGGTAGCTGGTGTTTTCCAGTTAACTGTTTCAAAGACTTGGCAGAACGATGCATTGGAATAAAATTGGCATAAAATTGATAGATTTTGGATTATTCATTTGTGCTTTGTTGCTACTCAGATTTATTTTTCAGCCGATAGTCTGAAACAGTTGCATCCTTTAAAGGAAACATGGATTGAAATTTGCTGCAATCCTTTTCCATGATTCAATCCAGCACTGCTGAAGTATCTTTATGTACAACCTAAATAGTTGAACTCTTGAACATTAGGCTGCGTTTCTCTCTAAACCTGAACCATACATTTCTGTATTTTATCACCCTTGCTGATCTTTAATGTTGTTGGCTTGTTGTATACACATTTCTTGCTAATGAACTATGGTGCTTGTGTCCCTGCAGCTAATCAATAGCAATGGCACAAGAGAGCTGGAAACAGGAGTCGGAGGAGACTGGAGTCCATGCCCCCGAGGCCCCAATACTTTGCATAAACAACTGTGGCTTCTTCGGCAGCAGCATGACGAACAATATGTGCTCCAAATGCTACAGGGACTTCATCAAGTTGATGGAAGCCCCTGTGGTGGAGAAGAAGGTGATCACGGCAGCATCATCTTCCGTTGTTGCCTCACTGGAGACAGCAAAGCGAGATGATGCGCCCACCGCCGCTGCTGCTGAAGCCGTAAATGAGAAACAGGCAGCGCAGGAGCCCCCAAAGCCACCCAGCAACCGATGCCTGACCTGCCGCAAGAAGGTTGGGCTGACTGGCTTCCTGTGCCGCTGTGGTGGTACCTTCTGCTCCACGCACCGCTACACAGACTCCCACCAGTGCACCTTCGACTACAAGACAGCGGCCAGGGAGCAGATTGCCAAGCAGAACCCGGTCGTGATGGCTGAGAAGATCAATAAGATCTGATGGACGGTCGTGAAAGGGATTGCTGGATTCATGTTGATGCCTAGGTTCCTGAGCCCACAAGTTCACTCCAGTCGATAGGTTCCTCCAGGCAGTGTTGGTATGGGTAACTAGGTTAGTGTGGTAGGGGGTCTCAATTGTGTCTATCCTTCTCATTTACCATGGTTTCATTCTCTCGATTGTGCAATAATGTAAATATGCCTATTCAAACTGTAATTTAATCTTATTGCTTCTCTTATCACTTCATGTCGATTGCTGGATTTATAGTTGATTGTTGCTTTCAAGTGGCGTCCTATCTATCATGTGGTTTTCCTTATTTCTGGGTTAGTGCATATCAAGTAATTAGAGTTGAAAGAGTATATGTTTTTTTTTCCTTATATCTGAGTTTATTGCATATCAAGAAACTACAGTTGAAGTAGTGTATGTTTCTGAACTCCACGGCATGTTAGTTTTTGCTGAATGGATGTGCTGCGGTCCTGCGTCGTCGGTTCCTCTGGATGTCATCTTGAGAAGATAAGATAGCTTATTCTGGTCCCGGAGGCCCAAGTGGTGATCGACATGTCACCGGTTTTGTACCATTGTATGCCATCACTTGTGCTGCAAGTCGCGGCAAGTCCGAGGCTTATCAGAATAGATAGCATATGCTACATGTCCACTCTGTTGTTTGTGATGTCCTTGCAAGGTTTGCAGATCATACGTGTCCAGCTCCAATTGGCTTCATCATCTTGTCAACCTCTGGTCTGTTGGAAAGCAAAGCTTTTTGAGAAGTTGCATGGGATCAGAGTATTTTGGTATAATTAACCTAGGAGGCAGAGAGGAAAACAGTGCCAAAGGGAGGAAGGAATTGACTGGCAGTGGCAACCTAGCCTTTCAAAGTGTCAGCCAGCTATTGCTTCTCTTCATTGGAATAGTGGAATTCAGTGATGGCGAAGTTTACACTTCTGTTTTTTTCCCTGAACGGTACTTCCAAAAGGAACGCAGCATATGCTACGAAACCTAAACTCAAGCCGGTGCGTGTATGTTCAGGCCCTACCAGCTACAAGTCTACAGCAGTAGAGCACGGCGGCACAGGAGAACCGGCGCTTGAGCTGCTTTCGATTTTTTTTCAGTCGTGAAACATTATTTTTCTCTCACAACATTTAGCTATGGAACAGTGTTTTCAACTAAAAATAGCTGCGGCGAACAGACCAAAAAACGTGTTTACTTTCGTCCTTTTGCTTGAACTTTATACCGAGGCACACTTTTGTCCTTTGAACAATTAAAATGTCTTCTCAAACTTCTCCATACAGTTCGATTTTATCCCTTGTTCTACATGCTGTGCCATGTTGGCGTCCTTGTTGGAGTCGTACGAATTAGGACTATGGAATAGGGCTCAATAGAAGTTTTGGATTATATTTGTTTCTCTACTTCATACAAATTCAAGGTCTAGAAAATATATGATAAAATATAGATAGGTCCAAACCTTTTCGCAAAACAAAAATTTAAATCGAGGATGAAAATGGATGTTCTGCTGTCCATATTTGGGATGTTCTAGCGATAAAGATTTCACACAGTGGAGGCCAAACACTGAACTACAACTGCAGTGGCCAATGTGGAAAGCGCCTGGCCTACACAATTTCAATAATAATTTAAGTATAAAGTTATTAAGTTACTCGTCGAACTGCTGCGGACATGTTCACCATCAGGCGTAGTGACCATCAGGCTTAGCAAACATTTTCATCAGACGAAACGAGACATCACAGATAGGGCACACAAAGACAGCATGGATGAGTCAGAAGTAGCTGGTTTACGATCTCATCTTTCCGTAGAAATCAATGGGAATCCCATTGATTTTCTTCGTCATCATCACCATTACCACTGGTGTTTACCTTTACATCAAAAGCTTACAAGAAATGATGGGAGAAATATCTCAGAAAGAAGTAGAAATTTACATTGGCCATCAAGTTAAAGGGTTCATTTCTTCAACTTTTTTTAAATACAGATGGTTATAAGGGTGCCTGTTTCCGGTTACTCCAAGCGAGTTGCTCAACTGTAAACCTGTAAACCGGATCAGTCAGAAGCCAGAAGTTAAAACAAACGTCATATAAATCAATTGACCAGTCTTGCATATCAATGATTTTTTGAATCTCTGTCCCGTCGACAGAAACACAGAAAAAGCACACAAAAAGAGAGAGAGAGAGAGAGAGAGAGGCAGTGCTCAAGGAAGCAACTTAGTCTGGGACAGAGGACCTCAGAGATCTTGGTGGTTCGTGATCATCAGACGGGGCTCTTGCCCCATCAAGAGTAGCAAATATTTAATCACATCACCGGCCCCAACGAGACAGCACAAGCAGGCAGCTAACACCAAACCAAAAAAAATTGCATCTTGCGACACAACAAAACAGAGCTAATGGCAATGGTAGCGCGAGTCAGAAGTAGCTGGTTAAGATCTCATCTTTCTGAAAGAAATCAATGGGAATCCGATTGATTTTCTTCGTCATCCTCGCCATCACCACAGGCATGACCCAACGAGAACACATCACAACAATAAAATAGAAGAGACAAGAAGAACAGAGAAATTTGCCTGCTTTGTCACCGGCGAATCCTGGAGAAAAACAGGACGGCCGGAGCTTAAAAAGCAGGCGGGAAGAGCTAGGAAAGCGCCCTCCCCTTGGGTTCGGTCTCGCCTAAGGATAGATTGCCCGCCGCACCAGATGCAGCGCCGGACAATTGCAATGTTAGGCGAACTCAGCACGCACACATCAACCAACCCAAGCAAGAGATCGACAACGCAAACGAAAATCAGATCATGTATAAAATATGGATGCAGATCGAGATCGGAACGCGATGAACCCTAGTTTGCCATCGCGAACGGCGCGGCGGCGGAGGTGGAGGAGGAGACGATGGAGCGGGGGAGCCTGGGGCTCGGCCATTTGTAGGCGTCGGAGCGGGTCGGCGTTGCGTAGGGTTTGGAAGTGGGCTCATTTTGCCGACGGGCCCATGCACATTGCTTCCGGCCGCGACGGTAGGTACGGGCCCGTGGCCCATGGAGGAAATGCTCTTGTGTTGGTTTCCATTTCAGGTTCCAGTAAAAAAGTACTGATCCTCAAAAAAAGTAAAAAAAAAAACTACTACTATATGCACTGGTCTCTACTCCTGTAAAGCGGCAGTGGCCGTGCGTCGCGCGCCTCCCCCGCAGCAGCTCTCGGCGTGGATCGAGCCCATGTCCGAGGAAGTGAGGAACCGCCGCCCCCACGCCGATCCCGCACGCAAAAACCGCCGCTCTCGCCCCTCCTCTCCCCCGCGCCCACACCGTGCCCCCGCAGCCCTCCCTTCTGGCCCTGCCCGTACGATGCTTGTGCGGCTATGCTGTGCCCCCGCCGGCCACCGCGCCCCTCGCTCTCGCTCACCCAGTGCTACATGCCCACCGGGCCCAATCCACCACGCCCCTCTCCCTCGGCCCTCGCCCACCTAGCGCCGCGTGCTTGCCGCGCTGCCTCGCACAGTCCACGCTCCTACGCCCCTCGACCGCCCAGTGCCACACGCACGCTCAAGCTGAGGCTCGCCTGAAAGCCGCCAGGGGAGCTCCTCGCCTCAAGCTGCTGGGGGAGTTCTCCGAGGATGGGGAGTTCCTCACCGCTAGCTGCCGGGGGTGTTCCCCTGTCTCAATGATGCCGCAAGAGAGAGGCCGGTGACCTGGGAAAAGAGCCAGTAGGGAGAGGCAACCGGTGTGCGGGAGGAGAAAGCAGCGGACGGGTGCTGGGCAGGCGGCGCGGCCGCACTTACGATTGCAGAAGAGGCTGCTCACCTGAGACGTGCTGGTGTTGGGCTTTCCGGCAGCGGTGAGGCTCGATGATGGGGTTAGGGAAGCTTGTGGTGACGAGGCGGAGACGGTGCGTGGTGACGCACGGCGGGACAGCAGCAGCGTGATGGCCCGCAAGGCGATGGGGATGGAGGCGGTGTGGTGCAGGTATGAGAGAACACGTGGTCTTGGTGACCGCGGAGGAACGGCGTCGGCGCTGTGGCGACAAGGCGAGGTGGCTCGGCGAAATCGGGGCAGCGGCGCAATTTGAAAAAGGGAAAAACGGAATGGACGAGAGTCAGGTGGCGAGCGATATCGGGGAGATGATGGGGTGCGGCAGGGGCGTGAATTGGGGCGCAGCCAAGTGCAGCGCCGGTGGAAGCGCGGGGCGGCGACGGCGCGTGGGCGAGACGGAAGGATGGGGCCCAAATGTCACTCGGTCGGGCGGACGAGTGGCTCGGGCCGGCCACACGTTGTGCCACGACGTAGTCCAAATGGGCTGCAGCCCTATGGCTAGCTAGGCCGGCTGACAGCCGGGACCAACTTGTCAGTGAGACGAAGGTGTGGGCCCGGTTGTCACGGAATAGAAAAAACATGGGAATGAGATATGCATGTAGTGAGAAAATAAAGAATTGGAAAATACAGTATGGGATGTGTGTTTGGATCAAAGGAAATAAAACGCAGGAACTTTTTTGTTGAGTTGATTCCTGGTACCAGCAACTACTCATATTACTTGTGTGTATAAAGATTGCCCCGTTGCAATACACGGGCACTCTACTAGTACTGTTCTAATGAGTAATGGGACGTGAGTTCCTATCAAGAAAAAAAATGTACTAGCACTAATCTTTAGTAAAACTTCTGAGACTATTTTTTTTTTAAAAAAATGGGGTGACCCTGATCCTTCTTGTACGCATTGATTTACAAAATCGAAATTGATTGTTGGACTTTCCACATTGGTGATGGCTTTTGTTAACCAATTAATCACATGCATAACATCCAAGGAGTATATAGAACACACGCATCTAATCCATTCCAAAAAATAAAATTTTAAAATGCAATGAAAATCAACCATACAGAGTTGATCTTTCGGACAGGTGCACACAACTGCGCGGTCCGGCCGCGCTACCACAGCGCCAAGACCTGCAGCAACGCCACCAGCACGGCGGCCGCCGCGACGCCAGCGCTCCGGCCGTGCAGCGCCGTCATCGCCGCCCCCGCCGCCCCGGTGTCGATCTGTATGGTGAAGTTGCAGGTGGCGGTGGAGGGGTTGGTCTCCGTCGGCAGCGCGAGGCCCTGGAAGTCGCAGGCGGCGTCCTTCTGGCTCTGCGCCTGGTAGTAGGCGTTGAAGGCGTAGGACGCGTTGCCGGCGGTGTCCATGCCGTTGCACGTCGAGCCGTACCCCAGCGGCGTGCAGTCGGCGAACGTGCACGCGTAGTCGATGTTGGAGCCGAGCCTGCCGAGGTCCTTGGCGTTGGGGTTGAGCGCGCACCACGTCCGGGACAGGTACTTGACGCCCTTGGCCGGCACCAGCATCGTGTTCCGGCCCTGCCCCGTCAGGTCCATCGCGTACTTGGGCTGCCCGTCGTACCGGAGGATGCCCCAGTGCCGCTCGAAGTTGCCCGGCGCGACGCTCTTTTCGTCCTCGTCGACGAGCCCGAACAGGTAGACCTCGATGTCCTGGTTGGGGCGCGCCGGCGTGCCCGTCTTGGCCACCAGCCGCCTGAGCAGCCCCGCGTAGAAGCGCTCCGCGTAGGCCGCCTTGGCGTTCTTGTCGCCGTCCGTGGGCCAGCCGACCTCGCCGACGATGATGGGCATGCCGCCGTTGCCCACGGCCTTGAGCGCCGCCACCAGCGTGTCGAAGTTGGCGTCGAACACGTTGGTGTAGAGCACGCCGTTGTCGTTCACGGGCGTCGCGCCGCCGTCGAAGAAGGCGTAGTTAAGCGGGAAGTTGTCGTTCAGGTACAGGCTCAGGAACGGGTAGATGTTGACGGTGAAGGGCGCGTTGTTCTTGGCCAGGAACTTGACCATGTCCGTCATCAGGCCGGAGATGTCCGCGCGGAAACGGCCCGCCGACGGCACCGGGTTCTGTCTGGGGGAGTTGTACACGTCGGCGTTGAGTGGGACGGTGGCCTTGATCCTGTCGCCGACGCCGGCGTCGTTGAGCGCGTTCTGGATGTTCTGCAGTGCCGGGAAGGTGACGTTGATGAAGGAGCCGTTGTACGACGACAAGAACGGCTCGTTGCCCACGGCCACGTACCTGCCAAAGCATCACAGCAAAGCTCTTTAGCTCTGACGACTTCTCTGATGAGCGACCAGTGGCATCGGCAAGCTTGTACTAGCATGAGAACAAACACATCCGGTGCTTTTAATTTGTTGAAGATGTATGACTTTAAACATCTTCCATGCATGGTGCAATAAAAACCTGACAATGCCAAACTACACCTAATTCTTGATTCTAAATCACTTCTAGTGATAGTTCAGAACTCGAGGTCCCAGGAGCCTTGGTGAGTATAACCTTGGTGAACTTAATTCAGCAGTTGGGCGAAACAGAACATTTCACCTCACGGCCTTAACAAAATTAGTCCTAGAACGCATTATTATCACCAGATAAGTTACAGAGGATATGAGTGGCTTCTCCGTCAGATCACCAGGCAGGCAGCAGCCACTGGTTATGATCAAGTTAGGTACTGGATGGTGGACAACCAGTTGGGGGTCCATCACAGCTTATGATTTTGTTACCCTGTTTCTAAGCAACACCCTGGAATCTTTAGCAATATGTTCAATGTTTACGACAAAAAACCGAAAGAACCTAACAATTTCAATCAATCTGTAGTACTCACTAACTTTCCCAAAGATGAAAAGGGAGTGTGCTTTTTACTAGCACTACATGTTATGATCCCAATACGGCTTCAATAAATCAATGCAACCAAGTTTGACCATGCCTCATCCAAAAGAAAAAGGTTTAACCATGCTTGGTACTAATTGTCTGGACCG
The DNA here is from genome assembly GCA_030272315.1 of Paspalum vaginatum. Taxonomy (NCBI): domain Eukaryota; kingdom Viridiplantae; phylum Streptophyta; class Magnoliopsida; order Poales; family Poaceae; genus Paspalum; species Paspalum vaginatum. The sequence continues at coordinate 44,049,077 of CM059013.1, forward strand.
TGAGCGAACCATTGATGAATTCAATCACTTGCCCACAAATATTCAGACAATGACAACCATGCTGACATTGCCAATGTTCCAAACATGTCCTAAATAAACTGATTGGACCATGATTGCCCATGCATCGCAGTTGGTACAAGTGGACCGCCACAGAACTGTCGAACTAATTCAATACCTTATCGATAAATTATTGTCCAAACAAAGCTATCCGTGCATTATTCATGCTTGAACAAAAGCAACCCATAGAAAAATGTGATGCCTTGCACGGGCAACCACTGGATCTTTGTACGGAACCGATGAATTCAAAGCTAACAACCCTGCTGACAATAATATTAGTGCTCCAACTTCCAAGCGTATCCTACACAAGTTGATCAACTGAAGACGGGACCATGCTTGGTACTACAACAGAACCGCCACTAAACCTTCGGATTAATTGTAGTGCGCAATTAATCAACTAAAATTCAGACAGTGACAACCATCGTCCTGAGTCCGTGTCCGAAAGCGACCCACAGAGAAATCAACTGAATTTGCCAACAACCTATATATCCTGTCCTCCACTGACCACTGTCCCCACTATCGAACCGCCCTCATCCAGAAAAATCAGAGGTAATGGTTGAGTGATGCTCTTCAGGTTTGCAAGACGGTAAGGTCGGCTCAGGCCAAAAACCAGATGAATTTGAAAAGAACATATCCCTATCCAATCATCGGAAACGATTGGGAGCAGGATAATTTTGTAGCAAGGAGCACAAGTCCGAAGTCACTGTCAGAGAAAGCTCACGGTGATGGTAATGCTAAGCTGACGTGAGACAGTGGTGGAAGGAATCAATGTGGGGTAACACGATCACCAAGGCACTGTTACCATATCTAGCAAGGTTGGGTAGATTGGCATGGCTGGCGCCCCCGCCCGGCGGCGTGCCGGCGTTTGGGGACAGGGAGGGAGGGAGGAGGGGGCCGGTGGGCGACTCACTTGATGGTGACGCCGCCGTCGAAGTCGTAGCGCTGGACGTTGCGCTTGACCCAGTCCCTGGCGGTGGCGGCGTCGGCGGCGAGGTCGGCGAGCAGGTTGTTGGGGATGGCGGCCATGACCTCGATGCCGGTGCCGGCGAGCGCGCTCATGGCGGCGAAGTCGGTGTCGAAGAGCTTGACCTTGCGGACTCCGTTGTCCCGGAGCACCTGCACCACGGCCTTGGGCGGAAGCGGGTGCGACGCCTGCGTGCCCCAGTTCATCCCCAGCGCCGCCGCGCCGGCCGCCGCCCAGCACAGCGCCACCGCAAGCACCAGCAGCGGCGCCGCGGCGAGCCTCGCCATCGGCGCAGGCGCAATGCGACGCGATCGAGCCGCCGCCGGTCGGTGGTCGCCCGACTACAAGAACCAGTCCCGGCCGGGAATCCGGCAGACGCGGCAATCTTGATGAGAAGAAGGCTGGTCGAATTTTGGGCGGTTGGATTCCGCGGAGCCCTCTCTCGGCAGTCAGCTCCAAGAACTGCGGGGAGGGGAGGAAGGGAAGCTGTTGGAGCCAGCCCGGCCACAATCCAGGCTCGGAAAAGGTGGGAGTGCTTCAATGCGGACCTGCGGTGCTGCTCTGCAGGGACGGATGGCAGCGGAACTGAGCGAGCAGGAAAATTTCAAACTTTTGAATCGAGCCGCCCAACACGAGAACCGAGGGGGAGGACGAGGAGTCGAGGAGGGGAGGGAGTATGGGATGGGAGGCAGGCAGGCAGAGGCAGCGACCAATCCGAGCGGGGGCGGCCAGAGCTCTTTCGGGTCGGGTCGGGTGGGTCTCCCTCCGCCTCCGGCGAGCTTTGCTTGCTTTTATCGGGGCGGGGTTGTATTGGTTGGGAAGGAAGGGCGTTTCGGTCATTTTTTTGCGTGGAGCGCGAGCGCGTGAATTCCATTTTCTTGGTGGGGGTGACGTGGCAGGGGTGGCCCGCTCGTGCGGTACGGCGCGGGGCCTTTTGCCCTGGGGAAAGTAGTACTACAAGAATTTTCGCATGCCTTTTGTAAGAACGAAGGAATTTTCAGGTTGCCTTTTTTAGCAGGATGGGAATATCAAATATAGGAGTACTATACTGTCACAACTGGTCCGTTGCGCAAGATAAGAGCCTCTTTGGCAGGGCTCTTTAGCGGCTCCAGCTCTGGTTTATATTGGAGTCGTATCAAATAAGGTCAAAAACCCAGTTCAGAGAGGAGCCCGGGAAGAGGTTGGAGTCATTTTACGCTGGGAAGCCGGAGGCACGTAGACGTGGCTTCTACGAGCTTCGGTCTGCCCCCCTTGGCCCCTTCTCTTCTCTACTCTACTCTCGTGCGTGTATGGGGTAGGGCAGGCCGACGCCCAGCCGCTGGACGCCGTCGTTGACCGTGCAAGGCAATTGAACGCCGCGCACGCCATGGATTGAGGAGGGCAATCGCGGATCGAAGGAGATCGAGATGGACGCCGCCGGCCATAGAGGAGATGGGTGCAGAGGATAAGGAGACGGCCATGTGGAGGAGAGGAGAAGGAGACGGGGGAAGATGACACGGCAGCTGATCGAATGAGAGAAGGAAGGAGATGGAGGCGGTTTGGTGGTTGGGTACTGGGTGTAGGATAGGATGAGGAGACGATGTAATTCGTACAGTGCATGAAAAACGTTGTTTCAAGAGATCGAGTCGGGCGATATGCATGTCCGTACGTGCCGCCGGCCGGCCGGGACCCATCCGTGTGATCGTCCCTGTGGATCGCAGTCGATTGATCGTGCACGTGGAGCTTGCGTGCTCCTCGTACAACTCGTGTGGCATTCCCAGGTCGTCGTTGGCCTCGATCTCTCTCCGTTCAGTTCACCACCCCCACCACAGCCGGTCGTTTTTGTGTGGTGTTGGTGCGGAGCATGCACGATTGCACGCGCAAGCAGGTCCGCGGGGCACACGTACAGTACAGGCCCCAGCTACACCATCTTCTTCAGTTCGTTTTCGAGTGCTCATTGTAATATGGCCTACCCGTGACAACTAGTGCCGTCGTGATGCGCCTCTTCTGACGACGATGCCGTGACGGGTTGCGATTGGTTGCTCTTCTACTGTCCAAAACATGCATAGGCTAGGCCGGTCCCCTGCTGCAAAACAGAAATGCAGGCCGGAGGACCCAGACTGACAAAAGGGGACTGGATTTTTTTAAAAAAGTCAAACATTGCACCAGCCGGGAATCGAACCCGGGTCTGTACCGTGGCAGGGTACTATTCTACCACTAGACCACTGGTGCTTTTTGGCGTGATTTTGGCGAATCACCAACATAACTTGTTAATAATTTACACAATGGACCGCAGAGCAGGGGCAAAGCACTAGATTGTCACGAGCTATTGTATATGTCTCACGGTTGTTGATGGCCACGTCAAAGAGATATAATCAGCCGTAAATATGATCCCTCGTGTTGGGTTGGCGACCCAAATAATCCGAGTGCGTGGTCACCGCTTTAAGCGTCTCTTTGGAATGTGGATATTTTTTTCCTCCTGCATCCGACATGTTTCTAGTAAATTGAACTGCTTTCCTGAAATACGAGGGAAGCAATAACTCAATAGATAATCTCAATTTTATTTTATTATTGTACCAAACCAATTTTTGCATAACTTCGACGTAGGAAAAGATTCAGTGGATCAGACACTTGAAAAAAACCTACGGTGCAATGGTGGAGCCGTGGAAGCATAGAGATTGTGGTGATACTGTGATAGTGTTGTAGTACATAGGAAGCACATTTTGAACTACAACTGGAAAAAAAAAATCATATATTGTGCTGCTGTTGAAGGGTACAACAATGGTTCTGTAGCTGGTAACAGAGCGTGAATGGCGCATTAGAAATCAATACACATGAATAATGTTCTCAAATATTACGGCCTACTCCTGAATATATCAATTATGCAATCTTGATGCTGTCCTACTCCTATAGTCCTATCAGGGTCCACATTCAACTATTCTTTTAAGCCTTTCCATGTGCTTTCTACTCGATTCGGAGTTTCAGACAGATAGGGCCAGCTTCTCAGCACAACAATGTTTGAAACATTAATATTTTGCGGATGGAGCCTAGACATTTCCATGATGGATGCTTACTGTAAGATCAATAGGATCTTTGAGAGCATTGAGCAATCCACGTTATTGAACCTAGTACTTCCTTTTGTACCCCAGCTCTTGTAAGAATAGTCCCTGCATTAGTATTTTACTTAGTTTGATAAATAATTACCAAGTCTGTTTATTTCCTTAGCCAGTTAGCCCAAGCAAGCTATCATCGACAACAAAATAGTAGTCAATTTTGATTTGGAAGTAGTCACCTACAGTCACAAGATATCAAAGTTCAGTACCATAGCGGGAGCAAGCATCGTCTAACTGTTCACATGTTCAAGCCACAAGATATCAAAGTCGAACCAATCCAAAACTACGTATTGAGAAAACATGGTATTAGAAAACATAGTTTTAGATCCACGAGAGGCACAAGACCATGGTTTAGAAAACCATTGTGAGAACATATTCATCAATCATCACAACCTTCAATTACAGCCAAATGGGTTCAAGGGTGCACATTGACTAGGTCAAGTAGGAGCTTTAAAAAAAACAAGGCTAATTCGAGAGGTTAGGTTACATTGATAAACAAGCCAGAATAACTTTACAATAACGATCGAGGTAGCAAATTTAAAAGATGCCTATCGAACAGAATACACAACACATTAAACTAAGATCACCATAATCTTCCAGTGCTATAAAGTTGTGCCACAACGATGCTGACATTACTCGATACTACCACGAGGACAAGCCCTTGAGGGACCACTTGATCCATCAACTGTAGAGACCGCTCCAGTGCTACAGAAACATACAAAATTTGAAAATACTATTATCCATTGAGAACCAATTTGGCCATAATGAGCACTTGTAATTAACCAGCCACAAAAATAAAGCCAAAACGTTCATCTAGTCAAACATGCAAGCGACACTAATTTATTATCCGAAGTTGAATCCATGACTTGAGGAGAAAAAAATATACCTCTTTGTTTGGCACTGATTATCACTGTACAGCTATGTTGCCCTTGCCCAAGTGACAGACCCTAAGGGTAGATAGTGCTAACATTTTTTTTCCTTTTTTACAGCTAATACCTTCCAAGCCTAGCCTAGATATGGATCAATTTCTATAAAAAAAGTGCATGAGATGAAAAAGAAAAACATGTATCTAGCCAATTGCACGAATAGTTAATAAGATAAAGATTGTCATAATTCAATATGTAACTATGCCATTCCAATTTAATATACTACATATAGTATTGAAAATAACATTTCCCTATTGAGGAATCTTTTGATCTCAATGAACATTTGTTACTTACCAAACAAAGGTACCGAAGTCATTGCTAATAGCACATCAAACAACATTAACTTATTACTCATTTTCCTCATGTTCACAAGTTAGCAGACACAAAATTATTGAGAAAAGATGTACTTGAAACTCTTGAACACAACTGCTTATTTAACACAAATAGCATCATCCATGCCTTCTGTTTTATCAGGTGGGATCGACTGAATAACAGCTATGCAATATTCAGTGCTATACATAGGCTATGTTTGTTTGGCGCATGTGGTGGCACCACACCGCATTGTTCTTAAGGCGGCAAGGCGAGGTGTGGCGTTCCACCACCTTCCGGAAGCCTAGGCGTTGGCAAGGCGAGGCAAGGCGACGCCTTATCAACATGAAAGTATCAGCAGGATGAAGGAGGAAGGGGGAGAAAAGGAAAAGGGAGGAGGCAAGAAAGAAGACCTGGCCCATGAACTAAAATGCCCACCAGCCAATATGCACTTCCCTCTACTACTAGTCTACCGTGAGTCCGTGACCCCATCCTTCTCTCGTAAGGCCTTAACCCTCCACGCTGCAACTGCTCCCCCTCGGCATCCCTCCGCGCTGCCTCCTCTGCTTCCCATCAGCGCTCATGCGCTCCCCTCTCTAACTCCCGAAGCCTCTCTACCTACTGGATCGACAATGTCTCTGCTTCCCATCAGCTTTCCCGGCAGCGCTCGCGCCCCCCTCGCGCGCGCGAAGAGGGCTGCCGGATCAACCTGGAGCTACTAGATCTAGCGTGGAATCGTTCTCTTGATGGCCTGTTCCACCAGATCGACGCCAAAGCTGCCTGCCTGCCTTCTCCTCCTGTTCCTGTTCCTCTTCCTCCTTCCTCCCTCACTCTCTGATTTTGCTACTCTTTTGGCATGGCGACGGTGGATGCTTTGGATTTTTGAGCGCCTGGACAACTAGGCAACACCTTAAAAACCATGCCACACCGCCAGCTGGAATCATCCAGCCAATAGGAATGCGCGTTGCGGTGCTACTGTGGCTGTGCAAACGAACTGACCCATAGGCACACATGGCAGAATAAGCATACAGTAATGACTTCACTTGTAGGTATTAAAAATGTCACGACCCCATTGTTTCTCCTTTACAATTATAAAAAACGGACAAATTCCTAGGCATGCCTAGACGGTTGATATCACGAACAAAAAGTGAAGGTATACATAACACAAGTTTACAATTATCCCAAAACCACACATTTGAACAAATATACTACCATGGTGTTGTCCATATTTTCATGCTAAGAAAAGTTACAAAGTAATAAGAGCTGCAGAAATCATAAAGCAAGTAAATCATCTGAACAAATATACTACCATGGTGTTGTCCATATTTTCATGTTAAGAAAAGTCACAATGTAATAAGAGTTGCAGAAATCATAAGGCGAGTAAAGCTCTACCTGGAGTGTAGAAGCTCGTATAGGGTACAACACCATATATACCATCATCAGCACATAGCTCCTCGCATACCTTCCTCACCCGGCCAAACTTTAGATCATAAGTGAAAAAGACACCAACATCATGTGCAAAGCCAAGAAAACCAAGATAGATGGACCGGGCATTGATAGGGAGCAGCTTCTTAAGCTCAATGACTCTGGTTCGTGCCCATACCGTTCTACCGTCTCTGTTAGGATTCGCCTCCATTGACCAGAGGTAGAGCCTGCCAGCTTTATTTAGTCTTGCGATTCCCAGTCCACCGTCCTTCATTGTCATGAGCGCAGTAGCGTATTCATAGTCGTCAGGAGGTAAAGGTAGGCGAATGGCAGATGTTTCCCGCGTAGCCAAATCATATGCAAGAACCATATCACCAAACTCAACGGAGAAGTAGAGCGTGCTACCCACAAGGGCGGTGGGCGTCTCATCAGCACAGCACTTGGGGACCAGAGCCCGCTCACTCCAGGCACCAATACCTGTGAAGAGTAGGACGCACAAGGCCGACACTTGCTTGGTGGTGGTGCCGACGGAGACGACCATGAAAGAAAGGCCCGCCTTGGCAGTCGAGGTGGCTGCAAGCGCCGCTGGCTGCGGCGGCGCACAGCGTCCTTGGTTGGGTCCCAGACGACGAGGAGGAAGTCAGGCTCGCCCTCCTCCGTGTACGTTAGGAGGAGGACTCGGCCGCCGTGGAGCGGGCGGAAAGAGGAGGCGGGGACGAACTGGGAGACGCAGCCCTCGTCATCGCTGTCGTCAAACGTACTGCAGATGAAGCCCAGCATCGGGGGAGAGCGGTGGAGCTCACGGAAGCGGCGGCCGGAGACGACACGGCACCAGGGCTTGCACACGAGGGCGGCGCGGGCGCGGGCGAGGCTCGCGGGCTCGGCCGGCGGGAAGCGGAGCAGAACCTCCCGGTGTTGCCTGCCTGGTGCGGCGAGTTGGGCCAGAAATTAGAGGAAGACGGGCCGAATGATGCAATGCAATGCAATTCTTGATGGAGGCCCCGGCCCACCACCACAGCAACTCCATGACAGTATATATCATCACAAGCAGCTGCAAACTACTCCCAAAATGATCTAGTAGCTTGTTATATTAGAGTTTAGTCTCTGCTACCTAGTAGGAACAGTGTTATTCCTGATCGTCCTGCAGTTTCCAGTTCTCCATGCATGCCGAGAGCTAGGCAAGAATCTTGCTTGCCAGCCAAGATACAGCCAACCAACAACAAAAGGAGAAATGCACCAGACCACTGGTGCGCTTGTCGTGAAACATCTCGGTCTACATACGTGATCGATGCAAAGCGTCAAGAAGAACGCTAGCTAATAAGTAATTCACACGTACAGTGCCAGAGGCGTAATATTCTTGTCCATCGTTTTCTTCCTCTTACCAACCGCCTGCGCGATGTAAAGTACACGTGCATGTTTTTTCCCATGCTGATTTCAAATGTACAAAACATTCTCATATTGTTATCAACTGCAGTGCAGCGGCGGGCCGTCCTCATCGGCAGGAGCGGCTAGCTGTTTGTGTGTTTTGCCAGCGGGACAGGTCAGGTGTGATGTGAAGGAGTGGTGCTACTGCTGCCTGAGTCAAAGGACGCCTGCAGGGCCAGTTGTGTGCGTTTATTGCAACCCTTTGAGGTACGGTGCCGTCGCCCCGGCGCCGGCGAGCTCCCGTCGGCCATGGCCGGATCACTACTGCCTGGAACAACACTAGTTAACTATTGTACTAGTATATTTTAGTATATAGAAATTAATAACACTTCCTCTGGGTTTTCTTTTTGACGTTGTGCGGAACAAATACAAAAACGGAGGTGGTACGTAACAGCACAATAATGTATACTCCGTATTAAGTTCCGTCGGTTTCGACGATCTTAATTATTTGTTGCTTTTCTGCTTGGTCTCTTTCAATGAGAGATTATAAGATATCTATTGTGCTTCATCTATCTCGTGTCGCAGAGTGCAGGTTGCTTTCCCAAAGCTGCATGCATTGCCTACTCTTCTAATTAATTTCTTAATAAAGCAAAAAAAAAAAAAGTGGACATGCCAAAAACCAAGGGAGAATAAAATAAAACAAAAACAATCTTTGCACCAGCCGGGAATCGAACCCGGGTCTGTACCGTGGCAGGGTACTATTCTACCACTAGACCACTGGTGCCTTCATGACATTTTCGTGAGACATATAAATATGTTCAGAAAACGTAATTGCGGGCTACGAGGGGCTGCTGGAAACAATGTGCGAGGGGAACGGAGGGACGTATGCTACAGTGCTTACGTTGTTTGGAAAAATTTGTTGATAACACTACCTGTGATGTGATGGAACAAGCACTCCTTCAAGCTAGGGCCAGTAGACAGCGTATTCTGAGTAAGCCTGCGCTAATTAATATAAATATTCGTTACATTTCAATGTGCTTACCCAGAAATCTGCAAATCTGAGATAACTGGTACTTTATAACTAAACTTTTCAGCATTTTTCCTGGGAAAAAAACCCTTGAAATTTGACCTATAACTCTTGCTTATTGTGGATCCAGAATTTCACTGTATGGCATACAGAACATGCAAAATAGGATATGCACTTACGGGTTTCTTTTATGTTGATAGATCATGCTCATTCTTTTATGCACTTACTGTATGGCACAGCTGCTTTCTTTTATGTTGGTAGATCATGCTCATTCTTGAGTTGATCAATGTTCATGCCACCATTTGCTGATGTCAGCTAAATTTATGGGCACTAGTGTAACTACTAAAAGATTACATCACAGTTATAAGATGGTTGAAACTTTCCTTAATATTAATGTTCTCCTTGGTTGGCCAACAATAATAATTGTCTCCTGTCTATTCCACATAACACTCTTATGTTCAAAGTGTCGCTTAATGCATGTTTCTTTTGCATACAATTTTTTCCATCTGATGTAACATTTTGCTTATCTTCCTCAGATGAAATGTCAAAATCTTCACCTCCACCATCAAAAGCATTATCTCGTCATGCTCCCTTAATTCATGTCATGAAGGTTTCTAATTTTCTTCATGAAGTGTATATGCCATGTATGTTTCCTTGCAACTATATTTTCCTTCTAAAATATTTTTATTACAATTATTTTTTAAAGTCAAACCTAACAAGGTGAATTTAATTATTGGTTCTGGTGGAAAGACAATAAAAAGCATAATTGAGGAGACTGGAGTAGATGCTATTGATACATCCGTTAACTAACCTACGCCAATGTTCATCTTTTTACAACTTTAATCATTCATTTTATATAATTTATGATTTATTTTGTTGTGATTTATTTTACTATTTAAGCCAGTTGAGCATGACTTTATTTTACGCATTTAGATATTTTTTGATAAAACTAATGAATAGAGTAAGTATACATATAAATGACTAAAGCATGTAAATTGTACTCTTGTGTTGTGCCTCCATCGTGCTCCTCTAATAAATACTAGACCATAAAAGAAAATTACGATGTGCACATAGAGGATTTCACAATGGTATTTCTTTTTGTGGAACAATTATGGTCTTGCAATTGCAAGTATTAAATTCGAATAGTGTTCTTTATGATTTTCACCCTATTCTGTATACAATGTAGTGCTATTTCCACCTTATTAGTAATTTTCTTTCCTTTTTACTGAATACATCTGCTACATACATGTCTCCTTTCAGAAAGCACAGCTAAATCTCCAAAATATTACCTTACAAAGCAAAATTACCAGATCGACAAGGTAATCGGTATGGCCCTGTATATATATGGCCATATTCTTTTTATATATAGGGATTATTCAGTAGATCATGAATGCAGAAGTACCCTTCGCGAGAAAATGAAGCTTTGTATGTCCAAAACCACGATGCCATGCATAACCTAACAGGAGGCATATAATTGCCACTCCCGATGGCGTGAAAATGGTACCTGGAGACTGTGTTGGGCTAATCACAGCAAGGCATCAATCACACCGATAGTTCTAATAGCTGTGGATTGCCCACTGCTCTCACATTCCCAAGCCAAATCCAGCTCACTATCTCACACATCTGAAGCTACATCAGAGTATGTCCACCAGACTCTGTCAGAACTGGCAATACAAAAACTCCAAAAAGCGAAAGAAACATAAGAGAAACTACAATCTAGGGCAACTTTCCATCACCACTTGCTAGTTTCCACATTACCAGCCAAGCAGGCTGCTTCTCAATGCTTACGCAGAACTCTGAGAGCAGTGAGATGTCTATGTACCGTCACATGTCCATGAGAAACCGTTACCACCCTGATACCCCATGAACAGCCCGCTTTCCACCAGTTCACTAGTAGTGAGAGAGTCGAGGTCATCCAATTCGTGGAAGGGCTCAGCCTTTGAAGTCGCGGCATTGCCTCCAGTAGCAGCAGCTGGATTGCTGCTCACCTGACTTGAAACTGTTGCTTCTGCTGGGGACGATGCTAGCTGTGCTGTTGTTGATCACATTGCTTAGCCCAGTGCTGACTGTAGCCGAGCCCTTCATGGTGCTGTTATTGATGCGCTGCACCTGCTCTCCAGTAGCAGCACTGTTGGTGTTAGCAGCTCCTGATATGAAACCACTGTTTACATTAGGGGTATCTGGGGTTGGTTGTTGTGGCAAAACGGGGCAGTTAGTGTTCTTGACTTCTTGAAGCAGCTGATTTAAACACATGCTGCTGATATTGTGGGCTTACACCCAAGCCCTGGATATTATTTTGCACTTCCAAGCCCTGGAGACCGTTATGCTGAGTCATTGGATGCTGAAATGATGCAGGATGTTGGAATTGTGCGAGCTGCACTTGGTTAGGCCAAAGGATCTAGATGCTTCCAGCTGCATGCCATTGTGCATTGCTGCAGGACCTTTGAATACACTGGATGCCTCCTGCTGAAGCAGACTCTGATTTGCACTGGAGCTTCTGAGTATATTCTGGTAACTATTTACTGCTGCAGCATTTGGTGGAGCACTATTACCAACGGCTCCAACACCTAGAAGTTCCATTGTCCACATGAGTGCTTATTTCTTGTTTGACGCCCATGACTTTGGTGGTGTTCTGGTCATTCGGAGGGCCAGCAGCAGCCATTATTTGTTTTGCCTCATATGAATTCTGTCCTGGAAGCTTCGGTACATTTGGTTTTGGATAATTCTTCAGGCCCTCTGCATATGACATAGAACATTAAAATGATACCAAGGTTGATGGGGGTAAGCAGTAAGCCTTACTTATGTCAGAATGTTATAGCATTCTGTTAATCTACTGCTTTTGTCCATGACATAGTTCAATGCTTTTGCTCTTCACAGAAGAACAGACAAGTGAAGAAACACACAGTCACAGACCATAGAAAATATCCTAACTTGCCACAACATAAACTTTGTGTACATAGAGACATAAATAATGTATGTTCATTTTTTTAATGAATTATATCCTGCTTCATTAGGTCCAGAAGCAAAGGAGTTTAACTAGTTATCACATAGTGTCGGCTGGGTCTGTCCCTTTATAGTTCAACTGTTGTGTCTAGTGCAGCAGTGCTGTATGTTTCCCTTGTGCAACAGAATATGGACTAGCAATTATTTCTCCGAAGAAGGTATATCATTTTAATACATGTCCTACCATCTTCTTGGAACCACTGGGGAAAACATTAGTCACTAATCTACAACAATAACAATACAGCTTTCTAGTCCCAATTCCCAAACAAGTTGTGGTAGGCTAGAGTTGAAACCCAACATGAGCCACCAAAACTAGTCACGGACCTACTTTAGTAAAAAAATGTTCACAGACACAGCTGACAATTAAACTGAAGATGATAAGTAAATGTGCATGATCATACCTATAGGACCAAGATTGTTCTTGTTGGTGAACTCAATCAAGTCCTTCATGTGATTCACCACCTCCGATATCTGACAAAGGCAGATAAACATCAGTGTGCTTGATGCATATGAATGTAGATGCACATGCGGATGATTACAGATGTACTAAAATCTAAGCAGGATTTGTGGGAAAATATTGAAGAGTATATAATGAAGAGAAATCCATAATTACGTGCAGGCAGCGAACATATCGTTTAGAGAGGCCATGTTCATTCAGGGTATGGTTCTTTGCTAGTTGCCGTGATGCAGTCACAAACCTAACAGTACAAAAGAACATGATCATGATGTCCTTGCATTAGTAAGATAAAAACAAGAATGCTCTGAGAAACAGGGTTTTTTCTATTTATCATGGCAAATATCAATATACAATGGATGTTACAGCAATGAAGGCATTAGTCTGTGCACTAACATGTTGCAAATGGTTTGCGCATCATTGTTTGAAACCCCAGCAGGCCCACTTTCACTGGAAGTGGCTTGGTATTTCTGGGCAACTTGCAGCAGATTATTGACCTGAAAAGGCAGAATCCAGATACCATAGTGACCAATGATAATTACAATTAAGTAAAACATGAATAAGCCCTTGGGCCTTGGGGAATGCCATTAAAGAATATGAATTACAATTATGAAAGTGGGTTAAAAAGGGTTTGATCCTCTCTGGAGTTTTGTGAACTAGTTTTGAACTCCAGCACAATGCTGAAAAAAGAAGAATCTAAATAGTTGAAGGAGTCTGGTCATGACAAGAAAGAGGCATGTTCCTCCCAATTACAGAGAATCCAACAAAAGTTGTCCCATAATAATTAAATTTCTGCTACACCATATATATATAATTTATTCCATACAGTTCCAAATGCAAGTCATTTAGATTTATGGACACAGATTAATTAAGTAGATCAAGTGACCTCAGTGTGCTTCAGTTATACTGCACGGGAAAGATGACTCCTTCATTTGAGATAGTAGTAGCATTTATTAGGGTCAGGAGGGAAGGAAAAGTTCAAATAAATTATAGGATGGCTTCCAAAACAACATATATTCGGAATTGGAGGGAGTATCAACTAAGGCCTATATTTCCAAGCAATAACTATATTGCTATATAGCTACTTATCTAGGAAAGGGGAACTCTAGTATCTACAATGAACAGTTTTCCTAGATAAGTAGCTACTAACCAGATAAGCAGTGAAGTGTAATTTTCCCCTTTCCTAGATATAGCTATATGGCTATATAGCTATATTGCTATATAGCTACTTAATCTAGGAAACTAACCGCAAGTAATTTTCAGCTCTGAAGTGTAAAGAGCTAACCAGAGCTGTTTGTGGACTGAGTAGTAGAAATTGAACCATTCGCTCTCTTTTCATAAGAAGGACACACCATCTTTCTCTTGCTCGTGGCGCAAAATATTCCTCAAAAAGCTTCCTCCAGTATGTTATGGGATTATTCTACAAGGCAGCAAGTAAATTGTACTACTGAGAGCTTGTATCTCATAGTCCCATGATCTGTAAACCATGCAGAAACTTACCTCTGGTCGATGACTCTTGCTGATACAAATATTGCATTAGCCTGCAGGAACAAAGCCCACTATCAACAGGGGTTCTAACAGGCCCAGCTAGCTGCATTCCGGGCTGTGCTAGTGGTGGCCTAAGCTGAGGCTGACGAGGGATGCCAATTTGAGGTTGTTGTATCTGAGGAAATGGCTGCAACAACTGCTGATGCTGTCGTTGTTGCATTTGTGCCAGTTTATGCTGCTGTATCAAAGCTTGAAGCTGCGGGTTCTGTTGCCCCTGAAGATGAAGAGAACTCTGACCATGTAGAAGCTGCTGAATCAGCTGATGCTGCAGTATATCATCTTGCCACGTCAGGTAAGGTTTGGGGATGCGGACATGTGGTGGGCTGACTGGGCCAGAAAAGAGCAGGCTATGGGCTCTTCCTCCTAATTTGTCTTTTTTTTTTCTGTTTATCCATTTTCTTATACCCAGTACTGTAAGTAATCGAAAGAGGTACATCTGTTTCTCAAAAAAAAAAAAGAAAAGAAAGAAAGCGGTACATCTGAAATGGAACATAAAATGGCAAATCTGATAGGAAGCAAAATATATCCAAAATCCGTCAGTTGTAGAAGATTGATTAATGACGAGTAGTGCCATCAGAATATTTTTTTTTTGAACGTAATGGCAGGAGCGCTGCCTTTCAATTAAGAAGATTAAGAGTTGACCCATTTTTTAAGGAAAACCGGACCGAAAACCTTTACACCACGGGCGGTTGGATTGGGCCATCAACGCGCGCCGCACAACACCAACACCCCACACAAAACACGTCGGCGGAAACCCGCAGTCCGACGCAAGTCATCGTCGCCGAGCATTGCCACAAAGCAAGCAGCTCCGACTTCCTCTACTGGACCTCCATCCTCTGCGACAAACCAGCCACAGCCAAAAGAGCGCAAAGAGTGTCATCGTTACCGAGCTAGGTTGCACCCCAACAACGTATCAGCTCCGACTTCACTGTAGCGCCCGCCTCCAAGCAAGCCAGACACCACCAACAGGAGATCTGATCCCACTACGAGCTCTGGAAAGAACCTCCAAGGCAGCCGCACCAACACACAACGAGTACCATCCCACCTAGACCGGAGAGCCGCAGCACGGCATCGTTGCCCAGCTACACCGACCCATCAGTGAGCAGCTCCGACTTCGACCTAGGAACTCAGGCCAAGGGGGAACGGTGCGCGCGAGGTAGGCGGCAAACCGAAGAAGCACGACCTTGCAAGCCCGGACAGCGGAAGACGATCGCCACCAAGGCACCGTGGGGCTCCAAAGCAACGCCTCCATGGAGGAAAACGACGTCGCACGCCGTCGCCGCCAGCCCAAGCAAACCTAGTCAGGGTTTCCCTCGAAGAATCCCCACGGTGAGGGCGAGGTGCATACAACGACGCTCCCAAGGGAGAAAGCGACACCTCTGGCGCCGTCGCCGTCGGCTCTGGTAGTAGCCAGCCCTAGCTTTTGCCCAGCACCTCCACCACACGGCGCGGCGGCCACCTGGAGGCAGCGGCAGAGGACCCGGCTTGATGAGCAGTAGGAAGGCCGACGAGCAGCCCCGGCCAGGCAACACGAGCTCCCCGGACGGAACCGAGGAAGGAGGGCTAGGGCCGGCAGATCTGGTGCTGCACCACCGGATCCGACCGCCCACAGCCCCAGCACACAGCACTGACGAGGAGAACCCACGCGGAGGCGGCAAGGCCGAACACACATGGTGAAACCCCTGCCCGAGCCACCGCCACCACGGCATGGAGGAAGGAGAGCTGGGCCGGCTGATCTGGTGTAGATCACCGGGATCCGGCCGCCAGCAGCCCAAGCCGTGGCCGACGAGGAGGCCCCAGGCGGGAGCGGCGGGCCTGAGCACGCGGGAGCGAAGCCTAAGCCATCGCCGTCGCCAAGGACCCCCGCCACGCCAAGGGCCGGCATGGCCGCTGCCCCACGAAGCCCGGACACCCCCGAGTCAGGGCCGCCGCGCCCTCCGCATCCGCGGGTCGCGAGCGCCGACGGCGTCCTCCGCCAACCCCAGAGGCTAGATCCGGGCCAGGCCCGGCCGGATCCAGCCAAGGGACCGCCGGAATCAGCCCCCGACGAGGCGCCGGCGAAGCGGGCCGCAGCACGCCGGAGGAAGACTCCCCACGGAGAGGAGGAGGAGGGATGGCCCCGCCACCGCCGTCCTTGCCCCCTGCGCGGGCTTCCCGGCCGCGGGCTCAGGCGGCAGTGAGGTCGAGGAAGGGCCGGCGGCGGGTTTTGAGGTGGCGGTGGCGGGATCCACCCATGTCGCCCGCCTAGGGGCGACGCGGGGGCGGGGGAGGAGGGGCTTCTCTCCGTGCCATCAGAATATGAGGTGATACTTTTGATCTTTCCTGCTCACGCAACCACTGCTTCTTCAGTCGTTCTCGTTCTGCTTGTTCCTCTGCCTCCCTCTCTCTCTAAAGGATCGTTCTTAGCAAACAGCTTACAGGTCAAACAAAGAATAGAATGAAGAACCAACCAACTCCTTTGTGATAGTCATAAACTAACATAAATACCTGTCGGGTAGAAAACTTGTGTCTACAGTTGGATCCTTTCCAAGTTTGATAAGGCCATTTTCTTTTGAGTTTCTTCTGTACAGAACAGCACGAAACAGACATTTAGATTCGGAGTAATTATGTAATTTTCAGTAATTTCAAGTGGTAGTTTACAAGACACAGATAGGCATGTAATTCCCTTTGATGATTCTCTAAATTAATTTGGTAAACAAGACCATCATGACAACAAGGTTATTACAACAGTTGCGCCAATCATCTCATCACTAGTTCAATAACTGAAGCAAAGTTAAAAGAAAATTCCTCTGGTAAAATTAACATCTCAAGTTAAAGACTGTTATTTTTGAAAGGTTAAGTTGAATACAACAGAAGAAAATAGTACAGAAGAACTCCAATTGGCCTAAAGCATAAAACAGTTAAAAAGAACTTGTTGAATTTGAAATCAACGGTGCAATGGAAATGCAACAATGAGCCCACAGCCACACACAAGTAGGGAACAGCAAAACAAAGAAAAAAGCTTGGTACACAATCATCTACAGAAGCTTATTAATTTGATGAAGGTAGACTCAACCTTAAAGGCTTAAATGGATGTATAGTTAGGATTTATTCCCTGAAAACAATGATCTTTATGGATCACTATTGCCGTGCATATTTACATCCAGACAACATTTGCACTTAATATTCACGGTCTGACAGCAGAAGTGCACTATTTTAAAATGAGCAGACACTACTATTCAGTGTGCAATGATAGCAGACTCAAATGAATGGGTTCGACAATCTGAAGGGGAACGAATGAAGCAAACAATGACTGACCTGGCTGGGTGCCGGTGTCCATGTGTGCACGGCAACAATATGCTGATTGGGAGGTGAGAGGAGGAGGAGGAGGCACGACAGCTCATCCACTAAGGCAAGGGAGGCCAACGGTGAGGGAGAAAGGGTGGCCAGCGTCGCAGTGAGGGAGATGGTGCGACCTGCGGCGTGGGTCAGTCCGGGTATCTTGAACTGAACTGGAATGAACCAGCACTCACACTCCTCTCCTGTACTAAAGAACAGGCTTGCAGATCAACCAATCGACTTGCATTCCTGCAATTGAAATCAGTCGTTTGCAAACTCCATTCTGATTTGATAAAAGGATGCATTGATTCCAAAGCCTTTGTAATGATCGAGCAAGTTCAGATGAGATGCCTAAACTGATCGAATTAACCAACTTGTAAAAACAGATGAAGAAATTATAGAGAGAAAAATGAAAATTACGAGACATTGAGAGAGTAACAGAACATGTCCCTGCTATAGTGTCTTGTTGGCATATCATTTTTCTCTTCTGCACTCCAATTCTCAAGCAATAATTTAGTGGAACTTTAAATAACAGTAATGGCCAGGAACCGTTTATTTTATTAGTTTCTCTCCTTGAAGCCTTTAGATCAGTATAGTATTTCTTCATCCTAACTGCTATTTTGAGTTGAACATAAGTGAAACCTATGCTTTCTCAAACCACAAAAAAGTTTAGGAAAAAATTAATTGTTATGAACCAAGTGCCAGCACTTTTGGTATCCATCCTATGTGGCATTGCAGGACCAAGAAATGTTGAGAGATTGATTAGGGACAGAACTAATTTGATATTTAGGTTTCTTAAAATTTGGATCAAATCTCCATACCCAGGAGCAAGCTTCTTGAATAACCAGCTTCAAGCAAATATACAGAAAACAGCACTCAGTAATTTATATCAGAATAATATCACATGATGTTACTCTTTGATCGAAATAGCAAGATCATGGCTGAGCACAACGGGTAGTATTTTTTCCAAAAAAAAAAAAAACGGTATACCAGCTTCACGTCACGGCGGGAGGCGTGGGGCGGAGTCGAACGCGGCTGCGGATCCACTTCGGAGCTCGGCGGCGGGGCGGCTATCGCCAGGCGGTGCGGGGGAGGGAGCGCTGGAGGCGACCGCGTGCGGGCCAGGGGCAGGGGTAGGGAGCGGAGGACGGCGACGGCGACGGCGCGTGGGGGAAGGCGGCGTGCGGCGGGTGGACGGGCGGGGAACGGAGGCGCTGACGGCGGTGGGCCGGGCGGAGAGCGGAGGAGGCATCGCGGCGCGCGGCCGCCGGTGGGGGTGCGCGGCGGGGAGGGCGGTAACTGTCGGTTGTCAGGCAGGCCGACAGAAACAGAATTGAGATAGGGGAGGCCCATAAAATAAAAAAAACTTGAAACACAGAGGAGGCCGCGCCACGCCACGCCATTGCTCTGCCCCCTCGCGACCTCGCCTCGCCATTGCGCAGCCCCCTCGCGACCCCGCCATTGCCCCGCCCCCTCCCTCGCCATCGCCCCGCGCCCTCCTCTTTCTCTCCATAAAGAGGACCGCGCTCCCCTACTCTCCAATCCCGACCCCTCGTAAGCCTTGGAGCCCGGCCGAGCGCGCCGTTGCTTCCCCATTGCTCTAATCTAGCGACCTCGCCATCCACGCCCTCCTCTTTTGCCATCCGCGCCCTCCTCATCTCTCCACAAATCACACTGCGCCCATTCTTTCTTGCTACTCTTCTTTCTTGGGTTCTTTCGCCGAGGGAATTCTCGCCGAGCCGCCGCTCGTCGAAGATGAGCCGCCGGGCTCTGTACGACGACGACGACAGCGCCGCCGCCACGGTAATGAAGCTGGCGGTGGCGGTCGCCGAGGCGGCGGCGTTCGGAGCGCGCCATGGACTCCTCAAGGCGTCAGAGGAAGCGGGAGCGGGAACGGAAGCGCTGGTCGTTGGCGGGAGTCTTTCCGTACAGGGCGCGGCGGACGCCGCGGCGGAGGGAGCGGCCGACTCCGTGCAGGCGCTCCTTCCATCGCTTGACCCGTTGCAGGTGGGACTCCTTGGGCCGCCACTCCTGCGCCACGTCAAGAAAGAGGCGGCATTAGGCGCGGCCGCCGGCGTCAGGGCAGCGGCGCTTCTTTTCTCCATCCAGGCGCCGGCGGCCGCTGCAGCTCCGCCCGGCGATGTGGAGCTCCGCCTGCGCCTCCGTCCGCACAGCGCTCACGCCGTACCAGACCCTTAGCTGGCCGACGAGACTTGGTCCTCTGCTAGGTGCCTCCGTCAGTACTGCTGCGGCTCTGTGCCCCCATTTCGCCACTGCATCTCACTGGCACACTCTGTTGATCCTCGGAGGTGCCGGCTTGGTCTTTCTTACACTGATGGTGGGAGTGGCCGCTGTACTAATCTTCTCGAGGAAGCCAGACGATGCTAGCCGGCGTGCAGGCTTCTCGTCTTTCATCATGATTACTGGTTTGTTTTTCTCAGTTCTACTGCTATATGTTGAGGCACCCTCCGTACGTATACACAGTTCCTGTCGGAATTGTTGGTATCATTGCCGTAGCCTTCCTCATATATCTGTGGTGTATGAGTGAGCGACACAGGAGGTAGGTAATACAGGTGGCTGTAGCATACTATATACTGCTCGAATTATGATACAATTTCTGTAGAAAGGGCAACAGTTGACACTGTGACAGTGATCTGGAATGCGATACTATTGTTGGTTGTAACATCTACCATATACAGTGGCTATAGCATTCTATATACTGGTCGAATTATGATACAGTCTCTAGTCTCTGTAGAGAGGGCAACATGTTGACACCGTGACAGTAATCTTTACTGTGTTGTGAAGTTGTTTTTTGTGTTCTTGTTTAACTGTTCTATATGTGCCAAACTACGGAGGCTGCTTGTTTGTGTACCGTTCTATCTATCTGTGCCAAACTACAGAAGCTTTCCTGCTAATGCTGGTCGTACCAGATCTTTTGGGTTGTCTTTTATTTCCCAGCCGTACCATATCAAAAAGCCTAAAATCGTGATCTGGTCTTGCCTTTACTATTGATCTTGCCTGATTTGGTTTGATGCTCGCACTGTTTTGTGTTGATGGGTCTTAGTTCTCATTCAATGCTTGGGTTATTCTACACCACCTAGGTTGCGATCGTGTTTAGTTTTCTTTTTGTCTATTGATCACACCATAAATTTCTGTACTCTGATTCATTTGGCTTGTTCTATACTTTCATTGATTTAGGATGTACTAGTATGGATTGCTTTAGGTACTTCCTTCGTTCCAAGATCATAGGTTAGTTTGACTTTTTTCGAATCAAGTTTGACCGGCTCATTTTATTCAAAAAGTTTGTGACAAATTGAAAAATTCTAAGTATATGATTTGCTAAACTGCATCACAATGAAAGAAAATAAAAATTCTAACATTTTTTGAATAAGACGAACAGGTCAAACTTGCTCCAAAAAATCAAACGCCCTATAATTTAGGACGGAGGGAGTAGTTTGTTTTATGAAAAAACTAGAGTCGTCTTTAGTAAATGTTTTTAATTTTTTAATCCGCTTTACATCATGAGAATCTCTAATACCCATATAATATTGCAGCTATTGTTTTCAAAGGAATGCAAAATCTGAAGGACACGAGCAGCACCGTAAAAAATAGTTTACGATCCACTGTAGGGTGAAGAAAAAAAAAAGAGCATGCGGGCATATAAGAGAACGTACAAATATGCATTGACAACTGAAATCATATACGAAAGTGAAAACTGAAAAAGCATGACCTGACCTGTGAGTGTTTTTTGCCTTCTGCAACAGAAAACACAATGCCACGAATCTCGAAAGCTGGAATCATATAATCTGAGCATACCGCAGGATAGCGGTCTGAATAAATTTCCAACTCTTTAGGGGCATGTCCGACATAATCAGAAAAAGCAGTAAACATAAAAGACTAAATTAGAAGGCGACAGGTCTCACACATGAAACATTGCGCCGCGAGGCGTTGAGCCGAGGGCCGATAACATCAGCCTGGCTCGATAACATGGCGAGGAAGGAGTGCCACGGCGGCGGGTACAGACGGCCATAGCGAGGGCGAAGGTGCCGGGAGTGCGGAGGTCGCATGGCGGTGAGGAGGTTTTTTAGGAGGTTTTTTTAAACACATCGATGAAGTGTGTGAGACGTATCAAAAAAAAAAGAAATCGAGACGACAGTGCTTGGTCCATCCCACTTATCACGGTAGTTTGGCCTGACTGCCATCCACTTAATGCGAAATAAGGGAGGACAGTACGCTAACGCTGGCCGGTTAAAACCTTAAAACCTATCAGCATCAGTTGTACGTGCGGTCTAATTAACAGCCAAGTACAGCACCATTAAATGGACCGACGTGGCAGTGGTGAAATACTGTGAGATGTGCATGGATATGTAGTGCTTGATTTATAGAGAAGTTTATGTGTAAGAATCGTCTTAAATCGGAGTTGGAACTGAGAAAAATATGGACTTTTGATCATATGCAACGTATACTTGGAAAAAGAAAAGAAATGTTTCTAGAATATTCCAAAATACGAATATTTAGAAACTGGAGAACAAAATTATATTTTTGGATTCTGGAGGAACAGAAAATATCTGTGAATTGTTCATGAGCAAAACTTCATACTGGTGTTAGCGGCTCACACTTAGGGTGTCAAATGTGGCGCTGACTCGTAGACGCTCTAGAAACTCTAAAATCATGAGGTTAACCCGAGTGGGAGATATTGATTTTAGAAAAGTTTAGAAACAAAAGACAATGGAATCGGAGTCCGGATGTATGAAATATATAAATCCAGGAAATAAAAGAGAAACCGAAATGATGATACATAATGGATGAGACTATCGATCATCAGGTGAGACTTGCGGCTGGTGGCTAGCGTGAGAATGTAAGGGGTGGCCCACCTGTCATAGGCACGGGAGAGGGAGGGGGTGGAGTAGAACAGGCAGAGAGGCCCGAGCAGAGCAGCTGCTCAGCTGCTCGCCTCGCGCAGCACGGCGCAGCCTCCGGTGAGTCGGAGCTTGCCCGGAGCGGCAATTCCGGCCATTGTTTCCAAATCCGAGCGTATCGGGAGAGAGAGAGGAGGGGGAGACGAACTCAATCCCCTAGCTCTTGCTGCGAGTGGAGGTGCGGCAAGAGGGCCGGCCACAGGTGGCCATGACTGCGGGCGGAGAGCTCCGCGGACAGCCCAGTACGGACAAAGGGAGGGGAAATTGGAGCTGGGCGGCGGTGGAGGAAGATGGGGAGGAGCTCATGGTCGAACCAATCGAGCCATGGCTGCCCGAGGACGAAGAACACCGAGGGCGACATTCTTCGCGCACCGGCATCAGCCGGAGAAAATTGGAGAGGGAGAGCGAGGGAGAGGAGCAATTGAAGCGCGGAAACGGTGGGGGAGGGCGTGGAGATGCTCGCGACAGAGGCAATCGTGCTGTGGCGGTCTGGGTGCGGAGAACGCCGTGGCGACCATGCACGTGGGGAAAAACAGAGCAGGGCAGGGGACGTGGTCCATGGCGGACGGCGTCCAGGTTGAGTGGAACCGGGGCGCGGTCCGAGGCGGCGAGGTGGTGGTGCATAGAGGAGCTCGCCGTGGTGCGCTCCCATGCGGTATCGTGTGTGAGCGTGCGAGGTGCGTGTGGAGTGCGGGGTAAGCGCGCCGCGGGCAACTAGTGCTCTCTACGTGCTTCCCGGTGCGAGTGTTCGCGTGTTTGCGTGTGCGGACGAGGCAGGGCGTGGTGAGGTGAAGCTCGCGCTCACCTGAATCGGGTGGAGACGGAAATGGGGGTGTTTGGTGGTGGCTGGGCGCACAGCGGGCGCCTCCGCGGTGAGGTTGCTCGCCGCGGGGCTCCCGGTGCGGAGGTGGTGTGCGCGTGCTTGTTGTGCGCTCGGAGCGCGTGTGTGGGCGGGGCGGCGAGGCTGCCGGTGGTGCCCCGCGCGGAAGAGGAGAGGGTGAGGCGACTCCAAGGTGGAGTTGGAGAGAAAAAAAGAGACAGGGGCCGGGGCGTGGCGTGCGCGTTCGTGGAAGGGGAGGGAGACATGCCGCATTGGCCTGTGGGCAGGCCGGCGGGGGAGTGGGCTGCGGCCCAAGCTGGGGGGGACGGAGCAGGCCGGCTGGGCCGTGCGAGGGAAGGGCGGGAGGTGTGGAGGGTTGGCTGCGGCCCGAGAGAGACGGAAAGGGTTTTTCATTCTCTGATTTTGGATTTGGAATCGAATTTGAATATTTGGAGTAGATGATTTGAGGAAAATTTTGTGGAGAAGAATGTGTAAGGATTTTTGTGGGGACTCTGATAGAATATTGAGAGGGTTACAGAGATTTTGTTGAGTTCATTATTGCACACACAAGCAAACAAGATTTTGAAAATCAGATTTTGAATTTAGAGGGAGATTTAGAGAGAAAAAAATTCTTAGGGTCGATTTTTTTTTGGAGCGTCACACCATTCCACTCCAGCTGGTGGGCATTCTGGGATCCATGCAACTTATATGAGGATTAAGAAACTGTTTGCTTAGCCTGGCATGAAAAGGATGGTACACACTTTTGTTACTCTGACTTGTCAGCAAGCTAAGGCAGAGAAGGTTAAATACCACGGTCTCCTTCAACCTCTCCCTATACCTGAATATGCTTGGCAAGTTGTGCCTCTAGATTTCATTGAAGGGCTACCTCGTTCTAAAAGTACACCATTCAAACCAAAAGAAAATAAACAAAAAAAATTCAAAGTATAGTACAATAAAGCACGGAGGGTGGAGGGCACGCAGGGCAAAGGACGACACGAGAGCAAGAGGCATGGTGCAGACGAGTCGCCTAGAGGAGGAGGCACAGCGGCTTGGGAGATGGGGCGAGGGCACAAGGGCAGCGAGGCGAGACAACCCAAGAGTCATGGTGAGGGCGCAGGGGCCAGTGAGGCGAGGCGGCGGCGCGGCGGGGATAGGAAGCAGGGGCGAGGCGAGGCAGCAGCAGACCGGCAGTGTGAGAAGCCCCAGGAGGCCTTTCATTAATTATTAGGAGGAGTAGAGAGGTATGGAGTATATAACTTGTTCCAAAGCCACAAATGATGCTACTGCATGCAGCTGCATAATTGAACGTTGAGATAATACAGGGTCGTGTCTATTATTCTCCAACCACACATCATATAACCCATAAATTAAACAAACAAAGAAAAAATAACTAGAGAAGGCGATAACGAGAAGGCGATCATCAACGAACTTGAGCATTCAGCACCGTTCTCTGTCCACGATCAGAGAGATGGTATTCCACACCAAGGCAAGGACTACAATAACGATGGACCCCAGGATTAGAAGAACACGGTCGCCGCCTGTTCCATACTCCTCCAGCAGGCTTGTTGCCGCACATAGCGTCCCGACCGCCATGCCCCCTATGAGAGCGCAAATAGTAGTCTGCATGGAATGGAAGGCAGAGTAGTTGCATGTAGTTAGATATATATAGAATGCTTCGTGTATGTAAATAGAACCAATATTCTAGTATTATTATTATCAGCTGTAAAATTGTTCAGAAATCCGCAACAGTAGGATTTACTGTTACTCTTCTATGAAAATTGTGTTCGCACGATCGATGGAGGTGGATTACTAATAATAATACTATTAGGATTCAGTTTATTAAACTTAATCTTTTTTGTTCTCTGCAGACTCGATTCTTTTTCGTATATTATTACTACTCTTTATCGACCTTCTCTTCCTTCCTTCCTTCCTTGAGGATATCAATAGCTAGCTAGGATAGATGATGTTCAGTTCTTCCATAGAGAACATCGATTACTACCACTATGGTCATTTTAGAAAACCACACTAAGTATTCCAAAGTGATCCGGTGTGCTACAGGTGGTTGCTGCATAGCTAGGTTCGGTGACGTTGTATCGCTGGTGTGGAGCTACGTAGATTGAATTGAAGAAGCCAACAACGTTAAGTTGGTAGCGTAAACTATGTAAAAACCTAGCTAAGAGGTAGCACTAGATAGGGCACGTATGTAGCTAGATGTGTGTACCCAAGCAATGCATGTAGGTACCTTGATGATGTAGAAATACGTGCAGTCCCTGGGGCCTTCGTCCTCGCCGCGGTAGCGGCGATCAACAAGCTGCTGAGCCAGACGATAGGGGAGTACAGGGGGCCTGTGCATCTGGAGAGGAGGCGCCGGCGGACGGTGATCATCGTCCACGATGTGGACGATGAACTCGGGATCCTTTTCGGCGGGGAGCTCGTAGTCGTCGGAGTCGGAGTTGAAGCCGCCGGCTACTGGCGTCATCGCCGCCGGTACGTGAGCCCTAGCGGCCTAGGCACGGTTTGGATCTGAGCGGCAGCTTCCGGCTAGATGCTCCACTATTTTTAATTTATAGATAGACAGATCGACCTCAGCGGTGGCAGTTATTTCCGAGCCGGTCTTCTTTACAAAGACCGCACGTACGTGATGTCGTGTTGCAATGTGAGCTGGACAAATTCACGGCCGCTGCGCTCCGCCGTCTCGGCTCTATAAGCTCTCGATCGATCGGCCGATCGAGTCCCGCACGGGCACAGTTCCGCTCCAAAACCTCCGACTCCGAGTCCATGAAGGTCATCCGCAACCGAGCAACTGCTCGGTTTGGCCGCATTCTTTATTACATCACATAATGAATTAACAAGCTAGGCATCATGACGTCGGCGCCTCCCTCAGCGCCGCGGCCTCCCGCCCCGCCTCTATTGCCGCCACCCATGGCTGACGGCTTTCGCCGCTCCGCCCTGTGCCCGCCTAGCCGACAGCCGCCCACTGCTAATCAACTGGCGGCAGCGGCGCCGATCTCGGCCGCCGTCTTGCTCACCACCTCCGTTGGGCCGCCCGCCGCCCCCGGATCTCCCTCTACAGTCGGAGGAGATAGAAAACTCCGGCAACCCAAACTGTAACCTAATCCTCGCTGCCGCCACCGCTGCCTCGACCACCACCCGCGGCCGCCGGCGACCTCGCTGGCGTCCGCTCTGCCCGCCACCTCGACCCCTGCCCACCCTAACCCGCCGGCTAGAGCTCCGCAAGCGGCTTGTGCGTGAGGAGGGAAGATGAGCGGTAGCACGGGAGGAAGAAGATGAGGCGAAGGAAGGAGGCGTCCGATGGGAAACGTCCCCATCAAATGCCCGGACAACAGCATTACCGTACTAATAAGTACGCATCCATATTTCTTTTTAGACTCACTTGTTACCATGCTCAAATCATCTCTTTTTCCGTGTGGAGACGAAAAGAAATTGACAGGATCCATAGGTCCTTCTCATTTCGAAAGAAAAAGAAAAGGTTAATGGTAGGCTCGACGTCATGGAAAGATATGAATGGAAGGCAACGTTGTGGCTTCACACTTTAGTGGATCATCTATTCTAAGAGGTGAGCTGAAATATGGACACTAATTGTGACGGAAACAAATCCGCCGCAGTATAACAGCAGAATTACTGTAGCAGTCAATCAGGCTCCACGTATACAACAGTAACTCATACGGCATATATAGCCCGTTTGCTCTTCAACGCTTCCATTATAGTTGTTGTGGTGATCTAAAAAAAACGGTAGTAATTGGTTGCAAGGGCCTACCCCAATAATGGTGGCATCAGATCTCTACAGCCTATTTAAGCGTTAGAACATACATATCTCCCTATATATCTTCGCCACTCTAAGAGTATCTCCAACAGCTGCTTAAACATATTCCCAAAACTTGGTTTTAGGGTTGATTGAAAAAAATCATCCTCCAACAGTTCCCAATACCGGCTCCTGAAATTTCCACTCGCCCAAAACAGCAGCCCGATAGCCTCATTTTTCCGCGCGGTGTCTGCGCTCCCAATAGCCGTTTCATGCTTATCCCGCAGCCAAATCACGAGCGCAGGGATGCCGGCCCAAAAGTGCGGAGGCGGCTCGCTGCCCTCAATCCATACTCCAGAGGTGCGCCGCCGTGCAGCAATGTCCGGCGCGCACTGCTGCCTGTCTCCGGCCAATCTTGCATGTGCTTGCTTTGTCGCTCGTGCCTGCCTTCGGCCGCTGGCGCACCACCCGCATGCAGCACAACACCGCCATCCTTGCTCTCTGGCCGTGTGCGATTGCCTTCGGTTGGATTGTGTGCAACACGCCAACACCAAGAATCATACTAGCTACGACTACGGGCACAAACAGCGACTTCGCGGCCACAAAAAAGATGCATCTAAATCAATTGATTACTGACGTGGCATTAATTAAACTATTTTGGGAACTTGAGCTTGGGAGCTGTTGGTGGAGAGGGTGTTTTTTTTTATCCCAATAATTTTTAGGAGGACACTATCACTACATTATTGGGAGCTTTTTTTTAGCACTCTTGGAGATGCTCTAACCTGCTAACTTCATATCCATTGCAGAGTAGTGGGAGGCAGCATAATATGCGGTGCAAAACAAAACGAACCTAGCTGTATTATTTTTAACAGGATAAGCATTTATATCATTTGGAAGCTTTGAAAAGAAAGAAATCGGTGTTTTTCCAAAATGAAAGCTCCTTTTACGAACTCCTAGAGGTTAATTCATGTTATTCAAATAATCAGTTGGGGATATTTGGTCTAAATTTCAAAGTCTTTGTTGTCATTTTTGGGCACCGGATAGACTATAGAGTGCAGAGTGCATGTATGAGAACGGGACATCCACTCCCCCCCCCCTCCCAAAAGATATCCTCCTTTTATTGTGTACCTTTATAGAAGTATCTACTTGTTACTGCCAACATATTCCATGACCTAATACCTCTGGTCAACATTATAAGATTCATCCCCATTTAAAACAAGGGTGGCGAATCGCACGGCTGCCCCCGCCCGCGGCCACCTCTCTCTTGTCCTTCCTCGGCTGCCTCTCTCTCATCGCCACCGTCTCTCTCTTGTCCTTCCTCAGCCGCCTCTCTCCTGCCGCCACCTCCACCGCTGCTAACGCCGCGCCTCCCTCACCCCCGCCGCCACCTCCACCCTCGGCTCAGTTGCTCACCGCCGCCGGCGAATCCACAAGTTTGTTAATTAAAGGTTTTCATGATTCCATTGCTATATTCGTCAAACTAAACATTTTATTTTCAGGTGTATTGATTGAATGTTAACTGGGAGTTTGACCAGCAAACCGCCCTGGACAAATTCACTGGTAGTTTGAAATAATTTTACATTTGGTTCTGAAACCTTAAACAAAAGTTGTTAAGAATGTATTTCCCCACATCTTTGTTATATAAAGTTTTGCCATGAAATGTTTGCATCATATAGTAAATCTCAACTAACTATAAGGGTCTTTTTAATCGCGGGATTTAATTTAAACTTATTGGATCTGTAGTTTGAAATAAAAGCTAGATCAAAACTGATAATTTATAGAAAACGTGTCCCATATATCATCTTTAATAAGTCTCATATAGTAAACTTCTCATGACACCCATTAGTTTTTGAGCTACACCACAAATAGAGTTAAGGTGTTTATATTATATTGGTAAATTTTTCGACTTAGTGACTTTTTCTGTCCCTTCCTTTGCCTCACAAATCACTCGCACTTTTTTCTACATGGTTTATGCTTGTAAATCTATGTCAAGGCCTTTGAGACGCCGGAGGTACCACAACGAGCCCATGAATGAAATAATATAAATATTTTTCGTTGGTCTAAAAAACCTAGAAAATAAAGCTATTTTCGTCGGTCGGCCTGCTGCAGGCCCATTAAAATGATTAGGTTATTTCGTCGGTTTTTATCTGGCCCACAAACAGTTGGGCTTTTCAACACCGGCTGCCCGCTTCACCTCATTGACCCCGCCCGTGAGTGCGGCTGTGTCCGCCCGCTCCACCCGTCCCCATGCATCCCCACACCGAACCGCCGCCGCCTCTGCGCCCCTGGCACCGGGCCGCCGCAGCCTCCCTCTCTCGGTCTCCCCCTCCGCCACTGCCTATCTGCGACCTACGCCGCCCCGCATCTTCCCCGTCCTCGAGCACGCCTCATCGCCGCCCCCGGGCTTTGTGCGTGCCTTCTTCCCCAGGCTCACGCAGCCCTCTTCCTCGGCAGTTGCTCCGCCCGCACCAGCCCTGCAGCTCAGTCCCGGCCACCGCTGCTTCGCCTCGGGCCTCTGTGTGGCCTTGCCACGGCCAAAGGTGCTGCCTCCGCGTTGCCACCCCCAGCCCCGCCCGCCACGGCGGCCACTCCCAAGCCTCTTCGATCTCTGAGACGAGAACCAACAAGTATGCCCACCCGTTCTCTTCCCTTCATGATGTGTGAAGCCGAGCACCCAATCCCTAACCATTTGTATCCCGATCTTCTTTGTGAGACATGTGATGGTAAGACTTGAATCCCTTCAATTTCTGCTTGTAGCTATTGCTTTAGATGTGTAGATGTGGCGAATAATTGAGTAGCAATAAGTACTCCTTGCTATGGAAGAAATTTTTTGGATACTCAAGATATTGAGTATGTTTATGGGTTAATTAGATAGAAGCCATTATAACTTGCCACGTTTTGAAACGTGCCATTACAATTTGGAATACAAGAACCAGACCACTAGTATTTTGTCTGTGTTTGAGATATGCCATTACGTACGTATTTGATCCATTTTGGGCCCACCTCCAGTGTATGTAGCTTCGTATTTACAAAACTACCACTCCCTATCTCTCTATGACGCATGGGCCCCACCTGTCATATCTTTCTCCCTCCTCCCGCCACCCAGCTACAGCCGCGGCCGTGCCTCTGCCGGGCCGGCGAATCGCGCGCAGCAGAGCGCACCACGGCAGGAGGGGGCCACAGCGGAGTAGGTGCTGGGCGGGTCGGAGAGGAAGGCGAGACGGGAGGGGTCAGCGCGGCGAGAGGAGGCATGCGGGGCCGAGGGCGGGACGCGGAAGCGCGGCGAGCGCCGGGTAGGGCAGGCCCGCCGCAAGGCGTGCGAGCGCGAGCGCGAGGAGCACATGGGACGGGGGTAGGGAGGGGTGGGGAGGAGCGGGTCGAGGAGGCCCGAGGTGTCACCTGCTGCGGGGTGGGGTCGGCCGCCGCTCCGGCGCCCGCCTTGTCACCGCGTCAGCGCTTGCGCGCGCGGACGACGCGGCCGAGGAGGAGGAGGAGCGCGGCGGCAAGGAGGGGTGGAGGCGTCATGGAGCAGGGGAGAGGCGGGGACGCATGCTGCTGCTGGTGGTGTGGCGGGAGGAGGAAGAGAGATATGACAGATGGGGCCCACGCGTCATAGAGAGATATGGAGTGGCAATTTTGCAAATACGGGCCTGAAATGGATCAAATACGTACACAATGACATATCTCAAACACAGACAAAATACTAGTGGTCTGATTCCTATATTCTAAATTGTAATGGCATACTTCAAAACGTGGCAAGTTATAATGGCTTCTATCTAATTAACCCTATGTTTATTGCTTGTTGTCGAGACACCTGTGTGCTATGGTAAATTCATCTATGAATGGTTCCATTACAGTTAGTGTAACTTTTACTTTGTGTTGAAATTGTGTTTAGCTAATCTGAACACTGGCATTGGAATATTGAAGAAATCAAAAGGTTGTATTCATGTTACAATTGTATACATATAAACTATGCCTACAACTGTATACACATTATTTTAATTTGGAGATACTCTAAGTTAAGAATTGAGAATAGAAGGTAGTTATCATATATTTAACTTGTCACATTTTTTTGTTCTTTTTTAGCAAGAGAAAGCACACTATGATCTACTGTAGGCGTGTTCCCCCTCTTCTGCCAATGTTGTGCCCTCTTTACTATAGTAGTACAGATTTGCCATGTGTTGTGGGTCTTCCGTTTCAGTACAAGAATTTCTAAATATGCAGGATAATTAATTATGGTCAATTTAACTCCTTTGAAAATGATCGTGCGAGGTGCTGTTGTCGAGTAGCCCTTATCTTTAAGAAATTTAGATATCAGAAGATGTGTGGATGTCAGGATTCAGGAAGAGTTCAATTCTCTTTTATCATTTGCATTGTGTGGTTGTATAAAAACAACTGTAATGTTCCTTTTTTGTTTGTATAAAAATAACTGTTCTAAAAACTGCTGCATTCTTCTTATATTTGTATCAGGAAGATGTATTGCATTTTTTAGGATTTCTTCGGAACCAGCTCATTATTAAATGCCTTATTATTTTTCATATTAGAAATACAGTTAAAACTTATTTTGTTGGTTTTCACGTTGAAGGAGTTACTAGAACCTTTGGTTTTATCAAGGTATAGTAAGCCTATCCACTTGGTCACCTATGCTCTGGCTACAAGGTGAGCACTCCCTTCAGATCTCCTTCTCTTACTCTCTCTTCCTGCGCTTATGCTCCTGAGTCCTGACTAGCTGAGATATGGGGCTCAAATTATTTCGACTCCGTTGAAATTAAGTCTCCCTTTGGCTGTTCTCTTTTGTTCTGTGGCTTGCATTGTAGTATGCAGATTGGCTCAGTCAAGACCTATCAAATTCCTGTTTCTTTTAATGAATTAATACGTCTTGTTTTATTCAGAGAGAAACATCTAGTTGTCAACTAAAATTAGTTATTAGAACTTTCAAATTTTGGTTTAGTTGTAGTTTCATCACACTGACCATTCCATGAGAAATTTGGTTATACAGTAATGTCTAATGTCTCATGTGTCTTGCAAAGCAGCACTTGCCTCTTGTCAATTTTATGTCATAAACTACCATCTGCTATAGGATTTGTAAGCTACCATATGCTATAGGAGTATAGAAGGAAAAATAACAAGGAGAAAATCATGGTTGGCCCCACTAAATAAAAATTGCTGTTTGGTCCATGGTAGCGCAGTTCAACATTAGCAAAGCTCTTATGTGTCCTAAAGAATAAAGACTGCAGCTCACTTTCAGTTTTAGGCCTTTAGCTTAATCTTTTTGGCTGTTATAGCTCTATGTTGCAGCAGCTCATGAAGATGCAGCTCACTTGCATTTTTATTTTTGCCTCCTGCTTAGGTCATTGTGAAGACCAGTGTAGGAAGGGAACCATCCAACCCTTCAGCCTGACCTCAGCATGTTTCTCACCAAGTTCAGGTATCTACTTACAAGACAGATTTTCTAGTGTTCTCACATGCTTGACAATATCAGTAACTTCAGTAGCTCTCAACTTTAAAAAAATGAAAGCAATTTACTATAAAAAAGTACCATGTATAAAATTTATTAAAAAAGCAGGAAGATGGTGTATTGGGGCTGATCTAGAGAAGGTTTTGAATGTCTCGAAAAGATACTACTTGCATGTAACACATTCCTGCTAAGATGATAATATGAATTAAAGAGCTAATCATTAGCTGATCCAAAAATACGCAACCTTGTTTATTCTGTAGCAATCTTATACGGAGTATTAATACAATCAAGAAGTACTACCACTGGTTATCAGTTATCTCATGCAGAGTTTTTTCCTTTTTAAAGACCAACTTCTTCCAACTGGTCTTTAGTATCCAAATAGAATGTTCATACAGTTTGATTTGGTGACAATGAGTCAATGAGTTTGTTGTCTATGTCTATTAACTTGGATTTTTCCTCTGTTGTCAGCTAGCTCCCCAACATTGCTGTTATGGTGAATATCTGTTGCGGTGGTGCTCTCTGTTAAGCTCCTCCATTTGGGCACATGCAAATACTTATTGCACTATATTTTTATTTTGTTTTAGGCACTTGTAACTGTATATAGATTAAGTTATGTTTTTGATGGATTATATGTAGAGACCAGTTCAGTGTTGATTTTCATGTTGTATAATTTCGCTGGATTTTTTTGAATTTCTTTTGTTTTATCTGATTTTTCTATGAGTCTGTTATTTTTCTAAACAGAAAATGATGTAATTTTTATGTTCCACGAGGGTCAACGAAAATAAATGTAGGTAATTTTATGGGCTGATGTGCCCTAGAAAAAACAAGAGTTAATTCCCTCAATACCACTGGAATTTCTGGCCGTTTCTTCATTGCCACTGAATTTTTGGAATTTCTTTCGTTGCCATTGTAAAATTTACGCCGTTTCTTAGATGCCACCACCGTCAACATCTGTCAAACTCATCTCACTGACAGCCTGGGCCCACAACTCCCCTTCGGTACCCCCTGCCTCCCTCTCCTCGTGCACGCACGCCGCGCCTTGCTCGGCCCACCCGCGCCTCTGCCGGGCGCTGCTCGCGCACCTCTGCTGCGGCTCGCGGCCTCCTCGGTGCTGCTGGGCTTGCACCTCTGCTGCGGCTCGCGGCCTCCCCGGTGCTGCTGGGCTTTTTCGTGGGCCAGCTCGGGCCGATGAAAAAGTGGCCCGGATTTTCATGAGCCCGGGAAGCCCATGAAAATAATACTTTTTTTGTCCATGGTCTACGGAAAAGTTGATTTTTTCGTTCCTAACTTTTTATCGATTTTTGTCAAGAATAGATGTCTTTTTGGGGTTTTGCCTTTTTTTCTCGTGGGTTTCTAGCTTAGAAAAAAAACCCTGTTCCTATAGTGCTAGAATGAAAAGAAGATGTAATATCCCAAACACTCTAATCCAACAAACCGAAACATCTAATACAACATTGCATTTTTTCTTTCTAAAAAGCCTGCCTTATGTGTGATACTCTCTAGCGAAATCTATATCTATCGTTGGCCATAGACCTTATCTACTACAGCTTATTTGCTGCTTATGGCTAAAATAAATCGGAACTAGGAGCCAAACAGAGCGTTTTTTTTTCAGCTTCTCCTGGCCGCGTTTCTTTCCACATCACCCATTTGTACTAAAAAAGCAAAAACGAGACAAAAACCGCTTATTTTGACCGCGCTTTTCGCTTATTTGTACAGCTGTAGAAAAAAACACGGTCAGAAAAAACTGTATCAAACAGTGCCATAGCCGACCAGACGAGGCAATTGGGGTTGCTAAGGCGGGGAAGGACCCTGCCAGGTTCACCAAAGATGAGGATGCAACGGGCGGACAGGCAATGGAGGCGAAGTTCTTGGCGGAGTTAGAGAGAGACCAAGCAATGACTGCATGGACGCATTTTTGCTTGCAGAAGAAATGAGGAAGAGATGAGAGTGCCATGATAAATGGAGCTGGAGCACACGTTCGTCGACGGATACGAGGGGTGCACATTAGCGGCAGAGGAGGACGGAGGTCGGAGGCCACAACCCCATTGAATTGATATTTCAGGTCCGAACCATCGTTCGATTTGACACACCTGCGCCGGTCGCTCGGACACAAATACAGATACATGGTTGCGGTTATTATATACTCTTTAAGTCTAAATTAGTTATCGTTTTATACATCGACACGGTAAAACATAGTTTTGACCAATATTTTTTATTATGATATACATAAATATCATAATAAATTTATATTTTTACAAAAGTACACAGATTTATACATATAAGTTTCAAGATTCAAAGTTAAATAATATAAGTTATATATTTTAGAAGTTTGATTTTGACTTTTACATTTTCTAAATCGACAACTAATTGGATCTGGAGGGATTATTATCCAATCACGCATCATATCCTATAAATGAACAATGAAAAACAACTACTTCATCCAGAGAACGAGCAATAACGTAAGGGTGACCAGCAACGAACTTCAGCATTATTCACCACCGTTCTCTGTCCACGATCAGAGAGATGACAATCCACACGAAGGCAAGGACTAAAATTACAATGGGCGCTACGGTTATAAAACCACGATCTCCGCCTGTTCTGTACTCCTCCGGCAGGGTCCTCGCCACGCATAGCGTCGAGGCCCCCATGCTCACTATGAGAGCGCAAAAAATAACCTGCAAGGAATGGAAGGCATATTATATGTATGTAGTTAGCTTGGTGTATGTAAATAGAACAAATATTGGATATTCTATTATCACGAGCTATAAAATTATCTAGGAACCCACAACAGTAATGGATAACGGGATTTAATATTACTCTTCTATAAGAACATGTGCGCCAGACGGACCCATACACGGGCAAGCCTGGGCAGGCACCGGGCTCCTCTACCAGCACAAGCTACGTTTACATGTCCAGACAACGTAACGGTTTGGAGTACTGAACAATCCATGTGAAGCAGCAACAATTTGTCAAGAGACTCAACTAAATAATGCAATCTATGTGAAGCAACAACAGTTTATGTAGAGACTCAACTAAATTTAGTAAATGCAGCAGGCCACCAACTGAGTTTAATCATACATCCTCTCTGTGATATAGCAAATCTATTAGTAAGCCCTTGAATTTTAAGAAGTTAGGAGAGCATATATGAAGGATCTGACACAACATATTAATATGATATTTTGATAGAAAATTCTCAGACACAATTAATTTTAGTGTTTTAATGAAACAATTATCTTTTTTCTTATGTTAAGGGACAATACGTTTTTCTAAATATTAGGTCCGTCCAGGCTCTTAAAAAATCATGGGTCTGCCACTGACGCTACAAGATACTTAGACATAGGTGCTTATAGTGTCGTAACTTTAAGTACCGATAGAAAAATTAATTCCTACCATGCAATCCGATGATTAAATAAGCCCAACCATCTATTTAGGACTCATTAAACACCGATGCTAACCTAAGCACCTCATACACCTCTAAAGCACCATGTGCCAATGGCATGGTGAAAATAAATTTTTAGCTAAACACCTCCTCTACACACCCCATTATACATGCCCTGAGGAAATTATGGTCGCACGTTCGATGGTGGTGAATTACTAATAATAATATTATTAGGATTCAGTTTTAAACTTATTTTTCTTCTTCTCTACGGATCCCTTTGGATTGCCTCTTCTTTTCCGTATATCACTCTTTTTCGATCTTCTCTTCCTTCCTTGAGGAAATCATAGCTAGGATGATTTTCCGTGTTTGTACAGAGAAGATTGATTACCACAACTATGGTCATTTTAGGAAAACGAAACTAAGTATTCCAAAGTGATCCGGTAGGTTCAGTGGCAGTGCATCGCTGTTGTAGAGCTACGCAGAACAGCCAAACATCGTGAAGTTGCATCATTAACTAAAAACCAGAGGTAGTACTAGGGCACGTAGATGTGTATTGATCAGCACCCAAGCAATGCATGTACGTACCTTGATGAAGAAGAAATATGTGCACCCTCTAGGGCCTTCGTCGTCGTCGCCGCCGCCGCCGCCAAGCTGCTGAGCCACCGGCGGGAGACGATAGGGGAGTACAGGGGGCATGTGCATTTGGAGAGGAGGCGCCGGCGGACGGTGATCGTCCACGATGTGGACGATGAACTCGGGTTCCTCTTCGGGGAGCTCGTGGTCGTCGTCGGAGTCGGAGTCGCCGGCTACTGTCGTCATCGCCGCCGGTGAGCCCTAGCTAGCTAGCCACGGTTTGGATCTGAGCGGCAGCCTAGCTTCCGGCTAGATGCTCCACTATATATAGGCAGATCGTGAGATCGACGTGGCGATGGCAGTTTCCGAGTCGGTTTTCTTTGCAAAGACCTGATCACGTACGTGATTTCTGTCTGTGTTGCACCTGGACGCCCCGTTACTCATCGTCCGCGCGCGAGTGAGCCAGCCGCGGGAGTGCGCCGGAGGGAGCCTGCTCCTCTGCGTCGGTGGCCGCCCCTCGCGCGGCCGCGCCGGTCTCCGCACCATGGCCAAGGCGTCGGTGCTCGGGCGCTCCGCTAGCAGGCCGCGGTCGTGGCGGAGCAGCCTAGTCAGCGCGACGGCCGGTGTGGGCGCGGCGGCGGCGGCCCTCCCCCGAGGCCAAAAAAAAAAAAATCGAAATTCTATATTTACAGTTTTGCCATTGTATTCAAAAGCACATTCTAAATCCGTTTTAGATGATTCTTTCGCCTAGAATAGGTTCTAAAGATATTTTAAATACGAATGATGTACAGTTTCCTTATGTTTTGCATACGCTTGTTATGTGATGTGCAGAAACCGAACCTGTGAACTTGGACCCGGAATTCGAGTTCACGGAAGGCAAGTTTATTTGACCATATGCAACTACCTATATTTCGGTTTGTAGAATAAATTAGATAGACATGCTATGCATAATTTGAATAAACCAGACATACTAGTTTTGCCTTGTTGGATTGTGTAGAAATATATATATCCATGCTTTGGGATGGGTTAAACAACCAACTAAAGTTTAATTCATGTTGAGGTCGGAACCTCGAGTTTAATTTGATAGGGGAAACCCAGGCAGTATGGAAGTTTTGGTGGTGGGATTGGTTTTGAACGGTGGACGGTTGTTGGTTAGTGCTAGTTCCTGCCTTGGGTATAAGGACTGAATTTTTTTAGAAGCCCTATCTTCCTGGCTTTATAGCGCAACCATGGGGCCTACATGGGATATGGGTTTGTTCAAAATTTAACTTTTCCGGTCTTATGTGCACGATGGTGGTTTGAATGGCACAAGAAGGAACCCCTAGGGTCTGTGGACTTATGTACGGAGGGCGGAACCTTACTGGGTGCAAGGTGGACCAGATAAAGTTTCCTCGCGACCTTGTTGTGTGACCCTGGCCAAATGCCTAAGGCAGTGTATGGCGGAAAGGGAAAACACTGCCTGTGGGTAAAGTGTGCAACCTCTCGAGAGTGTTAAAAACTGATATATCAACCGTGCTCACGGTCACGAGCAGGCCATGGACTTCTTCTAAATAGCTGGTTTGGGTTGGTTGTTGACAGTTGGATGGTTCCGTTGTTGGATGTTGCTCCGATGTTTTGTTCTCACAACTTAGTTAAATAGGTGCTAAGGTGATAGGTTCAACATAATGCTGCATAGGAAGCTCCACCAAAAATCCTTCATGCAATCATGCTAGAAGCCTTTTGCATCGCTTGCTAAGTACTCCTATGCTCACCCCCTTTGCTCTCTCTTCCTCTTCTTCTGTTGGTGCCACATGGCAGATGCTGGGCAAGACTTAGAGTTTGTAGAAGACGATGGCTTTGGTCCTGATGCTCCGTTCTATGTTGGTGCTGGCGAAACCCCTGGTCAACCTATGAAGGGCCGTCTGAGCAAGAGTAGAAATAAAATAAATGTACTTTTCTTTTAAACCATCCTCGGGTCCCTTTGTAATAAAGTGGTAACTTTGTAACATGGATATGTGATTCCACTGATGATGTCAGCATATTTATGGAATTTCATCCTAGCATACATATGTATTTTTATTCCTAGTTTTATTCATAAAATCGGATGTGACAGTTGGTGCCATTGTTGACCGAGGAGATGCTTTGCTCCCGTTTTCTCTAGTCATTGTTGGGTTGTTCAAGGAGGCATTTATCTCTTTGCGGTCGTTATCTCTATTGTGCTTCGTTTGTGGGTTGTTTCAAGGAGGCGTTTACCTCATTCGTGCCATTGTTGGTCGGCGAGATGCTTTGCTCTTGTCTGCTCTGGTCGTTGGTGAGTTGTTTCAAGGAGACGTTTACCTCATCGGTGCCGTTGTTGGTCGAGGAGATGCTTTGCTCCTATATGCTCTGGTCGTTGGTGGGTTGTTTCAAGGAGGTGTTTACCTCGTTGGTGCCGCTGGTGTTTGGGGAGATGCTTTGCTCCCGTCTACTTGGTCATTGGTGGGTTGTTTCAAGGAGGCCTTTATCTCTTTGTGGTCACTATCTCTGTTGTGCTCAAAACCCTTGCTTTGCTCTGTTTCTTTGGAGAGATGCTTAGTCAATGTCGTTCCCATTCTCGAAGAGATCCATTAGTCCTCGCCACCTTTCGTGGTTGCTTGGGTTTCCTTAGGTCTGGTCATTGCCGCCATCGCATCTCTACTCTCTACCTCTCTCAGTCACAGTTACAGGTCGTTGTGGCCTTCTTTGTTCTGCTTTGGTTATGTCGCTTGTCTCTGTTGGTTCTCTCCAGCTGCGGTGTCCACCTTCCCTCCATTGTCATGGCCATTTGGGTTTCTTAGGTCGGGTCCCTGTCACTACCACTTCTTTACTCTCTGCTTCTCACACCTACAAGAAAACCCTTCGGGTAGTGCTCCTGGTCGTGTTGCCCTTGGTCGTTTTGCCTTGGTCTTGTTGTGGTTGCTTCTCCATTGGTTCCAGCCCGCTGCGGTGTCTTGCTCGTGGAGCAGTTCCCCTCTTAGCAGTCGATGTTTGTGGCACCGTTTTCGTAGGAGTAGCGATGTCTTGCTGGAGGTGGGTCCGCTATCTTCCTATGGGCATCGGTGTCTTCTTGTAGTTTGTGTTATCTGTGGGGCTAGTAGAGTATCTTTGGTTGTGTGGTGGTGCGTCCTCCATGTTTTTCCTTTCTTAGTTGTTTGGTCGTTGGGTGTTTGTGCCCCTTGTGTTGTTGGCTGTTGTAATAAGTTGTTTCTTCTCCTTAATGAAAGATGTGCTCCGCACGTTCTAAAAAAATATGAAAGTTGCAGTGCCTTTGTTTATTTTCAAACTTTCTTCGATAGTCATAGCCTGATCGAAATAGTTCAAGAGAAATTCAAACATCTTTAGAACAGTTTTGAAAAAAAAAAGACCTCAGTAGTTTCAGAGCTGATTGACATGGCTGAATGTTTTGGGTATTTTCTCAAAATCAATGTTCCTCAAATGGAACAAAGTATAGTGTTTTGGAAAACTAAAATATAGGGATTCAAACGATAGTTGTGAAATTCTGTAAGTTGTTCGACCAAAATTTGAGAGGCGAGCTTTATGGCTTAGTCTGCACATTCAGACTTGGGTCGGGGCTGAAATCTCCTTCAACTTTGGAGGGTTCAAATAAACCCAATTGGGGCAAGATCAGAATTGGAAATTTTAAACAATACATTTGAATTTATTATTTGTCAGTTTTGGAAGTGATGTGGTAAAGTTGGAGAAAATCTGGGGTCAAAGAAAAAGGATTGTAAGCTGATTACAGATTAAGCTGAAACTTCAGAGTTTGGCTGGGCATGGGCTGGGTAGAACTTTGGTCGTCCTCACGAAACTTGTGCTGAGCATCCCAAACTACCTAAATAGAATGTGTAAATCTTCTAAAGGGCTCCATGTTTCATACAGAAAGTAAATTCAAATACCAATTGGTTTGGGTGGAAACTGATCAGTTTTCAGAGGGGTTTCAAAAGGATGAACTGAACTTTTTGGAGTTTAAATGAAATAGGCCATGCTTTCTTTTGACTCAACCAATACATTGGCTCTAGGTTACGTTGCTCAATCCTTATATATTTTAAACATAACATAAAATTTTTAGCACGTGACATGGACATGACATGATGTGCGTTTGCATGTTGGTGAAAAATGTATTTGAGATGCCAGAGGCATCACACAGATAAAGATAAAGTCGTGGTCTCTATTGAAAGAATAGGTTTAAAAAACCTACTATATACCCATATACACACACGCGGGTCGGTGCAAGCAATAGAAAACAGTGGAAAAATAAGAATCATTATATTCAGTTTTTTTCTACAATAAGTCCACGATCATATCGATGAGAATCCACACGAAGGTGAGGACTGCAATAATGATGGGGCCCATGATTATAAAAACATTATCGCTGCCCTGTTCTGTACTCCTTCGGTAGTTTTATCGCGTCGCACAGCGTTGCGACCACCATGCCCATCACCAGAGAGGAAAGAAGACACTGCACAGAATGGAATGCAAAGTATAAGTATGTAGAATGCTTCACATATGTAAATGGAATTAAAATAAAATTCTAGGAAGAAATTTATTTTACAACCTTGAACAACGCAAGCTGTTTGATTTGCAACTTTGAATTACGAAATCGGACAGCCAAAACCATCGGACTATCACAACCGGACTTATACAACCCAGAGGCTGTTTTTTTGGTGGTTTTCATAAATAATAAAATCTTGTTTATTATATCTAAAAATTCAAAACTAATTCATTTTAAATCAGAAACGTATGAAAATTATATCATATTTTTTCTAAAAATATTTTCTATCTATTGTTGCTCTATTTAGAGATTTTTATAACTAATTTTTTCCTACATATATTTATTTATGGCTCTAAATAGAACATTAAAAATAGAAGAAGTTTCACATAACTCAAAATAGAGAAACTGGTTAGATTATATTTTTAGAAATTATTCGGCACATATATCATTCTTTTTGATTTAAAATAAATTAATTATGAATTTTATATATTAAATAAAGTAAAAAATAAAAAATCATTATAGAAACCGCCTTTAGGGGTGTATGTTGTCTGGCTTTGACAATATGATGGTCCTGGTTGTCCGGTTTCGTAGTTCATAGTTAAAAATCGGATGATTTGCATAGTCTAAGGTTGTAAAATAAACTTTTTTTTTCAAAATTCTATTGTGATCGCTATAAACTTATCTAGGAGACCGCAACAATTAGATAATGAGATTTACTATTTCTCTTCTAAGAAATTTACGATCGCGTGATGAATTTGGCGTTGAATTACTAATACTACTATTATTAGGATTGGAATCGTCCAGTTGACAATGTCTTAAACTAGAAACCGGAGGTAGTATTACGGCACATAGATGTGTGTTTATCAGCGGGCGGGCATGCATGCATCATGTACGTACCCGGGTGAACAAGGAACACGTGCAGTCCTTGGGGTCGCCGCCGCCGCCGCCAAGCTGCTGAGCCACCGGCGGGAGACGATAGGGGAGTGCAGGGGGCCTGTGCATTTGGAGAGGAGGCGCCGGCGGACGGTGATCGTCCACGACGTGGACGATGAACTCGGGTTCCTCTTCGGGGAGCTCGTGGTCGTCGTCAGAGTCGGAGTCGCCGGCTACTGTCGTCATCGCCGACGGTGAGCCCTAGCTAGCTAGCCACGGTTTGGATCTGAGCGGCAGCTTCCGGTTAGATGCTCCACTATATAGGCAGATCGTTAGATCGACGTGGCGATGGCAGTTTCCGAGTCGGTTTTCTTTGCAAAGACCTGATCACGTACGTGACGTCTGTCTGTGTTCCACTGTGACTTGGGCAAATTCAGTGTCGTGGGAAACTATGGCCGCTGATCTCCGCCGTCTCTCGGCTCTATATGTTCTCGATCGGCTGAGTCCCGCACGGACACGGTTCCGCTCCAAACTCCGATCCGAGTTCCATGAAGTTCATCCGCAACCGATCGACTCCTCGGTTTGGCCACAGTTCTTTTCATTTCATCATATATGAATTAACAAGCTAAACATCTATCAGTTCTAGCTATTAGCCTACTAATAAGTACGCATCCATCATTCTATTTGTGGAAGCATAAAGCATGCATGTATGTATAAGCTATATGAGTAAATAAATTACAATGTTTATGCTAATCTTTGCAATAATATGATGAAATGGCTTATAGTAATTAAGTCCGTCTCAAATAGAGACAAAATCTCTAATAGATTTCACGCGTATATGGTTTGTATATATATATAGGTGGCATTTGGTTGAGGGGACGGGGTGGGATGTGACGGTCCCGTCCCTCGTCCCACCAATTTGGAGGGATCACGCCGTCCCCTGTTTTAATGAAATATTGCTTTTTGGGATGATCCCGTCCCATTTCATTACCCAACCAAACAGCTCAAAACTAGGATCGTCCTATCACATCCCTAGATTATTTGAGGAGATCAGCAAAAGATTGTCGGCTAGCTAGAACACCTTGCCAATAGTTGGCATACTGACATATTTGTCACCTCGCTCATATCATCTCTTTTCCATGTGAGCACGAAAAGAATCGACAGGATCCGCAGGTCCTTTCCGTTTCGAAAAGAAAAGGATAAGACTAATGTTTAGGGTAAAATAGGTGGGCTCGATGTCATGGACCTATGGATGGGTATTAAAGGCTACGTTGTGGCTTACGCTTGAGTGGGTCATCGATTCTAAGAGGAGGCTAAAGTATGGACATTCTTCGTGCGCTTCCATTGTAGTACGTGGTTGTGGGGGTCTAAAAAGAAAAATTGGCAGTAATTGGCTGCTGCAAGGGCCTACCCTGATAATGGTGCCAGATCTCTATAGCCTAATTACTAAGCGTTACAAAAATAGAGGAGGAGAGGGTGCTAGCAAGGGAACATATCTCCCGGCCTATATATCTTCGCCACTCTAATCTGCTAACTTCATATCCATTGCACAGTAGTGGGAGGCAGCATAAAATGCGATGCAAAAGAAAAAACGAAAGATCATCTTCAGCAGAACGTCTATCCTCATTGTCTATCACTATTCTCATCTACTTTTCACTCTGTCTACAGTAACGCTGCAACATCGTTTTATACTATGGACGGTCTTTTTGGACACTCCACTGAAGACAGTCTTAACTCCAAAAGATATCCTACTTTTGTTGTGTACCTTTATAGAAGTATCTACGGAGTAGTACTTGTTACTGCTGCCAACAGATTCCATAGCCTAAATTGAGCTTTGGAGCTTTTATAAGATTCCATAGTACCTCTGGTCAATATTATAAGATTCCATAGTACCTCTGGTCAACATTATAAGATTCGGTCACTTAATAATTAAAAAACTCAACGTCCTAGAATGAAAAGAAGATGCCAAGTATTCTAATCCAACAAACTGAAACATCTAATACAACGTAGCATATTTTCTTTCTAAAAAGCTAGCTTGCTTTATGCGTGATGCCCGGCCTCCAGCGAAATCTACATGAGTATATCGCTGGCCATGGCTGGCTGGCCATAGCCGACCCAGACAAGGCAAATGGGGTCGCCAAGGCGGGGAAGGAGCTTGCCAGGCCGGCCCAGGCTCACAAACGATGATGAGGATGCAACGGGCAATGGAGGCGGAGTTGGAGAGAAACCAAGCAGGGACTCCATGGACGCATTTTTGCCTTAGAAGAAATGAGGAAGAGCTGAGATGAGAAACCATAGCATTTAATTTTATAAGATGCTATGGTTGAACATAAACAACTACAGATACATGGGTTGCATTTGTTATTCTCCAATCACGCATCGTCATAGCCCAGAAATGAACAAAGAAAAACAACTAGAGAAAAAGTACTCAATAATGTATGGGCCCATCGGCAACGAACTTAGCATTCAGAACCGCTCTCTGTCCACGATCAGAGAGACATAGTGACAATCCACACGAAGGCAATGACTAAAATAACGGTGGGCCCCACCGCCGCTTGTTCTGCACTCCGGCAGGGTCTTCGTGATCGATCGCGACGCATAGCGTCGATGCCCCCATGCTCCCTATCAAAGCGCAAATAATTAATAATCTGCAAAGTAACAGAAGACGTAGTATATTTATTTATGTAGTTAGAATGCTTCGTGTATGTAAATAGAACTAATATTCTATTATCACCGGCTATAAAATTATCTAGGAATTAATCTACAGACTCATTAGGATTGCCTCTTCTAACTCCTATAAAGCGCGAGTGGTCGTGCGTCACACACGGCCTCCCACTCCCCCGCAGCAGCACTCGAG
Source organism: Paspalum vaginatum (assembly GCA_030272315.1). Taxonomy (NCBI): domain Eukaryota; kingdom Viridiplantae; phylum Streptophyta; class Magnoliopsida; order Poales; family Poaceae; genus Paspalum; species Paspalum vaginatum. The sequence goes on from CM059013.1 coordinate 44,093,696, forward strand.
CGGAGGCATTGCAGGCAGCCTCACCGCCTTTTGCGCAAGTCCCTCCATCATCTCTCGCACGGAGTCCCGAGCGGAGCCTCACCCGCAGCCCTCTACGTGAGTCATCTCGCAATGCATGCAACGCATGCAGGCACACGCAAACCGGACGAATCGTTTTTAGATTTCTGCGATATCTTTCTATTAATAAATTTAATCACCAAACCGATTTTATATTTATGTGCTTGATATTTTTACGAACAAAATTAGACCAAATTTATAATGTAAATTTTAGAAATTTAAATATTTCTATTTCAATTCTAACTCTGCCAACCAAACAGAAATCAACCAGAAGCTGTTCGTAGTCTACTCTAGCAACCAAACAACAATGGTTTGTGAATGTATGCCGACAGAGTTGAGCAGGTATCTGAATCTTAGCCAGGCTTAGGGTGGTACAGACAACTAATCACAACCTTTACAGATGGCTCGGCTCGGCTGCATGGACTAACCATTGGCTCAGCTGTATGGACGAACCATCTTGGCTCCAACAATACAACACATATGCCATCTACCGGAGTTCCTCGCTGCCATCTCTGGCGGGTCGACGGGTGCACAGGGCGACCTTGCTAACTCAGATGCCTGTGTCGTGCACCTCACCATGCCGCCAGTCAATAGGCAGCGTGGTCTGCTTACCCCGCAGCCACTTTGCTAGGAGAGCACTGCCTTCGCGTTTTAAGGAGTAGAGGTTAACCGTGACAATGCACGGGCACTCTGCTAGTCTTTTCCCTATATCACTCTTTTTCGAGCTCCTCCTTCCTCGAGGAAATCATAGCTAGGATGATGTTCCGTTCTAGTACTACAACTATGGTCATTTTAGAAAACCAAACTAAGTATTCCAACGTGATCCGGTGTAGTGCTACAAGCTACTCCCTCCTATTCTTTTCTATTTGACACAGGTTGATTTTCTTTCAAAACTTTGATCCTTCGTCTTATTCAAAAAAATTCATTACTTATAATTTATTTAATTTATGTTGTTGTTACTTAGTTCATCATTAGGTGTACTTTGAGTATGACTTGAGTTTTTATATGTTTGTATAAATTTTTTAAATAAGACAAAAGATTAAAGTTTTGAAGAAAAAAAGTGAACCACGTCGAATAAAAAAGAACTAAGGGAGTAGTATAATAAGTGGCTGTTGCTAGCTGCTGCGTAGGCTAAATGACAGTGTACCGCTGTTGTGGGGCTACGCAGAACAATCAAACATCGTCAAGTTGATAGCGTCTTAAACTAAAAAGACCGAGGTAGTACTAGGGCACACATAGATATGCGTGTTGATCCGCACCCAAGCAATGCATGTACGTTCGTACCTTGATGAAGATGTGGGCGATGATGATGGGGGGGCCGGCGCGGACGGTGGTGATCGTCAGCGATGTGGACGATGAACTCTGGTTACTTTTCAAAGAGCTCGTGGTCGTCGGAGTCGTAGTCGCCGGCTGCTGTCGGGCCTGTCGGTGAGCTCTAGCCGCGCTTTGGATGTGCTTCTGGATTGTGGTTAGTTTGGTAACTTTTATTTTTATAGGATTAGGTGAAAAAATAGTGAAAATAAACAAAAAATTAGCTATTTTTTTTTCAATTCCCACCATTTTTCTACCAAATCCCATAAAAATAGAGATTCCCAGACTAGCCCTTGATGTCTTATATTTTATTTATATTAACTACTATTTATTATTAGTACTCTCCTCCCTCCGTTCCAAAATAATACATTCCGTCCCATGAGGAGTGCACCCCTAGCACATGACTTTGTTTAGATGTAAGAGTGCTAGTCAACGTTAAATAGAAAGATATTCCAATCCACTTTGTTCCCTCTAATACTTTTGTATCCAAATAAGGTCTAAAGAGTGCACCCGTAACTATCTTTGGTAGTTATTTTCTGCATGTTGCTATATAAAACGCCATGACTGATGTAATCTAAGGAGCACATGCGTCGATTAACGTTAGCACTAATCTGTCTTAAAAACTCTACAGGTGTCCTTATCATGGGACGGAGGTATTAGTATTCTTTCTAGCGCTATAGGAATCCAGAGAATTTTCGGCGACAAAAAACCGCCGAAAATAATGTTCCTCCCGCTAAAAATAACTATTTTCGGCGGTATACGACTGCCGAAAGCGAGACGTCGAAAATAAACTTATTTTCGACAGTTTTAGGCGACCGTCGAAAATTAATCCCGGACGGCTTAATTTTCGGCAGCTTCCTCAGACTTTTTCGGCGGCTTTTTTTAGCCGCAGAAAATTACCGATTTTTTAGTTAAAAAATAAGGCATAAAAAATAATAGAAACTTTGTACATCATCATATAATTGCATTCTGACAAGAGAACTTGTTTACGTCCTCATCGACCATCACCAGCTTTACAAGCAAAAAGAACGTAACAAATAAAGAAGAAAGAGTAAGGATTTATCATTACCGCAGTGCAGAAGCAACAGACACTTCCTACAGCGAGAAATTGCCAAGACGTTAGTATGGATTCACTTGCCTGTGGTCAAAGATCCGTGGCACTGGAGCGCACACTGCAAGAAAACAAAAAAAAAAAGAACACGAACTGATATCAAAATCCATGCACAAATCACCGCGAATAGGAGATTTGGGGAGAACACTTGCCTGTTCACCTTGTTGTAAGCACGGGGTAGCGGGGCTCCGGCCGGGGAGGGGTGGCGCGTGGGCGCCGGTCGCAGAGGGGCGGTGCGCAGGCGCCGGACGCCTGCGGGGAGGGGCCGCACGCGCGTGCACGGGAAGCGGGCGGCGGCGTCGGGCGCCGGCCGGGGAGGCGCCGGACACGGCCGGGGAGGGGCGCCGCGCGTGCGCGAGAAGCAGGCGGCGGCATTGGGCGTCGACCGAGGAGGAGCCGCGCGTAGGCACCGGCTGGGGAGGGACGCTGCGCGTGCGTGGGGAGCGGGCGGCGGTGGCGGGCGGCGGCGGCGCTCTAGGCAGGGAGTCAGGGCCGAGCGGCGGCGCGTGGGGTGGAGGGGCGCGGAGGACCGGAGGAGTGCGTGTGTGCGTCTGTGGAGTGTGGGCTGGTTAGGCTGGAGTTAGGTTTTAGGTTTTCTAACTTTCGGCGGTTTAGTTGGGACCGCCGAAAATAATACAGTTTTTTTTTCCGTATTTTTGAGCCGCCGAAAATAATACGGCTCTTTTCGGCGGTATCTTCAGACCGCCGAAAATAATACGGCTCCTTTCGGCGGTATCTTCGGGCCACCGAAAATTAGTTTTTATTTTTGACGGCAGTAGTCACATTTGGCTAGCGAAAATAGTTCCGAAAGACTTCACGTAGGCCTGTCTCAATTCGTCTACGTGTAATGAATATACACATGTATATAGACTACATGTATTGAATAATAAATGAATGCATTTGAAGGCTAGAAAAAATACTATTTTGAAACGGCGCAAGTATTATATATAGCCAGATCGACCTAGGCTATCGATGGCAGACTGATAGTTTCCGAGTTGATCGGTTTCCTTTAATTCGCAAATGCATTAAGGCCTTGGTTGCAGCATGTGTTCCGCACGGCTGCGCTCCAACCTCAGACAACTTCGAGTCCAGATCTGCATAGTTCTGTTCTGCCAACTTGCCTCTGAATCTGAAGGTCATCCGCAACCGAGATCAATCACCGATGGCGATTGGCGAACGAACTGCAGACAACGAGGCTCCAAGTTGCAGAGCAAAGCATACCCATGTCATTATCCTGAAGGCATGACATATGGCTGACGGCCCCCTCTCCCTTCCCTCTCCCCCTTTCCTCCCAGCTCCATTTCTTCGGGTCCCGACGAGTGACGACAGCGCATCTCATGTCCCGCGGCCGGCGATGGCGCTGTGGTTCCTTAGCTCCTAGTGGTGGCGGATGAAGCTTGGACCGACCTTATTGAATTAGGATTTTTAAAAACTAAGTCTCCTAAAAACTACAATTATTAAGTAAAATATATGCAAGGTAAAACTAGATATGTATACTATAATTTTGTTAAGTATTGTTAACTCTACCGTGATCAAGTCTTGCGATCTAGTTCTACCTAGAAACTAACATATCAAACTAGTCTAGAAAAATAAGCACACAATAGCGATAATGTAAATACGGAAGCTAAAAGATAGGCAGAGAATGCAAACACCCGATGACGTTGTCGACGATGACACATGAAAGAGGCACGACGATATTTTTCCCGAGCTGAGGATCGAGGAGGCCAACGTGCCTCTACCCCTACTCCTCGTTTGGCGCCCCCGTAGAGCTTTGCTCTCACATAGTCCTCAAAGGAATACGGTCTCGCCCACGCAAAGGTGGAGGATGGCAAAGTAACCTTCGCAAAGGTTAAGCAACCACGGTCAGGTTTCCGAATATCCCCGGTACACGTAGTCCTCAAAGGAATACGGTCTCGCCCACGCAAAGGTGGAGGATGGCAAAGTAACCTTCGCAAAGGTCAAGCAACCACGGTCAGGATTTCCGAATATCCCCGGTACACACCCACACGAGCCCTTCTCTCGCGTAGTCTTGGACTACGGTCTCGTCCACGCAAGAGCAGAGGATTGTCAGGACCGTTAGGGTCTTCCGCAAGCCTTCTCGTGAAGCCACCCCAACGTCTCCACTAAGAAAGCTTTGGCCAACATGTCGAGAGCATTCCTCCCTCTTACAAGTAAGTAAGGTGTCGGCCACTCCACACTCCGAAAGGTCTCACAAGACTTACTTACAAAGGGTAAACGTGCTCCTTTCCGAGCAGCGACGGCGGGCTTGAGGTGCTGTAGGGGCTGGCCATATCCCTAGGCGGCGGTTGTGCCCCCTCCCCCAGGCTCTCCAAGCGGCGGCGGCGGCATGCTGTTTGCATGCCCTCTCTCTTCGAGGCGGAGACACCCTGCCTTGCCGTATCCTCGAGTCTAGGGCTGCGATGGCGCTCTTAACATCTCAGTGGCGATGACCTTTTCCCAGAAAAGGTTCGGAACAAATGGCTAGGTTTGCAGGACTTGGGATCAATGGTGAAAACCATGCTAGATCTTGTTCAGTATGACGATGGTGTCGCCCTCGAGCGTCGTCTCCTCCATGGAGGCGTCGTCATGATCTCAGCACCTCTGCTTTGTTTTGCAAGGTGAAAACCTCATCCTTTCGGACGGACCGCAGCAACGTTCTGCATCATACCCTTCATGAAGGTGCCGTGGTGGAAGACTTCTATGTTTGAAGATCCCTATTGGCTGAGATATTGCTCGGTGCTTGATGCATCCTTCTCTACTAACATATTCAAGAATCTTTGGTACCGTCAGATCAGTTACATCCTTGTGTGGCCATGTAAGGTCGATGGTTTGGTTTTGGCTATCAGAGTGAAATCAATTCAAGCTGTGAAAGATGTTCTTTAGCAGGAGCGGAATCGACTCATACTCTACTTCCCTTTAGTGTATGATGAAGGCTACTGGAAGATGTTTTGTTTAGAGAAGACTTTTCAAAACAAGCCATTAAAGATGTATATTAGATTAACATGTTGGAGTTATTTAGTCTTCTTTTTCTTTTATCCTTATGTCTTGGCTGCATACTTCTAGGTTATATGCTAACACTTTGTAATAGTTTGGTCTGTTGCATCATCTTTGGATGGTGACTGCAGCTGGAACATATTTCTATTATCCAAAAATGAAAATTGGACCTAGGCAGACCATGATATTGGGTTCAGTTACCGGTATATATCTATTCCTTCTGCTGCTGAGAAGCAAAGTACAATAATCATTTGAGCGTTCCTTTGCAAATCAATGCATTTCTATACCTTGAACTATCCTATGGCTTTCACCTAGACATACACAATCATCAGGCATTCATTCCCTCACCTGGTCATTAAAATTCATAATTGTATACCATGAACGATGGGGCCGATTCAACAAACAAAAGCTGAATATGCAAAAGCTGTACATGTCATATTTTGGGGTACAAAGTAGTGTCTGAAAACACAGTGGATCTTGCACTTGCATGAATTCAACAAAATTAAACCAAGCATCATGTTTCGCATTAGCAATATGCATGTCACTCTTGTTATTTCACTCTTGCTTATTTCGACATTTGACACCTAATATGCATGTCTTGTTGAAATTGATATCTAATTGCAATGCCTTCTGAAATTAGACGTGTGCTCATGCAAACTGTTTAGACTAGTGTGTTTCTACAGTTTTTTTGTTTGATTCACATTTTCTTTAGCAAATAAATAGAAAGGGATTCATTCATGCCCTCACTCTAAAGACTAATAAAGGTGATTTGTGTCCTCACTTTTTAATTTTTTTAATCCTGGCAACTCCTATCAAGTCCAAGTCCTACATAGCACTGCTCACTTGCCTCTAAATCTGAAGGCCATCCACAACCCAAGATCAATCACCAATGGCGAACAACAGACAAGCACGCCTCCACGTTGCAATGTCGGTGGTGACTGCAAAGCGTGCATGACGTTAACTTGTCATTGGGCGGCACGGTGATATTTGCCGGACATGGTGGCATCAGTGCAGTATTAGGATCACAAAACTAATTGATGAGCAAACTCTAGGAGATAAGTTATACGGGGCAAGTATAAGTGAAACAAAGAAATTGCACAATGGACGACGACGTAAAATACCACTAAGTGAGAGATGAGAAGGAGCTTGTTTGTTCACAATTGTTTTTTTAGCATGTCGCCCAGTGCTCAGTTTGGTCATAGTTTTTTTATTACCACCTATTAAGTACAGACATCTATCTTTCTATTTGTGTAACGAAGAGTATGTTTCAATACATGAGGGAAATATGTTTAGATAGATAAATAATAGTTGAGGGGTGTTTGAATCCATAGCTAATAGATTAGCTAAAATGTGGTTGAGAGTTACAAAAGCCTAAAATATCACATTCTTACTCTTTCTCCATAGTCACTCTCACGTTTTCTCTCTCAACAAGAGTACATATAATGAGCACTTTGTACATATTAACTACTTTTAGCTGGGTTGGAGTAGATAAAGAGACATTGGCAAAAAAAATATTACTAGCTAAAATTTGTCTTACCCATTAGTTAGATGTGTTTTGATCTATTACCTAGAGATCTAAAGTGGAGAGAGAAAATACCGGTTCATGAGGGGAGAAGGCCCAACAATTCTCTTCTCCAAAAATCCTTCGTTTCACCTTTAGCCCTATGCCTCATTTCCCTATACCTCATTTTATAGGAAGGAGGATGGATATTTCCATTAGCTTTCAAAGTGGGACTAATCACATAATTAGGTGAGCATTTTATTGTGCTTTCTTCTCCTTGGCTTTCACTTTCTCTTTGTTCCAATGGGTAAACCAATTATTTCCCCTCAGCCCATACATTTTTGACATTTTTTCAAAAGAATAAAACTGCTTTATTGGCTATTTCCTAATAGTAGCCCCTCATGTACTAGTTCTTGGATGGTAAGTATAACAAGACCTCAAGGAAAAATTCCCTTAAAATGTTTTTAATGTGATTTAATAACTTTATATTCTTTTGGACTTTGGTTTAATAAGTAGTGCTCTGTTAATTTGATTTTGTGCCTAATTGAAGTTAACATAGAAAGAGCAGGTAAAGAAGATAAACTCTTCGTATCTTAGCAATTTCTCAAGTTTTTGTAAGGTACGACTATAACGATTATGGTCGAAGTCGTTAATGTTAAATATAGTGTTGGGAGTTACAAAATCCTAAAATATTACATGCTCACTCTTTCTCCATAGTCAGCCTCACTCTTTCTCCCTACATAAGTACATATAGTGAGTTCACTTCGTACATATTAAGTGCTTTTAGCCGGGTTGGAGTAGATATAAAGACAATGATAAAAAATATTAGTAGCTAAAATTTGTCTACCTAACTAGGCATGTAGAGTAGAGAGAGAAAATACTGATTTGTGAGGGGAGGAAAGAAGGCCTAACAATTGTTCTCTGAAAATCTTTCACTTCACCCTTAGCCCTGATTCCGGGAAAACGGGCGGCGCCTCCGCGTCACAGAGACAAATTTAATTTAACTTAATATAAATGAGACAAAATAAAGAAATACAGGTATTGCAAGTTCATACTTCCATAATTCTTATATTTGCATAAAAATTATGTTAATTACATCTCCGTAGAGAAAACCCCTGATTAAGAGTTCCAACATAAAAGGAAAATTACATCATATGGCTAATACATGACTACAAAACAAAAGAAAATATCTTCAGTCTTGGCGTCGTAGAGGAATACTTGCTGCAGTCTTGAATTTAATGAAGATATCATGAATTTGTTGTTTTAGGATTTATGAATACGCACTTGTTGTTGACACAAGTATAGATAGACCCGTATGATAGGTCTTGAGTCTTATATTGCCTTGACATTTATTGGGAGATTGTATGATTTGTACTTGAGGCGACTATGCAATTGGCATGTTTGAAGCTCTTGCATAGTTTACCAATATTTAATATGATTTCCCTTTTCTACTGCTAGCACCATATGGCTGAATATGCAATATAATGAAGCAATATTTCTTTCCTAGGTTGATGGCCACAATTATCATAAGCGAGATGCATCATGGCTATGTTTTATTGTCCTTTGTTTTAAATAAATGGGTGTTGATGGCACGACAGATGCATATAGTGCAGTCTAGTCTAAGTTTGTTAATTAACACATTTCTTTTCTTAGTTGATGCCCACAACGATCATGGTCGAGATGCACTAGGTTTTATTTTCATTTGTCTTAAACCAATGGATTTTAGTAACATGTCAGATGCATATGGTGCAGTCTGGATTTAATTTGATATACATTTATTATTTTGCCAAGTGACATGATCACTAACATAACAAAGTAATTTATATTTGATCAAAAATGCATGCCAAAGAGATCTAATTTCGCTCTCTCTGTCTGTGTCCTGGTTTGTTCCAAGCGGGAGCAGCGCAAGACTTTGATTCTAGTACATATGGTTGATTGTTATAACTTAGCCATACGATGCAATCTATGTGAGTATTTTGTAATTCTCCCATGGCATGCACGGTTATATGCCGAACATGGACGTATGAGGGATGGATGTGCCATACACTTTTCTCTTATTGGATCTCATAATATTTACCTGCATGCCGCAATTAATTTCTTTGGACTTTAATACTTGTGTATGCATGCATGATAAGTGAAACGTGAACACTGCCTTCTTGCTTCCTGGTCTTAACCAGAAGGAAATCGTCTATATGCATGACATGCAAGTTGATTTTAACAGTGCTACTATTTGTTCAAGGTAGCATGCATATGAACTGGCTTTAGTATATATATCTTTTTATCCAGATAATGATTTTCTGTATCGTCCACATCACGCAAGACGTGGTTAGCCCTATATTTGGAGAAGCTAACCGACCCTCATGACTAGACTAACAATGGTGCATGTACGTAAATATATTTAGCCACAGGATTTTAATTATTTTAACATGATACATGCAGCAGGTTTATACACATGGGAGATGTTTATTTAACGCCAATGATGCCAAGCAGGAAAAGAAAACCACTGCTAGGCTAAGTATATAGACGCAAAGCATGAGTATCTCTTTATACACTATGCTACATGCATGCATGCATTATATTTACATGTATGATGCAATCAGTTTATTTAATTTGGACTTTAACTCCCATGCAAGAAACCGTGCTTGGAGTTGCTAATATGACTAGACTTTAATTTGGTGCATGCATGACCAGCGACAGGAATATGCAGCGGCCACCGTGATGTGTTAGTTTTAGGTTGGTCATAATATAAGACCTCTGCATGTATAGCCTTTCATGGCGTTAGCATGTATGTTCATTTGGTTTTCGATGCCGAGGATGAGACTAATATATGTGATGTGGTTAGTTTATTTTAATTTGGAGAAAGATGCGAGGGAAGCATTTTATCCTTTTGCTTGATATTTTGATACCAGGCGCATTTTGATCGCCAAACTAACGGACCAATGATCTTGGTCAGGACAGGAAGCACGGCCAACATGCATTTTATTTTATGGCCGCAACATATATTATTTCTATATTGGAGATGCTAGATGTGTATGGCTAGATATTGGGCATGGATGCATGAATACCCACGTATTTACTTCAGGCTATCATGCTGCTCTCTCTGTATGCAGCATGGTAGGGGAATGCAGTTGAACGAGTGCTACCCTTAATCATGGCACAGCTTAAAGTTTATTTCCTGGACAAGGCCCGAGTATCATGATATTTTACTTGGTCATTCTCCACGCTTTCAATGTGGCATTCTTGTATGATAAACCACATGCCAAGCATGGATTGAATATACCATTTAAATTACTTTGTCGAGTATGGAGTAAATGTTCATGCACGAGATATATGCACATGCATGGTCGGATTTATTTTCTTTAGCAGAGCTCGTGCATGTAGTTCCTAGACATAGAATTTGAAATTGTTTGTAACACATAATGCCCATATATATGCACTGGGATTTATCATTATTTCTTTTACTGCTAATCAGGTTAGAGTGCAGGGCGTCGGATCAGGCACATGTTGCAGTGTTGATCTTGCTGATCATGCTGGCTCCTTTCCTAGCTCAGTGTTAATTTAACCGACGTATGCGCATGATAATGAAGCGCAGGCCGGCGTGTAGAGACTATTGTCTATTTGCTTATTTCTTTTAGGACAGAACCATGGACACACACGATCCTCCCTAGCATGACGTGCAAGCCTTTCTATTTTACGACCACAGAATGCAGGTACTAGATTATTCTCTATGTCTTGTTGATGCATGTATGGTCAGGTTCCTGTGCTGCGTGTACGTGCATATATGCAGTAAGTACATGCTAAATCAATTCTCGGCAACGCGGTATGGTATAAATACATGGGTGGCTTATATATGGGCTGACTGCAGTATATATGCACTCAACAGATTTATACATAGAGGTGTTTGTTTAACTCCGATGGTGCTGAGCAGGAAAAGAGAATTGCTGCCATGTATGAATGATCAGACGGCGAGAAGACTTGCCTAACTTGCTAGCCGCTTCTACCAGCACACAATGTTAATGCATCAACGATAAAAGGCTATCACTATCGGTTTGAACACGCATGACTTAATCATTTCCTGGGTGCAAGCCATCGGCAAGCACGTAGACAGGTCTTGAGCCTTGCCCTCGCGTTGGCGCAGGGAAGCGAATATCTTGAGCCTTGCCCTCGCGTTGGCGCAGGGAAGCGAATATCTTGAGTCTTGCCCTCGCGATGGCGCAGGGAGACGAAAGTCTTGAGCCTTGCCCTTGCGATGGCACAGGGAGGCGGTTGTCTTGAGCTTTTACCCTCGCGATGGCGCAGGGAAGCGATGTCTTGAGCCTTGCCGTCGCGTTGGCGCAGGGAGACGGTTGTCTTGAGCCTTGCCCTCACATTTGTGAGAGAGGCGACGGAGAAAACGGACAGGAAGAAGAAGAGATCAGCACCACACCATGATTCTCCTCACCTTCTCAGAGCGCTAACGTGCAGCAGCGCCTTGCCGGCTGCAGCGACAGACTCCGGCAGGAACCGCACTCCCGGTCTTCAGCACCTGCAGCAGCGCCTCTGGCCTCCGGCAGAAACTGCTCCTCCGGCCTTCAGCAGGGTCTTGGCGAGAAGGAGGCGTGATGCAGCAGCCTGATGGCGTGGTGGTTTCCGGCGAGCAGCGACGGCGGCAGCCTAGCGGCGTATGTGTGCGTCGGCGCTCTGTGCGGCAGCGTGGTGGTGCTTTGGACGTCGATCCGGGGCTTGCAACTGCAGCAGGGGGTCTCGTATTTATAGGCCATGAGATGGTGCAGTTGCTACGTCATTTGGCGCTCGCTCGTTTTGATTTTTATATTTGCTAATGACGCCGGCGGGAAGGTTTGAATCGCCGCGCGCATCAGAACGTGGGAGTCGACGTGGTCGTTGTGGCGACTTGGTCATGTGGACTCAGTCATTAGCGCCTCTGCTAATTCAAAATTAAACAGCATCGGCGCCGGATTTTCGCCGCGTCCAAGCTGCTCCAGTTTGGATATGCATGGACGATTTCTTTTTTTTTATCAGCAGCTAATTAGCTTAATTTAGAAATGGATGCACCCTGTACGTATCACTGGATCATCATACAAACACAGACATGCCCCTGCGTGTACATGTTCCTTTGGGTGAAATACGGACGCGTATAGAAGTGCCTGCGGGGGTTTAGCTTTTGGCTGGCTAACATATATAGTAGTACTCATGCACGTATACGTGCACATATAAGCTTATGTCTCTTTTTATTATTATTATTTTCTGTATTTCTTTTCTTAAGAAACACACTACTCATTGGCATTCTCATATAATAAATCCGGACGACGTGCCGCATATTTACGCGAACTCGCCGTATTTATTTGTGCATAGAGTATATGTGAATATACATCCTTCATGTTTTTATTTATTTATTTGGTTAATATTTGATTGTTTCAAATCATTTATTTTAACAACATTACTTCATGTTATTTATTCATTTTATATTTAGGTAGAATTTAGCTACCTATATATCGATTTGCAAATCGATGGTCTAAATCATACATCAATTGAGCCAAAATCCGTGTCAACAAGCCCTTGGCCTCCTTTTATGAGGAGGATGAATACTAAGGAGGATGGATATTTCCATTAACTTTCAAGGAGATTGGATATTTCCCTTAGCTTTCATGGTGGGACTAATGATCATAATTAGATGGGCTGATCATAATGAGATGGGCCTTTTATTGGGCTTTGTTCTCCTTCTTCCTTTTCCTTTCTCTTTGTTCTAATGGGTAAATTAAACTAAACCAATTATTTCCCCTCAGCCCTCACATTTTGGGCATTTTTTAGGGAATAAAAGTGCTCGAGTGGCTATTCTGACATGTTACATAAAGTGTTCAGAGTGGCCTAAGACGAAATAGACAGTGGTGCCTTGAGCTCAAAGATACTCGTGGTGGAGCTTCTCCAGTTCACATCAGCCGACAATGTTATCCAACGGTGATGACGTCGCGATTGAACTTTGTTTAGTTTCAGTGATGGCCTCTCATGTGACAAAATAATCAGTAGAAGTTGAATTCTTCAGTTCTTTTTTAAAATTTTATATCTCATTGTTGAAGGAAATACCTAGGAATCAGAGTGGTGAAACTCATGATTCAATTCAGTTTTGGCTTTATATATTTTGGTTTATGCAAACATTAAGAGAGAATGGATTAGATAAGAGGGTAATTGGCATCTGCTGACTGCTTAAACAAATTAAACACATAACTAGATTTTTCACAAGTTTCGTCAGTGTACACCCTGTGATTTCCTGCAGTAGTGCACATGGAAGGAATCCGAAGTACAGAGCAAATATTGTGCTTGCCTGTGAGTGTTGAAAAGATTCAAGCCCAAAACCGAAGGCAGCTGGACACATGATCGTGATCCATGAATACTGGACTTTGGGGTTCAGTTATCAATATAACATATAAATTACTTCTGCTTTTGAGAAGCAAAGTACAATAATCATTTGAGTGTTCCTTTGCAAAACGATGCATTTTTATGATTTTATCCTTTGAACTATCTAATGGCTTTCACCTGCAAATAAACACAGGATGATCAGTCATTCGTTCCCTCACCTGATCATTATAATTCACAATTGTCTACCATGAAACAATGGAGCCATTCAACAAACAAATCTGAATATGCAAAGGTTGTACTTACCTTATTTTGGGACACAGAGTAGTAGCTCTGGAAACACAGTGGAGCTTGCACATACATGAATTTAGCAAAAAGTAAAACAAGCATCATCTTTCGCATTAGCAATGCAGCTCGGATATGCCAAAGATTAAAACTTGGATTTCCTCTCCCACAATAGCAAAGCATGAGACCCCAAAACTTGAAGATTTCCATGGCCATTTGGAGATGGCCTCATGAACCAAATCAGGCATTAAGTAAGGGCGTCCACAATGGACAGCCCACATCGCCAGCCTACGTGGAATAGGATAGAATAAAAAATAAAAAGATGCAGCCCTCTGACTCCTACAGCATGAAAACCGGAGCAGGCTACAGCATTCCTCGTGAACCGTGCGAGACTATCGCCAGCGAGTTGTTTTTCTCTCCTCTCTCTCTCCGCCGCATCACCCAAAATCTGGTGTAAGGCTGAGTGCAATGGCACTCCTAAAATCCCACTCTCTATCACTATTCCAATTATTTTTTTTATATACAGTGCAATATTTATTTCAAACAATGCCAAACAGTGTTTTGAGAAACCCATTTATAGAATCACATTGAACTCAGCCTAAGAAGGCTATTTCGACAACCGTTGAGGCGCCCTAAGTTTCAATACAATTAGGAAATCTTAAAACTAACTTAATATCAAACAAAACTTGCAGTCTACGACAATGATGGTAATGATTGAGATTTGGTGAGGTGCATCTTTCCTCTGGAGTCTATAGAACAGGGATGTAAGCAGGCCAAGGCTAGCGATAAGTCATTGTCTAACGGATGTGCCGCTAGACTTTTTAGCCGGCCCGCTTGCATCCCTACTATATATGTCTATATGGGCAGTGCTGTGCTTGGACCGCGGTTGTAGCCCACCGTTCCAGCACCAGCACAGCCTGTTAAGCCGATCAGCCTGGCAGCAGACCACTCCTTCGATATATAAAATCTAGAAACAAACCCTAGTTTCTTCTCTTCCTTCCCGAAGCCACCACCCGCTCATTCAGTCCCCGACTCCCTCCCTGTATGTCTGCCTCCCCTGACCTGCCGGCGCCCCTCTGGCTTCCCTCCTCCCCTCCGTGCCCCTCTCTCCCCCTCCTTGGCTGAGCACGTGGCAGCAACGGTGAGGCCGCAACATGGGGGTACGACGACAACTTTGCAGGCACCAGGCTGGCGCGGCGTGCCAGCGGCACGGCACGATTAGGGTCTAGCCGTGTCGTGCCTGGGCCGAGGGACAGGCTCGGCGTGCTGGCACAGCAGGACGCGAAGCTATGACTGTGTTGTACCAAGCCTGGGGCCTTTGTGCCATGCTGTGGTAGGTGGCATGTTTGGAGTCCTAGAAGCATAAACTCTTTAAAGCACAGCCCTCACACGGCCGCTGAAATCCACGGCCGGCAGCCACTGCCGCCTCGCCGGCTCGATCCGCCACCTCCCCTAGGCCGTCGGCCTCCCCGGCCACCTCCTTTGTGTCTGGAGATCACATGCAACCCCCACCCTTGAAAACGCTGACCCCTATCCTCGTTGGCCGGAGTTAGGAAAGAGGGTTGACGTTGTGTTTTTGGATTGGTGGAGAAAATTCGAACGTTGGATCTTGCAAAACACCCGGTTGAGCTTTAGCATTCCTCTAAAAAAGACTAGTTCAAACATGATTCGGTCCTTAATGTAATTTGTTGGAGTAGTACTAGACTAGCGTTTTATTCAATACATTTATTTCTTCCGTTCTAAAATTATATATATATTTGTAATATTAAATTTTATTGTCCATCTTATTTGAAAAAAATATAAAATATAAAAGAATTTTAAATCATATTTAAAACATATCCCATGATAAACACGATCACATTCAAAATAGATAATCATATAATACGGACTGTCCTACGAAAGCATATTGGTTTTCTTCTGGAAATAGGTAGGACACCTAAAATTACTAGTAAATCTCACTGTCTCATGAAAAGAACCCTGTCCACTGTCTTTTTTTTTTTATAAACGATACTTGTATTATACCAAACAGCGTGCGTGTAAAAGACAAAGACCATACAGGCACCTACTAGAAACATACAAAGGGGGCAGCTGTCCACACACATTTGCACAAAAGACCCTAAAGAAAAATAAGATTACAACGAAGTCTTGCAGATCTTTTGCACTTGCTGGGGCCACTGGTCGTCGCTGACGCCGTCGCCTTCCTCCGCCGTGACCATGGCCAGCACCAGAGCAAGACGACTTGGACACCGAGGCCAGAAGGAACCCCATCTCTAGAGAACTTTGAATCGAGCCGCAGTAGAGAAGAACGAAGAAAGCGCATCGGCTGGGGACACACCCCTAGCTTCTCTGGCCGTGGATCCGCCCTCTCCGCTGGCAAACAGCAAGAAAGGAGAGGCTGCCCACCCACCCTGCAAACCCCAACCCCACAGCCAACCCTCTGCATCCTGCTGGTGACCTCCAAACCATACTTGGATGAAGCGTCGCGGCCGTGTCTCCTACGCAGGAGTCGTTGAGATCCAAAGAAGGCACCGCACGGGCGAGGCCACCAGATCCCGCAATGGCGCAACCTCCACCCCATGAACCCCTCGCCGGCGCCGGAGAAAGCGTCGCCGAGATGAAGACGGGTCCAAAGGGACTTATTCCATGATGACGCCGCCGCCTCCGCCTTGACGCCGCCGTCCGGAGACCCAAACCTAGACAAACTAGGACCTGTACACGCTGACCGGTAAGGGGTCGACGGTCTTCCCCACCTCACAGCCCAAAAAGGAAGCCGGAGGCGAGGGAGACCGTCGGTCCTGCCGGCGGCGACCAAGGAACACGGTCGCCTCCTTTTTCGCCTCTCAAGACCGTAGCAGAAAGAGAGGGGAAAAGGCCTGGCATCCTAAAAACCTAGGCACACAGACAACAAAATCTCACGATGGTTCGGTCAGACTATCCCTAACCATTGTCTATAAATCTTGCCTATCCACTATTCTTCCACTGTTTCAACTATCTTTCTCTGTCTACAATATTGCTACAGTGTCGATTGTACTATGAGTAGTCTAGCGATCCCTTGGGGATAACCCTTATGGATGTCCGCGTACGATCTAGAAACCAAACGATGGGACGTGTGGGCCCAAATGGCTATCCAGGATGGATCAATGCAGGTATAGTTCAGTTTTGAGAACCAAACACAAACCTTGAGGCCCATTGGAACGCAAAAATTTCACAGGATTAACAGACAAATTTCACAGAAATCAGTTTAAAAGTACAGAAAAAACGAAAGAAGAGCGCAAATTTTCTTCGTTGCAGAGGGGACCTAAACCCGAGCGGAGAAAGTGATAAGGTTCGTCAGTTCGTGGGCGTGTCGCCGCCCTCTCTTCTCTCGCCGCCCCCATTCCCTCGCTTCCCCGCCTCGCCTCGCCGTCGCGCCTCACCTCCTCCACCTCGAGATGCTCGCGGGCCCCGCTGCCCTCCGCCTCCTCCTCCGGGCGCCTCCGCCGCCGCACCACCACCACCACCTCGCCTACGCGCTCCCGCACTGCGCGCCGCCGCTCCACGCCTCGCTCCCGCGCTCGCGCCGCGCGCGGAGGACGGGCGCCCGGGCATGGGGTTGCCAGGGCCTGCGCCGCAGTGGCGGCAGCGGAGGCGACCGGCTCCGGCCCGGCCAAGTTCTCCGTGAGGATCCCCGTCGGCAACCGCGAGGTGAGCCGCTGATGATTTTGCTGTGGCGCGGGGCTCTGTTAACGCGCCGCGGTTTTTGCTGCTTCGTAGTGTGAAGCTTTCGCTCGGTTGTGTCGCAGTGTGGTTCTGCACCGTGCATTGTCTCGTGGCCTGCGCTGTGCCTGTGCGCTTGTGTGCGTTTCTAGTTGCCGGGTTCCACGAGCAATTTCTGAGCGTGGTTGATCCGGTTGTTATCGGAATTGAAGAACGCCCGCCGTGTTGCTTATGGCATTTGCATAAGCGCATTGGCGTTTTTGTACTCTTCCTCACGTTGGGTTATGGCACAGCGTGAGTGGGCATTACTAAACTGGAGTGTATTTTTGTTTCGCAGATACTGGTGGAGACGGGACATATTGGGAGGCAAGCGAGTGCTTCTGTAATGGTCACTGATGGCGAGACAGTAAGTCATCAGTATTTTGGCGTCTACCTATGTCGTGAACAAACGGTACATGCATTTGTGGTGGTCCATTTAATCGGCCACTAGGGGTTGTGAAATTCTCATACCTCCTCCCCAGGGTGCAACATTTGAGCATCTTCAATAATTATTTCGAAATTTAAACCGGAGTGCTAGAGTTGTAGTCACACAGAAGGTTAAAGCCTGCATTCTTCTCGCTTTCACACAATTTAGGTTGCAATGATTTGCCACTATTATGATTTATATGCTTCACGTGTGCATGGAAACCAAATCGAACTGCCTGCACCGATTTTCTTTTCTGTTTGTGTTGTTGGATACCATAATTCATGAATTGCTTTCAGGTGCCACACTGTACTTTTCCCAAGACAAACTTGAGGCCGCTGTTTGGATTATATTTCTACCATTACTATTGCCCAGTTTACTTGACGAAGATAGCCACATATAAAAATATCAGTAATAATTTCATAATTTGGATTCCAAGACTTTGTTATGTCTAATTGGAACTTCAAATTGTGCTGGCAGATTCTCTACTGTTCTGTTTGTCTGGCCGATACTCCAAATGACCCTTCTGACTTTTTCCCTTTATCGGTTCACTATCAAGAGCGCCTTTCGGCTGCTGGAAGAACTAGGTACATGAACCTAAAACTGTTCTTACCACCCTTGTCATCATCCATCCTCTGTTTGTTTGTGTATTTTTGAAACCTTATTCATATTTTAATTGATTCCAGTGGTGGTTTCTTCAAACGAGAAGGCAAGACTAAAGACCATGAGGTTCACTATAAGAACTTCTACTTGTGTTCAATTATTACAGTTGATGGGTGATCAGAATTTCCTTCTAACGTTCTTTGCAGGTTCTAGTTTGCAGATTGATAGACAGGCCCCTACGACCTACCATGCCCAAGGGTTTCTATTATGAAACTCAGATTCTATCCTGGGTAATCCTAATACTGTATATGTTAACTTGCATTGGTACAGCCTTTGGTAGATTGGTTGCATCTTGTAGCTTGTTCCTTCAACCTGTATTAAAGTGATACAAGTAGCTCATCATCAGTTACATAGTTCCTTTCCTTTCGTTGTAACCTGTTCCGAGTATCATCTAAACAGGAGCAACTTCCTTTAGTAATCTCATAATACTACAAACGGTGGTAATGATAATTGATAACATGAATACATGGCAGTCTTCTCATTAATGGCTAATTTATGTAGTTTGGATTCTTAAATTGGATAATCCCATTCACAGTTCGATCTTTTAATCTGAAATGATCATTATGTATACTTTTTTTTTGACAAAATAGAAAATTCAACAATATCACCTGACTTTAACCACAAGACTAATGTCCTTTTGAAACTAACATGCTGTATGATATTTGTCAACATTCTTCATAGATGGAATGAAAGATGCTTACACAGAACCTTTTCAGCTAGGCATGTCATTGTGAAGATGTTCCATATGCAAGTACTTCGTACTTCTGTTCTTTTATTCTGTCATCACCTGTTAATAATTCACTTTGGCACCAATCAAAAGAAATATGAATTCTCACCTTTCCATAAAAAACATCATAGTTGGTCTCCTGTTCTATTCACATCATTGTGGCTGATGGGCCAGCTTCAAACATCAGATTTTGTTATTCTACCTATTTCTTCATTTTGTTTCATGATGCCTCCATCAATGACTCGATGCGATGAGATAATCTGGCTATTACAGGTTTTCAGCTACGATGGCATTCACTCCCCGGATTGCTTGGCTATCACAGCTGCTGGTATAGCCGTGTAGGTTTAATGAAAAAAAATATCAAAATCATCTATTCTTGAAGATACTCTTTATTTATGTCAAATCTTTCATTGCAGGGCCCTCTCTGAAATTCCAAACAAACAAACAATTGCTGGAGTAAGAGTTGGCCTGATTAACGACCAGTTTGTAATTAACCCAACTACTGAACAAATGGAGAATTCAGATTTGGATCTGATGATGGCTGGGACTGATAGTGCCATATTGATGATTGAGGTTTGTGGTGAAACTTTGTTTGCATACATGCTTCACCCTGTTCCCTGCATTTTTTTTTCACTTACTGAAAACAAATCTTTGCACATGGTACTTGCATTGCATTTGCGAATATATATTTAAGTCCTCAGTTTTTTTTACCAGTAGGTTTTATATTTTGATATGAGAAATCAACATTACTTGCCTGCCTCCGAATGATACACCCCTCTCCTTGCATAGAGAGGTTCCAATCTTATCCCTAGCTAACACTAATGGGTCATAATATTTTTTCGTGCATACATATTATTTCAAGCTTCACCATTTACTGCACTAGAACAGTGACAACACTGTGTGCGTGTGTTTGTCATAACCGAGATGTCTAGATACTTTAAATGTAATGCTCTGATAGTAAAAAATATTTATTTTCTTATTTCCATACCTTTTGACCCACCTTTGATGTGGTACTCTACAAGTCTTGTTATTAGCTTCTATAAGCAAACATGTGTAGCATACCATCTCAGTTACGTTGTTACTCTGTCTTCAGTTTTATTACTACCTCCTCCCATTAATATGTGACTTTTTTAGTTCAGATTTTAACTAAAAAGCGTCATATATTAATGACTGGAGGGAGTATAAACCAGTTACTATTTAGGTTTATCTTCTGAACCAAGTTGCCAGTCCTTAGATTAGCTCAATTATTTTTATGTTGATTATTTCTTAGTATTACTAGTCATATACCTTTCCTAGTTTAGGTCATCTCTTGATAAGTGGCTATTCTTTGATAGGGATACTGTGATTTTCTGACTGAGGAGAAGCTGCTTGAAGCTGTGGAAGCTGGGCAGGTTAGCTTATGTCTTATCAATAAATTATGCTTTTAGATAGAACATATTGCTCCATAATGTAAATATGAACGATGTGCTTAAATATCATGGCAAGGTGATATGATTTAGCACTGTAGTCAATAATTAATAGCTCATGTCTATGCACAAATAATATATTTATTTGTTTCCTCATTTTGTTTATCAATTCTTTCTGGTTGCGTTTAATGATAGAGATTTGTGTCCATTGTAATTTGTTGTTTTTTTGAGCTGTTATATTACTCTCTTAGAAATGAAGTAATGTCCCCCCTTTCTGTCGTAGAGATTTCTAAGATCCAGAGCTTTCTGTCATTCATAGACTTTCTTGACTAGAGCTCCTCTGCTAATTGTATAATTCCCACTCCGTTAGTTACATTATTGCCTCTTTTTATCCAGGTCCTACATAAATGCTAGCTCTGCACACATGAAAAATCTGAAATACTACTGTCCTAGCCTATCTTCTTTTTTGTTATTCTGACATGATATGGAAATCAGGTTGCAATTCGAGAAATCTGCAAAGCAATCGATATCCTTGTCGAGAAATGTGGAAAGAAGAAAATGGTTGATGCTATCGACTTACCACCTCCTGAACTCTACAGGCATGTTGAAGTATGAACAAACCATAACTCTTTATTTTACCATTTGTACAGCCTTTTAACTTATAGTCGAAACAAAATATATGTACTAGTCTTGTTTGTCTGGGAATCAGTTTGGTCTGTCTAGAAATCTGCGTGTTTTGTGACTAGAATGCTGTTTATGTCCACCTGTTTGCTAGCTCCTATATGTTTTATCATTTTCGTTTACTTGATGTGCTTTCCAGAGGTCACTAATTTGTATAGATTGTATTGCTGTTCTTGAACATTCTTCTTTCAGGTGGCCAGTTGGACATTATTTTAATCATATCTGTGGTTTATGAACTCCAACCAATATTTTTTATTATTTAGTCATCGATACTGTAAATTTTGTGAGCCTATAAAACATATATCAGTAGTTATGCAACATCTTTTTTCCTCTCAAATGTGCATTGGTTGTAGGTGAATGAGAATAGAATTTGTTTAATGTGGATAGATGTGCATTGTGCTTCAGCCCTATGGCTGTTTGTATAGGAGTACATACTTGGAGGGCAAGGAGCGTTTCCTAGAGATAAGGAAGGTTATCAAGAGATTATGATCAAATTCTAAACTGTGGTTGGGGAGGCGCAGTTAACTGCGCTAAACACACCCATGCGACGGGACAAGTTCGAACGACGATGTGGCGAGATGTGACGGGATCATGATCTGCAAAGGTGATGATGAATCTGTGTGAGAACATGCCAATGTGTTATCCAGTAGGCAGCACATGAAGGTGCCCCCATGGCATCACACGCCTGACTATGTTGCACTTTGGAGACGAAGAAGAGTCCGGTGTGGCCCATGTCGATGTCTTAGTATGAACATGTGAAGATGACGGGTGGCGGGCAACACAAATCGATCTTGCACAGGAAAAACCAAAAGAAAACGCTGATCAACGACGGATGAGAAAAAACCCAGTCAGGATCAGGAAAAGACTCATTAGGGTGGCTGATCAACATGAACAGCACATGAACCTTGGGTAGGGGTGGTGCCCGTACTGCTGGATGCGCGCCATGGGGGCGGATGAGCGGTCGCACGTGTCGAAAAGGTGCGCAGAGGGCATCGGTGTATTTGATCTATGAACCTGAACTTTTGAATTTTGATACAATGAAGGAGAATATAATTAGTTTATGTTGATTGATGGCCAAGGGGTCTCGAGCTGAATTGGTTAGGTGGCTCTGATGGCACTCCTCAGGTCCTGGGTTCTACTTTCCATGGGAGCGAATTTCAGACTGTGGTTAACAAAATCCCCTAGTCTGTCCCACTCCAAAGCATAGGTCTAAGGATTGGCCCAGGCCGTTGGTCGTCTCACATGGGCTACGGGGTAAAATTTTCCCGCGCCAAAGCATAGGTCTACGGACCAGCCCAGGCTGTTGTCATCTCACACGGGCTACGGTGCCCCTATGTAAGGGTGGGTAGGGGTTCGGGGGTTTTCTCGACCTGCGTGAGAAGGTCTTCTTAACGAAAAATGCCAGGGGGAAGATCGAGTTGATTGATGTATTGATTGAGCTACCATGATTATGTATACAGTAGTACATGGCTTGGAGGGCAAGGGGCCTCTCCTAGAGATAAAGGAAGGCTGTCACAGGATTATAATCAATCCTAAACTAACCATATCTGGTATTGCCAAGTAGATATTGCTCATGTTGTCGGAACAAAGAGCTATTCTGCTTTACATCTTCTTAATTTGTTTGCTGATTTGAATTGCTAATGTTGTTCAGGACATATCTGGAAATGAGTTGGTGAAGGCATTACAAATAAAAGAAAAGATTCCCAGAAGAAAAGCTCTTTCAGCATTGGAAGACAAAGTTATTGCTATACTTTCTGAACAGGGGTATGTGTCCAAAGATGGATCATCAGTAGCAACTGAAAATTTGGCTGATATTGTTGAGGATGAAGATGAGGATGAAGTCATAGTCGATGGAGAAGTAGATGAAGGTGATGTTCACATCAAACCAGTTTCAAGGAAGCCCCCCTGTCAGGTGATGGTCATTGTTTTTTCTTTGCTTATAAACAGTTCTTTGAAACATGGGATATGATATCCTATAGTGACAAGCCTTTACTTTGGTCTTGTAAAGTTTTTTTTTTTGAGATTTTTTTCTAGAATTTCTTACCTCAGCAGACTTCAATTATTCTTTCTATTTTTCTGCTTTCCTTGACATTTTTAATCTAGCATCTCATACCTATTAATCAAATGACATTTTATACTGATTTCTGTTTCTTCTATATAGCTATTTGCAGAAGTTGATGTCAAGCTGGTCTTCAAGGAAGTTTCATCTAAATATTTAAGAAGGCGCATTGTAGAGGTATTCATTGCCCTTGTCATCTAAAGGTTTATTTTGCTTGTTTATGTGAACATGGCAAGATGCTTCCTGTTAATTATTGTGTGAACTTGTTGGAGATTTTTCTACTAAGAAAAACCTTGTTACATATTTAGCTTTCATGCACATACTTCTGATTTCCAGCGTTGTGGTGCGTTTCAGTCTTGATAGTCAACCATCATGAGCCAATTTATTTGCAATGTCTGGCTTTGGGATTTCAAAAGGTTCCTTGGAAATAGTTTTAGAATGTAATAATGTGCGTTGCAGTCTTGATAATCAGCTATCGTGAGCCAATTGATTTGCAATGTATGGCTTTGGGTTTTCAAAAGGTTCCTTGGAAACATTTTTGTAGAATGTAAAAATGTATCCCAGCAACAGGAAGCAAAGGCGTGACATGTGTTCCAGTCTCCCCTTGGCTTTCCAAACAAAAATAAAAATAAAAAAGCAGTTGCCAAATGTCATAATTAGGAGAAAATAGAAAATGCTGCTTTGTCGAAACAGGTTAGTAGCGAAACCAATAGAGTTCAGAAAGGGGTGCTCTAGCATTGTGTATGTGCGGCAATCTTGTCATACATGCGTATATCCTTCAACATTAGTATTAGGGAATATGTATAGGCTTTAGGTTTAATACCTGTTGTGACTTCTGTTGAATTTCATGGTGAGCTATATCACTCTGTTTGGTAATCACATTTCCTTCAGACTGTTCATGTCGCTGAATAAGGAAATTTTGGTACTGAATATCAATGTCTCAACTCTCAACTTCAGGGTGGAAAGCGAAGTGATGGACGGAGTCCTTGGGAACTTCGACCCATTAATTCTCAATGTGGATTGCTTCCACGAGCACATGGTAGTGCTTTGTTCACAAGGGGAGAAACACAGGTAAGGTAATACACCTCATTTGAGATCCTGTTGTAATTGTCTTCTGATTTCACACAGTATATGACCTGGTCTTATAGTTTTATTCTTCATATGCTGCCGCTGTTAGTTTCTTGCTGATCTTTTCAATACCTTATGATGTTCTTAGAAATTCTGCATGACGCAATAGCTTACCATGTGGATGGCATGTAGCATCTGTATTCGTAAGAAATCAGCTTTCTTGTTGCAATCATTACCTCTTGCAACTGAAGTTGATAATCGTGAGTGCAACCATTACATGTATTTTGAAGCTGTATACTTTCTGCTGGTTTACTAATAGAGAGGCTGTTTTAGCGCTAGTAAAATGTATTAAGATTTGCTATTCATATCTTTCTTGTTCACATGTTTTATTTGATTGCAGTCACTGGCTGTGGTCACTTTAGGTGGCTATCAGATGGCACAACGAATTGACAACCTTGTTGACACGGAGGAATCAAAAAGCTTCTACCTTCAGGTAAGCGAAACACATATTCTGACTGAGTGATACATCATCCTTCTAGGTCAATTTCCATCTACTCTGTTTCTCATTTGTTGTATTTTTAGATAGTTATATTCATTGGAAAATCCTAGTCCTCTTTCCTTTTTTGAAAGGAAGTATTCAAATCCTTATATTTGAACAATCTATGTGAACATAGAATGGGTATCAAGAAGCGATGCTAAGTTGGACTCCCCTGGTGCCAACATGGAGAAATATTTTGATATTTTCTTGTTATAGACTGATATTTTACTATAACTCTACAAAATTATACAAGTTCATTGATGTACTATATAGCAGCACATCAGGGGTAATATTTGTGCTAACTTTGCACATAGTAGCAAATAATGGCGCCATCATATATTACCCCTTTCTTTAGTATTTGTTATTTTGTTATGTAAAGGGAAACATGTGGTATTTTCATTTGATAGGACCGCCTCACGCTTTATTGCTGTTACCGATTTCACTGATGGTATTGAACATGACTAATTCATTTGTAGACTGCAAGTAATATGAGCTGTCAAGATGATATCTTCTATTTTCATCTAACATATGTTACATAGCTAGGACTTTTGTTTTTAACAAAGTTAGTAAGATTACCCTGCAGCCTTCACCGTTAACTAATTTCTGCGACGTACTGCAGTACTCATTTCCTCCATCATGTGTCGGTGAAGTTGGTCGAATTGGAGCACCTAGTAGGAGAGAGATTGGACATGGTATGCTTGCAGAAAGGGCACTGGAGCCAATTTTACCTCCAGAAGAGGATTTCCCCTACACTATTCGTGTCGAGAGTACTATCACTGAAAGTAATGGCTCATCCAGGTAATATTATTCTTTCATGCTTAGCATTCATTTTCCATTTGCTACTCACATATAGTTTTGTCTTTTCTTTTTTGAGTTTCTTTTTCTGAGACAGCCTTTTATTTTACTATTATATGTTCTGTTACTTGTTGCCTGCTTGTGAGTTCAGTGTATAGATTCTGCTAGCTGATCAGGTGCACAACTTAACATTTCATTAACAAAACAAACATCCTTGGTCCACGGGGTATATGAAATTTTACCCAATGTTTCTGGCACATCTAGCAACCGACCATTTTTCTTTGTTCCATATGATAGAGAAATAAGCTTTTGAGTACTCCTCATTTACTAATACTTTTTCTGTGATACTTCACCAGCATGGCTTCTGTTTGTGGTGGTTGTTTAGCACTTCAAGATGCTGGGGTTCCTATAAAGTTTCCTGTTGCTGGAATAGCAATGGGCTTGGTTCTTGATACACAGGAATTTGGTGGAGATGGTAGCCCACTTATACTTTCTGATATTACTGGAGCTGAAGATGCCTCTGGTGACATGGATTTGAAGGTGTAGCTTGTATTGTATTCTGAATTCGGTCTTTGGAAATGCATGGGCAATGTTATTATGGTGCTATTTACATCTTTCAGTTTTCTTACCAGTCGGCCCTTTTTGCAGATTGCTGGTAATGAAAGTGGTATAACTGCTTTCCAGATGGACATCAAGGTTTTAATGACTATATTGATGTGCAAGCATTTTTCGTCTAGCTTTGCTGTTATTCCTAAAATGCTTAAGTTAGTTGTTTGGAAAATTTGTTGTGGCAGGTAGTTGGGATAACTCTCCCTGTGATGGAACAAGCACTCCTTCAAGCTCGGGGCGGTAGACAGCATATTCTGAGTAAGCCTGTGCTAAATTAACATAAACATTTATTACATTCCAATGTGCTTACCCAGCTAACTTCAAATCAGAGATAATTGGTACATCATAACTAAAGTTAGGTTAAATGAAAAAGAAGTAATATGAAAGTATAGCCCTGGAGTTCTGTTTCGAGGTCATTTTGAAACCTTTTCAGTATTTTTTGGGAAATAAAAACATAAAAGTTGACCTGCAATTCGTGCTTGTTGATGATCCTGAATTTCACTGTTTGGTATTAGTACAGAACATGCAAAATAGGATATGTGCTTATGCAGTAGCTGTTTTTTCCTCTTTGTGTTGTTACATCATGCTCATTCAGTCATTCTTGAGTCGATCTATTTTCATGACATCATTTGCAAATGTCCACTAATGTTGCCACTAGAAGATTATGTCCTCAATATGGTTGGAATTTTTGTCAATATTAAAGTTCTCCTTGGTTGCTCAACACCAATAACAGTCTACTGTCCATTCCACAGGATGCTCGTATGTTGAAACCGACACTTTCTGCATATTTCCATATTTTTCTCCCATCTGATGTTACACTTTGCCCATCTTCCTCAGATGAAATGTCAAAATCTTCACCTCCACCATCAAAAGCACTATCTCGATATGCTCCTTTAATTCACGTCATGAAGGTTTGTATTTTTCTTCATGAAGTGTATAGACCATGTATGTTTTCTTGCAACTATATTTTCTAACATGTTTTTAATGCAATTGCTTTCTAAGGTCAAACCTAACAAGGTGAATTTAATCATTGGTTCCGGTGGAAAGACAATAAAAAGCATAATTGAGGAGACTGGAGTAGATGCTATTGATACTGGAGATGATGGCACGGTATGGAGAACTTAGTGATAATTGCCATTTAGCCTTCTTAAAATAGCACCCTCACTTTACCTTTGTCCTAAGTGAAACTTCTCTAATTTTAACTAAGTTTATAAAAAAAATGCATGAACATCTACGCTATCGAATTAGTTTCACTAAATCAATGTCTTGATAGTGCATTTATTTGTTATTTTAGATGTTAATATATTTTTTCTAATATGGTCAGAGTTAGAGAATTTGACTTAATGGCCTATGATTTGGTATGCAGGTAAAAATTACCGCAAGGGACTTGTCAAGCTTAGAGAAGTCAAAAACTATAATAGCTAACCTTACCATGGTTCCAAAAGTTGGAGAAATTTACAGGTATCAATGTTTATGCCATTCGCTCATTGCACAACATTTTTCTTAAAGTATATTATCCCCTTATTTAATTTAGTACCCTGCTTGCTTTCTCCTAACCAATTTTCCTGGTTTTTAATCTACTCTCCTTTTTCCTGCAAACCCATTCTCCAGGAATTGCGAGATCAAATCAATAGCTCCGTATGGTGCTTTTGTTGAAATTGCTCCAGGGCGCGAGGTGAGCAGATGTTAGAGTTTACATTTTTACCTTTTAGTTTCAGCATTTTCACATGTGCATGCGTGTGCACACATAACATGATTAAATTTTGATAGTCTTGCTGTGATGATTTGTCTTGCTTAACTCAATGTGCAGGGTTTATGTCATATCAGTGAGTTAAGTTCGGGTTGGTTGGCCAAGGCTGAGGACGTGAGAAAAATGTCATGAATGTATTTCATTCTTGTTATCTTTTTTGTACTGCTTGTTTAAGCAATCCAATCCGCTGCCTTTTGTGCAGGCTTTTAAAGTTGGTGACCGCATAGATGTGAAACTTATTGAGGTTGGTAGCTTGTTCTAAATTCAATTATTCATCACGGGGCAAGATTTGCCTGGCTTGAATTTCTAATCTTATTCTAATTCAAGTGCAAATATAGCTGATATTTGGCTGTTTCTCAAAGTTGTTTCTCGGTAACAGAGAAACTGTAGGGTCTACACAGTTTGTGTTTACCTTTAACTTCCCATTGGCTGATAAACTAATCGTAGGCCTTTCTATACGATACATTTTTTCTGAATGTTTGCTTTCTTGATTGTCTGACCCAGATAAATGACAAGGGTCAGCTTCGACTAAGTTCTCGAGCTTTGCTTCCTGATTCGGATCCAGAATCCAACAGCAAGCAGCAAAGCGGTTCAGCGAAAGAAAAGGCACCGCGAAAAGATGATCTCATCAAGATGACAACAAGGAGACCCAGGCGTAAGAAGCAGTCTGGAGCTGAAAATGCCACAACAGAGACTCTTGAGGAAAGCACAGCCGCTCCTGCTGCTTCACAAGGCAGTGAAACCGCAAAGTAGGATCACACCAAACTTGGCACCTTAATCTGATGATTGCTTCACATGCCTGGACGAACTGAAAGGATCCAAACACAGAGACCTATATGATGGTCTCATGGTCATAAGGTGGGCATTCCATGACAAGAGTCGAGAAGTGTAGAGTGGATTATAGAGGAAAAAGAAGTCAGTTGGCCGACCTCAGTATGGCTATGACGTACAGAACGTGCAGCGTTTGTGAAATATCCTTTTAGGATCGGTAATTGCTGCTCATGCTTTAGAGTGTGCAACAACACGATGTGCATTTTTGTATGCCTGGCCAAACACTGTAGTTTCTTAGAAGACTAATCTACGGCAGGCGAAGGCTTTTGCTGTTTACTTGTTAGTTCCACACAAGTTTTAGCCTGTTAGTGAATTCCTAGGGCTCATTGCAGCTGAGAGATTTTGTCACCTGAACTACAAACTCTATTTCTACTGTAGATTTTAACTATTCATTTATGGCATCGGGAAGTTATGGACTACCACAAAACTGGGATGCCTTGTGGTCTTGTGGAGAAATGCATCACAATTCTGCACGTGAGTCTTAAAGGATAGTTCAAGTGTACGAACAATACGTCGATGTGCTTGCTTCTGTCACAAGTACAAATATACCACTTTCCCTTGTTCGGTTGCAAGGGGATCAACCGAACAAGGCGTGCTGGAATCGTGTTTGGCTTCTGAAGGAAAAAGGCATTTCCTGCAAATACATATTCTGGGCCCTCGGGTCTTTATCTTTTTTCTTGTTTGCTTGGTCCCTCATCGGTCGGTTTCCCTCCTGCCGCACCGCCTCTCTTGCTTTTCTTTCCTCCAGAGCTGCTAGAAAGCGAGGTACGAAGTGCATGTACGCTTGGGCAGCAGAATCACGCTCTGTTCTGAAAAAGGAAGAACCAAGACATGTTTTCCGGAGCTCCAAAGAGCAAGCCGCCTTTAATTAATCTTCTAAACAACTTGTTTGCGCTGAATGTTGTGTCCCCGCCTTGTGGGCTCGAAATTGGCAATATCTGATTGGCCCAAAGGGACTGGTAGTTGCTCTAGGCCCAGAAGTAGCAGCAGCAGCTTTTGAAGGTGGTTTGTTCAGGTAATCAGGTCCCTGTTCTAATACACTGATGACATGCTCTCGAGCAGCTTTCAGGTCTTAAAAATTAATTCCCACGTCGGTGAACATTTCTACTTTGGAGATGCAGAGAATGTAGAGGACATAACAATGTGCTGCGCGACAGCAGAATTCCCTTTACGACAGCAGCATCGCAATTCACACCATATTAGTGGTTTTCTTTTTTCCTGAATTCAGATGTTACATATATATGTCTGCTTTCAGAGATCGGCACAGCTAAATCTGAAAATATTGCCTTGCAAAGCATACTTGCCAAGCAGTTTGTGTTACTGTAAATTGCACAAGATCGACAAAGTAATGGGTATGGCCGTATGGACCTATATATAAGGCGATTTTTTTATATATATACACAGGGACCATTCAAGCTCCATTCCTTTCGGTGGGGAAGCTGCAGAGCTTTGTACGTCCAAAACTACGATACCATGCATACCCTAACAGGAGGCATATATATAATTACAAATGGCGTAAAAATGATACCTGGAGCCTGGAGACACTTGGGCTAATCACAGCAATACACAATAGCATCACACACGATAGTCCTAATAGCTCTGTGTTGCATTGCTCTCAGCCTCTCACATCCCAAGACAAATCCACAACTTCCTATTCTCACACAACTGGAGTTACGTCAGAGTATGACCATCAGAATCTGTCAGGACGGGCAATACAAAAACTCTAAAAGAAGAGAAGGAAAAAGACAGAGAAACTAGAATCTAGGGCAACTTTCCATCACCACCTGCTAGTTTCCACATTACCAGCCAAGCAGGCTGTTTCTCAACGCTTCCACAGAGCTCTTAAGGGTCTATGTACTGTCATATGTTCCACGAGAATCCAGTACCACCCTGGTCCCCCATGAACAAGCCGCTTTCCACCAGTTCATTAGTGATGAGATGGTCGAGGTCATCCAATTCCTGGAAGGGCTCGGCCTTCGATGTCGCGGCATTCCCTCCAGCAGCAGCAGCAGCAGCAGCTGGATAGCTGCTCACCGACTTGAAACTGTTGCTTCTGCTGGGGACGATGCTAGCTGTGCTGTTGTTGATCACATTGCTCGGCCCTGTGCCGACTGTAGCTGCACCCTTCATGGTGCTGTTATTGATGCGCTGTGCCTGCCCTCCGGTAGCAGCACTGTTGGTGTTAGCAGCTCCAGATACGAGAACACTGTTTACATTAGGGGTATCCGGAGGTGGTTGCTGTGGCAAAGTGGGGCTGTTAGTGTTCTTAGCTTGAAGCAGCTGGTTTAAGACATGCTGATGATATTGTGGGTTTACACCCAAGCGCTGGAGATTAGTTTGCACCCGTAAGCCCTGGAGATTATTATGCTGAGAAATTGGATGAGGAAATGATGCAGACTGTTGGAATTGTGCGAGATGCACTTGGTTAGGTCCACGGAAGGATCTGGATGCTTCCAGCTGTATGCCATTGTGCATTACTGCAGGGCCTTTGAAGACACTGGATGCTTCCTGTTGAAGCAGACTCTGATTTGCACTGGAGCTTCTGAGTACATTCTGGTAACTGTTTACTGCTGCAGCACTCTGTGGAGTACTATTACCAATAGCTCCAACACCAGAAGTTCCACTGTCCACATGAGTGCTTATTTCTTGTTTGACGCCCATGACTTTGGTGGTGTTCTGGTCATTTGGAAGGCCAGCAGCAGCCATTATTTGTTTTGCCTCATGTGAATTCTGTCCTGCAAGCTTCGGTGCATTTGGTTTCGGATAATTCTTCAGGCCCTCTGCATATGAACAGAAAACATTAAAATGACACCAAGGTTGATGGGAAGCAGGTAGTCCAAGCTATGTCAGAATGTAATTGCATTCTGATAATATACTGTTTTGCCACTGTCCATGTTTCAATGCTTCGCTGTTCTCAGAAGTAAAAACAAAAGAAGCAACGATGCAACACAAACCATAGATAATATCCTAACTTCCCACAACATAACCGTTGTGTTCAGATAGAGACATCAATAACATATGTTCATTTTATTTATACAATGCACTGTATACTGTTTCATTAGGTCCAGAAACAACTGGGTTTACCTAGTTATCACATATCGTTGGCCGGGTTTGTCCCTTTATAGTTCAACTGTCGTGTTAAGTGCTGTGTGTTACCCTTATGCAACATAACTTGGACTAGCAATTGACTTTTCCAAAGAAGGCATATCATTTTAATATACATGCCCTACCATCTTCTTGGAACCAGTGTGGAAAACATTAATCACTGACCTATAACAACAATACAGCCTCTAGACACAAACAAGTCAGGGTATGCTAGAGTTGAAACCCAACGTGAGGCACCAACATTAATAATCACATAATTTAGAAAAAAGATCACAGAGACACAGCTAAAAAATAACTAGGAGAAAACTGAAGATAGCGATAAGTAAATGTGCATGATCATACCTATAGGACCAAGATTGTTCTTGTTGGTGAACTCAATCAAGTCCTTCATGTGATTTACCACCTCCGATATCTGACAAGGACAGATAAACATCAGTGTGCTTGACATGAATGTGGAAAGTGCACAGGTGAATGATAATAATGTACCGAAATCTAATATGGATTTGTGGGATAGTACTGAATAAGTACATAATGAAGAGGAGAAGTCTGCAATTACCTGCAAGCAGCGAACATATCGTTTAGAAAGACCATGCTCATTCAAGGTGTGGGGCTCCAGATTCTTCGCTAGTTGCCGCGATGCAGTCACAAACCTAACAGTACAAGAGAAGATGATATCCTTGCATTAGTAAGACCAAAATCAAGATTGCTCCAAGACCGAGAACATTTTCTATTTATCATAGCAAAATATCTCTATTCACTAACATGTTGCAAATGGTTTGTGCATCATTGTTTGAAACCCCAGCAGGCCCACTTTCACTGGAAGCAGCTTGGTATTTCTGGGCAACTTGTAGCAAATTACTGACCTGAAAAGAATCATGTGTAAAATATGTAGTGACCGATGATAGCCATACTTAACTAAAACATT
Organism: Paspalum vaginatum; assembly: GCA_030272315.1. NCBI lineage: Eukaryota > Viridiplantae > Streptophyta > Magnoliopsida > Poales > Poaceae > Paspalum > Paspalum vaginatum. Next base: position 44,126,622 of record CM059013.1, read on the forward strand.
AATATGCGCTTGGGTAATGCCATTAAAGAATACAGATTATACTTAAAATGCCATGGAAGTGGGTTAAAAAGCTTTGACCCTCTCTGGGGTTTTGTGAATCAGTTTTGAACCCCAGTACATTGATGAAAATGAAGAGCCTAAATAGTTGAAGGAGTCTGGTTGGGACAAGAAGAAGGCATGTTTCACCCAATTGCACCATATATAGTTTACTCCCTCCAATTTCAAATGCAAGCCGTTTAGATTTGTGCACACAGATTAAGTAGATTAAATGACCTTAGTGTGCTTTCTGCATGGGAAAGATGACTCATTTGTGTTAGTTGTAGCACTTATTAAGCACGAGTCAAAGGGAAAAAGGTTAAAATAAATTCTAGGATGACTTTAAATTTAGAGAAAAGTTGAGAGAACTAAAACGGCTTATGTTTGGAATTGGAGGGGGTATCAACTAAGGCCTATGATGCCAAGCAATAGCCTTATTACAAATGACCGATTTTGTAGCCAAATTAAAGTGGAATCCATGCTGGTCTAAGAACTCCACCTGTGGCGCTAGAACCCTGCGGGTGATATACTCTTCATGTCGTCGTGAACAGAACTCCCAGGACACGATCTGCATAATTCATGGCAATAAACAGATAAGAATGATTGTTGCCCCTTGCTTGGAACCATTCTATGTTTGCAAATGCTACACATAATGCCACAATAATTGTATACATGTTTCAGGTACAACACCAAGCAACATACCTTTAATTCTGGTGTAAATATGATTCTCAAATGCCCCTCATGTGTAACATGTAGATGTTCATAAACACTCTTTTGAACAACTTTTGTATGCTCCAGCAGCATTAATCCATTAGGCAACCGGAATTCATTGGGCATGTCAAGGAATAGGTATTCATCTATAACACCATGATCAAATCTGATCTGACAGAGTCTAGGAAGCACTTCATAGGTAGCCTCTGTTAGATGGATCCAACATAAAAAGGATAACTGAGTAAGAGACATTGTTAGTTTCAAGGAGGAACTAAGAAACTAAAATTTCAAATATGAAAAAAAAAGCATCAGGAATATAGTTTGCAGTAGGACAGAAAATTAACTAACCATATCCTTTTCCACCATGTGTATTGCAAATGTCACACCGCCATGAATCCTGTAATGGACAAATTAGGATTGTATGAAGGGTTATATGAATATATCAATCACATTTTGTAATTAAAAAAACAATATTCTCCTTCACATTATTGTAAATGTGCAGCAGCAAAAAGACTTAGCTTTTTCTATTTAGCTACTGCAACAAGAAAACTTTTTTACTACAGAAAGCTATACCTACAAACTCTAATCCACATCCATTAAAAGATACTAAAGTAAATATATTGTAGGATACAATCAGAAGTTTATGAAGATGCTACATGGACCACAAGACCAAGAACAATAATTGCAAGTAAATTTGTAGCTGTGAAGGGTAAAGAACGAACCAGAGCTGTTTGTGGAGTGGAAACCGAACCATTTGCTCTCTTTTCATAAGAAGACACACACCATCTTTCTCTTGCTCGTGGTGCAAAATATTCCTCAACAAGCTTCCTCCAGTATGTTATGGGATTATTCTACAAGGCAGCAAGTAAATTGCACTGCTGAGAGCTTGTATCTCATAACCACGATAAATGTAAACAATGCAGAAACTTACCTCTGGCCGATAACGCTTGTGATACAAATATTGCATTAGCCTGCGGGAACAAAGCCCACTATCAACAGGGGTCCTAACAGGCCCAGCTAGCTGCATTCCGGGCTGTGCTAGTGGTGGCCTAGGCTGAGGCTGACGAGGAATGCCGATTTGAGATTGTTGTAGCTGAGGAAATGGTTGCAACAACTGCTGATGCTGTCGTTGTTGCATCTGTGCCAGTTTATGCTGCTGGATCAAAGCTTGAAGCTGTGGGTTCTGTTGCCCCTGAAGATGAATAGAACTCTGACCATGTAGAAGCTGCTGAATAAGCTGATGCTGCAGTATATCATCTTGCCTAGCATCAATCCTTGATTTCTTTTGAGCATGCAATGCACCACCAGCCTCAATCGCAGGATGTGATGTTACACTAGAAGACCTCCGCTTTTGCAATTGGTCTTGGGGTGGACTTTGCTGGACAATGGAACCATCGATGACTGAAGAGCCAGAGATGTTATTTGATGAAAATGATATTGGGGATGCTGGAACACGCATGAATGGATCGTTATTCATGCTTGTACTTGGCTGCAACTGAGCACCACCAGAGAATGACGAATTGGCATCTGTCATCACCCTGACGGATCTTGAATAAAGGCAGGGCACATAACTGGGAATTGCCAATAAAGATCTTCCAAAATTTGTAGCAAGAACCTGTTATGAGAGTATATATTAGTGAAGATTCATGAAGTCATGCAACTATGTGAGACAAATATGCAGATGACAATGAAAGTTCATAATGATGATCTTTCTTGAAGCAATTAGCGGATGCACCAACAGCCCACCAATCCCCCAGTTCTCAAGTGACAATAGAATCAGATAACAGACACCAAAGTGTCATTGCTGACCGGGTCAACAACTAGAGGCGGCATAGATGTTAATTTCCAATTCCTTCCATTTCCCAGAAATACAGAACATCAAGACAGGAGAATGTACCAGTACAAAGGTAACCAATACGACAAAAGTTAACTACAGGTTTTTTTTTTTTGGTGCTAATAAAGAGCACCTGAACAGCCAACTGATTATGTTCATATCAGCAAAATGAGTGGCACATTCAACTGAGCTCAGCAATGAGCTTAGTAAAATGGTGCTGACTGATAAAAAGTAACAATAAGCACCGCACAAAGATCTGATGGCCTGTCTTCTGCAAGAGCTAAAGAATCGAGCCTCTTATCCAAAGAACAAGGGAAGCAAGAAGAAAACCTATCATATATCATAATCTTTTGTGGATGGAACTGTAAGCAGGAAAAAAGAGGAAACCTGATCCAACTTCATACTCATTCAGAACATTTTGGTCCCCAAAACCCATAATAGATTTTAAATGTTGTTTAGTGTATCAAAGATACCATCGACCACCCAGATGGAGCACATCCTCATCAATACCAAATCAAATGAAATTAGCGTCAGAAATTTCTACTTTTTAGTCTCTCCAGGACTACCAATTTCCAATACAAAATCGTGTACTACAAGTGCACTGGGCTAGGCATCAGGGCACATGGGGACAGCCTTCGCGACCAACTGGCATTGCACCAGTGCTTGACGATTGGGGCTATGGCAAAAGGGCAGACGCCATGGATAACTTGACCAAGGAGGAGAGGAAACAGCACAGTGCCTACGCGCGATAGAATTCAGAAGTAGATGGCAAGTGAAGTTGTGCATCAGATAAAATTCAGAAGTACAGATGGCAAGTGAAGTTGAAGAGTGGGTGCACGTCGGGGAGAGGAAGGTAAAAGCTCTGGTCTCCAAATCGCAGCAAACAGAGTGGGCGCTGCCAGCTTCGTAGCCTGAACAAGGCACAAGATTATCTTTTTAATCTTGTTTCCTTCATTCACCATTGCTCTTAAACAAAGGCGGGCCCAGCATAGGACATGGTGTTCACACGTACACCAGCTGATTTTTTTTGGCAAAGAAACGAAAAAATCGAAGTTCGTAAGCATAATACATGTATATACTGGTAATTGGGTCAGATCCGAATACAAATTGCTTACATTAGGGTTTGGATGCTCAGTTTGGAACAGCAGGAGGAAAGAGGAAGGGGGTAAGCATACCCAGTGGGCGGCGAAGTACGGCCGAAGACCGAGCAAAGGGAAGCGCCAATCGCCGGTGAAGAGACCAGCAAGACCTGCTGTGAAGGCGGCGCCGTTGGGCTCGCCTGCCGGGAAAGGAAGGCAAGGCCCCACCCCAGAGAGCTAGAGGGAGACTGCGAGAGAGCGAGTCAGCGAGCGAGAGGTGAACGGGACTGCGAAAGAAAACGGGCAGCGGAGGGAGGGAGAGAGAGGCGGCGGTGGAAGGTGAGGCCAGCGGAGAGGGAGGCGGCGGCGGTGGAGGGAGAGGCCGGCGGAGAGGGAGGAGACGGCGGTGGGCGGAGAGATTGGCTGAGATAAAAAAAAAAGGAAAGTAAAGGGAGAACGGTGGGCGGAGATATTTATATATTGATTCAGTACTCCCTTCATCCTATATTCCTACTCCTATGAAATACTACGTACATATATTTTAAAAATAAATATTTAAAATCTTTAATTAATAATAATTCAAAAATATATAATATGCATGTTATATATTCATATTTGTCGGTACCCAGCTAATCGGGTACCCGCTTACACTAGACGAAGATCACTAAGGGAGGTAACTACTGCAGTACAAGGAGGGCCCAAGGCCGCGTACAGATGGGTCCGGCCTACTCCTTGGAAAAGCTGGGCCACGCACCCGGCCCACAGGGGAGGCCCCGGACCTCCTTCGAGGACCGAGCCTCCCCCAGCCACGCGAGGAGAGGTCCGGACCTCTCGGTCCGGAGCCCGTACCTTCGGTGGCCCGGGGCCGCCTCGTGCCCACAGAGCACGGGGAGGTCCGGAGCCGGCGCCCTCGGTGGTCCGGGGCCGCCACGTGCCCTCAGAGCACGAGGAGGTCCGGAGCCAGCGCCCTCGAAGGTCCGGGGCCGCCACGTGCCCGCAGAGCACGTGGAGGTCCGGAGCCGGCGCCCTCGGTGGTCCGGGGCCGCCACGTGCCTTCAGCAACCGGGGAAACCCCATTCTTCCTGGTATACGGGGCCGAGGCATGCCTCCCACCAGAAATACTCTTGGGCTCCCCACGGGTCCAAGCTTTTGATGAATCTTTGCAGGAACAAGCTAGGTGCGACGACGTCGACCTCGTCGAGGAGCAAAGATGGCAGGCTGCAATCCGGAACGCACGGTACAACCAATCGCTCAAACGCTATCATGAGCGAACCGTGCGGGGCAGGGTGCTCCAACCTGGAGACCTGGTCCTGAGGCGCATCTTGAGCCGAGAAGGGCGCAACAAGCTCTCCCCCAGCTGGGAAGGCCCCTTCAAGGTGACAGAAGTTAGTCGCCCCGGTTGCGTTCGCCTCGCCACGGAGGAAGGAGTTCCGCTGCCGAACCCTTGGAATATAGAGCACCTCCGTAAGTTTTATCCGTAGGCAAGAAATTCAGGGCAACTCCTTTTTCTTTTTGTAAGCTAAATAGGACCACCATGTGGACCAGAGCGGTGAAGGTCCGCCCTTGTAATCCCGACCTCTGGCTGACATCACATGACACCCTGTACCGCTTGATTAAAGAAAGAGTTTAGCCCTGAAATTCTTGTCTCCGCTATTACCCTACTGCTTGCTCAGCTGCCATCTGTTTCAATTTTTCCTAACCCCTGCGTGGAATCCTACTCTTGCCAAAAACCTCCTTGGAACCAGCAGGACTTAGCAGCTTGAGTGTGAAGTGGTTAGCACAGAGGCTGGGAAGGAGGTCTGGAATACTGGGTGCCAGGTCCAGAGAAAAGGGGCTCGCCTTGGTAGCACGGAGCTGTCAGCTGCTTAGCCTGGTCTCATACCCTAAGCACTGAACACTCCCTACCACGCCGTGAGTTCCCCCAGTATCAGGAACAGTGCGTTTAGTGCTCCGGACCACCCCCTAAGCTAATGGCACACCCCCTAACCTCAGCAGCGAGGTCCGGCTGTGACTCCGAGGACTTCAAGGCAGCGCGGTTACCTTTTATTTCGCTAGGAGAGGTCCGAACGACTGCAGGACCGGACCAGAGCTAAGGTGTTTCGGACTAGGATAGTCCAGGGCTGTGTCGTAGTTTTGCCTGGTTCCGCACCCTTAACTCACACACCCTGCTATCCCACGAACAAACATCCTGGCCCCTGGCCCGGACAGAAAACGCTCCGGACCTCGAATAGCGGAAAAGGTCAACTCAGAGCGGGTCCCGTAGGTGCGACACTGACGTTTGCCGTGAGTTGCATGCAGGTCTGGCCTCTGACTTGGTAGTAGCCAGCCTCAAAACTTAGAGCCTACCTACCAGGGGGCCGGGGGGTCAGGTGACAACACGCCAGCATGCAGCAAGGAGTAAATGAAGATAAGTCACAACTACCATTCTTATATTACTTGGCATACTAATGTTTTACATACATAAAAAAAACAGCAAAAGCTGTTGCCCTACGGCGCTGGGGAGGCTCCTGTCCCCGGTACATCCGGCTCCTCGTCTGCAGGGGTCCGCTAGAACCGGGCGGCAACGACCTCCACCGCCTCCTGCACGCTGTCCCGAGCGGCGGCCTCCGCTTCCTCCACCGGACCTGCGATAACCGGGTCCAAGGAAATGGCGGGGTCGTGGCTCCGGAAGCAGACCAGGAGGTGTTCCACCACAAGGCGGCACAGCTCGCGGCCCCCGGCTTCAAGGCGCTCCCCGAGCGTGGAGTCCAGGCGCCGAAGTCGCTCCACCGCCGAGTCAAGGACAGCGAAGGCGTCCGCAATAGTGGACGGCGGCTCTATCACCCGGATCGGACTCAGTCCGAGCGGTACCAGAGCCGAACTCGCCTCCCCGGCCCAGTCGGCGATGTGTTGAAGGCCAGCGCGCATCTGCTCCCGGTCCTCCGCCGCCGCCTGTTGGGCAGCACCCTGCTTCAGCTGCTCCAGGGCGGCCCGCTCAGCCAGCAGCTGCTTCTCCTGGCTTGCCAGCTCTGCCTCCCGAGACTTCACCCAGTCCTCTCGGACCTTGAGCGTGGCAGCCTGGCGAACGGCGGAGTCCCTGAGAGCCTTGGCCGACGCCTCCCGCTGAGCAACGGAGTCCTCACGGGCCGCGACTGCTGCCTCGCGCTCGACAAGACTCAGCTTCATCTTGTCGAGCTCAGCGTTGACAGCAGCCTGCCGCTCGGACACCTCCACCAGCTCTTGCCGGCGCTGCTCCACGCCTTTCCACGCGGACTCCAGCTTCGCCTGCTCGAGCTTCAGCCGCGCCTCGCCCACCTCGGCCTGCTTCTCGCGGAGTCCAACCGCGCGCTCCCGGCCAGCGAGCCTCTGCAGGTCCTCATGGAAGGCCGCGCGGTCGGCGTCGAGCTCGGTGCGGGCAGTGGAAAGCTCCGCACGGGTCCGTGTGTGCTGGGCGGTGGCGGCTTCGATCTGCTCCCCCAGACGAGCCCGCCAGCCGTCCAGGCCCTCGCGCTCCTGTTGCAGCCGGGCCCACTCCAGCTGGAGCGCCCCCTGGGCGTCGTCCAGGGCCTGGCGCGCCCGACGTAGCACGCGAGGGAGAAGGGCTCCACCCGGCTGGGGCAGGGGCAGGAGCGGCCTACCCAGAAGCTCCTCCAGTTCCCCCTCGGCAGGAGGCGGAGATCCGGGGCTGGTCGTCTGGGCGGCGGGCGACGAAGGCTCCGAGGTCCGGGAGTCAGGAGCCGCCCCCGGCGCAGGCCCTTGGGTCGCGATGCCCTCCGGCACCGGGCTGCCTGGTGCCTGGGGATGCGTGCCCGGAGCTGCCCCCTCAGCAGGCACTCCGGGTGCGGTCTCGACCCCCGAGGCGCCCCCCGGCGTCGGTCCACCTGGGGCCTGGGGCCGGACAGACGGGGTGGCCTCCGGTGCAGGCCCCTCGGTCGTAGCCCGGGCCCGCGTGGCGTCTTCCGCCGTCGGACCACCAGGGGCGCACTTCTCCGCCGTGGTCGCCCGGCCACCAGAGCCGCTGGGGGGAGGAACGCCGCCCGGGCGTGTCGGCCTAAACAAAAACGCACGGCGAAAGGCTGAGAAACCTGAAAAAAGCTAGCCGTGGTACCGCGAAGTATGCGAAGCTAATCTAAAGGGCTTACCTTAAAGTAGGCGCCGACCAGCGGCCACGAAGGCCAGAGCCTCGCCGCGGCTGCCGATCTACGATCGGCACTGCCGGTGGCTGCTGTTGCCGCGGGCCCGAGGCCGGCGGTGCCGGAGAGGGCCGCCGCCGCTGGTCCGGCGTCGGAGGAGGTGCCCGGCGCTGAGGGTGCCGCTGGCCCGGAGGCGGCGGTGGCACTCGCTCCCCTTGCGCAGAGGAGCTTCCTTCCCCCGAGGTCCGCTGACGCTTCGGGTTGGGCTCCGAGACAAAGGTCCCGTCGCCGCGGACCAGCCTTCGCCGCGTCTCCTCACCACCCGCCGGCGGAACGACGTGGGACGCTGCCACTGGCCCCTTGCCCTTGTCAGCAGGAGCGGTGCCCCTGGCATCAGAACCCCCAACCGGGGCGTCAGCAATGTGGACCCCCCGGTTGGGGTCGCCTCCAAGCTGCCGCGCCGCGAGGCCGCCGTCGTCGAGCATGGGCATCTCCCGGAGCACCGCCGTCCGCAAGGCCTGGTCGCGGCAGAGCGGCACGATAGCGGACGGCAGGCGCAGCTGCTTCGGAGGGAAACTCACGTCCGTGACGCACCGTACCCATTCCTCCAGCAGGAGCCGCGTCAGGTCGTGGTCTTCGCCACGTACCACCCGGCTGCAGTCGTTGGAGCCGGTGTAGTTCCACGTCAGCCTTGGCCGCATCTGCAGGGGGGCGAGCCTCCGCCTGAGGAAGTCCGCGAGGACGTGCAGTGAGGTCAGCCCGCCGCTGACGAGCTCGGCGATCCTGGCCAGCACGGGGACGAACTCGGGTGGCAGATCTGTCGAGGCACCCTTCGGGAGGGGTGCGTCGGGACTGCTATCCGGGAGAGCCAACCGGTCGTTCAGCTCCGCCCTGACGATCACCCAGTCGTTGCGCCAGTGCTCCCACTTGGCGCTGGCGAAGGTGGGGAGATAGGTTGATCTCCCCCCGGACCCCTTCAGCAGGAAGTAGTAGCGGCCGATCTCCGTCGAGCTCCTCCCGGAACACCTCACCGAGAAGAAGTGGCGGAAGAGCGTCACGCAGGGAGGAACCCCCACGAACATCTCGCAGAAGTGGGCAAAGATTGCCGCATGAAGGATGGAGTGGGGGGTGAGATGCTGGAGCTGCAGCCCAAACGCCTCCAGCACCACCATGAAGAAAGAAGAGATCGGAATCCCCAGACCACAGTAGAGGTAGGGGACGAAGAGGACGAACTCCCCCAGCTGCAAGTTGCGGTGGGGGAGGGAGCCCGTGCGAACATTATCGCGACGCTCCGCGTCCGTCCACCCGAGCAGGCGGCGGACGCGGGTGAGGTTCTCCTCAGTCTCCCGGGGGGATTGGTGGCTCGGACCCATCGCTGAGGAATCTGGCGGTGGAGAAGACAAGGAGCACGCAGCAGACAAGAAGCGAGAGCTCTGCTGCGAGGAAGATGAAGCGCCGCGGCGGATGCGAGATGTGCAGAGGCAAATGGCAGAAGGACGTGCTCGGCCGATGGCCGAGAACCCTATTTGACGGTTGCCCCCAATCCTCCGCAAGCCGCGGACGTCAAGTGTACACGCGCGCGGACGCACCCACGGGCCACCAGGTCTATGACAGCAGGGGCCCGAGGACGCAGTCATGACAGGCGGGTAGAAGAGCAAGTGAGGCAGGAAGGCGAATCGGCGGCCGCTCGCGGACGCGCGTCTCGGCGCGACGCGCGGGGCCCCTGCCTTTTTCGCTTTACGCACGGCTGCCCACGTAGCCGTCTGCCCCGCCTTAATGGCAGGAGAAGAAGTAGGTGAACCGCTGCGCGGTTTCCGACGCGGGCCTGCCCCCACGTTCCCCGAGAGATTCCCACGATCGCGCGCCCCCAGATCGTGGGAACCCACGGGGCCACCCCGCGGGGTCGGGTGGACTAAACCCCCTCCAGAGATAGGCGAGTCGAGGCCTCGACCAAAAAATCAAGTGGTGGGCCCTGCCCAACTATGAGCTTAACGGCTAAACGCCGGTAGCCACCCACGGCTCCCGGCGGCTTGTGTAGTAAGCGATGGTGGGCTCACCTCAGGTTCGAAAAACTCACCAAAGGCGAGCCCAGGGGCCACTGTCGGTACCCAGCTAACCGGGTACCCACTTACACTAGACGAAGATCACTAAGGGAGGTAACTACTGCAGTACAAGGAGGGCCCAAGGCCGCGTACAGATGGGCCCGGCCTACTCCTTGGAAAAGCTGGGCCACGCACCCGGCCCACAGGGGAGGCCCCGGACCTCCTTCGAGGACCGAGCCTCCCCCAGCCACGCGAGGAGAGGTCCGGACCTCTCGGTCCGGAGCCCGTACCTTCGGTGGCCCGGGGCCGCCTCGTGCCCACAGAGCACGGGGAGGTCCGGAGCCGGCGCCCTCGGTGGTCTGGGGCCGCCACGTGCCCTCAGAGCACGAGGAGGTCCGGAGCCAGCGCCCTCGAAGGTCCGGGGGCGCCACGTGCCCGCAGAGCACGTGGAGGTCCGGAGCTAGCACCCTCGGTGGTCCGGGGCCGCCACGTGCCCACAGGGCACGGGAAGGTCTCGCGTTGCCACGTGCCCACAAGGCGCGTGGCGGGGCCTTCAGGCGGGCGCCTCGCCCACCTGCCGCATTTATTGCGGGCAGGTGGGCGTGCCCGATGCCGCTGACACCGCCGCTGTCAGGCTGGCACGCCCCGATGCTGCTGACACCACGAGTGTCAGACGGGCGTGCCCCCGTTGCCCGTCGTCGCCGCCGCTGTCAGACAGGCGTGCCCCCATCGCCGCTGGCACCGCCGCTGGGAGGCGGCGGCGGCGAAGCAAAGGGGCGCGCCTTACCAAGGCGCGGCGGCGATAACAGGGCACTACAGTTGATTTCCCCAGCTACACTGGGTCTATATTGAGTAAACAAGTACGCTGTACTCATCATGAGCCGCGCCACGCGCGGCGGCCGCGCTCAGCCTAATACTAGGCAGCGGCGCTACAACGCTACTACGAGTGCCCTGTCCTGTCTCGCGTGCGCATCGCCTGTCCCTCGGCCTCTGAAGCCTCTCAGCGGGTTTAGCAGCCGATGGGACAGGACGGCGTAAGGCAGGACGGCGCGGCGCCGTATCCAGACGACAGGACGATATGGCGGATCTCCAGGGCATACCAGGTCACGACGGTGGTACAGGCGCGAAGCATGGGAGCGTTGGACATCAGGCACAGGATAGAACTGTAGCATAGAGGAAATGGCCGGGACCACCTGTCGGTGTCCGGCCACCATGTACATGCCTCCCTTGGGCTATAAAAGGGGAGGCATACCCAAGACGGACCCGGACAGACCCAGACAGGCTCAGAGACTCCTCTGAAGGCCCACGAAATACAAGAACACACCCACAGTGGACGTAGGGTATTACGCTACGGCAGCCCGAACCACTCTAAATCGTCTCGCCACCATCGTGCCACCACCAACTTAGCTAACAACGATTGCTCCCCCTAACTACTCTCAGTACTTAGGATCTCGGCCGGGTGCACTCCGCCACCTGACCAGGAGCACGTCCGCTCCGACAATATTAGTATTTAAAATACTTTTAGATAATAATAATGTGTGTTACTGATAATAACATATTTAAAAAAATAAATGGTCAAAATTCTATTTAAAAGACCGTGCTAAAAAATTATAAAATTTATATGCTTTATGTTACGGGAGGGATGGATATATGGCAGGGGTGTGGTGGGATTATAATCATATTGTTGTAGCAGATTTTAACATAAGGGATGGAATTCTTTTTTGACTCGGTTTGGTTAGAGGGAGATTGAGGAAGATTCCCTCTCTGAATTTGAATAAGAGGATTCGATCCTTTCCTATGTTCGAACAGAAAGGAATTTAATCCTTTTCGATCTCTTCTCCAACTGAACAAGGGCTAAGGGAACAAACGAACGCTAAAATATTCTCTTGTTTTTGATGTACAATCTTATCGGATTGTTGTCGACAAGAAATTTTAAGTTTTTTTCACACAATAGGCATGATTTATTAAATTTATTGCTTAATATGTAATCTTTCTAATATTTGTCTTGTCCGTGGACTTCTTCATGAATTCTCATGTCTACGATGTATGGTCCATGTGTTACCCCCTACCCAGCAACCAGCACCTCCTTCCTTCCCCTTCTGTCTTGTGCATCGGAGCAGGAGAGGGGTGGCTACAGTGGTGTAGGGAGAGGCTGACAGATTGTCGGTGCCCCGTGAGTGACTGAGAGCCGATCCCTCGATTTTGCATCGAGGATTAGGTAAAGGATATCGCTATGATCACCATACCGTGTATATAGGCTTGTACAGTATTTTAAATACATTGAAGTTTCAAATATGGTTAGACCATCGCAGTGGACTTCTATCACTATTCTAACTACTCCACTCTCTGTCTACAGTAACACTGCAGTGTCGATTTGTATTGTAGACGCTCACTTTACTAGCTCCATTGGGCATAGCCTTAGTATAATATGTAGTCCGATGACCTTAAACCAAGATAGGAGTAGACCAATCCATTCACAAAGTGTTGAAAAAGATAGAAGAAAGGAAAGTGAAGAGATGGGTGAGAATCCTCAAAGTTCGTAGTCATGACGTCAAATAATGAAAACATATCTGATTGTGTGTTAAATTTAGTGAGACTTGTATATTAGTTGGCCAAAAATCAATCGATTTTGAAATAGTTTGGCTTAGCATGAATCAAGAAAACAATATATTTTAGAATGTAAGAAGCATCTCGTCGATAGTGTGAGATTATAGGAAAGTTTCGTTAAACACATCACATCGGGCACACTTCTCGTTTCGTTAAACACATAACATCAGGCACACTTCTCCGAGTACCTCACACATACTCTCTCTGTGGCTTTGTCTAAAAAGTCTAGTCCAAAAGGACATGTATGTAGACAAACGCTTGTCTAGATACACGTCGACTGGATTCTTAATGGAGGGAGTATAAAAGCACAATCAAACAATAGGCCAAGTGAAAATACGGAATGCAGTTTTCAAGCCACTTTTGCACGACGCACTTTCATGGGTAAGACATACCTAGTGGCTAGTGATAAAGGACGGTTAGTGAATCCAAGCAGTAATGCGCTTAGACCAAATCTAGCAGACCGTTTGTATGATTCTCAATAGTAAAAAATAAAATTGTTGCTACACTGCAACACAGAGTGAAGTTTGAATCGGGCTTAGACCCTCGTAGGGTTGAGTCCAATGGACAGTTTATTTCCAAACTTCATTTTATTTATAATATAGCCGTGACGCCTTATATTATTCATATATACTTGTATTTTGGGAGCATCACCTTTAATTTGAAAATAATAATACTATCATTTACAATTTGTTCCATAAACAACATTAATTATATTTTTTAAACTATTTATGTGGCTTTCTCTTAGTTATGACCAAAATAATATTAATTTTATGTGCTTCAGATTGGTACGCATTGCATCAATATTTTCATTTAAGGATAATAAAAGAATATTAGTTTATCTCTTTTATTCATTATTTAATCTGACTGCACTGCACCTAAGGATTTTTAGAATCACAATTGGAGTTGTCAGCAAAGGTAAGGACACCTGTCTTCTCAATATAAAAAGCATAGTAGTCCGTGAGTTTATTTTTCAATTGTAAAATCGAGTTAATAGCTTAGGCACCTAATAGATCCCATTGATTGATTAACTCTGATTAGATTTAGGCTAGACAACCGAATCGAAGGTGCATTTTCGACGGGAAAAGAATTTATTACATCATGTGTAACTTGTGGGAAAGAAACGGACGAATTTTTTGAAATGAAATTATTCTTTTATGAGTTTATTTTTGCCACTGTATCCCACTAGACGACTCTATTGATTCTTGAATGTACCGGCTTGTATTCCTTACGTTGATGGTGGGAGTCGGTGTTGTATAAATTTTTAAATGTAGTGTTGAGTGTTACAAAAGCCTAAAATATTACATGGTCACTCTTTCTTCATAGTCGGCCGCTCTTTCTCCCTCCATAAAATTACATATACATGCTCACTCTTTCTCCATAGCCAGTCTTACTATTTCTCCATCAATAAATGTACATATATCGGTCGCTCTTTCTCCCTTTATAAAATTACATATACATGCTCACTCTTTCTCCATAGTCAGTCTTACCCTTTCTCCATCAATAAAAGTACATATAGTGAGATCACTTCGTACATAATAAGTGCTTTTAGCTGAGTTGGAGTAGATATAGAGACAATGTTAAAAAATATTACTAGCTAAAATTTGTCTACCTAACTGGACATGTAGAGTAGTGAGATTCTGTCAAAATTCTTCCCTTCACCCTTACCCCTTGGCCTCCTTTTATAAGAGGAGGATGGATATTTCCATTAGTTTTCAAGGTGGGACTAATTAATGATCATAATTAGATGGCCCTTTTTATTGGGTTATCTTCTCTTTCTTCCCTTTCCCTTTCTCTTTTTTCTAATGGGTAAATTAAACTAAACCAATTATTTCACCAATTCCCCCAGCCGGGCATTTTTTCAAGTGGATAAAAATGCTCAAGTGACTATTCACCAATAGTAGCCCCTCATCTACTAGTTTTGACCGGTACAACAAGACCTAGTGGACAAATACCCTTAAGTGTTTTTAGTGTGTTTGAACAACTCTTTGTTCTTTTGGACTTTGGTGTCATAGTACATAGTAGTGCTCTGGTATTGGATTACTTGTAAACTTATTTAAGTTTTTGTGCCTAAATATATGTCGAAAGAGCGGGTAAACAAGATAAACTCTGCCTATCTCAGCAATTTCTCGAGTATTTCTTAGGTACCACTTTATCAATTATGGTCGAAGGCGCTAATGTTAAGTGTTGTCTTCTGCATTGACTCGATCTTCATTGCTCCCATACCCACCTTGTCCGGTGAGCGTGAGTGAAACTTTTGCATACATGGCTGAAATTTCGCGATCATAGTAGATGAGGTAGATGTGATGGGAGTTGGTGATTATGCTCCTCGAGCCCCGAGCCCTTCTGGCCGAAGGAAGAATATACTTGTTTACGTGCTCTAAATTATTGTTCATATATATAACTGATCGGTTCCTTTGTTTGGTGTAGCCCCTAGACCGATGTGATTGATGTTAAACTATTTCTGACATGTTACATGAAGTGTTTAGAGCGGCCTAAGACAAAATAGACAGTGGTGCCTTGGGCTCAAAGATACTCGTGGTGGAGCTCCTCCAGTTCACATCAGCAGACAATGTTTTCCAACGGTGATGACGCCGAGATTGAACTTAGTTTAGTTTCAGTGATGACCTCTCATGTGACAAAATAATCAATAGAAGTTGAATTCTTCAGTTCTTTTTTTAAAATTTTATATCTCATTGTTGCAGCAAATACCCAGGAATCAGAGTGGTGAAACTCACTAATCAATTCAGTTTTGGCTTTATATATTTTAGTTTATGCAAACATTAAGTGAGAATGCATTAGATAAGAGGGTTGACATCTGCTGACTGCTTAAACAAATTAAGTACAAACTGAATTTTTCACAAACTTCGTCGGTGTACATCTTGTGATTTCCTATAGTAGTGCACACGGAAGGAATCTGAAGTAGAGAGCAAATATTGTGCTCGCCTATGAGTGCTGGAAAGGTTCAAGCCCAAAACCGAAGGCAACTCAACTCATGATCGTGATTCATGAATACTGGACTTTGGGGTTCAGTTATCAGTATAACATATCTATCACTTCTGCTGTTGAGAACAATGAGAAGCAAAGTACAATAATCATTTGAGTGTCCCTTTGCAAATCGATGCATTTTTATCCCTTGAACTATCCAATGGCTTTCACCTGCAAATAAACACAGGATGATCAGACATTCATTCCCTCACCTGATCATTATAATTCATAATTGTCTACCATGAAACAATGGAGCCGATTCAGCAAAGAAATCTGAATATGCAAAGGTTGTACTTACCTTATTTTGGGACTAGAGTAGTAGCTCTGAAAACACAGTGGAGCTTGCACATACATGAATTCAACAAAAATTAATACAAGCATCATCTTTCGCATTAGCAATGCAGCTCAGATATGCCAAAGATTAAAACTTGGATTTCTGCTCCTACAGTTGCAAAGCATGGGACCCAAAAACTTGAAGATTCAGACTAGATGATTCCAACAATTACATAACTTTCCACGACCATTTGGAGATGGCCAGATGAACCAAATCAGGCATTAACTAAGTTTCAATAAAATTAGGATATCTTAAAGCTAACTTAACATCAAACAAATCTTGCAGTCCTACGACAATGATGGTAATGATTGAGATCCTGTGAAGGTGCATCTTCCCTCTGTAGTCTATAGATGTCCATATGGGTTGTGCCGTGCTTGGACCACGGTTGCAGCCCGCCATTACTAGCACCAGCACTGGCCTGGTAAGCTGGTCGGCCAGGCTGACCTCCCCTTCTCCATACAAAATCTAGAAACAAACCCTAATTTCTTCTCTTCCTTCCCAAAGTCACCACCCGCTCATGCAGTCCCCTGACTCTGTCGCCGTATCTCTGCCTTCCCTTGACCCGTCCGGCGCCCCTCTGCTTCCCTCCTTCCCCTCCTGCGCCCCTCTCTCTCTTCCCCTCCTCGGCTGAGCACGTGGCGGCGGCGGCGGCGGCTGAGGCTGCGGCGTGAGGGTACAACGATACTTTGCGGGCGCCTAAGCGGGCAGCAGGCACGGTGAGCATGGTGTACCAAGCGGCACGGCACGAATTAGGGTGTGGCCACTGCCGTGCCTAGCTAGAGAGAGACTCGGCGTGCTGGCACGGCACGAAGCTATGACCGTGACCGTGCTGAGCCTGGTGCCTTTGTGCCATGCCGTGTTTGGAGTCCTAGAAGCGAAAACTCTTGAAAGCACAGCCCTCGCACGGCCGCGGAAAAACACGATGGTAGGACCTGCACTAGGATGATGCCCTGCCGTCCGGATTAATCTGCATCATTGCCTGCTGGTTCTGCTGTCTACCCGCCTTTACCTCTCAGCAGGCAGAGCACAGATCATCTCGTCGATGAAGTTGAGGGAGGCGAGGGTGGAGGGGCGCGCCGGCCAGCCGGCGCAGCTGCATGTGGGCGTGCATGCCCACCACGGTAGTGGCGCGTTCGTATTCTCCGATAAGCTTTGCACGTACATACGAACTATTTTGGGCGGCGGTGGCGCGAGGGAGGCGGAGATCGACGGCCACGGCGTGTGGCTGTGTTTGCCTGATCGAGTTGAGTCGAGGCATCCAAGGGGCAAACATTTCAATTGTACTGCAGAGTCAAATACTCAAATATGACCATCTTTTGAGTTGAACTTCGACGTCAAAGTTAAAAAGAACAGATGAATTGAACTAACGATTGTCACGTATATCTTCTATTTCTGTAAGCATGTACTCATAAGTTAGATATAATAAGTAAATTAAAATGACCAGAACATTGATCGATTGCCAAGAAGCATATGCTTGGTCGGTATTCTTTTGTTAACTTTGAGCATAATGAGTAGTTATATATCTTCTGAAAAGATGACTAGTTATATGAAATTTAATAGCTGATATGTATCAAATTAATTTTTAATGCATTATTTTATATAATGATTATAAACATCTTGACAATAATGCGATTTGTTAGGTTGAAATAATGGACTAATGGTCCAGGTGCATGGAACACAACGAAGTAAGACAATATGCTTAATAACTCAACCTAAAAATACAAAGCAGTGAGGATCGTCTTCCATTTATATGTTATGCTCCCTTCACAAGATGTTATTACCTCTCCAATTAATACATCAATACATGATGTTTTCTGTAAAATTTAACTAAAAAAAATCATATATTCATAACCGAAGGGAGTATCATCAGGGTGCGTTTATTCTCCATTCCAATCACACAATATAATTTATACATAGCCCAGAAATGGACAAATTAAAGAAAAACAAACCTGAAACACAAATCACACATAAAGATGAGAGCAGCATGCCTCCCGCATTATCCGCCATACATTGCACATGCCACGGCGCCTAGCTCGCGGCCTCAAGAACGGGCGCGAAGAAGTAGATGTCGTCGAGCCGGTCGTTCGTCGGCTGAGTTGCCGCCAGTACACCAGCAGCCCCCTGCCGGCCGTCCTTCTCTCCTGCCGCGAACGCGCACCAGCCGCGAGGCCCCGGGTGGTGCTCGGCCTCGGCGCCGTCGTCCAGGCGCGTCCACGCGCCCGTCTCCGTGTCCAGCGAGAACGCCTCGCGCGAGAACTTGCCGGCGCCGAGGTGGCCCAGGTCGCTGGGGTCCACCTCGCCGCCGAACACCACCACGTGCCTCCCGACCCCGGCGGCGCAGAACACGCTCCGGGGGCTGGGCTTGTCGCCGCCGGTCTCGACCGCGGCCCACTTCCCCGTCGCGGGGTCGTAGCAGTGCACGTCGTCCAGCTCCTCGCCCGAGAACCCGTACACCACCCACACCTTGCCGCCGGCGACGGCGAGCCCGGGCCCGCCGCGCGGGCGGCACGCCTCCCCCGGCGACGGCAGCTGCTCCCACCGCGCCGCCGCCACGTCGTACGCCCACAGGTCGTTGAGGCGGCCGGCGTCGCCGCAGCCGCCGAACACGTACACCCGGCCGCCGCCCGCCGCGTCGGCGTCGGCCACCATGGAGTGGTAGCTGCGGTGCGGCGGGCCGTCGGCGCCGGAGGACAGCAGCGCCCACGCGCGCGTGGCCGTGTCGAAGGAGTAGAGCTCGTTGAGCTCCTTGTGGTCCAGGTCGCGGCCGCCGAACGTGAACACCGTGCCGCCGACGGCCGCCATGGTTACGCCGACGCGCGGCGGGGGCACGTCGCCCGTGGCGTCCGGGGCCGACCAGGTCTGCGTCTTGAGGTCGAAGGCGTACATGGTGTTGTCCACCGGCACGCGCGGCGTGAACTCGCCGCCGAACGCGTAGGCCGTGTCCCCGACGAGGGTGATGGCGTGGGAGCTCCTTGCTCCCGGCCCGGCACCCTTCTGCTCCAGCTGCGTGGTTTCAGGAAAGCATTGCAAGCGCAATTGTTGGGAAATCAGCGATGATAGCCCATGGAACATAACATGCACAATTTGGTTCAGAACAACTGGTTAATAAAGAATCAGTGTAGTCTCAGATAGGGTCTTTCAGATGTTCTAAAGAAGTTGCTGGCTCTTGATCTAATATCATCTGAACGAAATCGCAGGAAGTCAGGAACATCACATATTCAGATGGCACTGGGGAGTAAGGGCACAGCTGCAAAGAAGCTGTTGACTTTGAGCAGAGGTTCACCATCACCGACTTCCCTGTCAACAGGCCTTTTGGCATCGGGAAGATCCATTGAAATCCCCTCGTCAAATTCTTGAAATACCAGGTCCTATCACCAACTCATCCCTAGTTCTCCCTACCCACTTAAAAAAAAAACACCACTCCATGGTGGCATGGTCCATCCCCATGAGTACCAGCTACAACTCCACTGCAAGAAGATGAACTTGCATATTACCCAATTCCCTTGCCCGAATTTCCCCCAAATCAATGTCAAACTTGAGAAATCCGACTCAGACTTGAGGAAGCATCTCCAAGAAAGTTGCACATGTTACCAAGAATTGGACGACAATAAGAGAAATCAGAGCAGGAAGGCTAGGGAAGCTCACCTTCTCCCAGGTGCCAGCCATTGCCGCTCACAGAGTGGAGCTCTGCTTTCCTCTACACTGCTGTAGTTCTGTGCTGCGCCTCTCTGATTGCCTTTCTCGTCGGCGGTCCCTTTAACCACTAGAGAGGGGCAGGGGAGGATGATGGCAGCAGCAGCAATGCAGCATCACATGTAGAACCAATCTGGCCACTGCTTTCGGCAACAATTGCAGTTCAGCCACGCACCGAGCTTGTTTGGCACCTGGCATTATTTGGCCTTTGTTTGTGTATTTATTTATTTAGTTTTGATGCAGTAGGCATTTGGTACTTTTGTCTGCAGCGGACAGGTTTCCTCTCGGCCGCGCGCTGCTGCACTGTATATGTACAGTTGTGATTAAGCTGCCCTGGAGAGAGAATGACGAACACATTTTTGTTCCTGCCCCAGTAACAAAGAGAACGGGTTTATCTTGGGAGACTTTTTATGGAGTAGGAGTACTACTATACTGCCACCAAGCATTATTTGGGTCGCTTTGTTTATTTATTTATTTGGTTTTGGTGCGGGTAATTGGGGTCTATTTGGTTTGTGACTACAGCCGTAACCGAATTTTGGCCATAACAAAATTTTAGCGGATCATATTTCTGACGAATCAAACACACCCCTTGGTGTTTTTTCAAAAAAAAAAAAACACCCCTTGGTACTGTCTCTCGTGGATAGTCAATCTTGCTCTCTGCAATGGGGTGCTAGCTGCACAGCACAGAGTTGTGATTAAGCCACCCCAGACCTGGAGAGTCCAGGGTAACAAAGAGTATGGTTTTATCTTTTGAGATTATATGTTATATATGGCACTTGTGCAAATGGCAGGCTTCAAACATTAAAAGAAAAGAGTCAACAAGTTTTTTCTAAGTAGCCTTTTGGATCTTTTCATACCAAAAGTACCACTATTCATTAAAAAGAATATCACTATATCTCACGGTTACAAATTGAAGAAACTGTATGTTGTTGTCGCTAGAACTCGGCCTTTTTGTTAGTCGTGTTTGGTGTTGGTTTCCCAGGGCGCTACTAGCACAAGTTGTTAGTGGGTTAGTCTGAGGTCATCCAAGCACTATTAACAAATATTGGTTTCAAAATATGAGCGGTAAGATAGGAGAACCGGTGAAGTCAGCCTTAGGCATGTTTGTCCCCCTCCCCCCGTTTATATATGCTTTATATATGATAGCTTAAGGTGGGAGTGTATCTGTATCAGGATAAAATTTAACCATAAAACATAAATAAGTTTTTTTGAGGAGCTTGAGCAATTAAGAAGGAAAGAACCTAAATAAGTTGAAATAAGCCGTCTAAGAGCAACCTATTTTACCTTATTTGGGTTTGTACCGTGGTACCCTCCCACATAAGTGAGATTATATAAATTGTGGGAGAAATAAACTGGGCCTTAGTTGCGCTCTACCGTGCAGTATACAGCGAGTGAGTTGCTGAGGGTGTTTGTCCGAAAAAAATGTAGAGAAAGTTGTTCACAAGTTGCTAATTGGGGTCGTGTTTGACCAAATTGGCTCAATTATTAGCTGGCTTGCCTGAGGGAGTTGTGTCATTCGATGCTTTATTAACCGTATGGTTTTCAATCTAAGCGGGCCAATGCCTCAATAAAAAACGGTGTAACCTTACAATATTGCCTCGTCTTTTATCGTACGAGATGATACGAGGGGCACTCATGTAATTACCATGTAAATATGTTGGTTTAAATGTCCATCTCGCCAAAAGGCTACACGGTCGATTTCGTGACGTTTTTTGTCGCATGCATACTGGATCGTTTCTTAAACAAAATAATGTAATGCTTGGTAAGTGGACCTATCAAAGGTAAGAACCACCCCATATACATCCACATTCAAAAAAAAAAACAAGCTTTGAATATTGGCTGATGATATACAACAGTAAGCAAGTGATGATAAGATATCTTAGGTTTTTCCTTTTGGTTGTTTAGGTGGAACATTTCTTGGTGGTTTTGGCACCCGCTGTTTTCCTTCATACCGGCAGCCGGATTCAAAGAGCTGTTGTGGGTATGGGACAAATATTAGGGACTTTCGGCTAAATTTTAGTTACATATTTCAACCTTGAACTAAACAGACCCTAAAAGATGAGTCTATTGGTAGGCAACTAGCACACTTGTTTGTAGTCTCCTACCTCATGTCTCTCTCTCCTAGTTAGTAGATCTATTTATTGGGCTAGTTTAGAAAAAAAGATTAATACTTTAGTTATACAATTCCGTTTCCAGATAATGATAAATCTTTGGTGGAATATTCAAGAAAACGATTACAATAGTATTGTGCCCTTGAAGTATACGTCGTCTAAGAATTATTCATGCTTATGAGCTTGCTTCTGCCATTAGCCCATTAAGGACCGGCCGGGTTGGATTTAAAAGTGACATGGGATGAATATGTCAATGTACACACCAGATGCTGGGTATGAGGATCGACCACATTATATGCATGATACCTCAATAACTATTGCTATTGCATGATACATGGATTGCCATTCATTCTATCCTCTATAGTATTTAACAGAAATGTGTGTGTGGATATAAGCACAGGTGCATATCTACCACTACCACTAAATAATTCAAGCGGAGAAGAAGAGCTAGGGAGGCTGTTGTCGGTTCAAATGCATGTATCAACAATCTGAAAAGAGCCCGTATGTATATACACTTATAACAATGTCTACCACCCTACCGCCCTTTTAGCCTCTCGCAGCTGCTGCTTGTGTTTTCGGTCAAGCTTTTCGATCATCAGCCATGAGAGGGCGAAGCCACCAAACAAGATGGGACACGATGACTTCCTTCGCCTTTCGTCGTACACTCGCTTGGCAAGCGCAGCGCCACCGTCACGGTCAGACCTGCTAGGAACACCGCCGCAACGCAACAGAAGATCTGCACCAAGATCGATCACAGCAAGTACATTAATTAGATAAATGTCAGTAGCAGTGATATATCGATCGATCACCAAGATCGACTATATATACTAGCATTTGGCATTATTGCCGCCTATATATATAATAAAAACATACTAGCAGTAGATCGAGGATAAGGCCGAGGATTACACCATGCATGAATTAGATACTAGTGTAGTTATTGATCCATCGTCAAAGTGGAGAAATCAAGTTTGAGTTGGAGCACCTATGTGTGCTTGTACGATGATCGATACCGTGATGATGAAGAGATCGCTCTCCCGCTCCGGCTCCTGATGCTGCTCGGGCCAGGACAGGGAAGGGCCGCCGAGCTGCAGCAGGTGCTCCTGCCTCTGCAGCACCGCCGCCATGCCGTGCACCATCTGTTGATGAAGGGAGAGCTGGCGCTGCGGTGGCAGAGGCTGGAGGTCGTCCATGACGTCGACGACGAACTCGGGCTCCTTGTTGGTGGGGGATTCATTATCTGAATTGGAATCATGAGCGGCGGCGGCGGAAGGGGCGGCGACGCCCTTGTCGATGGCCACCATCGTCGTCGCAGGCATCGACAGGCGAGATCAACCCGACCGTGCGCGTAGGTTTGACCGATGATATGATATGATAGGACGCGTCGTCGATCGCTGGGAGAGCTCGTAGCGGCAGCAGACGAATTTATAGGCACGGCGGCGCGAGTCCCAGTCGAAGACGGCACGGACTTCCAGGACTCCCGCGCGATTCCAGGACTCCAGCGCCCTGGTATATGTCCATGAGGGCGAGGCGGAACTGTGTAGACCGCGCGCGCGCGCTCGAAAATCGAAACGCTCACTGCGCGCTGGAAACACTCACTCGCCGTTTCCCACCCGTTCGTTTTCCAGGAAGTTCACCACGCGCTGTTTTCGGCGATTCCTATACTCCGTCCGTGTTTAAGTACAGGTCACGGTTGATTTTTTATAAAATTTCAATTTTTTCTTTTAAAAAATTTTATTTTTATTTTTATTTGTTTTATCAATGTATAGAGTTTGAGCATGATTATGTTTCTATAATTTTTTTGAAAAAGACGGGTGGCAGAAGTTATAGAAAAAATTCAACCACGACTTATATATATTTAAATACGAAGATAGTAGTAATTTGTGGACGTTACGGAGAGTGTCCGTCCGACTTCTGGATTAAACGGTCGGCAAAACTGAATAGTGGATGTCAAAATACAACAATTGAACAAAATGAAAACATCAGGTACACCCGATTGTCCGTTACTCCATCCATTCTAATTTATAGATCGATTTTGCCATCAAATTTGACCAACTCTTTCTATTCAAAAATTTCATAACTTATTTATTTTCATCGTGATTTAGTTTAGAATATAATATATTTTAGCTACGACTTCATTTTTTCTTCATAATTTCGCAAATTAAGGTTGGAACATTTTGCTAGCAAAGATACAGTATATCTATTTTTTGATACATGGAGCACGTCATCCGATCCTCGTAGCCTTATATATTGTGGGTGTTTGGTCCTAGCAGCCCACCACAGGGTAGATCCTGCGATGGTTTTGAGATCGGTTAAGGTGGCAAAAAGACCGTGAATGGTGTACAGCACGTAGGAACACGACGATCTAATATGTTCGAGCCGCTTAATCGCAAAGGACCCTACGTCCTGTATGGAGTTTGCGGATTGTATTGATGGATGTATGAGAGATTGAGAGGGTTTCCTGTGGTCCCTAGCTCCCCTTATATGAGCCGAGGAGCTAAGGTTACAATACGCATCCCTAGAGAGCTGCCGACCACCCGACTCGTAGGATTACATGCCGGATATACAGGATAAGATCATAACGAACATCATCTAAAGCAATCCGAGTGGCTTGCTTGCAGGTCACGCCAGCTGGTTCCTCAGACCGAGGGCCAAACCACTCGGCCCACCCGTTGAGATGTTTCAACCAGTCGTCATAGGGCACCTAGGGGCATATGACTCCCACAAGCCCCTAAGCTTCATGATGATTTCACAGGAATCATCTTGAAGGTTACCATGGAGTCCACCCCACTGTCCGAAGCATGGAGTCCATAGTATCCCCAAAGTTTTCAGTTGACTTGAGTACCAATCAGCTTGAAAGTTTGAACTGCACCTTCTGAAAATTACCGTGAACATTTTTATGGAAAACCTTCTCCTTAACACTCCTGTGGCCCCCAAGATTCAAGAGGTATGATAATGCATCTTGGAGTTTGTTCAGAATGTTAATCAATATCTCGTCAGGCATCCATTGCTGAGTACACCTTTACTGGGTGCTTGAATGCTTTTGCCACACTGTTGCCGAGTGGATCATCGTCTGTTATGCTGCTAAGTTTCTTCAAAAAAAATATATCCCTCACTCGAGGTTGTCCGGACTCCCGAGGCTATAAAAGATGCCTGAATACCTTCTCTGCCTTCAATTATTGCTCCGTGTTTGGCCTTATATGTGAACTGTGTACTCGTGAATCTAGACTAGTCATTGGATTCTTGTGCTTGGTACCTGCTCCGATACAACATTGATGGCCCTCCTTTGTTAGGCCTTGGAAAGCAACAATTATGTTGGTATTAAAAGCACCAACGGATGACTACTGTTATGAATGCTTGCTGTCGCTTGTCTACCTTGGCTGCCTTTAAATAGATAGCCTTGGAGCCCTTCCTTGTCATTAGATGGGATGAACATCACAATGAGTTCCACCACAGCTAAAGCCTTTCTCTGGATAGACTTAGTCTTCTGTGATGTTGAAGCTCCTTCTGGTTCTGAGATTCTTCTAAATCCCTGCCATCATCAGGTCTAACCTGATTCTCGATCTGGTTATGAGAGGCTTCTAAGGAGATCTCTCGTAACCACTGATGTTGGTGAAGTCTAGATCTGTGATCGTTTGCCTCAATGCATATTGAAGGTAACTGATTATAGATCTAACTGTATCATCACTAGAATGCAATGCTACCTGTCCGGCCGTCGGGAATTTCCCTGCTGCCATGCCACCGCACTCAAACTCAAGTGGGTCGACGAGATAGGGACCTCCCTTACTTGGAAGTTTGAGTTGGTCATTCTTTTCTGCATCCCTTGAGGTTGTCAGGACTCTCTCACCAGATATGTCGATGATCTCGGGCAATGATGTACAAGATGGCCTGTGAGTACGCCACCTCCCCTCAAGTGTGCAAATGTAGGCTGGAAGATAGGTGCTGATCTTCTCTCCTGCCGATGTGAAGGGTGGCTCGAGTAGCCAAAGCCCTCCTTGCCGTGTCTTCATATGATTCATTTGATGTACCTTGAACTTCCTTCAATCCATGAATAAAGTTGAAGTTGCTATGTTTGATATGTCTCGTTTAATCAATACTCCTCAATGTAATGCCCTTGGTGCCTCTGTCAACCGACTTGCTATGATGCAAACACGCACTAGATTATGAGAGCCAAGTACATATACTGAAATGATGTGTAACAGCCGAGTGGTTTTGAACACTTCTTAGGAGAGCCGAGTAGTATCTCATCCGAGTGGCTTGCTCGGGCGCATCGTATTGTGCCGTTACCCAACATCACAGCTTGCAGGTTTCTGGGTGCTTCTTCTGTTAAAAGTGATGGCACGACATGTTAAATATAACGACGCCGGTTGAAGTTCGCATCGCGTTCATCTTCTTCCCCCAAATTGCTAGGGTTTGTGCTGCCGCAACCGCTCATTTCTGCCAGTAAAATCTCCCCCAGTTGGATGCGCTTGAAGTCAAAGGTGATCAAGCGCAGCGTCGAGGAGATGGCGCCAAAGAGGAGCACAAGATCCATTGTCCCCGCAGCATAAGATGGGTTAAGCTCATCCATGGCGGGGGAGCCCCTGGACCCGAAGCTCACCTGAACCGCAACTACGGTCAAGGATTTCCATCTAGAGGACCTCCAAAAGCTAGGGCTGCCCCCGGAGAAAACCACTGGTATGTGGAAGACCCAGATTGGGCGTCTGTACCCCGAAGTTCTGCCCCATCTCACACCTGTGTTCACTTGGTATTTCTATTGCAGTCTTGGGCTTCTCATTTGCTCGTTTCTGCGGGGATTGCTTCATTATTGGAATTGCCAAATCTAAACCCCAATTCCATCATCCAGTTATCAATTTTTGTCCACCTGTGTGAAGCCTTCTTAGGGATTTCGCCACATTTCAATCTTTGGCGGTATTTGTATTTTTGCAAACGCCACAGCAAGGATGGTCAGGGCATGTATATTGGAGGAGCTAGATTCCAATTGCATGATAGCATGAGGCCACATTACCTAGATTTGCCCTTGCTGTCATCCAACAAGTTCTAGACTGATAAGTGGTTCCTCATGGAAAATACAGAGAACTCTGTCCCTGCCAACTCTGGTTGTATTCTAGTAGGCGGAGATAGTTGGCAAGAGGGAGTGCCGGATGATCAGATGAAGGACGTCATAGCATTGTTGGAGGGGATCGCCAATCTGAAGAATAGGGGCCTCACGACCATGGCTGTAACGATAGACTTTGTGCACCATAGTCTTCAACCGCTGAAGGATAGAGTTCATCCAGCTTGCTTCTACTCTGGCTTGGATGATCCCACCTGGGAAGTTAACAGGGAAGTCACTCGGGTAGAGATCAAGGCCCGGATTAAGACTTTCTTTACTGGAAAAATCACAAACCACGGTGCCCCTCATTCATTTTCACTGTATAACCCCTTGGATCAGGTATGGAGTGTTGAACTTCTTCTAGTTGACTATGATTTAGTTGTTGTAGTGAATCTGAAAAATATATCTCTTTGCTGCCTGTCACTGCAGGGTATCTGTTTTAAGTTCTTCTCTGAACCTCCATATCCTGGGGAAGCTCCAATTTGGGTGAAAAGGGCACTTGATTCTGAATATACCGGTCCGAATCTTGATGGCGTCACAGCCGGAATATGCCATCAAATTTCTACATTGAAGTTGTTGATGAAGATCAGGCTGGAAAGGAGCCGGAGCTGAAGAAATCGCCACTTCAGAGACAGATCGCTGGGCAACTCGTCAAGCCATCCAGAAGCGCAGTGTATCCACAGCTGGCAGAACATTACAGATAACTGGCACTGTCAGTGAGGAGAACGAGTTTTCTGATGATGAGGCTCTTCATACCAGGAAGCGGCGAACAACTGAGAAGTCCGATGCTATGGGTAAAAAGCCCGAGTCCTCCTCTTCTACATCTGGGGGCCAGGTGAAGCCACTTGTTAGAATAGTGAGAACCAGGATTAAGCTGCTGTCGTAAGTTTCATTCATTTTCCATTGCCTTGGATTTGTAGAGTAGATAAAATTTCTGACTTCCCCTGCTATTTTTGCAGGGCTGCCGAAGTGACTTCCCAAGGGATAGGAGGTGACACCTCTGCACTACCCCCTAATCAAGAAGCAAGCAGGGAGGAAAGACGAGGCCCCCTTGAAGGGGAGATGACTCTGCCTCTACCCAGGGATGGGCTAGCCCTAGACTTGCTTGCGACCGGTATAGGAGAAGGGTCCAAACAGTCAGCGGACCAGGGGAAGGTGCATGACTTCATCGGCTCATCCCATGGGACAGACCCTCCGGAGCAGGCCTTTGAAGTGGTGGAGCGCCAGGAGGACTCGACCACAGCCGACGACCTTGTACAGCCTCATATGACAGAGTCCCTCGTTGATAATACCACCGTAGGTGACTCACGGGAGCTGGCAGTACAAGGGTCGACCGACCTAGCCCCTGTGATGATCAAGGATATGCCGGTACTACTTCAGATGTCATTCCCTCAACAATATCTTACTTTCCATATACTTAGATTAGAGCCTGACTCTTGGTTGCTAGTGTAGGACTGCTTTCGTGAAATGTTCCGCATATACACTGAGAATACTGAACTAAAGAAGCAATTGGCCGCTGCAGAGCAGAGAGCCACAGGTAAGAGACACCTGCAATTTTCTACTCATCGTGTTCTGTCTGGAGGACTCTGATTCGGGTGCCATATAATGGTCTTATTTTCAGAGAAATTGGGTCTGGCTGAGTAGGCTTTGCTGACTATCAAGGATCAAAGGCACGAGATTGTTGTCCTCAAGCAGGAGAAGAACCTGGGGGAAGCCGGAACCCTGAAAGTAAAGGGTGAATTAACCCAGCTGAAGTCTTCTTATGAGGTAATTGCAAAAGATCTTGACGTGTCATATAAGTTACATGCCATATGAGTATCCTCCACCTCCGGCCTTAGAGTGATGGCACGGGGAGGCAGTTGTCCCGCAGTGGTGGTGGCTGAGATGGCGTTGAGACCAGCAGCAAGGGCCCCGCTGGTCAGGTGAGGAAGGAAGGCAGCCAGGGAGGGCCAGCAGCGGGGGTGATGACAACGTTAGGTAAGTGTAGGGCGGTGGTGGCATAGGGCAGTAGGCAGAGTGGTGAGACGGCTGGAGCTGCCGACTGCAGGTGACGGAAGTGGAGGCAGCTCGCGGGGTAGGAGGTCGTGGCACTAGGGAGGCACCAGCGGGTAGGCAGGAGGCAGCTGGAGTGGTGGGTGAGGGATGCGGCAGTGGGATCTAGTTTGCTCAGGAAATAAGAGAGAAAGAAGAGAGTAGGGGAGAGGAAGGGTGGGTGGACGGTCCACCTAGGTGGAAGCCAAGGGCCCCCATCGAGGTCCACCATGTGCTCGATGCTAGGTTGCTCAATGATGTGTCCGGACCTTGCTCTCGCTATCTTTAGTGGTGAACATTAGTACTAGTTATTTTCTTAACTAAACCATGCCTTTCATTCATTACCCAAATGTGCATGAAGTGGGCACAAAGATTCGGTCATGGTTACAGAATACAATAGTACTCCCTCCGTTCTTTTTTATTTGCCACGGAAAAAACTTTATTTCTTCATATTATTTGAAAAAAGGGAAAATCCATTGTACAACCTCGAACCGGTAAAAACGTTCGATTTTCAACCTCATGCTACGGAACCGGGTAACCTGCACCCTCGATGTGGCAAAAAAGTCTAATTTACAACCCCAAGCACCGTTGAAGACGGTTTCTTAGGCGGTTTCACTGATGTGGCATGTGGGACCCATATGTCAGTGCATTTACTTTTAGTTCTTTCTCAATGACATGTTAGACCCACTTGTCATTCCTTTTCCATGTCATCATTTTCTAAAATATATTATAAGCCTAGCTGCTGCGACACTGCAAACTGTTGGAGATATGGGTCTAGTAAGGGCCTATTTGTAAAAAAATTTGACCTACTTGTAATATTTGGAAAGAGTAATGGAACATGTAAAAAGAACCATATCCCCCACTACATAAGTAATCCTAGAGCTGGGAAGAGGGGATGACTTTTGGACCACTCCTTCTCCTAAGAGTCTTCTCCCTATGTGGCTATGTTGTTGTTAAGTATTTGTGCAATGTGTTCCATTACCGCTTTTGAAAAAAAATATACTCGATCACATATTATGTGTTTCAAATCTACAATACCTTTTTATGAAATTTTGTAAGCCAATCTCTATGCATCATTGGCCTTAGCAGCACTGGCTATGTGCATATCGCCAAAGGATTCAACTGGTTTGCTTTTGGCCTCTGTGGAAATTTAGTAATGATAGTATCCATTCTTATTCTAGGGATTCTTGCTCTTCCACTGAAAAGGTCTATGACCCTGAGTCTTTCAGTCAACACGCTGCTTTTGCTACCTACACCACACTAATGACTGTGCTTACGGTAGTCTGGGTCGTCATGTTCTTAGACTATCTCCAACCGCTTCCGTATCTCACATTTCTCATTTCAAACTCTACTTTGTCTACCGTGTGTGCCAAACAGTGCCAGATTCCTCAAAATATGGCAACCGTTGTAGATAGCCTTACGAAGCACGAGCTTCAGTGCAGCAACCAGTGTAATGGGCGGCTCGGCCACATTTTTGTTGGTTTACCTATGGATTGCCAAGAGCCAGGACTACTAAACCACCCCTATGCTTTGTCAGTACTGCATCTTAAATTTTGAGACTACTTGCCAAGTAGCCGGTCCCAGATTTCTACCGGCCTTGTTCACTGCATTTGCTAGGTCAAGCTCATGCTTGATTCTTTATGAAAACACATGTTCATAAATTTGTTGTTATATCTCCATTTCCCCTTGGATTTTGTTTTTCAAATGAGCTCGACAAACAGGACTAAAGAATTACTCCAGTCTCTATAAAATCAAAGTGCATTTTCATCAAAGCTTGTATGTAGTGGTAAATTTTACTCGTGATGTAGGCCATGTATCCTTGGGACATACATAGAGCTCTGTGCTTTGAACTTTGCATCTGGTCATCTGGATGCTACTGAACATGCTATTCTCGTACGTGTCGCGCTTTACATTGCCTCATTTCTCTTTTCTAGTATCTAGTCTTGTACTTGCATCTTTTGCGCCAAATATCTCTTGCGGAAGTTTGAGGATAGAAAGTTTGCAATCTGAATCGACCTGTTCATTTTTCCAGGACGAGAGCACTCAACCCGCAGATGATGTTCTCGCGACCCACGAGCACCATGGTTTCGGTCATCTGGTGGGTTATGTAGTTTGAGGCTAAAAACACTCCAAGCCAAATTTTAGCCATATCTGACTAACAAACAACTTAATGTGAATGAAAAATACTACCCTCAGTCCTAAAAAGTACAATTCTAGCAATGCATTTGTGCGTCATATTTAATTTATATGCATGTTCATGAACCTAGACACACATACAAACACATTTATATAATAATAGATTAATATATTCGAGAGAGAGGGTTGCATTCTTGTTTGATGGAGGTAGTATATTATTTGGCTACAAATTGATGTAGAGTAAAAAATGATCAAACCATGTTCGAAGTTTGGACAAATCACATTTGGCATTGAACCAAAAAGTCCCAAGTTCGCTCTGCCAACCAAGTTCTCATTTTTATTTCCGGTTTGACCAAGGCTTTCATGACTCATATATTGTTTAAGGCTTGTAGCAGACTACGTACGCTTAGGTTCCTTGTGTATTCTAGGATTTGACGGCTTCATTCTCATCTACAGCGAGGCATCTGCGGTGGATTCGTCAATCTCAAGAATTTGCCACTCAGTCTCTAAGAGGTGCTTGATTTGCCGGATCAATCTCTCGAAAATAATCATAGGAGTAAGGTTTATGTGTGTCTAAGGGGTGACTGTACATGCGTATTTGCAATATGTTATTAAAAAAGGGAAAAGTCCATTTGACACACTCATATAGCCATGGCCGTTCGATTTTCAACCTCCAATTATGAAACCGGGTAACTAGGGCCCTCAAACTATCCAAAGTGGTTTTTAGAGCAATTTTATGATAACGTGGCATGCAAGACCCATATGTCAGCACCTTATCTCTCATTCTCAATGAGGTGTGGGCCCTACTTCTTCTCTCCCTCCATGTCATCCCTGCCTCCTCCTCCTCCACTCTCTCACTTACCACCATCGCCGCCTCTCTCCCCTCCCTACAATGCTGCCACCACCACCTCCCTCCCCTCCCCGCAGCATCGCTGCTGCTGTCCCTTTCCCTCATCGCTACCGCCATCACCACCTCCCTCATCGCTGTCACCGCCACCTCCCTCCCCCTTCCTGCAGCGCTGCCACAGCCTCCCTCTCCCTCATCACTGCCCACCATCTCAGCCTGTGTGTGCCCCCCAAGCCTCCCACTCCCTAATCGATGCCCGAGAATATCTGGACAGCGGTGACGCTCTTTGACCGCGAGCGTCGGTGACACTCGCCAGCCAAGGCAGAGGTAGTGATAAGGGAGGTGGTGGTGGCAGCAGCACTGCAGGGAGTAGGAGAGAGGGGGTGGCGGCAGTGGTGATGAGGGAAAGGGAGACGGCAACACTACAGGGAGGGGGAGGGACATGGCGGCAGCGCTGAGGGAGGTGGCAACAATGGTGTTGTAGGAAGGGGATGGAGGCGACGGTGAGAACGGGGAGGGAGGCGACGGTGATGATAAGAGAGAGGAGGAGGCAGGGATGACACAGAGGGAGAGAAGAAGTTGGGCCC
Source organism: Paspalum vaginatum (assembly GCA_030272315.1). Classification (NCBI taxonomy): domain Eukaryota; kingdom Viridiplantae; phylum Streptophyta; class Magnoliopsida; order Poales; family Poaceae; genus Paspalum; species Paspalum vaginatum. The sequence goes on from CM059013.1 coordinate 44,158,859, forward strand.
ACATGTCATTAAGAGAGAAGGTGCTGACATATGGGTCATGCATGCCACGTAAGCGTAAAACCGCTCTAGAAACCACTTTGGGCCTACCGAGGGGGTATTTCGAACGGTTTGGATAATTCAAGGGCTGTGGTTACCCGGTTTCGTGATTGGAGGTTGAAAATCGGATGACCATGCCAGTACGAGGGTGTCATGTGTGCTTTTCCCTTAAAAAATAGTTTAAGGCTTGTACACGCAGCAATTCCAAGAATTCATTTCCAGACTATAGAATATAGTGCATGGGCCACAAAATATTGTATATAATAGAAGCATTTTATACAGGAAAGTTTGTTTCAACCTTAGCAACGCATGTGCAGCCTTTTTCCTGAAAAGTACGGTGGACGACATGCCAATACGCATAAATTTTAACTTGTGCACAACTGCCGAGTTAACTTTACTATACAAACTGATTAATCAGGGCATACATAGGTTAATACAGAATTCGTAAGAGGACCACGTGCATCAACATAAGCTTCGTACCATAGGTACAACACTCATCATGAATACATAAGTTTAGACAAGGCCATCGGTGGGGGTGGGGTAACACCACACAAGCCGTCTGCGCCACCTCGGGTACCTACAGATGAAAGGAGTCCACACATGTTCAGTTCAAGTATAGAAAGGCAAAGGCTGTCCCCAAATGAAGGTGTATAGTACAACCTTGCACCCCCATCTCTCTCTGACTGCAGTGTAGATTATTATGTCTTTTACACACCCACATACACGCTCCATCAGGCATAGCCTAAGGAGGTGTTTGGTTCAAGGAGCCAAACCATCCTAGATGAGGTGATGAGTCATGGGTTGGTTCCATGAATTTTAATGAGACGACATCATTTCTCATGGTAGTACTAATTAATGGATAGTGAGGAATAAGGTGATGATGTATCAACCATTCTATTCCACAAACCAAACAAAAGAGATGAGGAGTGAGAAGATGACGCGACAATTCCCTCCTCGATCAAACCAAACACAATGTAGATAACCAGGTAAGACAATGCAAAATAGACTATAGAGAATGCGAACGGTATCACGGTGGTGCCGAGGTGTACATGGGGTGCGGATAGAAATTCCATCGCATGTTAAAGGCTCAAACTTAGAAGTACTACCTCTGTTCTTAAATGTTTGTCGCGTTTGATTTTTAAAAAAAAACTTTGACCACTCGTCTTTTCTTAAAAAATATCAAGAATAGATAAAATTATAAGGTAAAATTATAAGTAATGATCAATCTTACTTTAGTGATAAAACAAATTACAACAAAATAAATTATAATTTTTGTTTTTAGTAACATGAAAGATTATGGAAGAAAAGTCAACCACGACAAACATTTAAAATCGGAGGGAGTATTTTCGAGCTAACGAAAAGCACGGATGGAATCTTAAACTTGCCACGCGTGGTTTGAATCTGCAGATCTGGTTAGCTTTGATGGAATCTTAAACTTGCCACATGTGGTTTGAATCTGCAGATTTGATTAGCTTTTGTATTAGGGCAGATACATTGGTGCAGTCTTAGAGATGGGCTCATGCATGAACACGTAATCTTAAGACAACTTAACAGACGTTCTATACAATGGGTTATCTTCTAAGCCATCTCATAGAAACTCTACAATTCCTTAATTTGTGTATAAAAAAGAAAATTTATGAGTAGCATGACAACTATAGAGAACATTGGTGTAGTCTTAGAGATGGCCTCATGCATGAACACGTAATCTTGAGACAACTTAAAAAATGTTCTATACAATAGATTATCTTCTAAGCTATCTCATAGAAACTCTACAATTCCTTAATTTGTGTATAAAAAAAATTATGAGTAGCATGACAACCATAGGCGTGTACAATTTAATGGTGGTTTAGTTATCCTGTACTCTTAAAATTTAGCTATGAGATGGCTATTTCGCAAAACAACTGCCTTATTCTCTCACCTCCACGTTACCTAGAATCTTAGGTGGTGTCACATGAGACGACCCACGAGATTGCTGACGTGTAGAACAATGCACTTGCCTTCGAGAAGGAAGGGTGTCAGGCAAGGTTGATATGGATATGATTCACAGGCAGCAAGTGGGTATAAAAGCGGCTAGGACTCTAGGAGTATTAAAACAACATCAATTCAAAAAAAAGGAAAGAAACACTGATACCCTGATACGATCATTTTGCATTGACCTCGAGACGAAACCGACCGACCGCCATGACTCCTACGGTACCCGACCATAACGGCCAGCACCCGGCCCGCAAGCTCCGCCTTTCACCCTAGCACTGCAGCGCCGCTTAGTTTCGTCTCGAACCTTCCCGTGCTGCTACAGTTGAGAGAGGCGAAAAGGGGGCGATTCGTGCTCCCGCCAGTGAGATCGCCGGTCCTCTTCGCCTCCGGTGGCCCTCTGGGGCTCGGATGTGAGGGGGACCCATGCTTCTCTGCCCGGCGGTGTATATTATATCCTAGTATATCTAGGTTTGGGTGTCGAGGCGGCGTCAGTGAGGCGGCGGCACTGGCGTGGTCATGGAATAAGTCCTTCCGGCATCGTCCCCGTCTCGTCGTCGTCTTCTCCAACGCCAGCGAGGTGCTCGTGAGGGTGACATCTGTTGGGTCTGGCGCTGCTGTGGATGCAGCAGTGGTTTCAGGCCTTGACGAATCCTGCTTTGGAGGTCTCCGCCGGTTGACGTTTCGTCCAGGTATGGAGGATGCGCTGCCGGTGTGGTATGGAGTGGGGGTTGGTGCTGGGACGGTTTGGCGTGTGGATCTGCACCTCCTTCTGGCCTTCCGGTGGTGGGTGCAAATCCAGGACCTGGGAAGCACGGGGGGTTCCCCCGGCCGATGGTTCTTCGATTTATGGTTCTGTCCCTCGGGGCAGACTGCTGCTGCGGCTCTGGTTAACGCCTTTGTGCTATGGTGCTTCTCATGGTCTGAGCGAGAGTTCCATCTTCCAACCTTGGTTGCTGGCTTCGGCAATGACTCTGGTTGGCGATGTTCAAGGTCTGCGGCAAGCACAGAAGGTCCCATGAGCTTAGCTGCGTTCAAGTTTCATTGTAGGATCTTCTGTGTGTGTTTGGCTGTTCATCCTTCCACTCTGTGCCTTTTTGAGTCTAGTGTATGGGCTTGTATTGTATCAGACTTTGTATATCTGCTGGTATCCGGTGTTTTGCCTGGATCCGGTTGATCAATACAATGTGTTTTATAAAAAAAAAGTCACACCGGGACGGGGGCACACGGCCACGGCACGCCACGCCACCCTCACAAGTCGCAACAATCTTAGGGCACCGCGAGCCCGAATTCCCCAATTCCCCCGCCTATCCCACCGCGAGCCCTAACCCTAGCCCGCCCGGACACATGGACGAGGACGCCGGCGACGCCTCTCCGCCACCGTTTCCACCGGCGCACGCGCACGGGCACGCTCCTCCTCCTCCTCCCCTGCAGCCGCACACCGCCGCCCCCTCGCAGCGGGACATGTCGGCGTCCCCCACCAGCTCGCGCTCCGTGACGGAGACCGTGAACGGCTCCCACCGGTTCGTGATCCAGGGCTACTCGCTCGCCAAGGGCATGGGCGTCGGCAAGCACATCGCCAGCGAGACCTTCTCCGTCGGCGGATTCCAGTGGGCGGTCTACTTCTACCCCGACGGGAAGAACCCCGAGGACAACTCCGCATACGTCTCCGTCTTCATCGCGCTCGCCTCCGAGGGCACCGACGTCCGCGCGCTCTTCGAGCTCACGCTCCTCGACCAGAGCGGCAAGGGCAAGCACAAGGTCCACTCCCACTTCGACCGCTCCCTTGAGTCCGGCCCCTACACGCTCAAGTACCGTGGATCCATGTGGTAAGCTCCCCGTTCATCCTTCCTGCCCCATTTTTCGTCGTGCCTGTTCCATGCCCCTTCCTGTAAGGTCCGTTATATGAGTACGATACTGCTCCAGCTCAGCTGTGACGAATTAGCATTCACAGAGGTTTATTTGGCAGTAGATTATAGCCAGCAGATAAGCACTCAATATTCATTTAGGCTTGATGTGGTTGTGCTAGATTTGTTACTGGTATGGGATTGCTCTCATTGTGCCAAATTAGCATGGGCAGAGGTTTATTCAGTAGTAGAATCATAGACAATTCAGTATTCATTTAGGGTTGATATTGTTGTGCTGGCATGGATTTAGTGTTGTGATGACTGGAATTGATCGGATTTCCCCACTAATTGGTTTTCTTTGGTTCAACTGTGCATTGCTCTTTGGATCAGTTCTGATCTAAATGGTCATGTGAGGTGTTGATTGGCTTGCATGACTAAGTTGCAAAATGAACTCCAATGATCTTGTTGGACTTGATGCTGGTGTTTGTGTGTGTGAAACTGTGGATATGGCTTCATGTAGAATTTAATGTGCTTAGGGGTCTATTTGATGGATCCCATCTTGGTGGTCATATGCATTTCCCATTAATTGATGTGTGCCATCATGCTCTGTTGAATATCTATTCTTAATTTACTGTTGAATTTTTTGCATGCTTCACTGTTACATAGGTATTTGTGCACTGATGGATTTACATTGATGATATTAGAACATATACATATTATCGGGTTATTGAGTCCTGCTTGAAATGCACACCTGTGGTTGCCTCATGCAATTGTGACTGTTGGTGGGCCACTCCAGCATGTCAATGGTGTTGTTGAATGGTGGTCCAGCATGTCAATGACGCCGTTGAATGTTTGTGTTAAGTTGCTATAGTTTCGTTGTGAATTGCTGTAGTGCAAATATGTAGTAGTGAACTCTGACACTTAGTCTGTTTCCTGTTTATATAAGTTTTGAGTTTTGTTTTACTGAGCCTCCTGAAATTGTATTAAACCTTATATACATTTGGTCACCCTTTAGATAAGCCTCTATCAAGTTTTTCCTTTGCAGTTTGTATTCATGAATCAATTTGGTGAGGGTTGAACCGAAACTTGGAGCTATACAATGATGTTTATTTTTATTAGTTTTACTAAGTTATATGCTGAGTCAGTGGACATGATTTTTATGAGTGGAAGGTCACAGCCAGTCCCTGCTTAAATGACCTAGTGGTCCTTCTCAACCAGTGAGAGAACTCTTGAATCTTGCCGGGAAGCAGTTACAGTCCTTGTGTGATAGTTTTGAATTTTCTTGTCTGGAATCTTATTTCGTACTCCCTCCATCCCAAATTATAGTTTGTTTGACTTTTTTGACATCAAGTTTGACCAACTCGTCTTATTCAAAAAAGTTTGTGAAAATCTGGAAAAATCTAAGTCATAGTTAAAGTATATTATATACTAAACTAAATCACAATGAAAATAAATGGTAATTATAAATTTTTTGAATAAGATGAGTAAGTTAAACGTGATGTCAAGAAAGTTAAACAACCTATAATTTAGGACGGGGAATATGTGATATTTCTGTTTTTTGAGATTCCTGGATTTCACAGTTTAGTTTGTTTTTTCTTTTGTCATATTTGCTGCTATGCATGTTGGCAGTGCAAACATGTAATTCGCAGCGGTGATTCTATGTTTTGAATTGTTAATTAGAAAAACGCCTCAAAACACAGGATTCATTGATTGATTTTATTCACTGTAAACAGCTGTTAGTTACTTTATTCTGTGTATATGTGGCTATTTCCATGCATATCTTCTGTAGAACCATTGCAGGCATGAAACAAAAAAATAAAATCTTTTGATGCATTAATAATGTAAGTTGAGATATGGTTAAAGCTTGTTGAATGTTTCTTACACTTGGAACTGCACTATGTGAAATTGTTGCTATTGTGTGTCGTTCCATGATGCAAGGACCAAGGACAGATAATCTGCCTGAGAATTGAATTGTAGCAACTCTTTGTTTCAGGGGTTACAAACGATTCTTTCGGCGAACTGCCCTTGAAACATCAGACTTTCTAAAGGATGACTGCTTGAAGATAAATTGCACTGTGGGAGTTGTTGTTTCAACTATCGATTACTCAAGACCACACTCTATCCTGGTTCCAGAATCAGACATCGGCTATGATTTTGGTTCAATGTTGGACAATCAGGAGGGTGTTGATGTCATTCTTAATGTGGGAGGAGAGAGGTTTCATGCCCATAAGTTGGTGTTGTCTGCACGTTCTAATGTATTCAGATCTCAATTTTTTTATGATGAATCTGATGGAGAGAAGAGCGATATTGATGAGAATGATGAACTGAAAGAGTTTTCTATTGATGATATGGAGCCAAAGGTTTTCAAGGTGTGTTACAGTTACTGTTCTCATGTTAAATTTATCCTTGATGTATGATAGTGATTAACAAGTAAGTACTGTATGTGACTGTTGCAGGCGATGCTCCATTTCATCTATAGAGATACCCTTGTTGATGATAGTGAGTTGGGCACATCAAGCTCTGATGGTTCTATATTCGATACTCTGGCAGCGAAATTATTGGCTGCAGCAGATAAGTATGATTTAGCAAGGCTAAGATTGCTATGCGAGGCTTACCTCTGCAAGGGCATATCAGTAGCCTCAGTTGCAAGTACACTAGCGTTGGCTGATCGGCACCGTGCCATGGACCTTAAAGCTGTTTGCCTAAAGTTTGCTGCAGAAAATCTTTCAGGTACTAAAACTTTTCATATCAAATCTTGCTTATGATTGCAACATCCAAATGGCCCAATATTTGCTACGTGAATTTTGTCTGTTAAAAATATTCAAAGTGGGCTGTCATATAGACAAGAGAAAAACAATAAAACATAGTAAAAACTGTCTTGTTTCTTCAATATATGTTCGTATGCCATGCCTTGTGTGTTCAATCTTTTGGTTATTATCCTGGCGAGAAACTATTGCACTCATCAGTTGAGAACTCTTTGGTTGTGGAATATGCATTTAACCATTAGCTTCCGTGTTTATTTTAATTACAGTTTGGATGAGCCACCTACTACGTTATTGCAGTTCTTTAGGAATTCATCTAATTAGCTCTGTAGATCACCATAGTGCCATTTTGGTCCAATGATTTTTTTTGACAACTTGGACTGTTAACACAATCAGCAATTTGGTAGGTAGCATACAGATACAGACATACAGTCATCATTAATGTCTTTCCTTATAGGAATGTATGTGTCCTGGGTGTTTTTACTTGTTTCTACGCATATACATCAGCAACCTCAATTGTGAGGTAGCTAACTGTAGAGGATTGTCGACTATGGCATGTTTTCATTAGCAGGTTTCAGATGTGACTAATAGTCTAATAGGTGAACAAGTATCTAGGCTTTGACTTTCTCAAGCCAACCTATCCACCTCAGTATTGGGTAGTTCCAGGGTTTGCCCTTGGATACCAGCAAGAAAATTATCCTTCCACATACCATCGTTTGACCTTTTGCTTGCTTTATTTGCACAATTGAGTATGTACGTATCCTGGTCCAATTAAGTTTATGAAGCTCCATAACACATTCCAGATACCCTTATGTCTCTGCAGCTGTAATTCGGAGTGAGGGCTTTGTTTACCTCAAGGACAACTGCCCATCTCTGCAGTCAGAGATACTGAAAACTGTTGCAGGGTGCGAGGAGCAGGGCAGCAGCAGTGGGAAGAGCCAGAGCGTTTGCGCACAGCTCTCGGACGGTGGTGACACCCGTGGCCGCAGGGTTAGGCCAAGAATCTGATGCCACCTGGAACTCTGACATGTTTAACCAGTTTTTACTCTGTAAATGACGATGTCAATTCGTCCTGTATGTGAAAAAGCAATTTTAAATAGCTATGATTTGCTGTATCTCGTTCTCATCATGCTTCTTACATCTTAGCCGGTATCTTGCTTGTAATTAGTTGGTTGTTACAGTTACCCAGCCGGTGTGCAGACAGCCTGCAATTGCTCACAAAATCGCGATAAAATGGTGGTGCTGTGTCTTGGCAACTGGTGTTTCCAGCAAATCTCTGCAAATAACCCGTTGATTTAGCTATATTCTACTCTGGAGTGGAAGGTATCAAGTGCAAAAGTGCAGAACTGACTTGGGAGGTGATTCATGGGGTGGAGTTATTTTACCGCACCATAGGAAAGACTAGAGAGAGGTTGGAGGTGATATTTTTAGCCTGTTGGCAGGTAATATCATTTACATGGACTTTATTTTTCTGTTGGCAAACATCCGTAGATGTGAATGATGCGAGTTGATGAATTACAGTTCCTAAAAGGAGCAAATACAATTTTCATGCCCTTCTGCACATAGTTTTCCGTTTTTCGCCCTTCTGGGTGCTCCAGCCTTCTTGATGGTGCTCACACTCATTCGACCTCATGCCACTGTCTACTGTGTGTTTTTTTTCCTTTTGATTCACACTGTCTACTGTGTTGGCAACCCTTGCTACCAGAATTTCTACTGGAAAAATGACACGAAATGACAGGACTGGTATACCTCGCGTAAAATGACATCAAACACATCGCACAGCACGTACTATAGCCCTGCCGTGGGATTTTTTTTTTTGACCCGGACGATGTTACGTAGGGTAAACATTGGTTGACACGTCAAATCAAACGAAAAGTGGTGCGAATCAATCTAGTCCGGCCGTCGATTCCCTGTGGCCAGCGAAAGCGCACGGGCAGGCGAGCAGCTTTTTGCTCACGTCCGCGCTGCCGCCCCCTCTCCACGGATGCCGCCAGCCAGGCCGGCCCCCCACCCCTTCCCACACAACGGCGACACCCACCCCTGCCCCCCCCACTTGCTGACGCGACGAAGGGGTCCCACTGCATCAAGCCCGTCATTGGTCCCACACGTCATGGATCGAACCGCACGCGAATCTGGCCCTGGCTAGAATGTCTCTGACAAGTGGATCCATGGCCGGCTGCACCTGTCAGAGAGACGTGGACGGCGGTGCTCCTATTCCGCGCGCGCGAGGAGCCGAGGACGTCGGCTGGTGGGGCCAGACGCGCCCGGACCCCCGCGCCAGCGGCTCAGAGGCGGGCCGCGCGTGGAAACGAAGCGAGGTTGCGGGGCCCCACCACCCGGCGTGGGAGTCGCGGCTTCCACTCTTTTCTTTCCACCCGTGAAACTTTTCTCACGCGCACCGCGCCCACCACCCACCCTCCTACCCCTCTCTTTCTCTGTCTCCCTCTCGTGCCCCGAAGCTTCTCTGGTTCCAGACGCAACCCGCAGGGTCAGGGGCGAGAGAGAGAGAGAGAGAGAGAGAGAGAGGAGCCAGCGGGAGGGGGCGAGCGGGGCTCGCGAGATCGAAACCCTAGGCCCTAGCTAGCCAGGTAGGGGTTCGAGGCGGCGGCGGCGGGGATGTCGACGCCGGCGAGGAAGCGGCTGATGCGGGACTTCAAGCGCCTGCAGCAGGACCCGCCCGCCGGGATCAGCGGCGCGCCGCACGACAACAACATCATGCTCTGGAACGCGGTCATATTCGGGTGGGTCATCCGCCGCCCCCCTCACAGCTTGTTTCTCCCTCCCTCCCTCTCGCCCGCCCGCCCGCCCGACCCCCCCGGAGCGCGTCAATCCCGGTCCTGTTCTAGGGTTTGAGGCGCTCTGGATCTCGGGGAGGGAGGCGAGGTCTCGTCTGTTTTTTTTGTTTTGCTCGTGCTTGTTTGTGGCGCTGACGAGGGGTTCATGTGGATTTGCAGGCCAGATGATACGCCGTGGGACGGAGGTGAGGCTCCCAGCTTTGACACACCCTCTGATCTGTAGCTGATTTAGGTTCTTGACTGCTTGCTGTGTGCTTTGCTAGTTGCTTCAAGGTCGGAATCGTGCACATAGAACTGAATGCTCTCGTAGGATATTTTAGGGTTTGGTTCGCCCAGGAGCTGAGATTCATTTGTTACCTCAGGACTGTCTTAGCGTGTTCCCATTGGTTGGTCTTTGATGTCCGCCATGCGGGGAGAATTCTGTTGTGGGATTTTTTTGTAGCAATCTGTCCGACGTTGTCTTCGGATTCGCCCATGAACTGAGATTTATTTGTCACCTCAGGGCTGTCTTAGCGTGTTCCCATTGGTTGGTCTTTGATGTCCGCCATGTGGGGAGAATTCTGTTATGTGTTTTTTCTAGCAATTTGTCGGAAGTTGCCTTTGGATTGTATGACTGCAGAACGCGTGCAAACTGTATGTTACGAGCTGCAAATTCTGTAACGGCTTTGTTTCTGTCAAATAGGAAATCGACAGATTTTGCAAGGCGTTACCGATGGCACCCGCTAGTCTAGAGCTGTATATTTGTTAGCCGTTACGGTTTTGGTTTCTATTAATCGGAAAGGACAAATTTTGTATGGTATGCTAAAAGCGCCCACTGCGTAGGGTGTCGTGCGGATACTGCCATGCCATGTAGATGTTAGCAGTTTGTACTTTGGATTTCCTAAATATGATGAATACTATCTGATTTGTCGTGTTGCGCAAAAACATTCATTTGCTATCAACAAATATTTCCATACCTGTCTCACATGCCTAATGTGCACTAGAGTTTGCACATATAGCAAAAATTTAGAGTTGCTTTGAATTTTCACTGTAAAGCATGCAGCATAATTGGTTGAGTAAAGGATGTTCTCTTGCTTGGTGGAAGACTTCATTCTTTGATTTTGTATTGTTATAGAATTCATTAGGAAGAAGATGACTCCAATAGAGGAGCCAGGGGATTGGTAGCAGGGGCCATGCCCGTGCTACCGCACTGCATATATTGTTTGCTAGATTGTTCATGTGACAGTTTTTTTTTTGTTTGGCCAAAGTGATGGGCTCTAGCTTGTTGACTTCTTGGCTGTGATATAGTAGTACAAACTGAACTACTGAAGCCCCCTTCCTGATTCTCTTACCCCCTTTGTGGCTTCACTCGATTTTCAAAATCCTAGCCAAACTACGAAGGCTGGGCGAGCTTCTGTCTTCTAGTTATTATTAGGCGAGGCTTTCTTTCTTCGATTCCATCTTGCTATTATTGCACTCAAGAAGTTCATGTAAGTTTTCATCGACTAATTTACTTTGTTAATCTTTAAAGGCTATCATAACTGAACCTAAAAGAAAACTTGAGCGATTGAGCCATTCATATATAGTGAAAAAGGAGGCATCATATAGTAGGCCTGCATCCTTCTTAACGAATCTATCGAATGAAATGTCCTCATGTTTTCCTTATTCCCTCACCATGTGTAATTCCTCACTTCACCATTGTATGATTAATAATTTAAGTACAGTGATATCTGCTATGTCTCATCTCTCATGTAAAAACGTTAATTCTCCATCAAAGAGAGGACATAATGAAATGTGAAAATTTTCTGTTTTGGTGTAAATTAACAAGAAATCTTGTAAGCATGATGGTAGTAGCAATGTGCACTCATGCTGCAACACCTGACTCTAATGTAGGCTGTGCATGGTCCGTATTGATCTGTCATTCCTCCCCTTTAACTCTGTCATAACCGAATTAATTACACAAACCATATCATTTTGGGTGGCATGCCATTTAAAACCAGGTGCTAGCCCACCATCCATGCTAAAACTAAGACAGTCCATGGCCTTCATTGAGGGGCACATGTGTCTGTTCTCTCCATCCTTAATCTGTCCTTAAAAGCCTAGAAGTCCTAATATTTGTGGATGGAGGGGAGTATCTGGAATTGGAAGGTTGCCATCTGATTTTGCTGAGAGTTGAAATGTTTTGTTAGTTTTCCTCCTCCTTCGGTCCTTCCTTCAAAGTCTATGGAAACATGAACTTAAATTTAAGCTAGGGCGTATGTTGCTGTTACCATTTTTACTTCTATGGTATATCATTGGTTTCTCACTAATGTTAGATGCCATCTCTTGCTACCCTCTATTTTGTCGGGCTATAGGCTTTTGTATAATTGTATTTGACCACAGTTTCTGCTTTGCGCTGTTAATGTGATGATTTCTAATATTCTCTCTGCTATGATAAAGTGATGCCTATTGCTAATTTTGGATTGGATCCTTAGCGTCATGGTGGCCTGTAATTTAAACATTCTATTGATGTCATACTTTCGAGTGTGATTCCATCAAAAGAATATAATATCATGTTACTTGGATTGTTACCATCTGACTGAATTTATCTTTTATTATTGAAACTAGGACAATATATATGGGCTTGTAAAGTTGGTCTTTCAACATGGATGCATATTTTGCCCGCCTAGCCTATTAGAGCAAATGCTACTGCCCATTTACATCCATGCTTGCACACAGCCAATGTCACTGGAGTGGCATCACCGTATCCTATATGGGCTTTGGGTCTGGTGTATAACAGGTTTAGTAGTCTAAATCACTTAAGCAGGAATAAAGGATGCTTGAACTACATCTACTTTTGTACTGTCTATTTTCTTTTCTCAACGATCACTTTATTTTACACAGGCACTAGGCACTATTCAGACACTGGGCTGGCACAGTGGCACATGTTGCCTGGGTGTTGGACTGTTGGTTAGTTGGGTTAGGCAGCTCCTTAGGCTGCATAGGGCCCTTTCTTACAGCACTGCCTAAAGTTGTGGTTGAAGTACTGATATAAATGAATGGTGCTAGATCTTGTAACATTTATGATTCAGAATTTCAGAAAGCAAACTGAACTGAATCTCTGAGATATAATCATTGCACTTCAGAAGGAACTCAATGTTTTCTTTCTTTTTCCAACATGAATAAACACATCAAGTATATTTGTACCAATATTTGTCTGGGTTCAAGATGCTGTATTGTGGTTTGTTTATGAGAAATATTGTATGGTTTTTGATTATTTCTTGAGAACTAAGGGTTTTTCGCTGGGTATCAGTTTCTGATCCTGTAAAGGTAAAAACTACTGAATTAGGGTCAATTTACTACATCAGCTTTGGTACTGATCCTTCTAGTTGAAGAGATATTTACTTCCTGGTTCAGTTGCATGGTTGAACGTCCTAGTTGAAGTTAATGGATCTTTACCACCTCTTTATGGCCCCTTTGGAACACAGGAATCTCATGGGAATTGTGTAGGAATTTGGCCGCAACCAGTTCAATTTCATAGTAAAAGCATAGGATTTGGTAAAAAGAAAATCCCACGTTCCAAAGGCTTCCTTATTCTTTACCACTTCAACCTCCAAATTGTTGCTTGAATGTACAAGTTAGACTAGCATGGTTTTTTATCTGATTCTACTTTTTGTGCCTCAGCAATCTTGCACTGTGAATGAAGCATGTGGTATCTGAGAATGGTTCCTACATCCCCTTATTACAATTGTCTTATGGTTATTAACTATTTGAGGTGCCATGAGATATATGTGATTAGCTTGCAATACTAATTTAATTGATTAACATCAGAAATTTTGGAGGTTGAGATACCCTCTTATTGTTTTTCAGTTTGGTCTGTTTTTAATTTTCTTGATTCTGTCATTGTGGCTTCGATATTCACTTGTTTTAAATGACCTTCAATTTGTCAGGAAAGTTTTGAGCATGTGTTGAAAATTGAGTGTCTATTTTTCTTAATATGTTAGCAAGTTTTATTGATCGTCAATGTCAATAAGGTTTCAGTTAGACTTGGCCATGCTGATCTTGAAATGGCTATGTGCTGTTAAGTTGGGAAGTTCACTGACTGTTGAATGTCTCACATATGTAGGCACGTTCAAGCTTACATTGCAGTTTACAGAAGATTACCCGAACAAGCCACCAACTGTTCGATTTGTATCTAGGATGTTTCACCCAAATAGTAATACCCTCTCTCTACATTTATTGCTGACTCCCTCCCCCCGTCTCTGTGTATGTTAATACCAATCTTAAATTTATGTCATATTATTCATGCAGTATATGCAGATGGAAGCATCTGCTTGGATATCCTACAGAACCAGTGGAGTCCTATATATGATGTTGCTGCGATATTGACTTCTATTCAGGTACCTTCCCCTTGCTGAGTAGACTTTTTTGCTGCAAAAATGTATTTGTAATGCCTGTGGAATAGTGCTAATTGCTTACTTGCAATGTCAAGGTTAATAATATCATAAACATGTCAGTATCAATTCTTATAATGGCTTAGATTTGGAGAACTTTGTACCTGCTTTTATTTATGTTACCTTCCTCTTCAACAAGTCTTGTTTTCTTGCAATGGCTCAGATTTGCACATGTTTAGCTCTTTCATGTAGCCATTATAATGCTCCTAAGTACTGAAAAATTGGAAGTTACATTGGCAATATTTGTTTTTACTTATAGAAGTAAATCCCTGTTGCAAAATACTCCATCTAAGATTGATCAACATATTAGCAAAATGGAAAAAAAAATACAATGATGATCATCTTACTAACGGTTTGAGGCTGCTTTTAATTGGTTCGCACGCACGCATGTATTAATTTTTCTATTCGGTTCACACGCACATGACCAAGCTTTAAACTTACTGCATGCAACAAAACAAAGCCACGACTTGGCTCAACCAATGAGGAGTAAAAGGATTATAGTGGGAGGTTTGCTTATCACTTGTCTTGTTGCTGCTAACATAAACACTGATCAATTTTGGATGGAGGGGTGCAAAGAGTTTTTATTTTTCCTAACTTAATTGACATAATGCTGAACCTACTTTATTTAGTTGCTCACATTTGTTAAGAAATCGTGTGGACCTAGAACCATAGCACAATGATCACAATTTTGAATTTGGTGTGCTAACCACTGGTCTTGGTCCAGGCCATACTGTAGTACTTGTAAATTATTAGTGGTTATTGATTTGATAGGAGCATGTTAGCTAGAAGTCTAGAACCATCTCAATGATAGACATCCGTGTTGTTTTCCTTGTACTATTCACACTGCCATCTAATGACAATTTTAACTGCAAGTTGTATCTGAACTAACCGGCTTGCGCTGAACTTTTTTGTAGTCCCTGCTGTGCGATCCAAACCCAAACTCTCCTGCAAACTCAGAAGCCGCCAGACTGTTCAGCGAGAACAAGCGGGAGTACAACCGCAAAGTCCGTGAGATTGTGGAGCAAAGCTGGACAGCGGACTAGTGCAGGGTGCCCATCGTGCCTGGAAGGGCACAATAAGCAACCGTGGGAATCCAAAAAAACCTTGTGTTTCTGGTTCACCAGATGTGTCGAAACATTGAAGAACTCCGGTGATTGCTTGTAGTCCGGTTGTCGTTGTGGTTTGGTGTCCCGATCCTGAGCCGCAGTTGCTCATGGAGTCATGGGCGGTGGCTGTTTTAATGTAGCAGTGTTGTTGAACTATCTTCTCATGAATTAAAAGGATCCTGCTTATGTACAGTGTTTATAGCATGGGAATGCTGGTTTGTGGGACCTTAAATCTCATTGCCTTTGCATTGTGGTCCGTTCGACACACTCAAAATTCCTTTAGGGCCGGAGCACGCTGAAACCGGACGAGGTTAGTTGGCGTCGTGCCACTTGTGGTGTCGGCAGCAAGGCAGGCAGGGGTGATCCTGGAAATTATTTTGTGAATGTGAGATTTATGCTCTGCCTATGAGTCTATCGCTTTGCTGCCCTGATCATTCTAGTTCTAGACCTGAAATTTGAAGGTCACCTACCTGATTGAGTGATCATGGTGGCAAAAGATCTGTGCGAGGTACGCTCAAAGATGCGATCCTGTCATGGTACCTATATGTGATGATGACATGATGGTGAGGTGCACGCTGGACCACATGTCCCGGCATGTTCACATTGCGGTGGCTGTCTGCCATTGCTGTCTCGGAGGACGGCAGAGCCTCAGCGTACTGCTGTTGGAAAGCAGCGCACAGAGCACGCACTATTATTCATAGTACTAGTACTACGTACTAGTGCATTGCCTGCTCGGCCGTCTGACTCGTGATGCAATGCAAAGAGCCCAAGGGCCAAGGTACTCGGTCCTACTGAGATCTCCAGTCCAAGGTTGAGGCAAACACAGTTGTGCTTACTGAGTCAAAAGGTCCATTATCTTAGTGAATGAGGGGCAATTTTTTAAAAAGGGGGGATTTAAAGTAGCAGAGACTGATTAAAAAAACCAAAACAGTGCTAGTAGACCAAACAAGATGGTCCTCCCTGTACACATCTTGGGGTAGTGGTGGTGGTAGTACGCTAGTGGTACCAATATATATGTAATGTAAGTTCTAGCTTTCAGCTGCAGCTGCTGTACACTTGGGCCTCTCGGCGCGTTATTCTGTCCTGTTCTTCCTTCTTGCAGCCGTACGTGCTGACCAACAAAATCTCACAGTGGAAAATCTGGCCTAATCGTGTCTCGCTGCCTGATGATCGCCAGAGCCAGACACATCTTCTGAACCTGAACATCAAAGAACACAGGACGTACGAACATGTCATTTTCAGAGCCCATTGAGACCACTGGAAGTATGTAGTAGCATGGCATGATTATGCATGGTTCCAGATTGGGTTGGTTGGAACATTGGAGTGGAGGGATTCCAATTCTAGTTACCTAGGCTTTCGCTAGGCTAGGCATCTGTTGTGCCGCGGGACTCCCTGGGGATCTGCGACGGCGAGAGCGGCGACTCCTCGCTGGCGCTGCTGCGGGAGTCGCCGCGCCAGTCGTCCTGCACCTGCGCCGCGAACTGCAGGTTCCACAGCACGTCCTCCACCGACGGCCGCTGCGCCGCCTCCTTGGCCAGGCACCGCAGGCAGATCTCCATCACCGTGCGCGCCGACTCGTCGGAGCACGCCCGGCCCACCGACTGGTCCACCAGCAGCCGCCGCCGCTCGGGGCTCTCCAACGTCAGCGCCGACTGCAGCTGCACGATCATGTCACGGGGGCTGATCGGTCAGCAGCCAGCTGATGGCCATGCATGTTTTTCTGCTACGGATCGGACGAGCAATGCAGGCAGTGCATGATCATGTAGTGGAAGCAGAGGGGAGTGGTCACTCACCTGCTCTTTCATGATCTCGACCTCATGTATGGACGTGATGGGCCTCCCCGTCACGACCTCCAGCAGGATCACGCCGAAATCGTAGATGTCGATCTTGTCGCCGTTCGGCACCCTGTCGGATGAGTGCTTGCTTCCTCCTCCCTGCGAAACATGGCAGACAATTTTGATACTATCATCAAAAGAACAGAGTGATTGTTCAGGTGTGCAAGAACATGTCAATTAGATGATTAGAACCGGCAGCATATATATATACGTGATGAGCTTTATTACCTCTGTTTTGGCGGTCTCGGAGAGGATGGGGATGTTGTAGCTGCCGATCTTGGCGACGAGGTTCTGGTCCAGGAGGATGTTGGTGATCTTGAGGTTGTTGGCAAACAGGCCGGGCATGATCCCTCCGTGCAGGAACTGGATGCCCTTGGCCACGCCGATGGCGGCCGAGATCCTCTGCACCCACGGCAGCTTCCTCCCTTCGGTTCCCTCTGAACATCCACACACACACAAAAGACATCATCATCAGTCCGGTATTCAGTCGATCGGAGAGCGACGATCGATCGATCGATCTAAGGCAGCACTAAGTAATCACTCACGCGAGATCCTGCTCCTGAGGTTGCCGTTCTGCACGTACTCGAACACGAGGTAGAGCTGCGTGACGGTGGCGTCGTCGAGGTTGTACTCGAAGCAGTGGCCCAGGGCGCTGACCAGGTGCCGGTGCCGCAGCTTGGAGATCATCTCGATGTGCCGGTTGAAGCTCTGCTGACGTCTGGCTGCGCCTCACCCGCAGCGACCGGATCGTCACCGGCGTGCCGTTGCCCAGCGTGCCGCGGTACATCTGCCCGTGCGCGTCCTGCCCCAGCAGGCACGACACCTCGAAGTTGTTGGTTGCCGCCTCCAGCTCCACCAGCGAGAACGACCTGTACGCCGGGATGCCCAGCGCGCCCAGCTTCACCGTCTGCGAGATGTAGCGCGCGTCCGCGAAGAACTGCGACGGGTACGCGCTCGACGCGTGCTCCACCAGCCGGCGGGGCGGCCGGGCCTTGGCGCGCCTCTCGGCCGCCTTCCGCACGGCGAGGAAGGCGGCCACGCCCACGAGCGCCGCGCCGGCGAGGGCGGCCAAAGATTACGCCGGCCACGAGCCAGGCCTTGCTGTCCGCCGCGCCTCGTGCCGCCGCGCGACTGGTCGGGGGCCACGATGCCCACGGCCAGCGCCTGGTTCTGGCAGAACAGGGACGGGTGCTGCGCGCCCACGTTGCCGCCGCCGCCGCCAGCGGCGGACAGGCAGTTGGACGCCGCGAGGAGCGTCACCTGCTTGGAGGACGAGCCGCCGGCTCTGCTGGTCAGGCAGAACGGGAGGTTCCCCGTGAGGAGGTTCGAGGACACGTCCACGAACCGGAGGTTGTCGCCGCAGGACATGTTGGCGGCGAGCAGCCCCGTGAAGCGGTTCCCGGCGATGCTGAGGTACTCGATGGACGGCAGCGCGAGCAGCGTCGGCGGGAACGGGCCGACGAACCGGTTCCGGGACACGTCGAGGCGCTCCAGGAGGTAGAAGGAGCCCACCTCGCCGGGGAGCCCGTCGCCGAAGCGGTTGCCGCTGAGCACCACGCTGGCCACCTTCCGCCCCAGGCCGCGGGAACGCCGGCCCCAGCGAGTTGTTGGCGAGGTCGACCACCTGCAGGTTCTTGAGCGCGCTCAGGTCCGGCACCTGGCCGGAGAGGTTGTTGGACTGCGAGCGTCAGCGACCGCAGCGACCCCATGTCCCTGACGGAGTCCGGCAGCGGGCCCTGCAGGGAGTTGTTCCGGAGGCTGAGCACGGCCAGCGACGGCAGCGTCCCGAACCAGGAGGGGAGCTCTCCGGAGAGCATGTTGTCGTCGGCGATGAACGTCTGGAGGTTGCGCAGCCGGGACAGGCCCTGCGGGAGCTCCCCGTAGAGGTAGTTGCCGCTGACGTTGACGATCTCCAGCGACGCCAGCCGCGACACCTTCCCCGGCAGCGGGCCCCAGAGGCCGAGGCCGGTGAGCGTCAGCACCCGGAGGTCCGGCAGCCTCGACATCGTCGTGAAGAAGGCGTCGATGCTGAACGTCTTGGGCAGCGGGGGCGCGCCGGCGCCGCCGGGGCCGATGATGTGGAGCTGCGTCACGCTGTCGCCGTAGCACTCCACGAAGGCGGAGGCCGTCTTGTAATCCCCGCCGTAGCAGAAGTCGGTGCTGTTGCTCCAGGTGCTCAGCACCGGCGGGTAGTTGAGCAGCTGCTGGATCTTGAGCAGCGACCATGTCTGCGACGACTGCAGCTGCGTCGACTCGGGCACCATTGCTAGCAGCAGTGGCAGCAAGATGAGCAGAGAATGCCTGCAGCTTCTTCTCGCCATTCTCGAGCTTGCCAAAAAGAATCCGCCTCCTTCGTTCTTCTTCCTTGGAAATTGCTTCCGATTTTTGAAGATTCGCTGATGATTGCTAGCTTGCTACTACTGTAGAACAGCAGCTTGATGGATGACAGCAGGCGCAGAAATGATGAGCAAATGATCAGAAATAAGGAAACTGTTTCTCTATCCGATGGGCAAGAAAGAGGAGGAGACCAGCAATTACTCTCCAGCCTTGTTAATCAAGAACACCAACACAAATGCCTCTAGAATCTGGAAGAAAGATTTCTGTCTGCACTCTGGATGCAGGGAGGGAGCAAAACGAAGGCAGCAACTAACTAACTGAACTCACAGGTGCTGAGATGATCTATATCAGCTATTGGAGATAGCTACCGGCGACCAGAAAAAGAAAATGCTGTGCCACAATTTCCAATCCTGCACAGGGATCTGAGTGGTAGACCACCAGTTCTTTTCACCCCACAGCAAGCAAGCACTGGATGCTAATGCCTCTTCCCCCCCTGCAGAAACCTCACCAGATTTGCTCCCTTTCTTCAGGAACTGGCAACAGAACTGCTGCAGAGCAAACACATTGCATCATCGTCAGGTTACCCAAGTATCACCTCTGCAGCAAGATTGCAAAGCACTATTGCCTACTCAGCACCATGTCCAGCTTGGTGCTAAATACTAGTATTAATTACACGAAACCTAGAACATAAGTTCGGCAGCTTCAATTACCTTACAGTTACTGGAGCAGCACTCACTGTCACTGCTGAGAACGCAGAGGCTAGCTTGCAAGGAACTGAGAGAGCATGTGCAGATGAACGCAATGCAGCTCAACTCTGAGTGGAGCAGCATCAGCAGTTCACATTATTTCTGGGGTTTTGTGGAGGAGGGAGGGAATCGTATGCCCAGTGTGTCGGCTACTACTACTCTACTGTCGCTGAGCATCACGGGCTGGCTTGGGGCATCAGGCAAAGGGCCAAACGTTGAGCTGGAAGATGGAGGTTGGCAAAAGGACAAGCAGAGGTGAGCCCGGTGCTACCTTTTGCTCTATTATCACACAAAAGCTCAGCATAGGAACGAAGCAGGGAAATGGTTGGCATTTTTTTAGCTGTATGTTTATGCCTTTCTTGATGGGCTTTCCCTCTTCTTCAATCTGAAGTTTTGGTAAAGATAGAGTATAATATGTCGTTTTCTGGTTGGTTAATGTTTCCAGTGCAAACTTTTTTCTGTTTGAAAATGTTCTCAGTGCAATCTTTTTTTTTAAAAAAGTAAAGTTTTCAGTGCAATTAGCGAGCGTATAAAATTTAGTCGGTGGTAGAGCAACATCTGACCACACAGGGATCTAGAGTTGGTTCATTCATCAGAATAGTTTATCCAGGCTTTCATGAGGGACAGGGAGAATATTAAGAATGGTCACTGTTTTCATTTGAACTTCTTGTATTTTTTTCCTGATGCCTGGAAAATAGTTTATTTTCATGCTAGGGTAGCAGTGTAGCACAATAGTTTGATTTTACGTCAACTAGATTGAACTGTCCCTTTTTATTCCTTTGATTTGACTGGTTTTATTTTCTTTGTCCTTCTTCCATTACTTTGCTTTACATAAAGCACACAAGACAAAGGGAGCATCACTTTCACTTAAGGTGGCAAACATACGCATCAACACTTCACTCCACATGCAGTAGTTTTTCCAACAAAAAAAATACAAACTAGTAAATAAATAAATTGTGGAATTTGTTAAGACACAGATGGCATAAATAGATTTGCCCTGTGAAACATTTTCTTGGAGGAATCCCTATGGACTATGGTAGAGAACTTTGGAATCTGCAGAGCATGTGTGTTGTGTTCCCACATTGACTTGGACCTTTGCTAGACCCTGCTAGTGCCCACACACTAGCCATCCGAAATAAATATTGCTGGATTTCTCAACCACCGCCCCCCCTAATTGGTCCCTACTTACTGTAGAATCAAATGTCCTATTAGAAATCCAGAGCCCCCACAGTTCATGTGCCTATGTGAGTGAGACAAAAAATTCGACGTACGGTGACGGCAACGCATAGCGGTGGATGTGGATGCTAATGGAGCTGAGTTTTTAACTAACCTGATGATGGAGTTTGCAAAGCTTGCCCTTTGGCTAAAAACGTGGTTGACAGTAGAATATCGCTCATCATGTGCATGTCATGTAGCAGTAGCACGCAACATCTATGGGCCGGATTCCCTTGCTACTTTCTATTGTAAATTTGTAATGTGCGTGTGCAAGTGTGCACGCTCGCTGGTGCTGGCCTGCTGGGAGCAAATGATTTTCCTGTAAATGTTTCTTTCCGGACCCGCATGCAGTATTTGTCTCTACAGCGCGCGCACCTCTTGCGCTGGTTTCAATCGTCAAACAATAATGGGTGTAAGAGTTTTTTTGTTTGTTTCAACATTACGTACATTGTGATGCACTAAGGTTGGTCCCGCTCACATGACTTCTGCTTACAAGTCTATGGTCTAGTTTAGAAATTAGGAACTTAGAGAAATTAGTTTTTTGGGAGATAGGTGTTCATAACCCTACTAGCAACTCTAATTGCACTTTTACCCTCGTTTTTAAAACTTTGTGATTTTACCCATACGTTTTCAAAATGAAGACTCCGTTTACCTCTATTTCTAACCTTGTTAGATGCAGCTGGACTAAACTATTTAAAATAAATAGAAAAGCATTTCGAAATTGGGGGAATAGACTAGAATGCCCCTTATACTTTCACCCACAATCCACCTGGAGTTTTTCCATAGGAACTCTAAACCTACATCTGAATTCCCCAATTCTACACCATTACTAAGATAATAGGAAATTTGTTTCTAAATTACCCATCTTTTATATTATGACATATAATCTAAATTAACCTCTTAAGATTTATATCTAAATTACCTACATATGCCATTACTAAAGATAAATTAAAATAGACAAAACTAAATCAAAATTACCAACATGTGGTATTTAAAAAATCACAGGAAACATATGTTTCTAAAGACTGACTTCAACCATTGTTAAATTTATCTCCCACCTTTTAATATATACCTCTAAGACTACAATCGATAGGAGAGCACACATTGATTGTCTAGTGAATCCTAACCTGAGGACTATGAGACAGAAGCTTATTACACCCTATAAATAAACATGATTTTTCATGTCAATTCGGGATTGTAATATCTTCCCATGCCACACAAGCACAAATGATATCCACATATATAGCGGTTAAAATTAAGAAATTAAGAAAGGGCCAAATGCATTTCACGGCTTTTATGTGAAGAATACTACGCTTCTTCACCGGCCAGAGGAAGAAGAGATGGAAATTGCTGCATTTTTTTGTTAAAAAAAAGGAGACGGCACATCAAAGCAAACCTTTCTCACTTGCAACATATTTCTACCGAGCAGTGAATTGGAGTGGCTCGTCAGCTCAGCTCGCATTGAGTTGAGAGCATGGGGGCGGGTGGCGCCATTAACATTTATCACGCTGTTGGAAGCGTCTCTGTTAGGGTGGGTGGGCAGTTCCTTCAGTTCGCTTCGCGCCATCACCAGCTTGATTTCCCATTCGGCCATTTGTCCCATGCATCTCCCCCCTTTCTTGTACTACCCCATCTTGTCCTAGAATTGCTATTAACGAAAATTAAGGCAGCAGAATTCTAGGGCATTGGATCCCTTCTGCCGTTTCGTCTTGTATGGCATATAATAAAGCATGAGCACAAGATGAGCCAACATATCTCCATCCTTCCTCAGAGATGTAGACATGTAGTAAAAAAAACCTCTTTACCCAGTTGGTAAGATCACCGCCAAGGCGGCGGCCGGGCGGCGCACGGATCTCCAAACAGATCGAAAGGTTGTGAGAATTACGAGTGTTGTTTTGCTCAAACAGAAAATGCCTACTACTGTTTAATGACATGTTTGGAGTAATGTTAACGAAAAGTGTGTGTTCATGTTACTGCTCATTGCCGTTGTGGCGTGCATGTACCAGCTACCTGTTGACCATGTGTGCTGGCTGCTTCTTTTGGGTGTCAGCAATGAGTTGCTCGAAGTGTCACTGCCCT
Organism: Paspalum vaginatum; assembly: GCA_030272315.1. NCBI lineage: Eukaryota > Viridiplantae > Streptophyta > Magnoliopsida > Poales > Poaceae > Paspalum > Paspalum vaginatum. The sequence goes on from CM059013.1 coordinate 44,182,000, forward strand.
GGACCCTGGACATGCAGGGCAACAGATCGAGTGTACACTGTGCAGCCAATAAGCCTTTTCGATCTTTAATTTCCTGACGGTGGTGGTTGGCAACCATGCTGACAGTGGCATGGAGAAATTAGTGGTATGTTGGGCGCTGTGTGTTGGGCCGCCGGGCGCTCTATAATTAATTACTTGGAATGTTATTTTTAGCGTGGGTTAGTTACATGGAAAAAAAATAAAGTGGTTAATTATATGTGATGGTGTAGTTCTGCACAATTTATTATAGAGATTGCGATGCTACAGTTACGTCGTCGTACTGTGCTACGAGTATACATTATTGCTACGCATACACACATTCACTCTGGCTCTTCATCACAGGTCTCTGAGCACAACTTTGCTCTCTTATTATATATACTTCTCTGTCTTGGAATATTTGTTAAACATAGCAAAGTAAACTTTTTATGAAGCTGCATCAGGAGAGCGCACACTATCGCCGTTACTTTTTTTTACTTTACAATAAAACTTATTCCATCAAGGGGGAAGCCCCCTTTTTTAACTAAAATGGAGTTTGTTTATTCCATTCCATACAATATATGGCTTTTAGCATAACATTATTTAAAAACGATTTTTTCTAGTGCCCATTTTTTTCTTCAAAGGGTTATATTTTGTCCCACCAGTACAATAACAAAATGGAGCCAACGGTATTTTCTTGGGTCTAGAATATACACACCGTCAATGAAAATTATCGGCTTCGGAAAAATGGATGTTGTGTGCTATCTTTTTCCCTCGCTTCTCTTTATCGCTATCTGTTCTCTCCATCGTCTCTTCGCTCTCCACACCTCTTAATATCTCCTTCCCTCTCTTGATCTCTCCTCACAGTTCCTAGGTGTGGCTTACCACACCATTCTTTAGCCTACCTGCACATACTTCAGCATTGTGCATGATCCTCTTGTCCCTTTAGCCATGGCAGGCACACCACCTTGTACTCTAAATGTAGGTCACCATGAGATTTGGTGACATGTGTCTGGTCTCCCTCTTAGACTATAAAAGGGGACATGCAAGGGGGTTGAGCTCGATCTCTCCCAATCTTTGAGGGTTGATTCGGTTCCAAATCTTTTCCTCAAGAACTAGGATCCACAAGAGCAAAGAGGATGTGCATTATCATGCAACCTAACACTGGCGTGCTTGATCACACCGATCGGGCATCCAATCTAGTCCACAATGGGCCGGAAGCACCAGCCAGTTATTATTAGAGAGAACTATTGGTTCGAGCCGGCCCAAAAGAACAAATAAAGAACAAAGTACTAGTTATTAGTGGTGAGGCCCATTGGGATGTGCTAATTAATCAAGAAGAGCATCTATCATCTAGCTGATGTGTGTTTGGTGTCTGTGAGTGTACAGTGCAGAGATGTACTGTTCCAAATTGCAAATATATGGCTGATGAGTTTATTAATAGTTGAGGATCGGAAACAAAGAGAAAAGAAGTTTAACAACACTGCAACAGTGCCATCGTAACCCCATTATTGATCAATCATGCTGTACGGTACATGTAGATCCACACACACACATACTAGATATGTAGCTGCATCCATGTACGTACGTACCACACGTACGGCTTAGTTCAGCCGGCCTATACTTACATAAGCGTCAGTTTGGTACATACAACAAAGATATATACGAATATATAGTTGCTTGTCCGTCAGACCACCTACTTGGCGCATCCACAAACACAAAAATCCTTTTAAAAACATAAAATGTGATCGGAGTATTTATCTGTTAACTGATTTTTGTGGGGAAGGATCTGCCGAATTGTTCACCTTCTTCTGCGGTGCGTGAGCTCTCCATTAGCTCCGGCAAGGCGGCGAGCTTTTATATTAGTATATACCTGTAAATGCGTAGTAATTTTGTGTTACTGCAGCAGCCAGTAGTGTACCTCCGATGCAATTCTCCGTGCATTGCATGTACTACTGCTCTGCTTCCTTTGGTTTGCAGCAATCAACTATTCACTACTGGATGAATGGTTCAGTAGTGTAAACACCCACTGACGATGGAGTAGTCACTAGTCAGTGCGTGGACTCTGTGAACATGCATGCCATGGCAGCATACGAACCTACACATGGTTGTAGGGCGATGACGACTCATCAAGTCGACAAGTCATCAGATTGCTCTGGTTAACCGGCCAACAGTGTCGTCAGTTCGTCACCAATGCAGCAACCGTGCTAGAGTTTGGCCTGGGGTTGTTGGTATTAATCGAGCACCTAATAATTTACTACTGATATACTGGCTCACATGAGAAATATATAATAAACATTGTGGATGTTTGTTGTTGTGGAGCGTCCAATACATACACATCATGCATATATATGTGCTGTCAATTATGTATTACTATTGTTTAGCATCACACATATATGTATGTGTTTACAAGTTTCTTGTAGCCAGCCAGTAGTAGTGTATTTGATTGACGGGCCACGAGCCAGTAGTAGAATATTAAGAATGGGCACTGTTTTCATTTGAACTGCTTGTTGTATTTTTTTTTTCCTAATGCCTGGAAATAGTTTATTTTCATGCTAGGGTAGCACAATAGCTTGATTTTGCGTCAACTAGATTTAACTGTACCCTTTTTATTCCTTTGATTTGACTGGTTTTATTTTCTTTGTCCTTCTTGCATTACTTTGCTTTACATAAAGCACACAAGACAAAGGGAGCATCACTTTCACTTAAGGTGGCAAACATACGCACCAACCCTTTACTCCAGATGCAGTAGTTTTTCCAAAAATACAAACAAGCACAGATGGATAAATAGATTTGCCCTGTGAAACATTATCTTGGAGGAATCCTTATGGTAGAGAACTCTGGAATCTGCAGAGCATGTGTGTTGTGTTCCCACATTGACTTGGACCTTTGCTAGACCTGGTGCCCACACACTAGCCATCCGAAATAAATATTGCTGGATTTCTCAACCACCGTCCCCCTAATTGGTCCCTACTGTAGAACCAAATGTCACATTAGAAAAAAATCCAGAGCCCTGATTTCATGTGTCTATGTGAGTGAGACAAAAAATCGATGTACGGTGACGGCAACGCAGCGGTGGATGCTAATGCACCTGGATTTTTTAACTAACCTGATGATGGTGTTTGAAAAGTTGCCCTGAGGCTAAAGAGCGTGGTTGACAGTAGAATATATCGCTCATCATGTGCATGTCATGTAGCACGCACAGCGGCCTACGTGCTCAAGTCATGACTATGGGCGTTCCTCCCAATTATCAGATAACTATGCCGGCATCTGGATGTGGCGGAACCGCCGATTTAATCCGGACTAGTAACTATACCGGCATCTGGATGTGGCGGAACCGCCGATTTAATCCGGACTAATAACTATGCCGGCATCTGGATGTGGCGGAATCGCCGATTTAATCCGGACTAAGCACACCTGCCACCTCTGGCTTGTAGTGCGATTAGACCGAACTAAACCCGGTCATCCGTCGAGAGTCATTCCGCTCCCGATATTACCTTTTCCCAGAGGAACCGACATCATACACATCCAGCCCACGATGGAGCCACAACAGATACATCATCTCAGACAGTTGAATATAGCATATATAAACTTATTTTACAAACCAGTTCGAAATAAGATATAGTTTTCAACATAACGCCATACAATAGGCAGGTTTGAATCAGATAGAGGAAGCGAATTCGAAAACATCTCACCGCGGAAACAAAATACTTTAGTAGACTTTATGCAACGATGATCGAGGCGAGCAGCACCGAGCCCACCGGTACTACCCTCCTCCAAGTTTTGTCCAGATGTCGCCGGTACCTGTTTTCAAAAGGTGGGGGCAAACCCTGAGTACTAATTACTCAGTAGGACTTAATGGAATGGCTTACGGCTGACGCGAAGCTTGCTTACTATCACGTGGATCCTTAGCCATAGATTTTAAACAGTGGTATATCAACATATAGTAACAAGATTCATCTTTCGCATATAACTCCATAATAATAACTTGCAGAAATGTAAACAATACAGTACAAACATGTAGTATTTGAAAACATGAGTAACAGATATAATATATTCAAGTAATTACTACGATGAACGTCAATGGTATTGGCATTCCCACACCTAGTGGGCATCAGCGATTCGAATCGATTTTAATTCCCGGGAATAACTATCATGCCAGGGGTATATGCTTACTAGCCATCGCGTTCCCACATATAGTCCCAATCTTAACCTGCCTCATCCCAAGTTCGATTCACTCCCGCCTAGCCCCCGGGTTGTGCCCCCATGACGAGCCTGTCGACATCTCGGTCTCCCCGCCATGAGTACCAAGTTCCCCCGGGCCACCTTCCTCTCAACCAGCGGGTAGGAACGTGTCTCTGTGCTTCGGACGAGCCCAGGAAAGACTTTACCGGTCCCATTCCCCGGTTAAGCACTCTAGCAATGTTATGCCGACCAGTAGGCGAACAACGGACGGGCCTTAACCGACTCGGGCGGAGCCAAATGATACAACAACGCACACCACAAAATAAGATTATTCTCCGCCCGGTCTCCATTTAAATCATGAGCATATTATTACTTTCCCAATAGTAAAAGTTTTGTAATATTTGAAATCACCTACGCGACGAGTGACTCCTTTCACTCGTGTCTACTCGCACCTAGCAATCCTAGGCAACTCGTCCTACGAACTCTAGATATAGGTGCTAGGGCTAGGACGGCCAGTGAATCTAATGCAAGGGTTTTCAACCAACTCCTAATGCGGATGCGTAATCAAACAATCAATTATTATATTAGCTGGAAAATTCATGGTCCTGCCTACCTTCCTCACTAGTGTTAGTAGCTGCCTTCTAAGCGAAGTCGGGCCTCTACTGCTGGTCTTCCGGCTCCTGGTGCAGCTCCTCCTCGTGCTCCTCTATGATCGGTTGGTCCGGCGGGTGTCCTTCGCTCGCGGGATCTATATGCATGACATGGTGCAATTGGAGCATGTATCAGTATAATGCTTGCTTCATGATGCGAGTGCGATGCAAGGAATCATGATTTAGGGACTAAAGTTATGCATTTTCGTGGTGAAACTTGTTTAGCATTAAGAAATCGTGCAAGCCATCGCCTACAGTAACTTAGCTTATCACATATAACAACGTGGGGGTGTGCGGTGAGGTAGCATCGCTTCATGTGAAGCGACCGAAGCTTACTTAAACATCCATTTTTCACATAGCTAACTTAGCATTCCTAGCGTGCATTTCTCAACAGTTGTGAAGACCTATATTGCATTCCAGAATCAGTGGCTAAGACTTACATATTCTTATATTTCAAATATGGTCCATTGTGGCATTTATTGGATATACTAGTCTCACATTTTCTATTATTTACGTAAAAATGCATTATTTCTACTATTTTCAAAACAGAGCCAAAACCTTACATGCACCACCTCCTACTCTAGCAGTGAGTCATGTTCATAACCTAGAGCTCATATCAAGCCCCTAAAGTCACTTGGAGCATTTTTCACCATAGCAACCTTTTCTTAAATTAAATATATGCTTAAATACAAGACAAGGGCAAAATAGTAATTAAACAGTCAATGCTAGGGCTACCAAAATTTATACAGAGCCTACACATGTTAACAAGGCCTCTGCCCAAATTTCATAATTTTTGAAGCTCATTTTACCCACATTTCCTATTTATTAAGGTTTTTCATGCATGCACATTAACAGGGGCAAAAAGGTCTTTTCATACCCCAACCATCATATCCATTCCGTAGATCTACTTAACAGGAGTACACTGCAATAAAGTTTGTATTTTTCTGATTTTTATTTAATTTATTACGAATTTTCAAAGTTCTCAGCTTAATAAAATATATTAAACCGAAAATCCTAATGACCAGGGACCTAATCATAAATAAATCTATCTCTCAGGGACCTGCACAGAATAGATTCATGACTCATTTAACAGTGACTTAAACTGTATGGAAATAGAGGAAACTACAGGGGGTTCTCCGGAAAAATCCCTTTCTTCTACCTCTTACAGGGGCAGGGGCGCTCGTGGCCGAGCTTGGGCGACTTGCTCCGGTGCGGGGAGGCCGCGCCTTGGAGCCGAGCGGGTCCGGGGATGCGTTCCCGATGACGGGCTTTCTTTCCCCCAAGGTCGTGTCGCGCGGGGAGGCCAGAGCGCGCGAGGAACGCCGGTGAACTGGGCGGCGGTGGCCCACGTCGCTCGGGACGGCGCGGGGCGATTCCGGCCGGAGGGGAGGCGGATCGAGGGAGTGAAGGGCGCCTGAGCTGCGCGGGGTGGTGGCGGTTCTGATGGTGGAGCCATGGAGGCAAGGGGACGGCCCGGAGGGGGTTCTCCGCGGCGCGGGTCGGCGGTTTGCGCGGCATGCGCTGCGCGCGTCGTTCGGGGTGGGTGGAGGAGGCGCTGGCAAAGGCCGAAGGCGGCGTGGGATGGGGTCGAAGGCGGCGCGGGCCTGCATCTTGGCGGGGCGAGGGAGAAGCGTGGGGACGAGCATAGGCGGCCGGGAACGGAGCGACGTGAGCTCGAGCCAAGCCCAACAATGGCGGCCGCGCGCGCAGCTCTGCGGTGCAGGGGCAGCGAGTGGAGCGCCGAGCCGAGGCCGAGGGAGAGGGCGATGGGAGTGGAGTGGGTGACGCGAGAGTGCGGAGGGAGCAGGCGGGGCGAGGGCGTGCGGGCGCCCATGGCGCGGCGCGGGCAGCCTTCGCCCACCGCGTGGGCGCAGGGGAGCGGAGGAGGAAGAAGGCGACGCGCGGGTGGACGCGGTCCGTGGACCGTGGGACGCTGACAGGTGGGACCGGGCGGGGAAAAAGTATTACGGTGCATTGGACCGAGTTCGGGGAGACGGACGAAGGCGGGACCCACCGGTGCGACGTGTCCCAACCGCGTGAGCAGGAATCCAATGGCCTTACAGGTGGGGCCCGCTCGTCATTGACACAGAAAAATGGAATAATCTCGAAAATAGAAAAAAAAAGAGTTTGACCAGCTAACTAAGTTTCTGAATTTTGCCAATTTGACCAACATAGGAGCCGAATTTGAAAAGGACCCAATAGAATGAAATGTTGTAACTTTTGAGATATACAACTTTGTTAAAAGGACTAATACCAGATTCCAAGTTTAACTATGAATAAATTTGAATTTAACCTGCTGACTCCAGTTTGACCAACAACACCTTCCAATTTGAAAATTCCATAAGTCCATTTTAGGTGCACTTTCACATAAAGATTTATATACCAATGTTGGTCATAATTTCATTCCCTACAACTTTTATATTCAAGGTTTTGCATGATCATGTCTTTTGTTTGCTCAAAATTTGAATTTTCCATTCAGGTCTATTTGGACAGAATTCACTAGAAGACAGAAAATGAGCTAAAACACCTTGCAAACCTTTATGCATGTCAACAAAAAAAATACCAAAGTTATTAATCATGAAGTTGTCTACAAGTTTGGTATATAAAGTTTTGTCTAATTCACCACATATTTTGAAATATCATTTCAAACATACTCAGAGTTTTGGTAAAACAGCAGTTTTCCCTTTTGTAGAGTCTTTCTTATTTTCAACCTTTGGAGTATCAAATGGAGTCCAATCATATCAAGGTCTAGTGCATCTGAAAGTTTATGAGTTCAATTTCATTTCATAGAAAGGAATATTTTGAAGTTGTATGGTCAAATCGAAAGTAATTTCAGAATGAAGTTTGGGAAAGAGTGTCGACCCTAAACTTAGCAAAATTTCCTGAGTGTAGGTTAACTGAGCTTGGTTCGAACTTTTGAGCCCCTTAACATCTGATTTTTAAAATGGTCAAAATAGCATATTTGAAGGCAACATCTTGAATTAAAACTTTCGTATTGGATGTCTTGCACGAAAATGTGTAAGCGTTCAACTACTCAACCAAACTACGAGGAGTTTGGCATATCCAACTTGAAAATTTTTGACTTAGTGGTTTAATAGCCTAGTTGTTGCTCTTCTCTAAGCATGGTTAAGCCAAATCCCTGATTATCGCTAATCTAATCGCATGTTAAGGCTTTTGAGATGCCGGGGGCATCACACTGGATACGCTACGACAACGCCTCATCCCCATGCCAAGCCATCTAGTCATACTGGTTACAACTGCAACTCTCCCCTCATATTTATGAAGAGGTCCTGATTACAATGTTTAACGAAGACACTACCCTATATCGCTAATACAACTCAAAATCCTGCTGTAACCAAAGTCACATATTCGACACATATTTAACGGTAATTTCCAACCACCCTTTGGCTGGGACTTCGCACCGTAGAATCGGTTTTTATCTACACTATCAATTCAACCTTCTAAAAAAACAGTTCAATCATTTGCATCCTCTTTGCACCGCTAAAAAAGGATTTTAAGAGATGGTCGAAATCATTTGTACCGTCTAGCCTATGGAAGGCATGTGTTTTAGACAGACCGCTAGGAAGGGTAATATCGCGTCCTCTTTGCTCTTGTGGATTATAGTTCTTGAGGAGAAGATTTGGAACCGAACCAACCCGAGAGATCAAGCTCAACCCCCTTGCATATCCCCTTTTATAGTGTAAGAGGAAGGCGAGACACAGGTCACCAAATCACCAAATCTATTGGTGACCTATATCTAGAGTACAAGGTGCCTACCATGGCTAAAGGGACATGAGGATTGATGGGCAGTGCTTATGTGCGGCTAGGATTAAGAATGGTGTGGTAAGCCACACCTGGAAACTGTGAGGAGAGATCGAGGGAGAGAAGGAGATATGAAGAGGCGTGGAGAGCGAAGAGATAATGGAGAGAACAGAAAGCGATAAAGAGAAGCGACAGAAAGATAGCACACAACATCCATTTTTCCAAAGCCGGTAATTTTCATTGACGGTGTGTGTCAGCGCCCTGAGGATCCCATACCCCCGAGTCACGTACTAAGCGCCTCTATGCCTCGAGAAGAAACCAGCGTGGGCCCACGGCCATGACGGCAGGTGGGACCCACGAACTCGCATTCAAGAAGGATGTACCGGAATCCGGCACCTGGCAGTCAAACCCTGGAGGTGGGCCCAGGCTACGGCCACCGGGAAAGCCTCGGATTACCACCGGGTCCACTAGTTGCAACAGCCCGAGGAGCAAAGCCTCGGGGTACTTTCGGGTTGGAGAACCCCAGATAAGCCTCCTTCCCGGGATGGAACCCACCTACTGGAGCATTAGATGCAGAGGCCCGGCTAGTCAAAAAGCGGGCCAGCACGCCACCTGCAGGGCACGTGACGTGCAGGCCCCATCATCGCCTGACAAAGCAAAACAAGACAGAGTATACCACTCCGCTGCCGTTCCACGGAGCAGTACAACTGTGGCAGTCACACAGTAGAAGGATGTGACTGTGCAGCGCGTCCCCTCGCCAGGAATGGTGACCGGGGGGCGTGACGATGCTACGGCCACCTGCCCTGTATGGCATGGCCATGGGTACACTGCTGAGCGTCACACCATACTGTGAGACGGGGTGGGCCACACTGTGTGATGAGGTGTTGTAATTAGATCGTACCGTAGTAGGTTGTTTGTTGAAATCACTATTGTAGCATGCTGTGCTACCAACTATATACTATACTGGTATTCTCCCTTCGACTATAAAAGAGAAGGATAGTGCACCCTGAACGGGATTCGACCCCTAGCTGATCACACACACCCGAGTGCCCAAGTCCTTGGACCCTCATCTTGTAACCAGCTTCCAACTCTTTATTGCCAACCCCGAAGAGAACGTAGGGTGTTACACCTCCACGGTGGTTCGAACCTCTCTAAATCCCATGTGTTCTATGAGCTCCATTGAGCACGGCAATAGTGTCCACACCCCTACGCATCTCTCTCTGCTCCTCGGGTACCTGTACGGTATCTCGGTGTCGCAAACGTCGACAGTGTGTATATTCTAGATTCAAGAAAATACCGTTGGCTCTATTTTGTTATTGTACTAGTGAGACAAAATATATATCCTTTGAAGAAAAAAGAAGCGCACTAGAAAAATCGTTTTTTTTTTAAAATGGGGCTTCCTTGATGGAATAAGTTTTAGGGTAAAGTAAAAAGCAATGGCGATATGTACAGTTAGTGTGCGCTCTCCTGATGCAGCTTCATAAAAAGTTTACTTTGCTATGTTTAATAAATATTCTAAGACAGGAAAGTATATGTAACTAGATGGTACCCCGCGCCTTACTGCGAAAATGTTTAAACTTTTTTTTACAGTAAAATTTGAAAGTAGAAACATTGATACGATTGCAATAAATATTTTTCAAATACTGTGGAAATTTTTAATTTTTTTTCTAATTTGAAATTTGAAAGTATAAATATTGATGCGATTGCAAGGAATATTTTTCAAATACATTATACTTAATAGCATGTTCATTTTTTCCGAGAGACCAGCACTTAAATGATTGATCGTGTTTTAAATATAAGGATTTTATAGGATGAAAGTCACATACACCAATAGTTGCATGCATAGATGTTACGGACCACAGAAAATCGGCGTAAGACATCAATACAGGTTGCTGGTGGATGATGACATGGCTTTTAATTTAGAGGACTTGTATATGATGTGGACAGCTTGCATGTTGAGAGAATTAGAGTTACTGAAAGTTTATAGAATGAAAGTCACATACACCAATAGTTGCATGCATACCACAGAAAATCAGTGTAAGACATCAATAGAGGTTGCTGGTGGATGATGACATGGTTTTTAAATTAGTAGACTTGTAGATGATATGGATAGCTTGCATTTTGAGAGAATTAGAGTTAATAAAAATAAATGAGTTTCACTTATATAAGTTATATAGATATAGATAAGCAAAACTATGTTAAGAGACCTGTAAAGAACTAGAGTGAATATGTGTATGCGTAGCTGTGTACTTGTAGCACAGTACGACGACGTAGCTGTAGCATCGCAATCTATTTAATAAATTGTGCGGCACTACACCGGGCCGTGACAAATAATCAGAAACAGGTATGGTAACTCTTTGGGATATATGATTACTACCTGTAATGCATAGTAATTTTGTGTCACTGCAGCAGCCATTAGTGTTCCTCTGATGTAATTCTCCGCGTAGTGTGCATGTACTACGTACTGCTTGCTTCCTTTGGTTTGCAGCAATACTGAATGGCTCAGTAGTGTAACATCGAGTCGTCAGTGCGTGGATTGTGAACAACTGAACATGCATGGCATGGCAGCATACCATCCTACACATTTTTGTAGGACACGATGACGACTCATCAGATTGCTCTGGGTAACCGGCCGGGGTACAGTGCGCGCCAACAGTGTCGTCACCATGCAACAAATGTGCTAGATTTTGGCCTCCAGTGACGTACCATCGAGCACCTAATAATCTATATCCATAATTATGATATCAAAGCAGGTAAAGATTCTTGATCCGTCTTGACGGACAAACCCCACCTGTTAGTCGCCGCCGCCCATTTTCCGCGTCGTCTTCTTCGTCCGTCGCAATTTGTCACAGGTGGACCCGATAGCCCATCGTGATAAAAAAAAAAAGCCCAGAACAAGAGACGATGCAAGATCGATGAACATGATAATTGATTCTTGACTGTCCCTGAAGAACAAGAGCCAAAAACAATAATCCCACCTCACATCATAAACTTTGTTTATACATGTTTATAGTTGTTAGCGAACCATCGGAACCAAAGCAACAAGAGAGGCAAACCTGTGTCCTACAAACATACCACTAATTTCTCCATGCCACTGTGTCAGCGTGGATGCCAACCACCACCGCAGGAAATTGAAGATCGAAAAGGCAAGCGGCTGCACAGTGTACACTCGATCTATTGCCATGTTCAGGGTCCAGGGCAGTGACACTCGGGGCAACTGATTGCTGACACCCAAAAGGAAGCTAAGATCAACAGCTAGCTGGTACATGAACATACACTTTTTGTTGATATTACTCCATGAACATGTCATGAAACGACAGGCATTTTTTGTATTAAAGTGGTATCTATAGTACCAAAAAAATATAAATAAAATATGTACTACGAAAAATAAAAAATAAGAAAATAAAAGGCACAAACCCATGGTTAAAAACGTATCAAAAGGAAGAAACACATGCACACACAGACACGTAATAGCATGGAAAACAAGAAAAAAAAACACTTAGAGCATGTTTGGAACATGTGAAATTTATACAAATTGTGTAGGAATTTCAAAAAGGACATGCAGGAATGTAAATAATTCCTGCATTCCAAATAGAGCCTTAGGAATGCAAATGTATAAGGCCTCCTTTAGAGTGCATGATTTTTACTGGAATTATATATTGACTTAAAAAAGTTCAAAAACATATGAGAAACACATGTATCGAGAAAATTTTCGGTGTTCCAAAGAGGCTCTTACAAAATGGACAAGAAATGAAGCAATAAATAGAAAAAAAAATCGACAAACGTACCGACAGAAAAATTCACACAGGTAAAAAACTGTGGGCTGAACAAAAATGTCCTAGAAAGACCGTGCTCTAATATTTCACGGTGCATGCATGTGCAATAATCTAGAAATAAGTAACGTGATTATATGCACGGAGAAGGGAAAAATATGATTGTTGAATTAGGTACGGCAGCCGATCGACTTACACTAAAAAAAGGACAGCGAGTCAAAAAAAAAAAAAAGCAGATCAACTCATATAGTAGCATATAACACGGTAGGAAAATAGACATGCATGGGATTTTTTTTAATAACTTGTATGAGCTTTTGAGTTAACAGATGTGAATACATGTGTATATGTACGAGTAATAATAAAATAGAAACAAGAAAGGAAAAGAAAAAACTAAAACACACATGCATCCGTGTCATTGGCATGGCATGCACGCAGCAGCGACATGAGTTTAATATTATTATTATTATTCATGTTTTAAAGAACAATAGAAAAAATAAAAAAGAAGAAAAGGAAAATCATAACACGCGCACACAAAGAACGAAGATGTACAGCGAAAAAAAAAAAGAATCGCAACAACATATATGGAAAAAAGTAGCGTAGGATTGGGCAGAAAAAGAGCCCGCATGCAAGGAGGAAAAGGAATTTGGACTGAATTAGGCCCAAATAGCAATTTACCGCGGACAGCGGACTCGGGCGTGGTGGGTGGACAGCGGGCTTGCGGGGCCCACAGTGGAAGCCGTTTCGGCCCAGGGAGGCCCAGAGAGGACAGGTCGAGATCGTTCGTTTCCCGTGTCCGTTTCCCGAAATTTCCCTCCGCCGTGCGATGGAAGCATATCATGTTCGGATTCTGTTCCCCCCCACCAAATTCCCCACGCCGCCGCCTCGTCTCCTCGCCGCGCGCAAGCGCAACAGGACAGCAATGGCGACGCGCAACCTGGTGACGAGGATGTGCACACCTGCGGCTTCATCTCTCCGCCGCCGCCTGGACTCTCGGTTTATCAGCTCCTTCCGCCGTCAGGTTCGCCCCTCCCGTCTCGCGCCCAAATTAGGGTTCGTTCATCCCGTATTTGCTCTGACGTACCGATCTTCCTGCCGGAGTTGGCAAAGAAGCGGTTTGTAGGTACAAGTGTGGATCGCGGGGTTGGTGTTTAGCAAAAGGGTGGCGAAATTCTCCCGACTTCGTAATTTTCAGGACCGGTGGCGGAGAGATGGCGCCGGACTACCCAATCCGCCCCCCCCCCCCCCCCCCCCCCCCCCCGCTCCCTCGCTGATTCCGCCCCCGTCGCCCCTAACCACAATGTCCTGCCTGCTTCCATCTCCGCCAGACACAGCCCCCACAACCCCAAACGGCGGTGAGCCCGTTGCGAGTTAGAGTTTCTGTAGGAAGGGGAGCATGAGTTTGGGCCTTAATTCATCATGTGCACATGGTTAGTATAAAATTGACACGCATTGCTAGTGTTATTTTCATCCTTTGTGATCTATCAACTTGCATGACCGGGTCTCCTTTGGATAAAGGAATCAGTAGCTCTTCTAGATTTGGGTATAAACCATGTAATGGCCCGTCAAACTCCTTTGCTCAGCCTGTTTAAACCTGCCGCGGAAGGAGGAGGAGCGAACAATAGCAATTGATCAACACGTTTGGGCCAATGACTTTCTGGTTCTGGCGTTGCCTGATCTGCACCTCCAGAACATACACGTAGACAGCTCAACTTTAGCGGCCCCACTAACTTGGAACTCTCTGAAATAGTTTCTTCAATCTGACTCTGTTAATGTCTACACATGCTGTGTTGCTTCATTTATCACTAGGACGGTAGGATCCCAGGAACATGCCAATGTTTACTGGTGTCATCGAAACATTCATGCACTGACTCAGTGCTCAATGTTTAACATGTGTCCCCTCAACGTGCCCTTGTCTTTGCCGCAAGCCATCGAGGTGGAGATTTTTTTTTTTTTTTGGTGCTCATAACTCATAGCAGTATTTTCAATAGCTCTGTTGCTGTTTCCATCTAAGCTTATTTTAGCCTCACCATTACTTGAATTTGTAGGTCCAACAGCAGCGCAGCAGCAATGGAGTCAGTAAGGAATTTGCAAATGAAATGGCATATCTGAGTGAAGAGCTGACCAAAGTTACACTCTCTCTCAGGTGAATGCATTGCGAATCATTATATATTTACCTGATTTCACTCCCCCACATGATTTCCAGACACGATTTCCTTTTCTGTTGTCTTTTTCCTTTTTAAAGTCAGCGTGACAGGGATTTAGAGAAATTTATTAAAGGCGAGGGTTGGAGGCTTATCAAGATCTTTTCCGCTTCTATAGCTACAATGTTTTCCGTGGGATTGTATTGTGCACATGAGAGGCGACGGAGCAAATAAATTCAAGGTGTGCACAAAAAAAAATGGTTGTACTCCCTCCGTCCCAAAAAAAAAGTCACTTCTCGTTTTTCGTGCATGGTCAATTGTCATCTTATTCAAAAAAATATCTTTTGAATAAGACGAATGATTAATTGTGCACGGAAAAACAAACTAAGCGACTCTTTTTGGGACGGAGGGATTAGGAGGCATATTGCCCTTAACATGTATATTGCCCTTGGCACCGTGACATCCATTGAAGTTGTATGGCATCCCTCATTCATCAGCTATACTTTCTGTGCCCTGAACCATGTAAGTAGATCAGCAGTGTAGCGTTAGTTGTGGTATTATCGGCTGGCGAGTCGTGTGGTTAATTGCGTTGGTGTAGGGGCAATCCGGTTTTTGCATGGCAGGAGCAATTTTGGATGGCTAGCTTGGCCTTTCCATGCGTGTAGTAGAGCTGCTCGAATAGCTTGTTTTCTGACATAGATCCTTGGCTTCAATTTCTGACGCATGCTGGAGTATGAAGTGCGTTGTGGATCTTAGTTATATACGATTATAGACAAAAATAAAGTTAAAAAGATAGTCTTTAATAATTGTCTTAACTGTGATAACCTTCTTTTCCCCTTTCCCTTGCTACAGCTGAGAGAGGCGAAAAGGAGGCTACCGGCAAGCGAGGTCCTCCCGCCGGCGAGACAGCCGTTCCCTGCTGCCTCCGTGGGCCTTTATGGCCTCGGATGCGAGGGGAACGCGCTTGTCTCCGTTGAACGGCGTAGGATAGGTCCCTTTAGATTTAGGGTCGGTCTTCCCGGCGGCGTTCAGAGGGTGGAGACGGCGCAGCCATGGTGGAATAAGGTCCTTCGACCCCCTCTCTACCTTGCCATCACTCGCTCCGGTAATGGCGATGGGGTTGTGAGGTTAGGGTCTGCTGGATTTGGTGACCGAGTTGGAGCTCCAAATCTGGCCGGCTCTTGTACAGGAGTCGTGTGCCGTACATTGTTGGCGGCGGCGCATCACAGAAGGACGGTGGACGGGTTGGTGGAAGAGTTGGTGCCCGGTCTTGCCTCACCGGCGATGGGTACTGCCGCTGAACTGGAGAAGCTTAGGGTGTGTCCTCGGCTGATGTGCTTCCTTGGTAGGTTTCTTTTGCGGCTCTTTCCAAAGCCTATGGGCGATGAAGTTTCTCCTGGTTCTGGTTTGCTTGCCTTCCGTTGCTGGCTCCGGCGAAGGTCCCGGCGTTCCTGGAGGCGAAGGATGGCGACGGACGGCAGCACAAAAGATCCAAAGGGCCTTGTTGTAATTTTCCTTTTTTGTATGGACTTTTGTGTAAGATGGTATGGACACCTGTACCTTCTGTACACCTCTAGAAGGTGCTTGTACTTGTACCGACTTTGGTATAATACAGGTTGTTTGATCAAAAAAAAAAAAACTGTGATAACCTTTTATTGAAATTGGTGCTGATCAACTACTGCTTTGTGGTTAAGTCAACACATTTCCGTTCAAGAACAGTTCTTATTCACTACCTCTTTCTGCCTCCTATAAAAAAATATCCTATAAAAATGTTTTTTTATAAATGACATATAAAACTTTATCCAAATGACTGACCAAATTATCAACATAAACAAGTCATCGTGCATTTATGGGATATTACCAAGAACATTATCCCCGGATGAGCAACAATAGTTCCTGCTAAATCTTGTACAACGTAAGATGAGGATCACAATTTGCCTCGAAGAATAACAATTTATATGATTAAACAATCAGCCCATGTACGCAGGAGATGCAATATCTTAATATGGGAATCGAAGGCACTAAAATGCAATGAACCCTTAATGTTTCAAAGTATTGTAATGGGAGACGGAGAGGGAGACCTGCAAATCGTTGAGGAAGCGACGAACACAAAGAAACCTAGCACAATCGAATCAAACGGCAAGGAAGAGTGTCTCCGCGGCTGCCGGTGACTACTTCGCCGCCCGGAACTGCTAGCGCCCAGACGTCCGATGGGAGGAGTTTCCATGGGACGCCAAATGAAACATCCAAAATGAACTGCTAAAACATCAACGAAATACTAATGAAACATTGAAAATTGTACTATTGCAACATCGATATCTGGGAAAAAAATCTAGACGTGACGCGTCGGACGGTGCATGAAATATGAGAAAATAACTACCGAAACATCAACGAACAACTGATGAAACATCGAAAATACACTACTGCAACATCGGTATATGTGAATTAACTAGATTGAATGAAAAATTCGGATCCGCGATTGGGAAAAAAAATCTGGACGCAATGCGTCGGACGGTGCATGAAACATGAGAAAATAACTACCGAAACATCAACGAACAACTGATAAAACATTGAAAAATATACTATTGCAACGTCAGCATGTGTGAATTAACTGAATTGAATGAAAAATTCGGATCCGCGAATCCAATGAGAAAATTAAAAAAATCGGACAAAACATTTAGAAAGGACTGTTGAAGCGTCCGATTTTTTTCCCCACCAGACGCCCGTGCCATAGCGTTTCCGTTCGCAGCCAAGAGAATGCTAGGCAGGAAAGGGAATGGGGACGAGGCCATCCACGGTGTATGGGCATGCGTCTGTGCGTCGATGGGGGCGGCGCACTGGGCTAGCGCGGCTAGGGTAGTGGCACAGGGATAGCAGCGCGTGGGGCGCTGGGTGTGCGGGGATGGGGGCTTGAGGGGTGCGGGGGCGGCATCGCCGGTGGGAATGGCGGCTAGGGCGAGCGTCGGGACGCACACGGATATGGGGATTGATGCCGGCGCATGCTGGGGCGGGAATGGCGGCCAGGGCGAGCGCCAGGAGCCTAGGACACAGAGTCAGGCGCGGAGGCGAGGATTGCGCCCGCGGGCACGGGCAGCCGAGGCAGGCAGGCAAGGGTGCGCGGGGGAGCGAGGGCACGCACCATGTCGACGCCTACACTAGTTACTCAATACTAAGCAGTAGAGATTTACACCCTGCTCATGTTAATTGGAGATTTTACAAAACAGTTTGTATTGTGTATAGCTTGTGATCAAACAAGGATTCATAATTTTTTATTGGTCAGGTAGGTTGGATTGTTGTCTGTGAATGTAAAGGTATTGCCATACAACCAGCTTTATGTATAGTGTTGTATACGGAAGAAAATGGTTAGGATTTAGGAACTATCATAAAAGTGTAAATCATTTTTATATTCATTTTTTTCTCCAAAACAAAATTAGCACATGACCACATGTAGTATTTACAATCATGGCCATAGGTGGGACAGAACCTGACGTGTGGGCCCCAAGAGAGGGGAAAGTGGATCTTAGGCACATTCCACATAGGCGGTCGCTCGGTTTTTGGAGCGAGGGAGCCCGCTAGCCCAACGGGAGAGAGAGGCGACATGCGCTAGGAGGGAGCTAGCTAGGCTATGGCCATCCTGATGTTACAAATGTGAATTAGATATTTATGAAGATTTAGTTAGGATTTTAGAAACTCAAGGAGAATCACGTCGGGTAAAAACCTAGAGCCTAAAGGGTTTTGAAAAGTAAAAAATTATTTTGTGCATAGGAACACTATGCAATCAGCATGAACGCAACAATCAAATTAATTAGAAATTTATAAAACTTTGAGGAAATATAGTTTTTGCCATTCCAAGTCAATTTATATGTTAAAAAATTCTGTAATAATGGTATACAAGTGTATCTGAATATAATGTTGTATTCAATTGTGTGACTTTTTCCTTTACACGCACACTCGTACAGCACGTGCTTCTTTACTACTAGTGATCTGCAGAACGAGATACATCAGAAATTCAATCAACACTGTTACACACTGTATATATGCGTGAAAATTAAAATAGAAGGTGGGATGAAAGATCACGGATGAGAGTAGCCTTACGGCGAGTTGGTGGGGTAGCGTCGGAGTCTCGGAGGAGGAAAACGCATATGGCCCGACACAGTTTGGGCCCAGAAAGGCCCAGGGAGAGGACCGTTCCTTCCTATATACTGGATCGTGTAGCGTAGGGGAGAGAAGGGGCTCGCCTCTCCTGATCCCCAGCCGGAAGATTGGTAATCGAATCGAATCCTCCTGACTTGAGGCGCAATGGCGACGCGCACCCTGGTGACGCGGGTTTGTATCCCTGCGTCTTCTTCCCTCCGCCGGCACCATCCGGTCCCCAAGACGTTAGCGGAGATAGAGCGCTGCCTCTTGCTCGGCTGCACGCCCACTCAGGTTCAATTCAGTTTCCTCCGGTGCTATAGATTTCCTTGGGAACCAGATGCCCTAGCTCAGCGCTTGCGACGAGAAGGTTCAGTCCTCATCGTCTCTGACGCTTCTTACCTGTTTCCAAGGCACTGTGGTTCTGGAGGTTCTTCACGGGCTGATGCGTGCTCCGGTGGGCAACGACACTCGTGTGTGCATTATGTGAGCGGGCAGTGTAGAGCGGCTGCGACGGACTAGTGATGCACGATGCATTGGAGGCGGCCTCGCAGCCACAGGGGAGGTGGATAAGAGTGTCCGTGGGTGATCAGGCTGGTATCTACCAGCCTTCAGTTCAGTTTTTCTTTTTTTTTTATATATAAAAATCTAATACGTATAGGGCTCATAACTTTATTAGATATATGTGTATCCATTACCGGGGGCAGAGTACCCGTTATGGCGGACTATGGCGCCCGCCATACCTTGCTTTCGCCGTGAATACCCCTTGCTCCTTTCCTTTGAGACTGCACATCAATGGCCAGTCACCATGGCAGCCGCTCTGTCGAGCGCATCCTCAGATGCAGATGAGAAACACAGGTGGAAGAAAGGAACTGAAGTGTTATCGGGCCTTTTTCTTTATCATGGGTGAGCGTCTTATTTCAGCCCACACGTCATATCGCTCTTAGCCATCCTGCAGGGCCACATGCAGCGCACAGGGGTGCTGGCAGCAGCCTGCTTCCCAGCTATGCGTGCAGCACATGATGTTGCTTGGCACAGAAGTGGTCGATGATTGCTTCAGGGAAGAAAACCTAAACAAGTCAAAAACTAAACATGGATGGAAAGGAAAAGAGCAACGTCGAGGTTAAATTGAGACGTACATGTACTGAAATGAAATTTGCGTGAGTTCATGTTATTTTACATTGCTAATTTGATGAATTACTAAGCCATAGCACGATTTTCATCCGTCCACCACTGTGCTGTACATGCTATGATAGATGCTCGCCCCATGTATCCATGTAGCATAGCCGTGGTCTATAAACTACCTATTGTGTTTGATACCGACTCATGAGAGGATACAAATATAACATTGCTACCGCTAGCTTGAATTCCTTAGTGTTACAATGTCTCCTTTTGTCCTAGCTTATTTCTATCCTTTTCATCACTTTTTTCTAAAACAAATGAATTGTTTGCTTAACAGGATGACTTGGCATTTGCTCGAGAGTTGCTGAAGAAAGCCAAGAGACAAGATGAAGTTATGAGGTACATGCACTAGATTCTATCGTATTTTGATTGGCTAAGCGCAAGGGTTTCTGACACGTCTTGGCCTTGTTGTTTGTCAGGATAAAGATGAAGTGGTTCCCAAGAGTTTTCAAAGCTATGGAGTGGACTTGCTACCTTATTGTTTCAGCTACGGTTGTCACTGCCTTGATGGATAAAAAGCCGTAAAAGGCAATTTTATAGCTGACGAGCAACTGTCTCCTCCGCACTTATATTGAGCAGAAATCGTATTTGTCTTTGTTGTGTGTGTCTTATATGAACACTTTGGTATGAGCGCTACTATTAATGTAGAAGCACTACTTCAGGCTGAACAGTTGCAATATATAGCATCTTTAAAGACAAAAGACCCAACCTTTGTTACTTTAGGATGCATGTCGTTTTGGATGAATTTAAGATCGTAGGTCGTCCTTGTTCACGTGGATGGAGAGGGATGGGCTCGGATGGTCCCATTTTTCAGCTGTTTGGTTGTGGAATGAGGTGGGACGGGATCACTGTAAGGATGGAACTATCCTCCAAAACCAGGGACGGGGTCGCCCCCCCTCCCCCCCGCCTAAAAACGAGCGGACCACCCTGTCCCAATCTTTCCCCCCTCACTTAAAGCACCCCAATTTCCATAATGGAACTCAAATGTATTTTATTACCATCCCAGGGTTCTGGTAATCACATTCTTACATCAGAGTGATACAGATCCGCCCTAAACGGGTCGGACAACAAGGGGCGCAGCCTTGAAAAATCTAAGCAGCGGAATATAAAACGTAGGTCCATCTTCCTCACGCCACAGTTGGGAAGCAAGTCGTAATCCTTACTCGTTCTCGGACCAATGTATGTCTGTTGCACTAAGAAAAACAACAACAAAGCAACAGCAGCCCACCTTCCTCCAAAGGAATTTGGGGAAAAATAACACTATATGTAAAAGGATATATCTAGAGTTTAGGATAGTTTTGCAGAAAAATACTTGTATGTAGGGTTTGTGGTAGTTGTCAAGTTTTAATCCTTCTGAAAACTAAGTTTTTCACATAAAGGGGTTGCCACTAGATTTGCCGGTCCAAAGTGGCTCATGTCTTTCCAGCCAACACATTTTCCATACATCCAGCCTCCACTGTTGAACCAAAAACCGTTTTTATCCAATCCCAAACCAATTCCATTTTATTTTATGAAAACTGCTAACTGAAGAATCAAGCTGTAACTCATCCATATCTTCAGTGGATACGGACTATTCGAATAGGTTTTACTCTGATCAGAGGTTGTACTAATTCCCACAAGTATGACTCAGCGGCACGATACCGTCGTAACTGCCCGAATTCCAAACTAAGCCGTTGCCTTTGTTTCATCACCTAGCAGAACTTTAGGGGTTCGGATATCCGAGTCACTCCAGTACCCCACGAATCCCGGGACAAGAGGTAATCGTAGGTAGCTAAGTTATCCGTTCATACCCTGCACTTATGGCTGTTTCGGCGCGTAGCCGAATTCCGACGAGGTCGGTTGCCGGGGTTATTCCCCATTTTATTTCAAAACCACACACATTCGCTTTCCTATACACTTCATATTCCACATTATTAGCATCAAAGATTATGATAGATAATTAAATGAGCGATCCCACGTATGCGCGCTATATCTAACATAGGCTTAGGTGGCTGTATATTTTGCTGGGTTTCCTTAGCAAACAAAACATGCAAGTTTTATGTGATTAACAGGCAAAGGGTTGTGTTTGCAAAACATAGAAAATCCATGCATCAAGTGGAGATTCCAGTGAGCTTGCCTTTCACTTTGTTGAGACGGTTGATATAACCGTTGCCGGACGTGTTGGGCGCAGATCATCGCGTAGCATACCGCGAGGGGTAGGCCGAACGGATTCTCCGGTGAGGTCTAGTGCACAAACAAGGAAAAACATAAATCGAAGCATAATATGAGCTCAACAGGTTTGGTGGTGTAGAGCTTAGATTGCGGAGATGAGAGTCTACTGGGTTCTTACTGGTGGTATTACTATAAGTGGTTGGGGTGTACCGAGTTTTCAGGTGAGTTGGCGGGTTCGGTAACGTCAGTTACGGAGACGCCAATGTAGGGGTGGTGGACGCGAGACGCGGGGTCGACAACGCCGAAGGGGTGACGGTTGCATGTTGGTGTTTTGGAGAAGATCTTTTTTGAAGTGGAGAGAGCAATGATGTTCAGATGATTTACGGTATCATCATCATCTGAATTCAAGGATCGGACAGGCTAAGACAGGAACCTTTAGGATTTATGTGGCGTAGGTGGATAACGGCATCAATCACCAGGCACACAAAAATTGTGGGACCGGTGTGAAGCACTGATTGGGCGTAGGACGGCATCATGGTGGCACGACGGTGGCTTTCGGACAGGACAAAAGATCACGTGGAGTGTGTCGATATGTAGAGCTTGATTTTAGATGAAGTTAGGCGAAAGAATCACTCAAATCGGAGTTGGAACATAGAAGATATGAATTTTGTATATTCGGAAAATGAAAATGAAAAAGAGAAAGGAATATTCTTGGAATATTCCAAAATCCGAATATTTGAAAACCGAAGAATAAAATCGTATTTTGGATTCTGGAGCAATAGAAAATATTTTTAGATTGTTTGCGAGCAGAGTTTCAGGCTGATGTCAACGGTCCACGCCTACGGTGTCAAATGTGGCACCGGATTGTAGGCGGCTCTGGAAACTCCTAAAATCGGGAAATTAACGTCGATGATAGATATTGATTTTTGATGAATTTAGAAAGAAGAAACAACGGAATTGGAGCTCATATGGTCGGGAAATTAATTCGGGGATAAATAAATAGAAGAAAAGAATGGTACAAGATTGGACCTGGTAGCTCGAATGACACGTGATTAGTGATGGGCTAATCACCGGTGGCTGGTGGTTGACGTGGTAAAAATAATTAATGGATCCACCTGTCATTCACAGGAGAGGGAGGCTGTTATAACAGGCAGAGGGGCCCGAGCAGGCCCGAGCAGCACCTCTGCTCGGCTGCTTGCCTCGCGCCACCGTGAGCAACGGGCAGAGGCTCAACGGCGTTCAGTTCTGGTGGTTGTCAGTGTGGTGTAGGTGGTGGAGCGGAGGTGCTCGCCGCGGGCAGCCATTGCTGGCGGCCTAGAAACTCATGGGGAGCTCGATATGGGCAGGGAGAAAGAGAGAGCGCGGCTTGGGGATGGTGGAGGAAGGTGGCGAGGTGTTCACGGTCGGAGTAATTGAGCTATGGCAGCCGGTAGACGGGGACTTGGTGGCTATAGTGGTGAACACAAAGGACGAGCAGAGAGCAGCGCACGGAAGACAGCGAGGAGATGTCCGCGGCGGGCAACGCCCGGGTGAGCCGGGGCTGGTTGCGACGGTGGTGAGCTTGGTGTGGATGAAGGCATGGGGTTGGAGGGGCTATTTATAGCCGGTGGAGTAGGACTTGTCATGACGTGTCGCGGAGATGTAGGGTCCATATGGCGCAGAGATGGAGTGTCCACGTGGCGTTGAGATGGAGTGTCCACGTGGCGCGGAGATGGAGGGTCCAAATGGCACGGAGATGGAGGGTACAAGTGGCGCAGAGCTGGAGGGTCCAAATGGCGCGGGGATTTTTTTGGAATTAAATTTTGGAATGGAATTTTGGAAAGAATTTTGGTGGAGAGTATTTGCGATATTCGGAATTTTGTTGAGCTCATATTAACACACTCAAAACAAATAAGCAACATCCAAAGTTTTCGAAAATTTGATTTTGAATTAGGGAGGAATTAGAAGAAAATTCCGGGTGCTAAATTTTGGGGCGTTACATCACTCGTCCCCGACTCGCCCCCTCCCTGGCTCGTAGGGCGTCCTGACCGGCGGCACGGGAGCGGTGGCGCGGCTCGATCCAGGCCGGCGGCCCGGAGCAGCGTGGCGCGGCCTCCTGCACCCGGCGGCGCGGCCCGACCTCCTACACCCGGCAGCGCAGATCTCCGTCGAGGTCGGCGGCGTTGCTCTACGTCCAAGCCAGCGGTGCGGCTGCACCAACCCCGACCTCCTTCCCCTTCTTGCGCGGCAATCTTGGACCAAGGACCGGCGGCGCGGCTCCACCATGCCCCGGTCTCCTTCCCCTCCGGCGGCGTGGCTACACCAAGCCCCGATCTGCTTCTCCTCTAGCGGCGCAGCTGCAGCAGCTCTTCGATTTCTTTTACAACCCAAGGATTTTTCCACGGTATGAAACCCTAGCCCTTGTTTTCTTCGATTCTGTGTTGGAATTCAGAGACGAGATGAATATGCTGTCTAGTTGTGTTGGGCTCACTGGTCGTGGAATATTCACTGGTTGTGGCTTGCTAATGCTAGCACATTCTTGATTCGGTCGTCCCCTTTCGTGTTGTATATGCTCACTTAATTCGTATTGGGCTCACTGGTCGTGTCGTAGAATTTGCTGGTTGTTGTATTCACTAGTGGTAGGATTATTGGTAGCAGTGGTATTAAGGACGAAAGTGCCTTGTTGCTTCTTGCCTGGTTGCCTGCTTATTCCATCCCAAGTGGGAAGGTGTGACACAATTGTTGGCTTGGAAATATATGACGCAAGTAGAGTCGAGCAAATCAATTTTTTTTTATTTTCTAGTGGTGGCCACATGAAGTTGCGGAGCTTGAAGTAGTGTTGGCTTGGGTTGCATTTCCGTACCGTTAATCAGTGATTCCCTGTGAGCACTCTGAATTCAGACTTTGGGTTAGAAAAAAGGAACCAAGAATTACAGTACTGCTTTGGTTATTTTACAAGTTCTTCTGCAATTTCCTTTTAGTTCTTTTGGTTGCATGCATAGTTGCAGTACATATCTGCCTTTGAGATTTGCACAGCATCATGCTGAAGATTTTACCAGAACTGTTTTTCAACATCTATTCTAGATCCTTGTAGTTATATATATAATACCCATATGTTCAATAAAGCAGTAAAGCACTTAGGCATTACTTTGAATTTTCATTCTTAGAATACAGCAAATGATCTCATGAGGCATGGATGAGCTACCTTATCCAAATAATGCAGTTAATTTAATTATCCATATGAGTGAGTTGGATGTTTGAGGCAGTTGCCATCAAGTCATATGGTTGAGTTTGGGAAAGTATTGAGTCTTTTTTTTTTGTTTTGGTAGTTATATCATAGAGGTGCTAGTACTGCCATGTTGTGGATATGTTTGATTGCATTGTTCAATTTAATTATCCTTGGGAATACATAATTGTACTGTGTAGTGATAAAACACTGTATTTCTATTATTTATATGTAGATGGATCAAAGGATCAATACTATAATGTGTGTAGCCGCTGGATATGTGGTACTGTCAATGATGGCTATGATAATTGAGTCTAGAAAAAGAAAGAGAGCTGCTAGTAGAGTCGGAATCACCTATGCTCCAATGGAAGAGAGGGATAGAATGAGAGTTGACTATCTAAACACAAAAATATGGAAGGATGATACAACATGTATAGACACATTTAGGCTTAACAGAACATGCTTTTTTAAGTTAAGCAAGCTTTTTAGGGATCGTGGGCTGCTTCAAGATTCTGTCTATTTGTGTGTTGAAGAATAAGTGGCAATGTTTCTACATACAGTGGGCCATGACATTAGAAATAGACTAGTTGGCCATAATTTTCATAGATGGGGAGAAACAGTTAGCCGTTACTTCAACAAAGTTCTACGTGCTGTTGGTGAGCTGCGAGGGGACCTAATTAGGCCTTCGTCACTGCAAACTCCAACCAAAATTGTTGGAAACTACAGATGGGATCCATACTTTAAGGCGTGAGGCTTTACCTTTGTCTTTCTTTCAAATTCCACCATCTTGTATTTTTTTGTGTTCATTACTCTTCTATGTTTAAAAAAAGTAGGATTATATTGGAGCTATTGATGGCACAAATATAAGGAGCTTCTGTGCCTATGGATGTTGAGAATTCCTTTCGTGGAAGAAAATTGTAACGATCCAAAATTTAGGCCCCAGAATTTTTTTCTAATCCCACCCTAATTTAAAATCAAATTTTCGAAAACTTTATATGTTACTTATTTGTTTTGAGTGTGTTAATATGAGGTCAACAAAATTCCGAATATCGCAAATACTCTCCACCAAATTTTTTTCCAAAATTCAATTTCAAAAAAAATATCCACACGCCACTTAGACCCTTCATCTCCGCGACACTTGGACCCCCATCTGCACGCCTTGTGAACCTCCCATCTACGCGACACTTAGACCATCCATCTCCGCGCCATGTGATCCTCCTATCTCCGCGACACTTAGACCCTCCATCTCCGCGCCATGTAGACACATCATCGGTCTCCTCCTCCATAGGCTATAAATACCCCCCCACCCCCATGCCTTCATCCACACCAAGACTCACCACTGCCGCAATATCAACCCCCGGTTCAACCCGTGCGTTGTGCGCCTCGAACGCCATCCCCCTCCTCCTCCCTTGCTGTGTTCATGCATGTGAGCATAGTGCCTCTGCGTTCTTCGTCGAGAGGCCACCATAACTCGATTGCTCCGACTGTGAGCACCTCGCCACATCCCTCCACCATCCCTAAGCCGCGCTCCCCCATCTCCCTGCCTATATCGAGCTCCCCACGAGCTCCTAGGCTGCCACCAATGGTTGCCCGCGGCGAGCACCTCCGCGTCCACCACCTCCACCACGCTGACAACCACTATAGTTGAACGCCGGTGAGCCCCTACCCGTTCCTCACGGCGGCGCGAGGCAAACAACCGAGCAGAGGCGATGCTCGGGCCTGCTCGTGCACATCTGCCTGTTATAACAGTCATTCTCTCCTGTGAATGACAGGTGAATCCACCTATTATATTTTCCACGCCAACCACCAGCCACCAGTGCAGTGATTAGCACATCACCAATCACGTGTCATTCGAGCTAACAGGTCCAATCTTGTACCATTCCCTTCTTCTATTTATTTATCCCCGAATTAATTTCGCGACCATATGAGCTCAAATTCCGTTATTTCTTTTTTCTAAATTCATCAAAAATTAATATCCATCATCCACGTTAATTTCATGATTTTAGTAATTTCCAGAGCCACCTACAATCTGGTGCCACATTCGACATCGTAGGCGTGGACCGTTGACATCAGCCTCAAACTCTGCTCGCAAACA
This sequence comes from Paspalum vaginatum, assembly GCA_030272315.1. Classification (NCBI taxonomy): domain Eukaryota; kingdom Viridiplantae; phylum Streptophyta; class Magnoliopsida; order Poales; family Poaceae; genus Paspalum; species Paspalum vaginatum. Next base: position 44,209,272 of record CM059013.1, read on the forward strand.
GTCTAGAAACATTTTCTGTTCCTCCCGAATCTAAAATACGATTTTATTCTCCAGTTTCCAAATATTCGGATTTTGGAATATTCTAGGAATATTCCTTTCTCTTTTTCTTTTTCGTTTTCCGAATATACAAAATTCATATTTTCTCCGTTCCAACTCCGATTTGGGTAATTCTTTCGACTAAATTTATCTAAAATCAAGCTCTAAGTATTGGCACACTCTATATAATCTTTTGTCCTGACCGAAAGCCGCCGTCATGCTACCATGATGCCGTCCTACGCCCAGGTAAGTGCTTCATACCGGTCCCACAATTTTTGTGTGCCTGGTGATTGATGCCGTTATCCACCTACTCCACAAAAATCCTAAAGGTTCCGGTCTTAGCCTGTCCGAGCCTTTAATTTAGATGATGATGATACCGAAAATTATCTGAACATCATTGCTCTCTCCACCACTTCAAAAAAGATCTTCTCCAAAACACCAACATGCAACCGCCATCCCTTCGGCGTTGTCGACCCCGCATCTCCCGTCCACCACCCCTGCCTTGGTGTCTCCATAATTGACGTTACCGAACCCACCAACTCACCTGAAAACTCGCTACACTCCCAACCACTTACAGTAATACCACCAGTAAGAACCCAGCAGACTCTCATCTCCGCAATCTAAGCTCTACACTACCAAACCCGTTGAGCTCATATTATGCTTCGATTTGTGTGTTTTCCTTGTTTGTTTGTGCACTAGGCCTTACCGGAGAGTTTGTTCGGCCTACCCCTCGCGGTATGCTGCGCGATGGTCTGCACCCTATACGTCCAATAACTGTTATATCAACCGCCTCAACAAAATGAAAGGCAAGCCCACTGGAATCCCCACTTGATGCATAAATTTCCTATGTTTTGCAAACACAAACCTTGGCCTGTTAATCACATAAAACATGCATGTTTTGCTTGCAAAGGTAACACAGCAAAATATACAGTCACCTAATCCTATTTTAGATATAGCGCGCATAGGTGTGATCGCTCATTTAATTATCTATCATAATCTTTGATGCTAATAATGTGGAATATGAAGGGTATGGGAAAGTGGATGTGTGTGTGGTTTTGAAATAAAATGGGGAAGAACCCCGGCAACCGACCTTGATGGAATACGGCTACGCGCCGAAACAGCCATAAGGGCAGGGTATGAACGGGTAACTTAGCTACGTGTGGTTATCCCTTGTCCCGGGATTCGTGGAGAATATCGGGTAGGTGGATTGCTCGCGCTGTCGAACATTAAAAAGTTAGAATGGCTCTACCCTGAGCTCTCCTCAAGGACCGTTATGATTTTCATCTTGTCTAACTCTTTTAGTACAACCACTCGCTCTGTATGAGGCATTGGCCTAGTAGCTTCTGTGCTGGTGTACAAGGGGCCCGGGGATGGGTGGTGTGCCAACGGGAGTACCGCTGGATACTGGAGTGGCTCGGATATCCGAACCCCTAAAGTTTTGCTAGGTGATGAAACAAAGGTAACGGCTTGGTTTAGAATTCGAGCAGTTACGACGGTATTGTGCCGCTTAGTCCAACTTGTGGGAATTAGTACAACCTCTGATCAGAATAAAATCTATTCGAATAGTCCGTGTCTACTGATATGGATGAGTTACGGCTTGGTTTTTCAGTTAGCAGTTTTCGTAAAATAAAATGGAATTGTTTAGGATTGGATAAAAATGTTTTTGGTTCAACAGTGGATGCTGGATGTATGGAAAATGTGTTGGCCGGAAAGCCATGGGCCACTTTGGATCGGCAAGTCTAGTGGCAACCCATTTATGTGAAAAACTCAGTTTTCAGAAGGATTAAAACTTGACAACTACCACAAACCCTGCATACAAGTATTTTTCTGCAAAACTATCCTAAGCTCTAGATATATCCTTGCATATAGTGTTAGCCTTTCTCAAATTACTTTGGAGGAAGGTGGGCTGCTGAGTACGTATGTACTCACCGTTGCTTTGTTGTTGTTTTTGTCAGTGCAACGGACATACATTGGTCCGAGAACGAGTAAGGGTTACGACCTGCTTTCCAACTGCGGCGTGAAGAAGATGGGGCTACGTTTTATATTCCGCTGCTTAGATTTTTCAGGGCTGCGCCCCTCGTTGTCCGACCCGTTTAGGGCGGATCTGTATCACTCTAATGTAAAAATGTGATTACCAAACCCTGAGATGGTAATGAAGCACATTTTAGTCCCATTATGGAAATTGGAGCGCTTCAAAAGTCATATCCCACTCAAAATGTAATGGCAGATGTGGATTTTGATATAAGCTTTACCTATGTATTGGCGGATTGGGAAGGCACAGCCTATGATGCTCTCATTTTACGAGATGCTTTAGAACATGAAAATGGGCTTCGTGTTCCACAAGGTAAAATAAAAAAATAGACTGTCAATGTTATGCTTGACAATTAGTTATTTGTAGAGATGTGACTAATTTTTCCATCACATGCTTGGCAAGTTCTGCCTAGTGGATGCTGGATACGGAGCAAAACCAAGCTTCTTGCCTCCTTTCCATGGAGTGCGCTACCATTTGAACGAATGGGGGAGTAACCCAGTGCAAAATGTGAAGGAGTTGTTCAACCCTAGGCACTCTTCTGTTCGTGTTACTGTAGTGAGAGCATTTGGGTCCTTGAAAAGAAGATTCAAAGTTCTTGATGATGTAATACATTTCTTTCCTTTCTCCACTTAAGTTGATACTGTGGTAGCTTGCTGTATAATTCATAACTTCGTTATACAAGATGGTTGTGATGAGTTTATCATACAAGAATCCAACTGGCAAAGTCATACACATGCTACAAGATAAAGGGTCAAGCAACAGAGCATGCAGATATAGTTACTTTTAGGTAACAAATTACTAATCAAATGTGGCAAGATCGTCAAAATCACTATGGGAACTAATATGTACCCAGGTTATTTTTTATAATAATGGACAAAATTTATCAAGGCCCACTCAAGGTCATCCGAAGCTATAGCTTGTGACAGTGTTGTTTAAAGTGCTTCACATCATCCTAAAACATCTAAATCATCAACACTTCTTTGAGTATGCACAATAACAGCTAACTCAAGGTGCTTGGGTATATATACGCCTTTGCCCTTCCTCTAACTCATTGTTGACCCACTCTGAACCAAAACTTCCCAAGGGTATTAACTCCTCTCCTCACTCCCTTCTAAAACTAACTTTATGATATTTGAGCTAGGGTTTATATGAGAGCTTGATTCAGGATTGTGAGCATACTTCCCACCTTTGAGGGTCTTGACATGCATGCCTTCGGTCCAATAGATTTGAATTTGTTACTCTTGGAGCTCAAGGCTTCTAGATGGTTAGGTGTTACATGAGAAGCTCTTAATTGTTGTGGTGTAGCTCTAGGTATGTGGTTTATATTACTCACCAACTTTAGTAAGTGCCCTATTTCAATCTTTATGATTACTTCATCTGAGTAAAGTGTTGAAGACCTACCTCTTTGCGACACCTCAATGGAGATAGGCACTCCTTAGTGGATGCATGTATGTACCGCTTGTGTTCTTGAGTTTATGTTGACCTTTTGGATTTGTCTCCATCTAAACCTGACTTATGTCTAAGCGTAGGGATCACATGAATCTATAAGAAGATACTCATTTGTATATGCCATCTCCTCGGGTAGGCTTAAATGTGTTAATTTGCTTCCAATCCTGCTGGTTTGGATCATTAGTTCAACTTGGATAATTAGGATACATCCAGATCATCCAATCATGCTATTTTAATCCGCTATGAAGTTTGTTTGAATTTTATAGTATCACCTAAGATCCTTTGAATTGGTATCAAAGTATAATCCTCCCTATTAGTGCTGCATCAAGATTTGATAGTGTCCAACTTGAAGGGGTTCATGGGAGCAAGAGGCTCCAAGGGATCGAGAGCATCAAAGCAATTTAAGCACTCATAGCGTTAAATTCGTTGAGGCACCCAAAAAGGCCACCTCACGACGGTGATGGTGAAGTTAAAGAGTTGGAGGAGGCTTCCTCCAAGGAAGCAGTGGCAGAGTGTGATGTACAATTAGACCATCTCCAATAGCACTCCTCAAATTCCACTTCTATCATTATTCCAACTACCTTTTTCTCTGTTTACAGCACAGTATTTATGTCAAACGGTATAAAACAGTGTTCTAGAGAACCTTTTGAAGAGTCCTGTTATATATGGCCTTAGGGGGGGGCAAGACGACAGCCAAGTTGATGTATACTCCTATGTCATATGTGCAGTTCTCCCAGACTCCGAAGTGATGGCATCAGTCTCAATAAACAATCATATCCGTCAGATGTAAGTGCAGTAAGAACAACAGCAGCTAGTGTGTAGCCAAAGTGATGCGACAGCAACTAGGGTCTGTTTGGATCGACTAACTAAATTTTAGTATCGATCACATCAGATGTTGGGACACTGGTTAGAAGTATTAAATATAGTCTAATTATAAAACTAATTACACATATGAGAATTAAATAGCGAGACGAATTTATTAAGCCTAATCAATCCATAATTAGCAAATGCGATGCTACAGTAACTAGTCGTTAATTATGGATTAATTAGGCTTAATAAATTCGTCTCGTCATTTAGTCTTCGTCTATATAATTAGTTTTTTAATTAAACCATATTTAATGCTTCTAACTATCGTCCGGACATCTGATGTGACACGTGCTAAAATTTAGCCACCGGATCCAAACACCCTCTAGTCTCCAGGTTTTGCTACGCAAGGCAGAAATCTTTCGTAGAGAGGGGGGCCACTGCCCCGTTTCGCCTCTGCGAGGCGCCGCCACCGCAAGGAAGAGAAGTGTCGATGCCATACACTAGGGGCTATGGGGACTTTGTTTAGTACTCGGAGACACCAATGAACTTGGAGTTCAACCAGTGGAAGGCACGACTCTATGGCATTGCTGAGGTCGCAAGTATGATCTCCTTCCTGTAGGGACGGATTTTCAGTTCATGCTAACAAAAAACCCGCTGTCCTAGCAAAGCTAGGGTTTTGGAGGTTCTTTTCGAACCATAAAAAAACACGTCTCAACGTGTCTCGTTTAGTAATCAGAGAGATAGCATAGGAATCTGACTCAATTACGTGGGAGTTTACCCGACTCCAGATCACAAGCCCTAAACCGCCAAGCATGTCTCGAGAGTGCACGGTGTATAGAGGTGGGGAAATGCAGGCAGGGGCGGACCGACAGAGGTGGCGCAGGCGAGGTGGGTACTGGGTGTGGTGTGGGACCTTGGGTGGCCGTGTAAAAAAAAGGAAACGGCAAGCAGGTGAAATTCTTCACCGGTAACTGGGATCAAAGTAAAAAAATAAACTCAGTGACCATCTGTTGTTCCAGTTTTGACATGAGGATTTCTCGACCAGTCTCAGAGTTTTGACATCAAAGAGAGGCCTCTGAATCACCATAGTGTCGATAATTCTCTCATAAAAAGAAAAAACCTGCGCAACCAAAACTGGGATTCAATGGGCACCCAAATGGCCTGACAGATGAATGGCCCTAGTGGTTACATACGGCAAATGAATGATGCGTTTTGTATCCTTGTGTTCCGTTTTATGCAAGGACTACATCTATCTCGTCTTCGAGTCCTTTAAGACAGCGGCGGCGGCGTTGCGTCCTGGCGCGCCCATCACCACGCCACCTGGGTGTGCACCGCTCCCGCATAGGAGCAGACCCTTCACAGGGGTTCTGTAATCCGACCTGCATGATCCAAAGTGCAGACAGGCTAGTCACGACTTCTAACTTTTAAGCTTCTGAGATTGGCAAGGAGAAGGATTATTAATAGAGAATAGATATGCATCAGAGTTCGAGTCATACCATCCCTTGGCAGGCCTCATGAGGAAAAGAGAATCCAAGCCCATTGCACCATGGAAAATGTTGCCTCCTGCGAAAGGCGGACCGAAGAAAAGCTAGGTTTTCAACCGGTGAATCAAAACGCCCAAAAGGATGAAGCATGCACAACATGTAAAAGAAAAAAGTGTGTTGTGGGTGGGGATGGGGGGCTAGTTTTACCTGTTAGACCAAACTCTTTTTCAAGATCAGGTGGAGTCAGCATATCATAGCCTACCACCGATGAGCTAAATCCCGGCACGTACTCATCGATCAGAGAAAAGCATCGCTTAGCAAAGGCTTCCTGAAAATTGGTTTCCATCAAAATGGTCAGTGATGGTAAATTCAGAGAATACTCCTCTCCACAGATGGTGTTTAGCGACACTGCCTAACAATATTTGTTGGGCAATCTGAGTGAGTCATCAGGATGTGCAGAGTGTACAGTGAGATCAAAGTGCGGGTAAGATCAACATACTCTGACATTGGAATCCTGCCAGCTGCCTTCTGATTGTACGGTGTGTACTGAACTAAAAGATTAATAACATGCTGACCTATCGAAAGGGCAATGCAAAAAGATAGAAACTGTGTCATAGTAGGAACGAAATTGCCTGGGACACATAAAGAGTAGATGCCGGATCCAATGATAGTTGATATTAGATTATGTAAATAGTGGCCCATTGGGCCTGGCTTAGAATTACCCATCAGGGTGTGGCTGCGGCGGCGGCTGGCTTGTTGCCCTTGCCCAAGCCTGCCTGCCTGCGCCCGATTAGGATCGGCGCCTAAGGTCTGGTCAACTCTAGGCGCTCCCATGATCCTAATCAATCAATCTTTTTGAGCCGTATACTCTTTTCATGGTATCACGAGTCCGGGATTCTCCCGATTCGCTTCTGCTGCCCTAACCCTATGGCTTCCCCAGTTGATACCGCTGATCTCGCCGCTGCTGCCTTGGCGCGCGACTCTACCACCGGCCTGATCAACAACAACTCCGGCGATGCTGCTGCTGACACTGCGCGTGCCGGCCAGGAGGAAGAGGCCGCTGCCGACGAAGCCCTCGCCCTGCGCGACGTTGCCCTGACGCGCGCGCTCCAAGCTGAAAAAGAGGCCGCCGCTGCGGCCAAGGAGCGCGCCGCTGCCGAGGAGCGCGAGCGCCGCGCTTTGGAGCGCGCTGCCACCGAGCGTGCGGCGGCTGCCGCCGCTGCCCTAAAGATCGTCCCCTCCCCCGACGCCAAGGCTTCCTCCACTGCTGGAGGCAGCGACAACACCCTGGAGGCCGCAGCCATCCTCAACTTTCATGCCCAGGCAGTCCCGATTGTTTTGGATCTCCGCTCCGACGACTATCTCCATTGGCGCGAGCACTTCCTCCTCACCCTAGGGAGGTACTCCCTGGACACTCATGTCCTTGCTGATCCTCCTGCTGTCCGCTCCCCAGATTGGACTCGCATGGGCATTACGAGTGATTAGGAGAGGAGGCATGGCCCATGTTTGCCACAGCCACAAGGAAGCTCCGCCCCCTGGAAACAACTAATAATGAAACCAAAACACTAACAAGCAGGTTTGACCACATAGTATGATGCCATTTTCTATAGAATCCTTGAAAAGTTGTTTGCCTAGCCAGTAGACAAACACACCAGTTGCCATCTATTCAGTTTAATCCTATTCTACAGTCGAATAGAATGACAAAGATAAGCATCTCGGAGAGTCAAAGTTAGAAGCATACGCCCAAACACCACGTTGGCCACCAGTCTCCCCCATGACATGGTGCAGGAGAACATATCCAGAACCTGGAGTGTGCACACCAGCCTATAGAAGGGATATCCAGCAGTCAAATGTCAATACGGTAGGCGAAAGATTTCTGCTTAGTTCATTTAAAGCACCCTTACCATACTACCTATGACAGCATCAGTTGCAAGAGTCGCCTTCAACAAGTCAATGACAAGGCTTTTTGTTCACGGGCAAAAGAAGGTTAAGTGAGAAGGCTGCCAAGTGAAACAAAGCAATCACACAGTCGCCTCACACGATCAAACGTGAACACTGAACAGAAGTATTTAAGAATAGATGGGCTGATTTCTTGACCTCAAACCAGTAGTTCAAGATTTTCGATGTTGGTGAAAGGAGAAGATCAAAGAATTCCCTGCCAGCAACAAATTGATTTTCAGAAAGGGTTGCACAAATGGCATCACAGCTGTATCGCGAGAGGGATAAGTACTTCGTACTCACACCGTGTTCTTCTGCCCCTGCTGCATCACATGGCGAAGAAGTTGGCCCCGGAATGCTGAATTGTCGACCCTATCCTTCATTCTGTCAATCATAGAGGCATGGAACTCCTGCCTCAGCTCAGGCGGAGTCGAGTCTATGACAAAGTCCATGAGCTTGCAGAACTTCTCCAGCTTCTCCTCATACCTGCATTGACATAAAAATCCTACCAAGATCATCGTAAAGCGCTAAGATATAAATACAGAGAGAGACGACAGGAATGTAGACATTTAATCCAAGATCATTCCAAGCTAAACTCCACCTTGGATATTGCCACGCATCGTTCTTGGAGAACTTGCTGATCTCTGAGTGGTTTAGCTCCGCATCTGGACCGAGAAGCAGGTACCTATCGTCAAGGCACGGCGTGAAGGATGAAGGGTTCCGCGGCAGCAGCTTCAGCCCGTGCCTCTCCAGCTCCAGCTCGCTGGCATATGGTATGCAAGCACCCGCAGCAGCATTGTCATCAGCACCACATACGAAGCATCAGTCCGTAGTTCAGAATTCAGTGCAGAGAACAGTAGACACTGACAGAAATAGAATAGAAAGATTGCAGAATGCATCTAGGTACGAGGCTGCTGTGCGTGAATCTGATTGACAGGAACGGAGGGCCGCAATCGCAAAAAGATGCGTCCTTGCGTCGGGGAGGGTACCGGATTATGGCGGGGCGGAGGAGGCTGAGGAGGTAGCTGCAGCGGGAGAAGCGGAAGCCGGGGACGAGGTCCGACTCCGAGACCTGGCCCCGCCCAGGACGCCCCGGCGCTCCAGCACGACGATGGAGCGGCCGGCGCGGGCGAGGTAGGCGACAGCGACGAGGCCGTTGTGGCCGCCGCCGATGACCACCGCGTCCCACCGCTTGCCTCTGGGCAGCTGCAACGACGCGGACAGCGCCGCCGCGGCATCCGTGGAGAAGCGTCGGCGATGGGCGGCGCCTCGCTGCCGGCTACATGGGAGGTTTTGTTTGGGTTCAGTTCAGCCGCCGGCGCGCAGCGCAGCGCAGCGCAGTGGAGGGGAGCTGGCCGGGGGATATTTTCATCGTTTGCCATTTTTTATGGAATCTAATGTTTTTGCCACCGTGAAATGCAAAAGTCTTAATAATTTGTCACTTTGTGCGACGTGGCATGCTAGGGAGACTGGAATAGCGTGGCGAGAGCTTGTGAAAGTACCAGATTGCCCCTGCCTCTCCCCACTTAACTGTAAGCTCATGTCTATGACAGCTGGCCCCTACATGTCAGACCCTTCTTCTACCTTCGGCTCCAATCCTCCCCTCCCTCGTCGTCCCACAGCCCCCTCCCCGGCTCTGTCGTCCTCTCGCGGCCTCGGATCGGCCGCCGCACACCCTGCCCGAGCTCGTCGGCGTCGACCGCTTCCATCCATCTCGATCGACCCCGCTCCCACCCCAACCAGACGACGCCGACCTACAACTCCTTCAACTCCGCGTCTCCACCTCTTCCGCTTCCGCATGCTGATTGATTGAATTGAATATTCTCTCTTTCCTTCCCCAGCTGCTCCTACTGTTTCATTCATCTCCCGTACCAGAAACCGGCCACCACCGCGGAGGCAAACTCCAAGGAACGATCTTGATCCATCCGGGAGGGACTAGGAAGCCAGCGAGCCGATCGACGAGAACTGGCGAGCAGAGCAGCAGAGCGATCCCAAAGACAGAGCCAGCCATGAACAGCCTGCTCTCGAGCTCGTGGAAGCGCGGTGGCGGAGAAGGGGGCATCGAGTCCAGCGGTGTGGAGATGTCCGGGAGCGCGTTGGAGGGCGCGATCCTGGACCGGATTCCGACGCGGCCGCCGGGGCGTCGAGGTCGCGCGGCGCCGCCGACCCGAGCGAGGCATCGGAGGCTGCCCCCGGCCGTTGTTCTTTTATTTGGCATGAGGTGAGTGATGACATATGGGGCCCAACTGTAATTGGGACTGAGGGAATCTGCACGGGAAAAAAAGAGGGCTATCTTGGTCATTCAAACGCTTGGCATACGCCTTTGCCCTGTTGGCGGTTCGAGTTGGCATGTCAGACACAGCTACAAATTATTAGGATTTTCACGTTTCACGGTGGCAAAAAACATTGCATTCCATACAAAAGCGGTAAACGAAGAAATGACCTTCGTAAAAGTGGCAACCAATTAAATATTCTGATGGGCGGAATCCTTCGCTCTTCCTCACACCGCGGTCACCAGTGTGTCGTGTCACGTGTGCGGTGGTAACCGTAGATTGCGCGACCGCTACCAAGAAGACGGGTTTCAGGAAATATGTATTGTTAGTCGCAGACCATGAGAAAACACTTACCACGGCATCTAGTGCTTGTTTGCTTTCCATGAGCTAAAGCAAATTGCCTAAAATTTAGGCACTTTTAGCTCATCTTTGAGAGCTAAAACACCAACTAATTTTTAGGAGCTCTATTGTCTCCAAACAGTTCAGCTAATGGCCAGCTAATTTTTAGCCCAAGGCCCAGCTAGAAATTAGCCATTTGCTAAGGAAACCCAGCTAATTGTAGCTAATTTTGAAGAAATGACATGTATGCCCTTCCACAATCGCCACTGCCTGTCGCTCGCCTTCGTGCTTCCGCCATCGCCCGTGCCGCGGGTCCCCTCGCCTCCACCGGTGCCTGCACCACGGGCCCCTCGCCCGCGCCTCGCCGCATCTTGCCCAACCTCGCCCGCCTCCGCCTCGCCGCCACGCGGTCGGCTCGCTGTCGCCCGGCCTCACCGCATCAGGCCGCCACCCATTGCCTCTGCCTTCACCTCCCTCCACCACATGGCCTTGCCACCTCGCGTGCCTCCGCGACCCGCCGCGGCCGACCGCCTCGCCCGCATCCTCTTCCCCATCGCGGCCCAACTGCCTCGCCCGCCGCCTCCCTGCCGCAGCCGACCACCTCGCTGGCCGTGGCCGTGTCTCACTCGCGGATCGGAGGGGAAAGAAGGAACAAGAAAGGGGAAGGTAGAAGAGAATGAGGGGTACTCTAGACAACAACATCAATTTTTATCTACCTATTAGCTGTGCATCCAAACAGTACCAGCTAATTTTTAACTAGCTAATAACTAGCTAGCTAATCTTTAGCTACAGCTAAAAAATAGTTGAGGTGATCCAAACAAAGCTTAAAGCAAACATTTTAGTTATTTTTAGCTTTTGCTGTTTGGAACTTTAGCTTTTAAAGACTAAACTTTAGTCAGTTGCTTTACTCCATGGGGACCCTACATCTTGCGTTTGTCCAATTTCTGTCTTCAACTTTAAAACAGTTTTATAGCCTACATCATAGCTCAAATTGAACTGTGTGAACAATCGTACAACAGTGTCATCGTAATCCCATTATTGATCAAATCATGATGTACGTGTAGATCCACACACACACATACTAGATATGTAGCTGCGCCTATGTACATATACGTACCACACGTACGGCTTAGTTCTGCCGGCCTATTTATATAAGCGTCAGTTTTGTACATACAGCAAGATACGAATATATACATACTTGTCCGTCAGACCAACCTACTTGGCGCATGCAAACACAAAAAAAACTTTAAAATATAAAATGTGATAATACCTGTTAACCGATTTTGTGGGGAAGGGTCTGTCGAATTTTTCACCTTCTTCAGCGGTGTGTGAGCTAGCTCTCCATTAACTCCGTAAAGGCGATTAGCTTTTATATTAGTACCTGTAATGCGTAGTAATTAAAGTATTTAGAAACAAGTTTATGTACTCTGTCGTTCCTTTTTATTTGAAGTTTCTTATCTTAGTTTAAAAAGAATTAGCCCGTGACCAATAATCAGAAACAGGTAACTCTTTGGGATATATGATTACTACCTGCAGTGCGTAGTAATTTTGTGTTACTGCAGCAGCCATTAGTGTTCCTCTGATGTAATTCTCCGCGTAGTGTGCATGTACTACGTACTGCTTGCTTCCTTTGGTTTGCAGCCATACTGAATGGCTCAGTAGTGTAACATCCACTGACGATAGAGTCGTCAGTGCGTGGACTGTGAACAACTGAACATGCATGGCATGGCAGCGTACCATCCTACACATTTTTGTAGGACACGATGACGACTCATCAGATTGCTCTGGTTAACCGGTCGGGGTACAGTGCGCGCCAACAGTGTCGTCACCATGCAACAAATGTGCTAGATTTTGGCCTCCGGTGACGTACCATCGAGCACCTAATAATCTATATCCATACCAAATATCAAAGCAGGGAAGGATTATTATCTGTCCTGACGGACAGGCCCCACCTGCTAGTCGCCGCCGCCCACTTTCTGCGCCGTCTTCTTCATCCGTCGCAGTTCGTCGCAGGTGGACCCGATGGCCCATCGTGATAAAAAAAAAGCCCAGAACAAGAGGCGAAGCAAGATCGATGAACATGATAATTGATTCTTGACTGTCCGCCAAGAACAAGAGCCAAAAACAATAATCTCACCTCACCTCAAAAACTTTGTTTATACATGTTCATAGTTGTTGGCGAACCATCGGAACCAAAGCAACAAGAGAGGCAAACCTACAAGAGAGGCAAACGAATCAGTTGCGAACATTCAGATCGCCGCTGTCCTCTCTGCGACGAAGCTGGAGGATGAGGCAGTCTAGTGGAGGCGTGCCGGCGCTAGGCCTGCGCTCCGCGTTGGCCCTCTCCCGGCGGTGGAGCTTTGGAGACGTGCGAGCTAGGGCCGGATTTTGCGGATCTGCTCGCTGGGAAGAGCTCGAGGCCGAGCTGCCGCTGAAGGAGAGGAGTCCCGGCGGTGGCCCGGGATCTACTCGCGCGGCGGTGGAGCTTGGAGGAGGCGGGACCGGATCTTGGAGGCGCGTGCCGGTGGGGAGGTGGCGCCAGCCAGCGGAGGAGGAAGTGGGTCGGCGGGGCCCGGATCCTTGGAGCCGTGCCGGCGGTGGGAGGAGGACGAGGCGGCCTGGTGGAGAGTGGGTCGGTGGGGGGTGAGAGAGACGGTGGAGGGGAATAGAGAAAATAAAAAAAAGGAAGAGGGATTTCTGGTGGGGAAAATTTGGCTCGATGACTTTGTATTCTGGTGGGGGGGGAGGGGGCTGGCTGCTGCTCATTGGAGAGAAGTTAGAAGTTGCTGGCGATGATTTGAGTGGAAGAGATTGTGTGGATATATTTGTTGGATGGCTTTACACCGGCGGGCTATATTATGGGACAAATGCAATCTGTAAAATGAAATTTCACTCGAAATTATTTCGGAATCACATTATGGCCTTTACACGGGCGGGCTAAGATTATGGGACAAATGCAACCTGTAAAATGAATTTGATTCGAAATTATTTCAGAATCACATTAGATTGACAGGTTTCTAAAGATCGCCCGAAACTGATTAAGGATTTTAGAATCCGAACAAGAGTTAGCTTGAATTTCAGAATTTATGCACAAGATCTATAGTGTTTTTTTCTTGATAATGCTTGTATATTCATAATCCAGTTTTGTAATTGGGTAAAGTTGAGAGATGAATTGGTCAACATACATTATATGAGTTTTTGAGAAAATCTCTATCTAATATTAAAAGAATAAGGTTTTATGATCCATCTATTCACAAAAATGACAGGTAGGACCGGCTTTACACGTGCACCCTCAAGAGCAACCCACGTGAAAACGGACTCTCCTTTTGCATATGGAAATGTTCTATATTCGGACTGCAGGAGCAGCGCACATGAAAATGGACGTTCCGGTTGCATACATACGCCGTTTTCGACGTTTGGAGAGCTAAAATTGTAATCTTTCCAACCAAACTGATATCAGCATAAAATTCGTTTGCAATCAATGTGAATCATCGAAATAATATGATATGGAATTTATTCACGAATATGATTTGGACTGCAGCAGGAACCCACACGAAAACAGACTCTCAACAGGAATCGTCGAAACAATATTACGTAAAATTTATTCGAGATCCCGATTCAGACAGACATAGATATTTTTAAGGATTTTTTTCTCCCGTTGCAAGCACTTTTGCTAAATTACTACTAATATACTGGCTCACACGAGAAATACAGTAAGTATATAATAAACATTGTAGACGGTTATTGTTGTGGAACGTCCAACACACACCATGCATATATAATGTGCTGCGCATTAACATTTAGTACTCACTTCGGTCATTAATATATAATGTTTTTAGTATGATTTATACTAAAAAGTCATATATTAATAATCAGAGGCATGTACTGCCATGTGTATACATATACAGTTTTCTTGTAGCTTCTGTTCATTTTAGGCTGTGGCTGCGGCTGATTCTACTGTTTCCACTGTGCACATGCTGTCAAATCCTGTAGCAGAATTTTTTAGGCTATTTACACTCATCCAACACTAAATTCCAACGATAAAAGGAATATTTCATCCAAATTATCGTCTTTTTGAATTACAGTTACCAATTCTCCACGTCCATATTAACTCTATCCCCCAACTCTGTACCAACTACCCTAATTTATTACTATTTTCCATTTTTATTTCTTTTCTCCCCTCTCCCATCCCCATCCGCGCTGGTTTTCTTCCTTGCGCCTCTGCCGCCTCCTTCCCTCCGTGCCGCCCGCCCGTCCGCACCGACCACCTTGCCTCCCCCGCCGGCCGCCGCGGCTCCCCATGCGCCGCCTTCTCCTCCTCCGCGCCATGGCCCATCCTTCTCCCCGCCATGACCGCGGCGCTCCGCCCGACCGCCTGCGCCAGCTGCGCCACTCGCACTGGCGTCGTCCGCCGCCGCGCCTTCTCCTTTCCCGCACCGGCCTTCTCCTCTGCCCACCATGGCCGCCGACCCCTGGATCTGTCGCCGCCCGCGCCTCAACGCCGACGCCTGCGTGGGAGCCGCCTCGTCGCCTCCGCCGCCCGCTTCCCCGAGAGCCGGCCAGATCCGGCGACGCCTCCTCCCCTCCACACCCGCCGGCACCTCCTTCCTCCACTCTGGCCGTCGGCCCACCACCCCACGGCGCCCGGATCCGCCTCCATGGCCTCCTTCTTCCTCCTCCACGGCCACCGGCGCCCGGATCCGCCTCCGCCGCCGCCGGATCCGGCCTCTGGGAGCGCTGCAGCCTCTCCATGGCCTCCCTCTTACTCCTCGCGCGCCTTCCGTCTTGGTCTTGGCGCGAGCAGCCGGCGGTTGCCAACGTGGAGGGAAGAGAGTGCATAGGGTGGGTCCTGCAAGCGCTCCATATTTGGGGTCGGACTCAGCCGACTCCACGATGGAGTTGGGCATGCAGTCGTCCACTGCACCATGCGAGTCGACCCTAAATGTTTAGGGGAGGCTTCCAGTCCACCGCTGTGGACAGCCTTAGCACACATTCCTGTAGCAGCCGTACAGTCCAGCCTAAGCAATCTATCAGGCGCATATGACCGGCCAGGAACGAACGGGCCCGGGGACTTGCTTTGTCGAGAACTCAACCCACCCGGGCCAGAATGCTTTGGGGGCCGGGCCGGCGTAAAAGCGGCGTTGACGTGGCCTGGGTCTTGAGCTTGGCTCTGCAGCATCCTCTCCTAAGCTGTGTTTTTTGTTCTTAAAAAACAGTTGGCTGCCCTAATTAATGTTGATGCTCGTCAACCCTTGCTAAGTACGGTAAATATTGATGCCGGCCCTAGTGCAATACTCTTTTATGACGCGGCGTACATGACACGTGTATAATTATATAAACTTTTCTCTAAAGTCAATTTTGTCGCTTCGAGAACAAAAAAAAGAGTTTATGCAACGTGAGTCAAGTGTCGAGCTCAAGTCAATTATCATACATAGTATAATGCCACCGAAAATAACAAGACGAGTGCACGCACATACAGTGCCAAGGGAAGACAGAGATGAAACAAGCTATCCATATTTCCTAACTTAAACAACCAACACCAGCAGTTAAAACAAACCCCGGCCTCTTTACGTACAAAGTCCCCTCACATCAAAGGATGAGTGGCACACATTGACAAAGGTTCTAGTCTCTCACAATACCAAAAAGAAACTACTAGTACCCTGATATGGGACAGAATGGAAGCATTGGTGGAATCCCCGTTACAGAGCGATTATGATCCTTCCTCGATCTTCCATAGGTGTGTCCGCAGTAAGCTTATCCTGGGCAAAAAAAATACAAAGTCAGCAGGAAATACATCAAAACAAGCACAGAATATTATACTATCATATCATGTGAAAATGGGAAGATTGGTCTAACTACACCTTGCAAATAAGTCACCATGTGATAGAATTGCTTAGGTTTATGAATAACGAGCCACACCAAGACAGAAGATGCCCAATATTCTTAATAGTGACAACTGAACATGGCAGGCAAAAACAGGAAATTGATCCAGAGTTGCAACAAACAAAACCAATGGGCACATGTTAGTTCCCAACAATGCTTAGAATTAACTACTAGCAAATGGCATGGTCATTCAAATACAAAGGCTAGACATAACAATCAGCTTACAAAAACAAGTTGAGAATTTAATGCTGACACATACTAACATTACAAACTAGAGGGATTTTGTGCCCCCAACATCAGATTTGTTCCTTAAATAGTTACAGTAAACACTATATCAACGAATTTGACCTTGACCCTAACATGCTATTCATGCTATTCCCTGTGTCCCAAATTGTAAGGGGTTCTAAGCCTCTACTAGATTCATTCATTACTCCATGAATGTGTGTTCAATGTGTGTCTAGATTCATCAACATCCATGAATGTGAATAGATAAAAAGAGAGCTAGAACACTTACAATTTGGGACGGAGAGAGAAACATATTAACGAGAGTCAAGTATCTAACACTAATCCAAAGTAGCTCTAGTAACAAATGATATTTCTACAATGCAAGATATGTTTCTATGCCAAGAAGAATAGGCTTCTTTACTCAACTTCTCCTTTCAATCAAATATATATCAGAGAAAGCTTCCTTAAAGACTTGGCTCATCATTGTTATATATTTGCATCTCACTGCATAGCCTTGTTTCTTAAACTAGTAGCAAATTATAGTAGTCCTAGACATAATTCCTGTTCAACCACAAATAATATGCCAGAAGTTCACTGGTTAAGAACTTAGAAGATATTTCAGGTTACACCTAAAATAATTGATATTACCGCATACTCGTCCATCAACCAGGCCCTTTCTTTCTTTCCATGTTGTTCATCCAGATGACACAAACATATTATAAGAACCAAAGTAGCTAGTACTTCCTCTTATATCACAAATATAAGTCCATCTATATCTGTCCTAAGTCAAGCTTTCTACAACCTTTGAAAATACATTGTCTCAAATAAACACAAAAGTTATATACAATATAAAATAGCTTCCGTAATGAATATAGTAAACTATCAATCCTATATTTTCAATCTGTATAAAAATTGAAATATTGTTGGTCAGAATTGAAAATGAATGAATCCTATATTTTCAATCTGTATAAAAATTGAAATATTGTTGGTCAGAATTGAAAATGAATGACTTGGGACAGACCTAGATGGACTAATATATTGTGATTGGAGAAAGTAGCAAACTAGCAACCACCAGAATTCACTAGGGATAGGGAAATAATAAGGGTTATGAAGCTGTGGTATAGGAGGATATCAAATTCTAATATCATTAACATGTGTTAGGTTTGTGTTTAATATCAAACATTGAGACTCTGATCAACAAAGCAGAAACACATTTCGCCAAAAGGAACATGAAACTCATCAGATTTGTCCTACAGAATCCATCGATCAACATACTGCATCTAAAAATTGGCAGAACAAGGTTTCCATTATTGGTGCTATTGGTTAGTGATACCATTTACAAGTGTGCACATTTTGAGAGCACAAAATGCGCGGCTGCTAACTGCCTAGCTACCATGCACAACAGACACCTTGCACAACAAACAACTGTAGATTAGAACCATACATCTACCATACCAACGGACACAGATAGAATAGTTATATAAACAAACAAACAAGCAGATCTCATCAACTATGCATTGTGGAAAACAATAAAATACGCTAGTCATGTAGCTATGGAAGCAAGTCAGAAGAAAATCGATCTTAAACAGCTTTGGATCCAAAGAATGCGACTCAAAACTTACAGGTAAGAAGCTACTGGGGCGGGTTCTGTCCAGGCTGTTGTGGACCAGGCGGTGGGGGAGGCATTCCTGGCCTGAACGGCGGGGGCGGCATCCCAGGCCTCATTCCAGGCGGTGGTGGCCCCGGCATCCCGGGCCTTACCTGTGGCGGGCCCATCGGCGGCGGGCCCCTCATGAACTGCTGCGGCGGTGCTCCAGGGAAGGGAGCAGGCGGCGCCCCAGGCGGGCGTTGGAACTGCATCGGCATCTGGGGCGGCATTCCAGGCCGCATTGGCGGAGGCGGCATCCCCTGCGGCGGGCGCACGACCTGCGGGTACGCCACGGGCGGAGCAGACAGGTTGGGCATCGGCGGCCGCGAGATCTGTGGCTGCATCATGCCGGGGGAGGGTCCACCCACTCCCCGCACAGGGCCGGCGAGGCCGGGAGCTGCCTGGAGCAGCGGGCCTGTGGGCACACCGCGTCCGGCGGCGCGGCCGACACCGGGGCCGGCGAGGGCTCCGCCCGCCGCGGCGGCCTTGGCGCGAGACTCGTCGGGCGGCGGCGGGCCCTCGACGGTCATGGAGATGACCTCCTCGCCGCGCAGCAGGAGGAGGCCGAGCGTGCGGCGCTCCTCGCGGTCGCCGGTGGTCTTGGAGGACTTGGAGGGCGGGAGGCGGCGGAACTCCTCGCAGTCGCCGAGGACGAGGTTCATGTGGCGGTCGAACGCCATGAACTTGCCCACGAGCTGGCGCCCGTCCTGGATCGTCACCCGCATGCGGTAGTTGATGAACTGGAGCATCTTGGAGCCCTTCGGGTTCGACATGGCGGCGTCGCCGGGGGGAGGGCAGCCGCGGCGACTAGGGTTAGGGTTTCGGCGAAGAGGGGGAGGAGGCGGCGGCGGGGGCGGGGGCGAATGAGGAGAGGGTTTTCGAGAGGGTTTGAGTTTGGCGTCGGAGGAGCGGGGTGGTTTTATGGGCCTTCTGTAGTGTCGTTTCGTTTTGGGCCCGTTGGAGAAGAGCAGGAGTTCAATAACGAATAATTTCTCTCCTTGAACTATCGCTGTGAGCTTCCTCCACAAACTGCAATACAAGACTTGCCTCCTCGACTTTTCAAACAATTTAAATTACCTCACTACCTAAAATGTTTTCAAAGAGTCTTTGAGTCACATAATCTTTTCTAGTCTATAAATCGATTACGGCAAACACCTGATAATGTTTGTAAATTGTAAACCAAAAAAGATATTTAACTTTCTGAAAGTTATGGGGAAAATCCCAGAGATAGATTGAGACACGAGAAATCCAAATAAAATATTTGGTCCTGATGAAAGTAACTTTGGAGGATCTTGTGGAAATTGGATTCAGCCATAGAGAAATTTCCCAAAGGATTCTAATCAACTTTTAAACCTTGTTTTGAAAACATTCCACAACAGGCACAAGAGCTGCAACCGATATCTATGGAATAAGTATGGTTGCATTTAGTTTTAAGGCCTAGTTTATATACTTTTTGATTGGAGTGGTTTTGAGATGTTTTAAAAGGATTGGAGTTTTGAGATGTTTTAAAAGGATTGGAGTGTGTTTAAATCTACACTGTATAAAAAACAACTCAATCTCTTCCAATCCACTTCAATCCAACGGTACCCAAACTAGGCCTAATGTGTATTGTGTTCATATTGGTGACACCTCGTATTTCTATTGTAGAAAGTATTGAAAATGTCTTAGACATCCATCATAATATTTTCAAAAAATTTCTAGATTTATCAAAAATTTCCTCATTTATTTAAAGCTAAATCTAATATTTAAATTTTTAGAGATGTTTTCCTAATATAAAAAATGTTTTGTTCGGGTTTTTCTATCCCAATATATCTTTAGGAGTTTTCTAAAAAATGTTTTGAAGTTTGAAGTTAGGTTTCATGGTTAAACCTTATTTGGTGCTTAGCGAATTTTTTAAACTAATAAGGTGGATAAGATGGTAAGTTTAAAAAGTTTTTGAAGTCAATAAAGGCATGTTGTCAAGTAAAGGAGTTTAGGGATGAAATACAGACTCTAGAAAAAATCAGTGAGATAGATAGACTTCTTCCAAGCATAATTTGTAGCTCACTAGTATATAATGAGCTTGCATTTGCCGCATTCACCACATTGCATGACAATGCTTACTCAATCTCCATAATTTAGCATGCCATGCGCTTTTTAAATTTTCTTTATGTTAAGTCTGGGACAGGAGAGCATCACCCCTATGAGAACTAGATTCTCAAATCCAATGAGGAAAACCCCTCACCATTTAGATTTTATGTGTTCCAACAAATTCCCTTTCCCACTTCCACCGGGAGAAGGTTTTTCTCGACTTCGAAACTCGGTTCCTCATGTCTTAAGGCCTTGTTCGGTTTAAGGGGAATTGAAGGGATTTAAAGAAATTAAATTCCTTCCAAGCAAAATTTGAATAAAAGGAGATTTATTCCTCCTCAATCCCTTCCGATACCCATCCAAAAAGCCATAAAGAAAAAAAAAGGAACAAACCCATTCGAATTCAACATCCAGTCATATCTAGGAGATGAGGAAGAGGAGCATCACGGCTTGCGCGCCGGCTGTATCGTGCGCCCCTGCCACTTTGCATGCCACCACCCTCGCTTTCTAGAGAGCCACGGTGCTCGTCACTCGTCTTGCTCGCCCGACCTCTAGTGTGTGTATATATAATATATTTATTGAAATTGATTTTACCGTAAAATTCGTCTTTTCATCTACAGAGTACAAATTATTTCCGTCATTGAAGTTGAGTGGATAACTCGGTATACACATGCATACATTGTAAACATCGATCGATATTGCTGCTGATACATCAAATATTTTAAGCACCATATCTCTCTCTGCCTATATATAAGCACACCCGAAGAACGCGTCAAATTACAAACCAGGACACACACATTTGGAGTTATATATATTGGTCGCGGGGGCCGCGTTGCTGCTGCCGGCCGGATGAACTCGATGCCTAGCAGAACAGGAGAGCGGCCGCGGCGCCGGCTGCCGCGAGAACCGCCGCCGCGACACCCCCGCCCTGTGCGCGCGCCGGCGGCGCCGGAGAGGAGAGCTTGACCTCCGGGAGGACAGTGACGTTGAACCTCATGCCCTGGGAGCAGTCGTCGCTCACCCCGGAGAGGAACCACCACTGGCCGGACTTGCTGAGGGCGACGCGGTCGTCGCCAGAGGTCCACACGCCGAGGCTGTTGGCCTGGCTGCACGCCGCGAAGCTCCCCTCCGTCGCCTGCACCACCGAGTGCTGGCCCTTGGCGTACCTGAACACTGCATATATATGCATGCACGATCGACACCCGGCCGGACAGGCAGAGAGTCGATCAGATCAATACAAGACACGTCCGGCGGCGAATGAAGATCGAGAGGCTGCTGATAAGGTATGGTTGGGGCCGGCCGGCGCACCTAGCGTGTCGTTGACGACGAACTCGTTGCCGTCCACCCACTTGTCGTAGTCGAAGTTGGGGCGCCAGCCCTGGGCGTCCCCGACCAAGATGTCGGCGGCGAAGGCGGCCGGCGCTGCTGCGAGGACGGCGGCGACGGCAAGCACTGCTGCGGCGACTAGCGCTTGCTTGGAAGCAGCAGCCATTGATAATCGATGCAGTGCACACAAGAGACCAGCTGTTTTTCCTATCTGTAAATGTAATCCCTGAGCTGTGGTGGTGACTCTGCTGTTCTTCTGCTGCTGGCCGTCGACCATCGTGCGTGTAGTATGTTATATATACTTCAAGGAGCGAGCACAGTCGCACAAATATATGGAACGATCTGTTAAGCACTTAAGCACAGCGCGTACGTGGTAATTAATAAACAATGTCCGAGAAGCATGTTTTTGTGCGCATTGTTATCATCCTCAGCTGGCGTCTAGGGATCGGAGGAGGAATCCATGCGTGCATCATATCGCGCGGATATTGCACAGAGAGAGCATGTTCATATGGACCTCGGATGCGTCGATCGGTCTTCATTAGTTTGCTAAGCTTGCTGGCAACGTTGTCTCCAGGTGTATTGAATTGACCCCATCACGAAATTACGCGGTAAAAGCTAGAGCATGGGAGTTTCCGATATTTTGGCAACTAGTACGATCGGTGTACGGTACGGATCGGAGGTGGGAGATGGATATCCGGTACGGAGAACAGTAATAATACTAGCAGTGCAGCTAGCTGCAGCCTGCAGGGGCCCAAGGGCTTGGACCATCCCAATGGCAATGGACAAATGCATTGTCTATTCATATTCCTCTACTGTTTTAATCATTTTTTTTTCTGTCTACAGTAGTGTTACAGTGTCAAACAGTGTATATACAGTCGTTTTAGGCAATCTCATTGGAGATAGCCTTATGGTATGCTATGGTTTTAGACATTTTGTCAGAATGCAGGATTTCCGCGTAAACTACACGCAGAAAATAGTTCAAAAACACATAAAGACGTAAGTGAATCCTCCAAATCCAAAAGACGGTGAGCTGGTTCTATCTTTGTATTTCGTTAGAGGGATGACATTGTTCTATGATTCGTTTACCATCGTTAAATCCAAAGCCTGCTGGTCGTGAAACACCTGTATCGAAGCATATCGGGCACTCGGGGTGGTGCCCTTGCTAGGCCATGAGCTCGGTTGGCAAGGCTGGTCCTTGGCCGCCTCCAGTGATGACAGGGGGGGGGGGATCAGGGACAGGGGGAAGAAGACAGGAAGACAACAATGTCCGCCTATGATGTTTAGATTAGGCAATTCTAGATACTGAGTGTAGGGATGAGTAACTAAGATATCTGTTATAGGCAATCACAGGCTCCATTCGACACAACGTCACAATACAATTCATCCGCAATACATATGGGACACCATGCAGGTCGCAGGAGGCACCCTCCATCTATCTGATCGAATCGTTCTGGAGAGGTCGGCTACATCCTATCATATCAAAGTCCTAAAACGAACACAATCATACTTTTATAGAGAAAAATCAATATCTTGGACACTTATGGTAAACTAAATATCTGTTATATATGACAAATTGACAGTGCAACGATAGCGTTGGATCTCAGCTTGATCTTTTGTGTAGCCCTGGGGCTTTGGCTGCTGTGTGTGGCTGGTGGCAAGCAGGAGATAGCGAACACCATGCATTTACATAGTTTAAATAAAGATATATGTCTCAAAATATATCTTCTAGTCAAGCCTATAAATATGTATACCCTCTATACTTGTACTCTATACCATATATAATAAGATTGTCTCCCGTGGCCGTTATTTAACCCAACGTATAGGATGCTAGGCTTAGTGGTGGTGCAAGGGAGCAGGCCGGACGATGCTGCTACGAAGCCCGGCCGCTGCTCCATGGCATCGGCATTGGACTGTCTGCATGCACGTGTAGGGCCTAAATTGGAAACGCTGTGTAACTAATAGAAGAACGAGTGAAGTTTTGATTTGGGAACATCAGTTGTGGCACACACTAAAAAGGACAATGATAGCTTCCACATTTATACTCGGGCACACGGAAGGTTTCGGTTTGGCATCTTCTTCGGATCTCGCATTGAAAAGAGGAAGAGATTGCAAAGAGGAAGAGGTTCCAACGGCTAGCCGGTGTTGTTGCAATGTTTGGGTGGTTATTTGCTAGGGTTTGAACCCCAATTGTAACATATCTTTATCTATTTACCGATTTAACACAGGAGGGCATCGTGTTATTGGGTTGGCTTGGAGCCTTGTGGCCTGTTCGGTTGGCGTTTCCTTGCCGCGCTGCATCTGAAGCTGCACGGGAACAGAGAATCATGCAGTCTTGGGTACCGTAGCCACAGTACACATCTGCATGAGCAGCCCGCTGAAAAGAGCCAACCGAACACGCCCTTAGAATAGCCCACGACCTATCTGTACCGTGCCTTGAGCGTTGTTGTGGCCCGTGGCTTGTCCTGGCCCAACCAGCGCGGTTCTTTTGGCAAGCCTATCGTGTCGTGTGTCTAATGTACCATGTTTAATCAGGCTCGGGCCGGGCATCTCGTTTCAACATCTATACTTGGGGCAATGACTATCAAAAAACAACATTTATACCAATATTAGGGTATCATCTTTCATCAGAGCCTCCCATCGTCTGATGTGGTGATGCCACTGCCTAAACCAGCCATCAAATCATACGCATCTGCGATGACGTAATTTCAACATTTTATAGATCTTGCACTTGCATTTAAAGTTGTATCTTTAGAGTAAAGGTAACACACCAATTATTTTGTGAGCTTACATTATTGCAAAATAGATACTCGGAGCCATTGACATACACGGTGAAACAGATGAATTACTAAGGGCATGTTTTGTTGTCGAGATGCGACAAACGCGGTCTAAAGCTAATTTCATCGTCCATCTTCAAACTGTACTGTAAATATACATATACAGTGTGACATCAGTTTAGCTGTAGATGCAGCTATGATTGCAAGAGCACAAACACTAAGAAAAAAAGAAACTCTTTACATCTGAGTTCAATAAAATCTGTAGTGATGGACTTTATTACAATGAACTTATTAATAGAGTTGCCGGCGCTATATATAGCGGACGGCAAACTCAGATCACATGACACATAACTAGGCAGGCTCCTTAATTATACAATAGCGTTGAAACTCTTGTTACCTAGTCCTAGTAGTTGACTGTTCACATAAAACACGAGTTGCAGCAGTAAAACGTACCAAACATGAACAATAACCTCCGAATGAAAAAAAAAATGATCCGACCACACACAAAATGAAGCTAGTCAATAAGTGGTATAACACGATCCTGCAACGCGTCCACGTACGCCTCTCTTCCCACACAGAGCCAGCTGGAGGCGCCCGCCTAGAACGCGAGCGCCGCCGCCGCGACGAGCGCGGCGCCGGCCGCGGCCAGGGCGCCGCCGGCCGCGTAGCTGACGGGCGCGGAGGAGTCCGGGGACGGCGACTGGGCCCGGGGCCGAGGCGCCGTCCTGGACGTCGATGACGAGCTTCATGCCGTTGAGGCAGTGGCCGGGCTTGGTGCAGATGAACCACATCTTGCCGGTGCTGTTGAGCTGGACGACGTCGCTGCCGGAGTCCCAGAATCCGAGCTGGTTGCCCTGCAGGTTGCACGCCGCGAAGTCGTCCTTGCCGACCCGCGCCACCGTGTGGGCGTCCTTGCCGTACATGAACTCTGAAGCCAGCCACAGTTACTAATAAATCACACGTCGACGATTTCCATTTCTAGAAGAGGACGTGCATGAACTGTGCATGATCTAGTAGAGAAGAGTGCGTGTGCCGTCGTCGCCGTGTGTGCTTACTGAGGGTGTCGCCGACGGCGAACTTCTTGCCGTCGGTCCAGCCGGACTCGTTGAACTTGGGGCTCCAGCCGGCGTTGTCCCCGACCATCCACTGCGTGGCGGAGGCCAGCGACGCGAGGCACGCGACGGCGGCGATGGCGGCGAGGAGGACGACGACTTGCCGGGGGTGAGCCATTTCTGCGCCTCTTCTGCTGCTGCTGCTGCTTCAGCTGTTGCGTATATATGTGCTGATGACGCTTGGCGCTGCTAGATCCCTCGCTGCTGTGGAGCAAGAGCGACAGTCTCGCGTGTATTTATACAGCAGATCAGATCAGAGGGCCGGCGGCACAGAGCAGCCTTGACTAGGTAACGCCGGGGCCAGATCGACGCAGGAAGACGAAGTCGATGGTTGCATTGGGATCATCACCGGCGAAGGCCGCGGGGACATGGCAAGAGACAACGTTTGGCGCATTGGTGTTTCCCCCTCTGCCGATTTCGTCGTCGCGCGCGCCAGGGGGTTCGCCGGGTCGGTTGACGTTTTCCTGCTTCCAGGCCCAGGCCATTATTTGTTTGCTGACGACACCTTCGTTGGTGTTGCTCTTGCATGCTCTTCTGGGTCTGGGCTCTGGGGTGGTTCTCCTGTGTGTTTGTGTGTGATGACCTGGTGTGTTTCTGTACTCAGTTATAATCATGTAGTACGGACCGTTACTTCAGTGAACAATGTGGCTATGGCGGCTTCTTCTTCGGAGAGATTTGCCTTTATCCACGTCTAATGTTTTTTTTGGTCAATTGTCCAAACATGATCATATTGTGTTACCAAAATTTAATTTAATTTTGTGAAAACATTTGTGTTATGACTACTGTTAGAAAAAAATCAAATCTTCCCAAAGACAATAATATAAAAAAAATCCCTCCAACGGTTCTAAAAGTTTTGGTGAAAATTATTGGAAAGATAAGCAATGGGTGCAAATTTGGGAAAGAAGGCATGGCGTGAGCCCAAAAAATAGATGCTCGATTTGGAAACAATTGGAATGCTCAACTTGTTGGCCCCACCCAAAAAAAATGAAGATAATGCCCACTCATCGGGCTTGGGAGGGGGGCACATGGAACCTGCTTGAATGGTCAGCAAAAATTCATTTCATGACCTTGCGGGTACGCTACTTCCATCGTTGTAGCCCTTTCAAAACAGTCCAAAAACCCTATTATTGTAGCAATTTCCTTGACCTATGACTTTGCGGCACACTATGTCTGTCATAGTAGGGTTTTCACAACAATCCAAAAATCTTATTGTAGAAAAGTTTCTAGATTATATATGGCTGGTTGTTGATGCTCTAAGGCAAACAAGTGTGTGCGTTTCAAGAAGCAGTAAATAAAGATCACACACTAGCATATAGCTATGACTGTTTACTAGGCTAGTAAAGACAGACCTAAGGGTGATCTCTATGAGGAGAATGGTAAAAAGAATCTTCAATGCCAATACTATGTTCGTGGTATTTCTTAGTGTTCTTGCAAACCATTTATGTGATATGTATACTGAACTTCCATGATTATAAGATGGCCAAACATAGTTGTAGAGCAGACCCGTGAGATAAATTGCATTGCGAAGAAACTCAAACTAAATCTGCCTTATCCGACAAACTTGTGGCTGGGTGCATCTCTGCAAGGTTATGTTGCCTTCGTTGTGGAGGAATTTTACAATTGTTCCGAAGCACAAGATACATGATATATCAGTTTAAAACTGGATAGCAACTCTTGACTTTGAGAAGAAAGCCCAGGGACACTAATGAAAAGGAGGTTGAGGGCACTAACATGGTACAAAAGAACCACAGAAAGAACAAAGGGGAAAAATAAGCCTAAGAAGACTACCAACTTTGAAAAGAATATGATGGGCAAAGTTGAGTTAGATTTGCTTCACATGTGGTAAGTTTGGACATTTTCCAATTAAAAAGGCTAACAACAAACAACTATTCAAGATCGTCAACACAGTGACTACTAGCAAAACTAGAGACGCAAGGTACGGTAATTTACCTACTATGTATTTTTTGTTGTTGTTTTATTCTTCCAGTCGGTAGATTGATATGGGTACTTGTGTTTATGTGTTAACTCGACTGACATCAATATGTCTCTTCTTACCGGGCCATTCAAATTCTTCTCCCTGTTAGGATGTGGGGTCACATGATACTATTCAATGTGTTGGCATGATGGATCTCAAATCTACTTAGGGAATATCGAGCATCTGAGGAATGTGTAGCATATCCCTCCATGAACAAGAATTTAGTTAGTTGCCCCTTCTATGGAGAAACATAGGTTTAAGGTAGTGTTAGAGTCCAATAGAATAGTATGTCAAAACATGTGGACTATCTCTGTAACAAGTTATTGGACCATATTTGTTATTATATTATATCTGTAACACTTAGAATATTATGGTGCTTTCATTTTTTTTGTTCTATGTCTTGGCTTTCCAGCGTGGAATTAATTCAAATTTCACCATTGTCGAAGGTTTCTAAGTGTCGTCATTGTGTACAATCAAAGCAACATCCAAAGCTCCACAAGATAGTTGAGAAGAGAAATTAACTTGGGACCTCTATAGCTCATACATTCTCGATGTACTTGAGATGAATGGTGTGTTGACTAAGGGTGAAAAGAGATATTATTGATTTGTGATGCGATTAGACTTTATGTTTATTTGATGAAACTAAGAATGAGACACTAGACTACTTTAAAATCTATAATGTTGAAATAAAAAATAAATCAACTAGAGAGAAATATCATACATCTTAGTTTGGATCGTTGTGGTGAATACTTTCCTAATTTTTTTATGAACTTTGTGAGTAACATGGTATTGTTCATGAGAGGACACCTCCATGTCTATCCAAATTAAATAGAGTTGCTGAGGAAAAAACGCATACTGAGTGACTTGGTAAGTGCCATGTTATATTAAACTACTGAAGCCAAGGAATCGATTCCGAAAAAGAAAAACACATGAGGTAGTGTAGGTGTAGCGGCTTGAATCTATGGACAACAAGTGCAAAGAAATGAAATTTTATAGTATTCTGGAAGGATCGACTCCTAATTACCTTTCAAGCAGGTTGTTTATTTAGCCTAATACTCCAATACAAACGTTATTCCACTTGCTACACTCTTTTGTAACATGAAACATACACCCAATCTGGTAGGTTCACACAAATCGTATGTTCTAGGCTCCGAAATATGGAGCCGGAGCCGGAGCCGGGGTCAGGGGGCCGTCCTCGACGTCGATGACGAGCTTCATGCCGTTGGCACAGTGGTTAGGCTTGGTGCAGATGAACCACATCTTCCCGGGGCTGCCGAGCGTGACGACGTCGGTGCCGGAGTCCCAGAACCCGATCTGGCTGCCCTGCAGGTTGCACGCCGCGAAGTCCTCCTTGCTGGCCAGCTGCGCCACCGTGTGGGCATCCTTGTCGTACATGAACACTGCGAGGAAGCAAAAAAAGTAAAAAAAAACACAGTTATTACGTGACGATATGTTTAATTAGAAGAAATAAACCGCGTGTGTAAGTGTCGTGTGCTTACTAAGGCTGTCGCCGACTCTGAACGTCTTGCCATCGGCCCAGCCGGTCATGTTGAACTTGGCCCTCCAACCGGCGTAGTCCCCGACCATCCACTGCGTGGCCGAGGCCAGCGGCGTGAGGCAGCACGCGGTGGCGACGACAGCGAGGAGCAGGGCTTGCCGGCGGTAAGCCGCCATTGCCACTTCTCTGTCGAGCTCTGGCCTTCACAATCAGTCTGGTGGTGTTCCGGCTGCTGATGGTACTCTTGGTCTCTATTACTGAGCCTCGTGCTCGACGTCTCTATTTATACATACAGCGGACGTCGTCGCAGAGGTGACACAGAACCAGCTCGACACACAAGGCGTTGTGAGGTCAGCTGCGGGCCTGCGGCGGCGCGGCGGGCTGACGGTGGCGGCATAGGCCATCTCGCCGATAGCGCCAGGGGACATGGACTGCGTCTCCGCTCCAGCTGATGATAAGAGCGAGGTGAACGAAGTTTGCATCGGGGTCATCACGCGTTCACACACACGCAAACATATATAGAAACCTGCATTGCCACGGTTAGCCACAACCCCAACCCAACTTGCTTAATTGCATCACAAATCCATCGCACCCCACAATGAGCACACATTTCCCATTACCTAATTGGTCCAAACCTTAATCTACCCACTTTAGGCTATTTTCAACCAGCATCCTCATCTTCATTCGGTTATTCCGCATTTCCCACTACATTCTCTGTGTGTCATGTCATCTACAGTGCAAAGCAGTACAAAATAGTATCGAAATAGTGACAGAATGCTCATTTTTAGTACTCCTTTTGCAGATAGCCTTAGAGCCACATTACCTCCTCTGATCTTCTCTCACCTAGAGGGACCACCAAATGGACTGCCCGAGCACGGCATGATTCCATAGGGCTTATGCACACAACACGGCTTCACACTAATTCTACTCGTGTCGGTCTACCCCACCCCTAGTGCGAAAATTTTTTATTTTTATATTTATTTAAATCGTTTTTTGCAAAAATAAATGGACGATTCAAAAATTTGCAAATATAGACCTATACCGCCGGACCACTCGGCGGTATATAAAAACCGCCAGCCCAATCGGCGGTACCGCCAGAACAGGTTGGCAGTGCGGCAGGCGCTGCGACCGGTGGGCCCGCGGACCAAAAAACGCCGGATTGGCCGGCGGTGTTTAAAAATCTCCGGCGGGGACGGCGGTGTTTTAAAAACCGCCGGTAGGGACGGCGGTTTAAGGCCCATACACCCGCCGGTCGCCTCTTTCTTTTTTCTTTCTTCCTTCTTCTTCCTCCCTGCCGCTATCCGCCGCCCGCGCAACCTCCTGCCGCCGCGCGCCTGAGCAGAGGGGAGAGGAGGAGAGGGAGAGGGCGCGGCCGGCGCGCCGCCCAGGAGGGAGAGAGGGAGAGTAGAGGAGGCCAAGGTTGCAAGTAAATTTTCTTTGAAACATGTATTTTTTTAGCATTTTAAGTATCATTAGTAGTATTCTTTGACATTAGTAGTAGTTTAGATACAATATTAATAGATTGGGTAACAGTAGTAGTATTTTATATAATATTAGCACTAGTTTGAATTATCATTAGCGGATTTAGTCTCGTTTTATGTAATACTCATACTATATTAGTTGACATTAGCACATTTACCAGTTTTAGATTTGGATAGAATATTCAATCATTACGATATATGGAAAATTTAGTGTTATATAGAAATGTGGTCACATATGTGCTAAGTACTGTCTTGGTTGCCTCATTTGTGGTCAGGCATGTCACAGAAAACATATTTTCAAATATATTTTGGTGAATGAGAGATACGTTACGGTCAGTTCGGGGTAGATTTGAGTGGGTTTCGGTCAGTGACAAAAGGGCTGGACAAAGCAATTGAGAAGCCATTCCGTTCAGTGTATAACTGGTTCATGAAGTGTTTTAAGTTGGATTATGATGAATGTCAATTGAACATCTCAGCAGTAACAATTAGGAGTTCATCTCCTGTTTATTATGAATTAGTGCAAATAGAATGCACTGCCGTATGGAGGAGGTTTGTTGATGTTAGCTTGCGTCATGGGTTACATCTGGTTCTTTTTGTGCAAGCATACGAGAAGGTGAATGTTGAACCAGAAAGCTCACGGGGCTGTAATGAAGCCACAACAGTTGAAGAAGTGGTGGAAAATAATGTGAATCAGGTTAACGAGGTGGGCGTTGATATAGGTGAGCAAGGTGTGGCGGAACCGCTGATTTAATCCGGACTAAGCACATCTGCCACCTCTGGCTCGTAATGTGATTAGGCCAAACTAAGCCCGGTCGTCCGTCGAGAGTCATTTGACCCCCGATATTACCATTTCCCAGAGGAACCGACATCATACACATCTGACCCACGATGGAGCCACAACAGATACATCATCACAGGCAGTTGAATAGCATAATAATAGACTTAGTTACAAACCGGTTTTGAATAAAGTACAAGTCCAACATAGTGTTATAAAGTAGCAAGTTTAAAAGTTTCTCGCAGCGGAATTATAAGTTCAGAGGTCACCATGATATCATCAAAAGATTTGCATTAGAGGTAACAACATCGAGCCCACCGATGTTGCCCTTGTGCCACTCATGCCGTTTCATCCTAAGTGAGGACATGCACCACCTCCAACACAAGTGCAGACCATTAACTCCATACCTGCGCTCAAAATATGGGAGCAAACCCTGAGTACTAATTACTCAGTAGGTCTTGATGGATTTGGCTTACGGCTGACGCGAAGCGGCTTACTAGCAAGTGGATCCTTAGCCTTTGGTTTTAAACAATATCATGTGTAACATAAGTAACAGTTTTCATCATTTGTATGACCACCAACATAATAGTAAATTGCAGTAAGGTAAACAGTTCAATTCAAATATGTGGTATTCCAAAAATCATGAGTATTAAATCCAGAGTGTTCAAGTAGTTACTACGTTGAACGTCAAAGGTATTGGCATTCCCACACCTGGTGGGCATCAGCAATTCGAATCGATTTTAATTCCCGGGAATAACTATCATGCCAGGGGTATATGCTTACTAGCCATCGCGTTCCCACATATAGTCCCAATCTTAACCTGCCTCGTCCCAAGTTCGATTCACTCCCGCCTAGCCCCCGGGTTGTGCCCCCATGACGAGCCTGCCGACATCTCGGTCTCTCCGCCATGAGTACCAAGCTCCCCCGGGCCACCTTCCTCTCAACCAGCGGGTAGGAACGTGTCTCTGTGCTTCGGACGAGCCCAGGAAAGACTTCACCGGTCCCATTCTCCGGATAAGCACTTTAGCAATGTTATGCCGACCAATAGGCGAACAGCGGACGGGCCTTATGCGACTCGGGCGGAGTCCATAGTACAACATTATGAAAGAGTATATACTGAAATAAATCTCCGCCCGGTCTCCATTTAATTCATGAGCAACAGTAATAATTGATGTAATAGTAAGCTTTTGTAACTTTGAAAGCACCTACGCGACGAGTCCACACACTCGTGTCTACTCGTACCTAGCAATTTCTAGGCATACTCGTCCTACGAACTCTATGTATAGGTGCCAGGGCCAGGGCTGCCAGGGAGTCTAATGCAACTGGTTTCAAGCAACTCCTAATGCATATGCGTAATCAACAAGTATAATTTGTTTGCTGGGTTAAGTATGGTCCTGCCTACCTTCCTCGTTAGGGTCAGTAGCTTCTTCCGGAGCGTAGTCGGGTCCCTGCTGCTGGTCCTTCAGCTCCTGGTGCAGCTGCTCCTCTGGCTCCTCTACGATTGGTTGGTCCGGCGGTTGTCCTTCGCTCGCTGGATCTATATGCACGACATAGTGCAGTCGGAGCATGTATTAGTGCAATGCTTGCTTCATGATGCGAGTGCAAAGCAAGAAATCATGGTTTATGGAATAACATTATGCATTTTTGTAATGAAACTTGCTTAATACTACGAAATCGTACAAGCCATCGCCTACGGTAACTTAGCTTATCACATATAACAACGTGGGGGTGTGTGGCGAGGTAGCATCGCTTCATGTGAAGCGACCGAAGCTTACTTAAACATCCACTTTTTTTTCACATAGCTAACTTAGCATTCCTAGCGTGCATTTCTCAACAGTAGTGAAGACCTATATTGCATTCCAGAATCAGTGGCTAAGACTTACACATTCTTAGGTCTCAAATATGGTCCATTGTGGCATTTATTGGATATACTAGTCTCACATTTTCTATTATTTACGTAAAAATGCATTATTTCTACCATTTTCAAATCAGAGCCAAAACTTTACATGCACCACCTCCTACTCTAGCGGTGAGTCACGTTCATAACCTAGAGCTCATATCAAGCCCCTAAAGTCACCTGGAGCATTTCTCACCATAGCAACTTTTTCTTAAATTAAATATATGCTTAAATACAAGACAAGGGCAAAATAGTAATTAAACAGTCAACGTTAGGGCTACCAAAACTTATACAGAGCCTACACATGTTAACAAGGCCTCTGGCCAAATTTCATAATTTTTGAAGCTCATTTTACCCACATTTCCTATTTATTAAGGTTTTTCATGCATGCACATTAACAGGGGCAAAAAGGTCTTTTCATACCCAACCATCATATCCATTCTGTAGATCTACTTAATAGGAGTACACTGCAACAAAGTTTGTATTTTTCTGATTTTTATTTGATTTATTACGAATTTCCAAAGTTTCAGCCGAATTAATAATCATTTTATTTAAAAACCACAGATCTAAGGACCTTTTCGCTATTAAATGTAAACTGCAGGGGGTGGAATGTAAGTCCTATATGACTCATCCAACAGTGTCTCGGACTAAAACGTAAAACCGTAAAACTTCGGGGGCTAAGTCGACAAAATATCGTCTTCCTCCCTAGGCTTCTTCAACCTCGCGGCCAGGGGGAAATACGGCAACGGCGCGCGGCCGATTTCTGGCCTGCGAGGCGCTCCGGCGTGCTAGAGGTAACCAGGGAGAGGGAGGGGCATCGGGGAACACTTACCCCCTACCTATAGCGGCGGGGAACCCGCGGAGGAGGCCGGCGACGGCGGTGAAGGAGCTCCGAGCTCCCGCGGCGTGGAGCGGCGCAGTGAGGGACAGACGCTCACCTAGGCCTAGGGGATTTGCATCTTGGGACGAGGCAAACCCATTGCACAAGCTAGCGGGGTGGGAGGAGGGCAGAGGACGGCGGGGCGCGAGCTCACGTGGAGCTCCAATGGCGGCGGCGGCTCTGCTGCTTGGGGAAAGGAGAGGAGCTCGGGTGAGAGGGCGTGAGGGCGGAGGAAGCAGAGGGGAGGAGGCGCTTCTCCGCTTTAAGGCCGAGGCACCGGTCGGAGAGCCGGGAGGCGCCGGTGGCCTTGGCCGGTTGGCCAACGTGCAGCGCGGGCAGGCGCTGTCCGCCGCGTGGGCGCGGTCGAGCGGGGAAGAAGAGAGAGGGCGCACGGGTGGACCGGGTCCATAGACCGGGTGAGGCCGACAGGTGGGTCCGGGGTGCGGTGGACCGGTGAACCGGGTGTACGAAGGGGTAGACTAAGTGGGGCCCACAGCTGACGCCGTTCCCGCTCGGATCCAATGCCCGCCAGGTGGGGCCCGGCTGTCAGCGACTCATGGATAGAACAAAAATTCGAAAAAAAGAAAAACCCATGTTGACTGCAGGAAGACCTGTTTGAAACTTGAGTTTTTGAGTATTCTAGATTTCGAATTTGAAAAGGACCCAATTGAATGAAATGTTGTACCTTTTGAGATCTACAACTTTGTCAAAAGGACTAATACCAGATTCAAAGTTTAAATATGATTAAATTTGAATTTAACCTGCTGACTCCAGTTTGACCAACAACACCTTCCAATTGAAAATTCCATAAGTCCATTTTAGGTGCACTTTCACATAAAGATTTATATACCAAAGTTGTTCATATTTTCATGCTCTACAACTTTCTTACATAGATTTTTGTATGATCATGTCTTTTGGTTGCTCAAAATGTGGATTTTCCACTCAGGCCTAGTTTGACAGATTTCACTAGAAGACAGAAGATGACCTAAAACACCATGCAAACCTTTATGCATGTCAACACACAAAATACCAAAGTTGTAAACCATGAAATTGTCTACAAGTTTTTTATAGAAAGCTTAGGCTAGATCATGTTATATTTTGAACTACAAGCACATTAGTATTCAAAAGTTTGATGAAACCGCAGTTTCAATTTATGTGGAGTATTTCTTTTTCCCAACCTTTTGAATTACCAAATGAAGTCTAATTAGATCAAGGTCTAGTGCATTTGAAAGGTAATAGGTTTAATTTCATTTCATACAAAGGAAGGTTTTGAAGTTGTATAGTCAAATCGAAAGTAATTTCAGAATGAAATTTGAGAAAGAGTGTCAATCCTACACTTAGCAAAATTTCCTCAGTATAGGTTAACTGGGCTGGGTTTGAACTTTTGAGCCCCTTAACACCTGATTTTGAAAACGGTCAAAATAGAATATTTGAAGGCAACATCTTGAACTAAAACTTTCGTATTGGATGTCTTGCACGAAAATGTGTAAGTGTTCAACTACTCAACCAAACTACGAGGAGTTTGGCATATCCGAAAATTTTTGACTTAGTGGTTTACTAGCCTAGTTGTTGCTCTTCTCTAAGCATGATTAAGCCAAATCCCTGATTATCACTAATCTAATCGCGTGTTAAGGCTTTTGAGATGCCGGGGGCATCACACAAGGTAAAGCAAATGAAACAGTACGGGAACCAAGGGGTGAGGTAGATGAGGGTGAAGAAATTGTAGGTTTGGTTGAACAGATGCAGCGGGAGGATGCCGAGGCCAATGTCCCTGTTGATGAAGATTTAGATAGTGAAGATGAAATATTGAACCAGGTTCCAAGTCAATGGGCCAACTTTGATCACTCAGAACTGCTAGTAAATGAAGGTGAAATGGTTCCATGGGAATATAGTGAGAATGAAGTATCTGTGGGAGCTATTTACCATAGCAAGATAGAGCTGAAAGAGGCCGTGCAAAGATGGTCGGCTAAGTGCCTGAAGAAAGAGTTCAGAGTTCAAAAGAGCAGTCCACAAGTCTATGATGTGAAGTGCATACGAGATTATTGTCCTTTTAGGGTCCATGCTTTCTTGGGAAAGTATGATATTTTCTGTACCGTTTCAAGAATTGAACATCATACATGCGTCCTTGAAGAGCTTGAGAGTCATCACCGTAACTTGACAGCTGATTTTGTGGCTCAACATATCTACTCAAAGATAGTAAATAATCCTGGATATGAGCCGAAGGCAATAATCAAAAGCATAGAGGATGACTTCCAGTACAAAATAAGTTACAGCAAAGCTTATAGAGCAAAACAGAAGGCGTTGAAAATGAGATGGGGTACGTATGAAGCATCGTACCACAACCTGCCACGTGTGCTGAACACACTATGTGATCGGAATCCGGGTAGTTACTTTGAGATTAAGCACTATAATTTGCCTCAGGACCGGACAAAGCGTGTTCTTTAGCGTGCTTTCTTTGCTTTGGGGGCATGTATCAATGCATTCCAGTATTGTCGCCCAGTGATATGCATCGACGGGACCTTCCTAACAGGGAGGTACAAGGGCACAATTCTGACTGCAATTGCGGCAGATGGAAACAATCAGGTGCTCCCACTGGCTTTTGCGTTTGTTGAGAGTGAGAATGGGGACAGTTGGTACTGGTTTTTAGAGCGGATCAAGTCATGTATTGTTCAGGATCGGCGAGATGTGTGTGTGATTCATGATCGCCATGGAGGCATTATTGAAGCGGTGCAAGATTTACAGGAATGATCTGTACAACGTCAAAGAATAGCAAAGTGGGTCGATCTGAAGAGTCGGTGGTGCATGAGACACATGGGAGCTAACTTTCAGAAGCAGTTCAAGAACAAGAAACTAACAAAACTTTTTAAGAGGTTGTGTAGTCAGAATTAAGAAAGGAAATTCAATGTTTTGTGGAAAAAACTTGATGAAGTCACAAAGAAGAAGGCTACGGAAGTAAGTACTAGAGGTGCGAATTTAGAAGATGATGAGCCAATTGCAATGGAAAATGTGGGCCTTGATGGTCCTAATGTGCGACGGAGGCCTGGTCGTTCGATTAAGTCATTCTCGGAGTGGATTGAGCATGAGCCAAAGGAGAAGTGGTCTTTGTTGCATGATGAAGGAGGTGCACGTTATGGTATTATGACTACGAACCTTGCCGAGGTGTATAATTGGGTGTTACGTGGAAGCAGAAGCATGCCACTTGTCAGGATTGTGGAATTTTACATATACCGTACAACACAATACTTTCGGGAACGTCATCCAACAGCAAAGAATGTGTTTCTAGACCACCGCCTCGTATATGGGCAGAAATTCTTTGAGTATATGGCCAAAGCAAACAAAAAAGCCGCAGGACATCGTGTCAGGAACATGGGTGTCGCTGAGCATCGATTTGAGATCATTTGTCGGGACAAAGGCCGAAGAGGAGGCAATCATGAGAGGCACGTGCAAGAATGTGTCCTGTACAATAACAATTGTGTTTGTACCTACCACAAGCCGAGGTTATACCACAGGCCGTGTACACATGTCATAGCTGCATGTCAGAAAGTTGGAGGTTTGAACGCTCGTATGTTTGTGTCCCCCTATTACCTGAAGGATGCAATCTATCACACCTGGACTTCTGAGATATATGGTTTCGCCACTGCGGGGACTTTCACTAGTATTGCAGAGGGTGCTCCTGATTTCATACCCAATCCTCACCCTGACATGAAACAACAGATAGGGCGACGCAAGACTCGTCGCATTCGTAACAACATGGATGACGCCGAAGCTGGGCCAAGAATTATCATATGCTCGAAATGAATGAGTTCGGGCACAGCTACAAAAAATGCACTAATACACCTCAAGAAACCGTGTCGAACATACCTGAGCCAGGATCATCGAGTCACGGTCGACGCGATTGTGGAGGAACAAATGAAGTCATTTAATGATATTTAGTTACTGTCATGGATTGTAATAACATAATGTTTGGAACCTTTCTCTGCTATGTTACTCTTGTATTAGTTGGAATTCTGTGTATGTAGAATTGCTATCATGGATTGTAATAATATTATGTGACTATGCCATTTAGTTTGTTATTATTTTGAATTCGATGCAATCGTATGCAATGTTATGTTACTGTTATGTGATGTTATTTTGAATTCCATGCAGTCTTATGTTAATGTATTAGTTAGTTTATACTTAGTTTATAATGTGGACTAACGATATCAATCTTTTTTTAGGGATGGATGCCGCACAGGGTTACGTGACCCCCGACCTGCTCGAAGCAGTGACGGACAAAAAGCACCGGTCGTACTTCAGTGCGGTATTGGGGAGCTCCCTTGGACAGTTTCATGCACGTGTTCCGATGGAGACGATGGCGTTGGACCCTCGTTGGCTACCGACGTTCGCTTTACGTGCTTCATTCTCTTGTTCAGATATATTGAATCTCTTTCAAATTTATACAATGCTATGCTCATCGCTTTTTTTAGGCTGCGCGCTTCTGGTCTGCTCCCACTTGCTCGCATGATCGAGGGAGACGGACTGCGTTTCAGCTTCGACTTCTCTCTCCTTGCTTCAATGGTGGATAGGTGGAGACCGGAGACACACACTTTGCACCTCACCGTGGGCGAGATGGCGCCTACGTTGCAGGACGTGTCGTACCTGCTTGGGTTACCATTGAGGGGCGATGCCATGGGCCCCACGGACGTCGGCCCCGGCTGGCGTGAGGACTTGCTCGCTCGGTTCGGTGCCGTCGAGCGTATCGGCAACGTACAGCCGTATAGGGAGTTTCCACCGACGTACACAGGCGGACCGCCCAAGTGGTGGATTCTTCAGTTCAAGGTGAGTAGATTCGACCGCAACCGGCATAGTTAAAAATCATATGGTTCTTACTTATGTGCAACTATTTACAGGCCGGCAACATTCGAATAGGTGCTACAGAGTACGAGGTTGCGGGACATTTGGAGGCGTACGTGCTGTGGTTGATGGGGTGGGTGATGTTCTGCAGCTCTGCGGGCAACTTTGTGCCCAAGAACCTCCTGACTTTCGCGCGTTACGTCGCCGACAGCCCACTAGAGTCGATCCCGCAGTTCAGCTGGGGGTCCGCTGACCTAGCTGCGACGTACCGAGGATGCCCGCTATTTCTGCAGCTTTGGGCCCACGAGAGGTTTCAGATAGGTCGGCCCGCGGTCGTGCACAGCCCGTACGACGCGTATATACGTGACGACGTAGACGGCCCTACAATGGGCTCTCTGTGGTGCGACCGACGAGTACGTGGCTTGTTCATCGTTTACTTATTTGGGTGTGTCTTTACTTTTCTGTACTAACGGTGTAATTGAAAGCTTTCGCAGTTCGCGTACGCTCACGTGCAGACTAGGAAGTCTTACCCTGACTTCGTAGGCCAGTTCGACGTCCTCCGTGACGACGACGTTCGTTGGACGCCCTACTCTGACGAGGCAGTGGAGAGTCGTGCACTTGACGTGCTGTCGTCGTTGTGCGTACGCGA
This sequence comes from Paspalum vaginatum, assembly GCA_030272315.1. Taxonomy (NCBI): domain Eukaryota; kingdom Viridiplantae; phylum Streptophyta; class Magnoliopsida; order Poales; family Poaceae; genus Paspalum; species Paspalum vaginatum. Next base: position 44,248,656 of record CM059013.1, read on the forward strand.
CGCCGACTACTGGAGAACGCGCAGCCCACTTGTCTTCGACATCTACGTCGAGGAGCACGCAGTCCACCGCGTGCTCCGTCAGCTAGGCTTGCGGCATGAGGTGGTCGTCCCTCAGAGCTTACTGCCGCCACACGTGCACCGGTTCATGCCGACCTTGTATATTACCGCAAAGTTATTTATTTCACATAATTCACATGATCAGTCCACCGACAAACCTATTTTTATTTTCAGGTTTACGAGACAGGGCCAAAACATTGGCCAGATCTGGGCACCACGTCTTGCCGAGTTCGTGAGGAAGTGATCAACGGCCTTGGATGACCTCGTCATGGAGGGTAGGCCACATAACGATGCAGCCTGGGGTCACTACCTCCGTTGGTACCTCCCACGGACACGACTTCGTGTCTTGTCGACGCCACAGGAGTTGCCCCGCCGCACACCGTCCGTCACGGACAGTTACCCTACACAGCGAGACCAGGAGGCGTATATAGCTGTAAGTTTCTTTCCTGATTGTCGATTCCGCATTAGAAGACATCTAAATTCATACTTCATAGCAAACTAATGCAAATTTTTTGAAACAGCATGACGTGCTCCGGCAGATCCATGCAGACGTCACGACGTACAGCCGTAGTGCCCTCACCATAGCCCCACAAGATCACAAGGCGGCGTACGACAAGATAGCGGAGCTGTGCAGAAGAGTGACTAGGTCGTTGTCGTGCCGTGACGACGATGTCGGCCATCCACCACCGCAACCGATGTTTGTTGCCCCTAGCCCGACCGCGCCACGACCCCCTCCGGTACGACCTCCGGTACCACTGTTTGCGCAGACTCCACCGATGACCTACCCTCCGCCAGGTATTTCATATACAGGTCAATTTTATTAAACACGAGTTCGCCAAATATTTATGCATGTTCCGTGCAACAGGTACGCAGTACGGGACCCATGTTGGGTCATCGTCTCGTCACCCTACCTACCACCACGACGTCTTCGCTGCAGGGACATCACGGACTCGTCATGTCTGTTACAGTGTTACTTTACATTTTTAATCCATGCGATTGATTTGCAGGATATGAAGCTGGCACGACCCCTGACGACAGCTACGGAGCCGGCCACGCTCCACACAGTCCACCAGGTGCAGCAGAGCAGATGGCGCAGTCCTTGTTCGCGTCGCCGCCGCGACATGATGAGATTGGTTACTCACAGCTACAGGAGGCGCCACCCCACGAAACTTAGCAGTCACAGGAGCCGCCAGCGCCCGATGCAGTCCCTGGCCGACGTACTCGATAGGCACCCGACCCCTTTAGTCACGGGTCACGCCACACTTGGGCTGCCCAGAGAGCTGCACGCAGGAGCAAGAGGGGTCGTAGCTAGATCATAGTTCCAGAGTTGACTTGCATTAGTTCAGTGTACTTTCGTCAGCATGTATTTTATCACTTTCACCTTTGCAGTAGGCCGTGACAACACGTATGCAATTGTTTTAGATACAGATGACTCCGTAGCCTTTTCTGCTCGACGTGACGGCGCATCACGTAGCCTTTTCAGTTACAGGTACATGCGTAGCCTTTTCAGTTCTATATGACAATACCTATGTAGCATTTTCAGTTTTACGTGACAGCGCAAGACGTAGCATTTTCAGTTACAGGTACATTCGTAGCCTTTTCAGTTCGACGTAACAACACCTATGTAGCCTTTTCAGTTCGACGTGACAACACCTATGTAGCCTTTTCCGTTTGACGTGACAACACCTGCATAGCCTTTTCAGTACCATTTCCAGTTTGACCTGACAATTTTTTCGTTTTCAGAAGACAACTAAACCCCCATGTCGACTACAAAAACACGGCACACCTTCAAAGGACACACACAACACACTACCATAGCGAGAGAGCAATGGCCGAGCCGGGAGGAAGGGGGCGTGGCCGCGGCCGAGGCCGAAGAGGGAGGGGTGGAGGACATCGTAGCCACCACTTCCTGTTGGGAGGTCCTCAAGGCCCAGACATGTTTCCACATCTACTAGAGGACTTTCTGCTAGAGGGACAAAACGCATTTGTTGGCGAACGCAAGCTTAGGCCTTACGATGATCGCACGGAGGTGTGGCTTACGTGCCGTTGTGGTGAGTATTGTGTCGTGCAGGTGTTCGATGAGTTCATCGATGGAGGTCGTCGCTTCTACAGATGCCCTTTTGGCTATGTGTGTGCTCAAACTCGCTCTCTTCACTTTGTTCTGGCATGACTCCAATTGTTTCTAAAAAGAGATATATATGCTTGCAGGATTCCACTGACACGGCATGCCGCTTCATCAAGTGGGTAGATCCTCCACACCATGCCTACGTCGAAGACTATATCAACCACCTGAAGACCAAGATCCACGACCTTGAGTGTCGCGTCAACTCTCTGGAAAACGAGGCTGACGCTAACGCGATAGTGGTTGGACTCGAAGTTGATCCCCTGTGCCCTGACCCCTTCTGCAAATGCCCGTACCACCCGCGGCAGCGTATGCCCCCCAAGTCTCCACCATCCAGAGGTTACGGCTACTATGATCTCGGAGGCCCATCGCAGCACTATCCGAACCAATTCGCTTAGACGAACTTGCTACTATTTTTACGTTTCTAGCATTTCAAATTACCTAAGGCAAGTCAATTGTGTAGCGCGAGTTACGCGCTACAACGACAAGGCATCGCAAGTGTGTCCAACTTTATTTATGTCGTTAATCCACGCTGTCAACATTGAGAATTATGTATCCGAGTTCAATCGATGTTGCGTTTTAACTTCTGCATCAATTGTTTATGTCGTACTCAATATAACGCTGAGATTTCAATTTAATGTAACGTGTACTCTCATAATTTGTTTTTGTCTGTCGTCCATAGTAAGAAAAAGAAAACAAATATTTTACGTCGTAAAATAAAAAAATATAAATTTACCGGTACTAATTACAATAGTTTCCATGCCCACATTCAAATAGTTTTGTAATTGCCATTTTGCTTGTACGTATACTCATATTGGTTATTTAACAAATTACCATGCTCTTGTTTTTTAAAAATGCACATGGAGCAAAATAACGCTGGATGGGCTGGCATTATTTAAAAATCGCCGGATGGGCCGGCATTATTTAAAAAACGCCAAAAGGATTAAATACCGCCAGCCATTATTTGAAAAACGCCAACAGGACCTAAATACCGCCATGGGGAATTAAAAAACGCCGGCCCATTCGGCGTTTTTTAAATATCGCCGGGTGGTCTGGCGATTTTTATATTTCGCCGCTCCAGCCGGCGGTTTGATGATAGGGGTTCAAATCCGGTGGCAGACAGGATGCCATGCCATTAAACCGCCGGATAGGGCGGCGTTTTTTAAATACCGCCGGATGGTCCGGCGGTATTGGTATAGATTTGCAATTTTTTGAATCCTCTATTTATTTCTGCAAAAAATAAATTAAAAAAATAAAAAAATAAAAAAATCCCCCCTAGTGCCATGCCTTGGGCCGACTCCGAGGCCCGCGATGCTGGCCCAGCCCATTCTATATGAATCTATGTATATACCATAATATATCACCACGTAATATCCCACGAACTCTGCCTGTGTTAGCAGAGGTGGGAAGGTTGCTTCCTCTAGGAGGTCCCCACGCTAGCAGGCCGGCATATTAAAATTCACTTAGTGGCTAATTGCACTCAGCATTCCTATTTTGTCTTGCCAAGTGCCACGATTGCAATTTTGAATACTTGTAGTGCATGTGCATCCCTCAAAGTTTGTGTTGAATATATTGAGCTTGGCCCATTATATAATTTCTAATAAAATCTCAAGGCCTATATAGGAGCAAAAGGATGGTGGAATCTTTAGCCCCCACCTTGAGAGTGGATGGAGAGGAGAGTCTACTTAAAAGTGAAGCCTCTTCACCCTCGTTAAGTCATGGTATGTGTGGGGAGAAAGAGTCCACACACACGCATGCTCGGTTGCTTCACTGCGGTGGAGGGCGCAGGCACATAGCACCTGCGTGGATGGCCCGCCAGAATCTAGTTCCTGCCCTTGCAGGAACGTGGCTCCATTTTGCTGTTTTTTTTTACATGTACCTTAACTTTCGGAGTCTTTATCCGATTGAGATTGTGATCGCGATATAAGATCGGATCGTAGGTCTCTGTATATAAGCAACCTATCGGCCCGCACCATAAACACATCAGAAAAGGTAGGGTTCTTGGTACTGATCGTTGTTGCGCCACTACCATAGCACTCTCTATCCCTAGGGCCGGCGTGTACCTGCGGTCGAGAGAGGAAAAATAAGGTTTTTGAGAAACACTTCGCATGACTATTCAAGATCTTCATCACGGGTCGTCTTCCTACACCCGTTGCAGGACATCCTCGCCGATGGCACTTGCAACACATCGGCAACATCATCATCAAGGCCAATGTCCCTGCTGCTGCGCTAACGATCAGTACTTATCTTAGATCCAATCTCTTTCATAAGCATGTGTTTTGAGATGATGCTATTGTTCTTTCTATCCGGTACATACATACTAATTTATGCCATGTTTTGCATGATTTATTTTTAAAATTTAATCTAGATATTGTCTAATTTCTCAACAGTTTGTAAAAAACACATAATACAGAATATTGTATAAACATATTCAAAAGCTAGACCCCTTGTAATTTGAAAGGGAGGGAGCACTTTCTATTATGATCAAATCTTGTTTCCCCTTACTTTCTTTGAAGTTCCTTCCGAGGTAAAAAAAAAAGTATTTATGCAAGAACAAGCATCAATCGGCCGGCAGTGGATTCCACAAAAACACATGAGGCAGCATAGATATGGCTTACATACTATTTTCGAGAGACATCAAATGCAATGATATGGAATTTTATATATCTAAACCGACTAATAATCGCCTTTCAAAGTTATTTAGCGTAACCAAAACGACATTATATTATTCCACTTTCACTCCTAGCTAGAACATACACCCAATAAAGGTTGTTGGGAATTACGTCCTAATTAAGTTTAGAAATACGGGGCCGGAGACGGAGAAGGGGTTAGGGCGCCATCCTTCACGTCGACGGCGAGCTTCACGCCGTAGTCACAGTGGCCGGGCTTGGTGCAGATGAACCACATCTTCCCGGGCTGGTCGAGCTGGACGACGTCGCTGCCGGAGTCCCAGAAGCCAAGCAGGTTGCCGTCCAGGTTGCACGCCGCGAAGTCCTCCTCGCCGACTTGGGCCACCGTGTGGGCACCCTGATTGTACACGAAAACTGCGAGAGTGCATGCGAGGCAGGAGTAGCAAATCAATAAAACCAATCGCATCGCAGCTACTATATATATATTACGCATTACAAGACGTGTAGTCGTGCTTAATTGTTACTACCAAGGCTGTCGCCGACTCTGAACGTCTTGCCGTCGGCCCAGCCGGACTGGTTGAGAAAGGGGCCCCAGCCGCCGCCGTTCCCGACCATCCACTGCGTGGCGGAGGCCGGCCACGCGGCGGCGACGACGACGGCGAGGAGCAGGACTTGCCGGTAAGCCGCCATTATTGCCTCTTCCCTGGCGAGCTAGTGCTTGCTGTTGTTGTGCTCTGACAAGTACCTGTGGCTTAAATTGCAAGCAGATCACGTCGCATCTATTTATACAGCGGACGACAGCGCAGAGGGTGTAGTAACACAACAAATAAGGCGTTGTGGCTTGTGAGCGGCGCGGCGCGGCGGGCCGGCGACGGCGGCATTGGCCGTACGTCTCCGGCCGATATGATAGCGCCGGAGAGCAGGCATGGACTGCGTCTCCGCTCCAGCTGATAAAATAAAACCGAGGTGAAGTTCGCATTGGGATCATCACGCATTCACACAGGATTAGGGCCGGACGAAATTCTCAAAGCTCGTTAGCTCGCTCGCCTCGACTCGGCTCGTTTTGATTTCTTTATGGGCCGAGCTAAGATTTTAGCTTAGCTCGAGCTGTCTCATGAGCTGGTGCGAGCTTAACGAGCCGACCAAACTATGCATCATAATATAAATGAGTTTCTATACGAATTGATATATCCTAATTTTAACTATAGATATGCACTGGGGCTGAGGCTGAACCAAAAGCTCGAAGCTCGCGAGCCAGCTCAGCTCGTTTGTAGCTCGGCTCGGCTCGGTTATATTTTAAACGAGCCGAGCATGATTTTTAACTCGTTTAGTTAATGAGCTAGCTCAAGCCAGTTTACGAGCTGCTCACGAGCCAAACAAGTCAGTGCACTGGTAGATTTACGAGAGCATAATATAATGACCACTTCATATGGTTGTCTGCAGAGTATTTTGTGAATGTGTATACGATGCTTAAGAATTTTTAGATTATATGGATATCTCATGTTAATATTATATATATGTATTGATAAATATTTTGTCCCTGGTTCACGAGCTTAACGAGCTAGCTCGCGAGCCTAACGAGGCGAGCCGAGCTAGCTTTTTATATCGTTTAGTTAACGAGCCGAGCCAGCTCGTTAAACTAACGAGTTAAAACGAGCCGATCCGAGCCGAGCCGAGCTAGCTCGAGATCCAGCCCTATTATGCACTCTAGGTATCCCTTCTCAACCAATATATATTAGTTTTGTATTTTTTCCCTTCATTTGACTATTTTCGGCTCTCGGTATGCTTAATCATGGTGCTAGTTCACTCATTTTGCTTGCAAATTTGATATCTATTGATCTGATCTATATTTATTATTTTTTTTAAAATGATTTAGGTATCTTATGGACATATTGGTTGTTTTTAAGCATAAGTTTCAATTTTTTGACAAAAGCTCGTGAGCCAAACGAGTTAGCTCGAGCCTACAAATGAGCCAAACCGAGCCGACTCTTTAGGTCGTTATCTTAATGAGCTGAGCCAACTCATTAGCTTAACAAGCTAGCTCGAGCTAGACTGAGCCGAAATGGCTCAAGATCCGCACCTACACAGGATGAAGGCAGTAGCAGGAACAGGTGGGGCAGATGGATGAGAAAGGCAAGAAGAAGTGCGGAAGGACATCGTGAAGAGCAAGGTTCGTGTCCTGGACACCATGACGCTTGCTCTGAATGGCGCGCTCCCCCAGAAGGTTGGACCAAGGTGAATGTCGATGGCTCTTTTCTGGAACAAACAAAAGAGGCCAGCGCAGGAGTCGTAGCCCGGAACCATGCAGGCGAGGTCATCTTCGCGGCGTGGAGAGTCTTATTTGACTGCGCGAGCGCCGCGGAAGCTGAAGCAAAGGCTGCTATTGAAGGGCTTAGGCTCGCAACACAATGGTGCCAAGGCCCTGTGGTCCTTGAATCCGATTGTGCTCGCCTGGTTAATGCCCTAGCGGCATCAGACATGGACAGATCGGAGCTGTGTTTCGTGATCTCGGAAGCGCGGGAGCTGGGGAGGACCCTGGAGAAATGGAAGGTAGCAAAGGTTAAGAGAGAGGGTAACCGGGTTGCCCATGAATTAGCGGTTTGAGCTAGACAGAGCGTCCACACGGCGGTGTGGTTGGGACGTGCGCCTGCGAGTGTACTAGATCTCATAAGCTCGGACTGTACAAACAATTCTGTTTAGCTAATATCTCTCTCTCTTTCCCCGGAAAAAAAAAAACAGGCAAGTACGTTGCTCCTAGATCCCGCGTGTAGTGACTTGTATTGACCTGGCTTATTAATTATATCCGATAATCTTAATCAGTGTACCCTCAATTGAGTATAATAAATACACTTAGTTTGGTGGTTGTTGTTGTTAGAAGTACCGATGAGTTTCTGTGTGGTGGTTTCCTGATGTCGCGGTCGTGGATCGATGCCGTGCACCATGGTACCTCGGATCTCCGGGCACCATCTACGTGGGAACACCACAAGTGTCGGGTGGCAAACAGTGTTGTACTAAAACTGGGCCGGCCCTAGGCGTGACACGGCCCATAGTGCTGCGGCATGGCACGGCCCTGCCCGGTCTAGCTGATGCTCGTGCCGTTTGATAATATACGGTCCACTTTGTTTCGATATTGGTATTTTTTGTTAAATTCTGTTATCTACTACCTCCATTCACATTCGCATTCGCATTTGTCCGTCGCTCTTCGGTTCAGTTTTGAATTGGTGGACGTCAAACAAAGGAGGTAGTATTCTGGTGTGACGCTGACGCTATGGTGATTGAGGCTTACTGCCTACGGTGTCGTGCTTGGGGGCGCCGGCGAGGCACGTGGTGGTGCCGGCACGGCACAGCTAGGCAATCGTTCTCATAGACGCTGTGCTTCAGCGTGGCTGTCAGTTGGCAGCAGTGGCGTGTGACTACTGTAATATTTAGATGGACTAATTTACCATTTTGGAGTATTATAATTAGTATACAGTGATAGATTCAAAGACAAATTCACAAGCAGAATAGAAACAGCCCACACGTCATCGTCATAGCCCGGCGCCGGCGGCGTACAGGTGTGCCGGGAGCCTGGGCTCGGCGACCGCCTCCAGCGGCACCAAGCGCGGCATGGACAGCCCGTGCTTCTCCTCCATGCTGAGCGCGTCCGCGGCCACGCCGTCGGGGAGCCTCCACGCATAGCCCTGCAGCAGGCTGGCCAGGATCAGCTGCACCATCTTGAGCCCGAGCGAGATGCCGGGGCACATGCGGCGGCCGGAGCCGAAGGGCAGCAGCTCGAGGTCGTGGCCCAGCACGTCGACACTGCTCCCGGCGAAGCGCTCCGGCCGGAACTCGCCGGCGTCCGGCCCCCACACGGCGGGGTCGCGGGCGATGGCCCAGACGTTGACGAACACCAGCGTGCCCGCGGGGATGCCGTAGCCACCGCTGCCGCCGCCGCCGCCGCCCGTGGATGGGGGGACGACGACGTCCTCCCGGGACAGCCGCGGCGCCAGCATCGGCGTCACCGGGTGCAGCCGCATCGTCTCCTTCACGACGGCCTCCACGTACGGCAGGCTCGCCATGTCCCCCTCCGTGACGAGGCGCTCCCGGCCCACGGTGCGGTCCAGCTCTTCGGTGGCCTTGGCCAGCACGCCGGGGTTCCTCAGCAGCTCCGACATGGCCCATTCGATGGTCACCGACGTGGTGTCCGGCAAACCAACCAGGAGGTTCTGCATGCATGCATGGATTAGTAGAGACGATACTAGTATAGGTATCTTTTTTTTTTCGTTAAAAAAACAAAAGTGTTATACCAGCGTGAACGCCTTGACTCCATCGCGCTCGATGGGGACCTCGAGGTCGGGGTCGTCGGCGAGCTCCAGCAGCAGGTCCACCATGTCCATGGCAACGAACCCCTCGCCCTCTCGCCGCCGCCGCTCATCGTGCTCGTCCAGGACATGGTCCAGGAACCGGTCGAACATCTGCCTCAGCCTCTTCATCCTCCTGATGTACCCGTGCGGGTCCAGCCAGCTGAGCCAGGGGATCATGTCGCCCACGTTGAGCGCGCCGCTGAGGAAGAAGAACTCCTCGATCATCCACTTGAACTCCTCGGGCGTCGTCGGCGCCGACGACTCGCCGCCGCCGCCGACGTACTTCTTGCCGAGCACCATGCGCGAGATGACGTTGATGTTGACCTTGAAGAGGTGGTCCATGATCCGCACCGCCGCCGGCCGCGCGTCGTACAGGCCGCGCAGCATGGCGCGCACCTCCTCGCTGCGGACGCGCTCGTGCTGCCTGAGCCGGGGCGCGCTCAACAGCTCGGCCTTCCAGAGCCTGCGCGCCTGGCGCCAGTACGCGCCGTAGGGGGACCAGAGCATGTCGGAGTAGCCGTAGCCGGTGTAGCGGCCGGCGGCGACGCGGGGGCGGTCGATGAAGCACAGGTCGTGGGTCCGGAGGAAGAACCTGGCCATGTCGACGGAGGAGCCCACGACGGCGCGGGAGCAGCCGAAGCGCAGCGACATCAGCGGCCCGTACCGCTTCGAGAGCTCGTGCGCCGACCGGTGCGGCAGCGCGCCGATCTGGTGCAGGTTCCCGATCACCGGCCACGGCCGTGGCCCCGGTGGCAGGTTGTACCTGCGAGCTGCGGGGCTCTGCCGCCGGCGGCCGTGGAGGATGGATACCAGGAAGATGAGCGCGGTGGCGAGCGCGATGGTGGGGAGGTAGGCGGAGGCCAACGACAGTGCTGGCCACTCCATTGGGAGTTTGGGCGATGGACGCGTTCGTTTCCTTGCTTCCTCCGATCGATGCGAAGTAAACAAGGTACGTAATTATATATATAGATCCCATTGGCATGTATGTCCGCATAAGACCGTCTAGCAGACTGTCTATCTGCACTGTTTATTACTGTTTTAATTATATTTCTCTCTTTCTACGGTGACTCTACAGTATCAAACAGTATTATAGTCAGTCTATATGGGCAAACGGCTGGAGACAGGCTAAGTTTTGAAAAGGTACTGCTTGATTAACCAAATGCAAATATGGGGAAATGGTTTTCATCGATGCCCCGCCCCCGCTTATTGCTTCGTTCACACGGCTAGCGTCCCTCTGTTTAAATTTAAATTTAGGGAAAATTCTAGTCCTATAATGCAACCGGTCGTTTTTTGTGGATTCCGGTACGTGCACGTACGAATTGAGTGACCACTGACCGTCATCTCGGATCATCATCAGCCCCCCTGTGTGTGTCTGCTGTTGTTTTCTATCACACGTGTACCGCACGCGGCTGTTTTGTCGTCCGCTGTTTTCTTGCATGGAGACCCCCCAACGCTGCCGTACTGCATGCGGCGCTGGCTCGCCGGCCACCTTGCAGTCCGCAGAGCATCACCGGCCATGCTCGGCCGGTGCCGCGCGCACCGTGTAGCCGCCGTGGGCAATAAGCGCCGTCCGGCGCGGCGTACTGCATGCGTCGCATGCGCGCGCCGCCGCGATGGCAGTCACGCAAGGCCGTTTTGCACCTCCACTAGAACCATAATATTCCATAAAACTTGTTAGGACAATATACAAAACTATGATACTTTATAGTGAAAACATGTATGAAACTGAGTATATAAAATCATGAAACCTAGACATCGAGTCAAAATGGAGTTTCTTGTAATAAAAAACAGTATGGTATTTACAAACGGCTGCTAGACGAGTAAGAACCAACAACAAAAATAATCCCTATATATATATAGGTGGGCGGACCGGCGTTCGGCTTCTTCTCAGGTTCCGCGGCATACAGCGGTGGAGTCTCCAGGCAACGGTTCTGCGTCGACCCCTCCATCTCGGACGAGGAGGAAGGCGCATCGGCGATCTACTCCGCCCTCTCCAGGCAGGGTCCTACCACCATGGAAGAAACTGTGGAAGGGGCCGCTACCTCCTCCGAGGACCACGCCGGCGACGACGTTGGGGGATATCCTCATCCCGGCGTTGAGAAAAGCCAGCAGCGAAGTTTCTGTTTCGGATGGCGTTGAATGCGGTGATCCGGAATCTACGCGATTTCAATTTTTGAAACAACCGGACCAATCCGACTCGGGTCCAAGCCACACGGCTTGGGTGGAGCCTTTCTGTACCGCCTCAACACCCGTCATTGGGAAGCCTAAATGCCGGCTTTTCAATCCTACTTTGATTTCGACTATCCCAACCTCGGTTTCACGATCTTACTTCGACGTTCTCATGGCCGGTGGTCATCGCGGAAGGGACCGGGGTCGTGACCCGCCTGGTCGTGGCTTCGCTCCTAGGCGCCGGCAGCGAGATCGCGGTGTCCAAGGTGGAGCTTCGGCGGCGGCTGGTGCGGGCGTCCCTGGCAACGGCCAAGGAGGACGGGGATCTGGTGGTGCTGTCCCCAGGGGAGGCAACTCGGGCGCCGCCCGAAGAGGTGCTCAGGTGTCCATTGGCAGCGGCGCAGGCCAGGGGGCTCCATCCGGTAATCAGACTGCTGATCCTGTCAACGGACAGGTTTCAGGGGGAGGTGGAGGTAGAGGCCGTGGCTGTGGCCGTGGCGCTGCTGTCAACTCAGGCCCCGCTGTGGAGCCTTCGGTGGAACCAGCAGGGCAAGCTGGTGATCAGAGGGTGGAACAAGGGAAGCAGAAGAGGAAGTGCAGAGAACCATCTGTGAAGCTTGTCTGCACAATTTGTACCGAGGAGCATTTTACCAATCAGTGTCCACAACTTCGTGGCCCAAAACCTACGGTAGCTTATTGTGGTGCCGCCGAGGATGGCATAGGTTTTTTTCAAATACAAGCCGCCAGAACCAATCATATTGTTTCTCCTGTTCTGACTTCGGCGGCTGCTCTTATCACAGTGGAAGAGGGATCCATTTCTTCTGAGTTGCTTCAGTCAAAGCTGGCTAGGATTATTCCAGTTCAGTGGGATTGGACAGTGCAAGGACACGGGGATAAATCTTTTGTTGTTCCGTTTCCTTGCAAAGAAGAGTTGGATCGCATGGTTGCCATTCGTAGAATCACTACCAAGAACAAGGAGGGCGTACTTATTTTTGATGAATTTGATGATGACATCAAACCCATTAAGGTATTGGATCAGGTTTGGGTGACTGTTACTAAGGTGCCATGGGTGCTAAGATCTTTTTTACCACTATGGGCAGTAGGTTCCATCATTGGGGCTACTCAAAAGGTCGATGTTAATCATCTTCGATTGACTGGGGAGGTTCGTATTCTTGTGGCAGTCTTTAATGCCAAAACAATTCCAAAGCATGCTGATGTCTGTGTTAATAGGAGCATTTACCGTATCTTTTTTAAAGCTGATGAAGCCTTAAGGGATGATTCCTTTAATCCGGATGAGGATGATGCTGACGATGATAATAATGACTTAGATGGCAGTGAAGATCACGAGATGGAGGATGCTCCTGATGCTACTCAACCACCAGCCCCCGGCAACATTAACAAAAATAATGGTACTGAAAAATCTCCCGCATCTACAGCTCATGATTTGCCACAAAAACAAGCAGCTCTAATTGATGAGGTTCTTAACATCCAGTGTGAGAGGCTGTTAGAAGAAATCAGTATCAAAGCTATGGTTGAGCCAGACTATGGAGTTGAAAGGAAGGGTTACTCTCCGCTGTCTGAAGTGGAGCTGGCTGCTTATAATGATCTGGTGGCCTCTCCCAACAAAGTACACCCTTCTACTATTTTTTGGCAGTCCAGAACGGAGTCACTCGGCGACAGTGCGGGTGGGTCCCATACTCGTGGGTCTGTCGGCGTGGGGGCTTCATCGTCGCCATCTGACCCCGTTGACGTAGACGCTCAGCTCCCAGCCGTATCAGCAGCCGCTGCCGAAGTGGAGAGCTCGGCGGGTGAGGGGACGCTAGAGTCTGACGACTCCACCGTGCCCCTGCTGCACGGCGCAGGAGAGGTGATCCTGCTTCCCTCGGTGCCGTGCATAGAGGAGCTATCCGCTACTAGGGCGACGGCCAAGGGCGGGAACTTTTTGGAGGAGGCGACTCTCAAGCAAACCACTCTCCGTAGAAGCACTCGATCCAAAGCAATGGCTGGTGAACATATTCTGCAGAAAACTGCGCGGATGGCGGCGAAAAAGAACCTCGAATCTCCAGGTACTTCTTTTACCAACTTTCTAGTTTCGCGCATTGTTTCAAACCTTGGTAGGGTAGGCATCAACCTAGGGCCTAATGATTATGTTGTTAAGGCTTCTACCGTTGCTATCAAAAATTTAGAGGTTGATAGGTTGGTGGTTTTTGCAAATCAAAAAAAGAGTAAGTTAAGCTCAAATAACTTACGAGTTGAGAGTGATAATGAGATGGAAGATAGACTTGATGCAGTTCTCAGCCATGCCTGTGGTAATCTAAATGAGAATATGCGGGATACGGAGAATGATCACATTATTGATCTTTCTCCTGTCCGTCGTAAGAACAAGTATAACACTGCCAAAAATCCAAACAAAGCAAGACTTCCCAAAAAGCCAAAAACCCCTTCAAGAATCAAGATAAAATGAAAGGGGTTTTCTGGAATAGCAGAGGTCTTGCGGACTTGGCTAAACACAGATTTTTGGGTGATTTAGTTAAGGAGGAGCAAATTAATTTTATAGCTCTTTCCGAAACAGGTCGTGATGCTTTTCCAGATCATATCCTAAAAAACTTGTGTGGGGGACATGAGTTCCTTTGGCACAGTATGGCACCACACGGTAGATCTGGAGGTATCCTTCTTGGGGTTGATTTAAATGTTTTTGATATTGGAGCCATTGATGAGGGAGATTTCTATGTGAAATTTACCTTAAGATGTAAAACAGATGGTTTCAAGTTTGTGCTTTATTCGGTCTATGGACCAGCACAACTTCAAAACAAACAAGCCTTTTTAGCGGAGTTGGTCAATACTTGCTCAAAGGAAACGTTCCCTTATCTTATAGGGGGGATTTTAATATAATGAGAAGACCGAAGGATAAGAGCTCCGGGGATTTTGACTTTAAATGGCCAACTTTGTTTAATGCTGTTATTGAATCTCTTGATCTCAAGGAGATCGCTATGTCGGGCCGCCAATATACTTGGGCGGGTCCAGGAGACTATCCGACTTTTGAAAAGCTTGATAGAGTTCTTGTTAGTACGGATTGGGAAGATAAGTTTCCTCGATCCATGGTTGAACCTAGGGATAGACATATTTCTGATCATACCCCTCTGGTTCTCAGCACGGGAGTGTCAACTCACCAAACCGAACAACGACCTTTCAAATTTGAGAGAGGTTGGTTGATTCGGGATGGTTTCTATGACATGGTTGTCAATATCTGGCAATCAGAGAGCTCGGGCAGTTCACCACTAGAGAGGTGGCAAAAGAAGATTCGTAGGCTTAGACAGCATCTCAGAGGTTGGGCTAAGCACACAGCAGGGGCTTACCGAAAAGAGAAGAAGGGACTTATAGCTCTTTTAGACAATCTAGATAAGAAGGCTGAGAATGCCCCTCTGTCCGATCAAGACATTAATCTTAAACTTTATCTAAAAGGGCGGTTGGTGCTTCTTTTGAGAGAAGAAGAAATCAAATGGTATGAGAGAGCTAAGGTCAAAACTCTTTTAGAGGGAGATGATAACACGAAGTTCTTCCATCTAGTGGCTAATGGTAAGCATCGAAAACAACATATATATAAACTTGAAAATGATCAAGGTGTTGTTGTTGGAGATGACCACCTCAAAAGCCATATCACTCAGTACTATAAAAACCTCTTGGGACTCCAGATGCTTCAGAGATTACACTTATGGAAGATCAAAACTTGGATATTCCACAAGTATCCCCAGTGGAAAATGATGTACTCATCAGTGAGTTCACTGAATCTGAAGTGCGGAATGCTGTTTTTCAAATGGAGCATAACAAGGCTCCAGGTCCTGATGGATTCCCAATTGAATTTTATCAAGTCTTCTGGACTGTTATTAAGGACGACCTAATGGCTTTGTTCTCAGATTTTCATAGAGAGGATTTAAACCTTTACAGTTTGAATTTTGGGATTATTACACTAATTCCCAAAGTCCAAGTTGCTACCAAAATTCAGCAATACAGACCAATTTGTATCCTTAATGTCAGCTTTAAAATTTTTACTAAAGTTGCCACGAATCGTCTAAATAATGTAGCTAAGACTGTGGTGAGTCCAACGCAAACTGCCTTTATGCCAGGCAGGAATATCATGGAAGGAGTAGTTATACTACATGAAACTATCCATGAGTTACATACCAAGAAACTAAATGGGGTCATTTTCAAAATTGATTTTGAAAAGGCCTATGATAAAGTGAATTGGTCCTTCCTTCAGCAAGCTCTACGCATGAAAGGTTTTTCTCCGAAATGGTGTAGATGGATTGAAGGAATGGTCACCGGGGGAAGTGTGGGGATCAAAGTGAATGATGACTCTGGTCCTTACTTCCAAACTAAGCGAAGGCTCCGTTAAGGAGATCCTATGTCGCCTATCTTATTCAACATTGTTGCTGATATGCTAGCTCTCCTTATTAATAGAGCAAAAGCCGATGGACAAATAAGAGTCGTAATCCCGCATCTTTTAGATGATGGTTTGTCAATTTTGCAATATGTTGATGACACCATTATCTTTCTTGACCATGACCTGGAACAAGCAAAGAATCTAAAACTCTTGCTTTGTGCTTTCGAACAATTATCAGGGCTAAAGATCAATTTCCACAAGAGTGAAATCTTCTGCTTTGGTGCGGCTAAAGAGATGGAGGAGTCTTATACTGATCTCTTTGGCTGTAATGCTGGTGAATACCCTTTTAGATATCTAGGTATTCCAATGCACCATAGGCAATTACTTAACTCTGATCGGAGAAAAGTAGAGGAACTGTGATGCCCCCGGCATCTCGAAAATCTTAACACGCGATTAGATTAGCGGTAGTCAAGGATTTGGCTTAATGATGTTTAGAGAAGAGCAACAACTAGGCTAGTAAATCACGAAGTCAAAAATTTTCTAGTGGAATATGCAAAACCGCTGAGTGCACTTGTGACTATAGTTCAAAATATAATGTGCACTTGTAGACAATTTTATGTGGATCAACTTTGTTATTGAGTGTGGTGACATGCACAAAGGTTTAAGTGGAGTTTTGAGTCGATTAATGAAAAAACAGAAATCTGCCTAAACTTGATCAGTAAGGAAAATTCAAATTTCAAAGGAACAAAAGTCCCTATCATGCAAAACATCATATAAGAAAGTTGTAGATAATTAAAAACTACACAACATTGGTATAATACTCTTTCTCTGAAAATGAGCATAAAATAGACTTTAGGAATTTCTAAGTTGGCATTAAACCTTGGTCAAACTGGAGTCAGCAGGTTAACTTCAAATTTAATCATATTTAAACTTGGAATCTGATATTACTCCTTTTGACAAAGTTGTAGACCCTAAAAGGTACAACGTTTCATTCAATTGGGTCCTTTTCAAATTCGGACTCTAGAATAACCAAAAACTCAAGTTTCAAACAGGTCTTCCTGCAGTCAACAGGGGTTTTTCTATTTTTCGAATTTTGTTTTCTCCATGAGTCGCTGACAGCCGGGCCCCACATGGCAGAGCCTCGGAACCCATCCCGCGGGCAGCAAGCGTTGTGGGCCCCACTTGGTCCCTGTGTCGGTCGAATTGTACACCCGGTTTATGGACCGACCTTTTGTCCCTTCGCCTCGGACCCACTTGTCATTGTCACCAGGTCTACGGACCGCGTCCACCCGCGCGTCGCCTTCTTCCTCCTCCCCTCCCCTGCGCCCACGCGGCGGGCGAAGGGCGCCAGCGCACCACGCCATGGGCGCCAGCGCGCCACGCCATGGCCACGCGCCGCCTGCCCCGCCCTGCCTGCCCTGCCCCTCGCTCTCACTCGCCCCCACTCTCCCTCTCGCTCGCGCTCTCTTTCCCGGCTGCCCTCGCTCTCCCGCTCGTGCTGAGACACGCAGAGCACGCCCGCCATGGCCGGCCGAGCCAAGCTCCAGCCCCTCCGGCGCGCCTCACGCCCAGGCGCCCCACTCCACTCCCCACCTCCTTGCGCACCCGGCACGCCCGTCCCCGGTCCGCTGCCTCGCCTCTCCGCTCAGATCGAGACGTCGCCGCCCCGGAGCTCCATGCACCGGCGCCGTCCCGATTCACGGGCGCGCCCGGCCCTGTGTGCCTCTCCGCGCCTCCACTCCGCCCCCTCCAAGCTACCCTCGCACCCGCGCAGCCTACGCGCTCCGCCTGTGGCCCCTCCCCTCCGCCGCAGCCGCCAAATCAAGCCGGCGCCACCACCGAGCTCGGCAGCCAGCCCGAACCAGTTCACGGCCGTTCCCCGCTCATCCCTGCCTCCCCACGTGACGCCGTTTTGGGGAAGGGGATCCCCGTCACCGGGAACACCTCCCCGGAGCACATCGGCTCCAACTCCGGCCTCCATGCGGCCGGCGCAGCCCACCTTTCTCCCCTCTGTGTGCGCCGGCGCGAGGTAGGAGAAGGGTGGACTTACAAATATCCCCCTCCATTTTATCGTTTTTGCGCACTCTGGTTTAAACACTATTCACTGAGTCTTGAAAATCTTGCATGCAGGTCCCTGAAGTCCATGATTAATCGTGTTCAGGTCCCTGGTCATTAGGATTTTCTATTTAATGCATTTTATTAGGCTGAAACTTTGGAAATTCGTAATAAATCAAATAAAAATCAGAAAAATACAAACTTTGTTGCAGTGTACTCCTATTAAGTAGATCTACAGAATGGATATGATGGTTGGGTATGAAAAGACCTTTTTGCCCCTGTTATTGTGTATGCATGAAAAACCCTGATAAATAGGAAATGTGGGTAAAATGAGCTTCAAAAATTATGAAATTTGGGCAGAGGCCTTGTTAACATGTGTAGACTCTGTATAAATTTTGGTAGCCCTAGCATTTACTGTTTAATTACTATTTTGCCCTTGTCTTGTATTTAAGCGTATATTTAATTTAAGAAAAGGTTGCTATGGTAAAAAAAAATGCTCCAAGTGACTTTAGAGGCTTGGTATGAGCTCTAAGTTATGAACATGACTCACTGCTAGAGTAGGAGGTGGTGCATGTAAGGTTTTGACTCTGATTTGAAAATGGTAGAAATAATGCAAATTTACGTAAATAATAGAAAATGTGAAACTAGTATATCCAATAAAAACTCCCACACTTACCATAATAATCTTAATGACTAAATAACTATTGCATGTTTTATCGGCTCACATCACCATGTTAGCTTTGTGATTAACAACTTGATTTTTGTATATGTGTTCTTGTGAGATTTCACATACACGTTTGCTTTGGGTCCATAAAAGTAATATTAATGCTAGTGCCAGTCGGGATGTTTTGATTGAGCTAGTAATCCATTACATGCGTAACTAGATGTTTGCCTCATATTTTGCTTAATCAGTTGTATGCTTGATGATCGTGCATCTCATTCACTGTGTCATGCATAGCATTCATATAGCAACGCTTATTGCAGATACGTGATTGAGAAACAAGTGCGGGAACTGCTTTGAGCAATGGTGATCCAGAAGATCAAGTAAGCCCCAGACACGACCTGGAGAGCCCATCAGTCGTGTTTGGAACGAGGAGTTGTCCAAGTGATCAAGGGGTTGCCTGGGACAAAGCCCCACAACCCGACAAACTAACCTAGTTTAGTTTGTTGGTTTGATAAGAATAAGCAAAGGTATGCAGGACCATGATTTCTCCCAGCTAATATGATAATTGATTGTTTCCTTACGCATCCGCATTAGGAGTTGATTGAAAACAATTGCATTAGATCTCCTGGCCGCCCTGGCCCTAGCACCTATATATAGAGTTCGTAGGACGAATTGCCTAGGCTCTGCTAGGTGCGAGTAGACACGAGTGAAAGGAGTCACTCGTCGCGTAGGTGGTTTCAAAAATCCCAAAACTTTTACCATCGAAGAATTAATATTATGCTCATGACTTAAATGGAGACCGGGCGGAGAATAATTTTATTATGTGGTGTGCGTTTGGCTCCGCCCGAGTCGTGTAAGGCCCGTCCGTTGTTCGCCCATTGGTCGGCATAACATTGCTAGAATGCTTATCCGGGGAATGGGACCGGTAAAGTCTTACCTGGGTTTGTCCGAAGTTTTCGAGGCTCCGCCCATCCACTTGCTGGAGGCTGATGGGCCCGGGGGCGCTTGTACTCGAGGGAGGGCTGACCCAGAGAACTGTGGTATCGCTCCTGAGGGGGCACAACCCGG